>JAWDJD010000001.1:28660000-29260000 GCA_035047305.1 Bradypodion pumilum | reverse complement strand
CAGCAGTTTGAGCACCCTCGGCCGAAGGGAAGTGGGAATCACCACCCGCTGCCCCCACAAGAGGCAGCCCCTCTCTAGGGACAGCTCTAACTTTTTCCTGAAAAATGGGGCGAACTCCTCCGCTGGGGAGGACGCCGGCCACCCTTTCTGCACCCAGGAGCTAACTGCCGCTAACGTCTTGTCCTTCTCTGTCGCTTTGGCAATGTCGGCGGGCACTACGGGGGGCGAATCCAGCACCTCTATCATAAGAACCTGATGGTCTCGCTCCCCCTTGCTCACCTGGCTGGGCGTCAGGGGGAGGGGAGACCTTGATAGAGCGTCCGCATGGCTGATCTCTTTCCCGGGCCGGTAGACCAACGCGTGCTGGTACGCGTTGAGAAAAATAGCCCACCTGAGCATCCTCGGGAACAGGATCTGTGGCGTGGGCTTATCTGCGGTAAAGATGCCTAGCAGGGGTTTGTGGTCCGTTACAATGGTGAAGGGGCGGCCATACAGAAAATCGTGAAATTTTTTCGTCCCCGCAACTATCGCTCGTGCCTCCCTGTCTGTCTGTGCATAATTTCTCTCCGCTTGGGACAGGGACCTGGACTAAAATGCTATCGGGGCCTCCCTTCCGTCTTCCAGCACGTGGCACAGCACCGCCCCCACCCCCACCGGGGATGCATCACAGGTCAGGACTACCGGGCGTTTGGGGTTGAAATGGGTCAGTATGGCATCAGACGCTAGGAGGCTTTTTAGTTCACTAAATGCCCTTTCTTGGTCATCGCCCCACTTCCATGTCTGGTCTTTTTTTAGCAGTTTGTGTAGCGGTTCAGCCACTGCTGCCTTCTGGGGGAGGAAGGAGTGGTAAAAGTTGAGCAGCCCTAGGAACGACTGCAGCTCGGGCTTGGAGGTGGGGCGGGGGGCTTTCTTAATGGCGGCCACCTTGGATTTGGATGGTTTTATCCCCTCAGGAGTCACACAAAACCCTAGGAACTCAACCTCGGTCGCGAAGAAGACGCATTTGTCCTTTCGCAGTCTCAACCCCGCTTTTTCGAATATTGTCAGGACCTTCCCCAACCTCTTGGCCAATTCAACCCGACTCCCCCCCCCCCCCCCCGTTATTAACACATCATCAAAATAAGGCAACACCCCCTCTAGACCCTTCAGGAGGCGTTCCACGAGTGACTGGAAAATTCCAGGCGCCGAATTTACGCCGAACTGAAGGCGCGTCACCTGGAACGCCCCCTTATGGGTGACTATGGTCTGCGCAGCAGCTGCGGCAGGGGACACCGTCAGCTGCTGGTAGGCCTGTGCTAAGTCGAGCTTAGCGAAACACTTTCCCCCGTGTAACCTGGCCAGCAGATGGCTGACTACCGGCACCGGATACGCATTCGGGCGGATTGCCTTGTTGATGGTGCACTTGTAATCGGCGCATATGCGGACCTCCCCATTGGCCTTTAGTGCGGTTACAATTGGAGTTTCCCACTCCGCAGAATCAACAGGCACAAGGATTCCCTGGCCCACCAATTTGTCCAGTTCCGCCTCTATCTTGTCCTTGAGTGCGAACGGCACCCGGCGTGGTTTGAGTCGAATTGGGCGGACCTCCGGGTCTAGGTCGAATGTCACTGGGGGCCCCTTGAATTTCCCCAGTCCTTTTTTGAAAACTTCGGGGTGCGCCTCGCACACCTCCTGAATCGGGTCAGTCCCAACGGCGTGCACCCCCCCAATAAACAAACCCAGGGGCTGAAACCATTGAGTCCCGAGGAGGCTGCAATCTCCCCCTTTAAGCACGACTAGAGGGAGAGACGCGGCGTGCTTCTTGAATTTAACCTGAAATTCTCCAACCCCCAACACTGGAATGCTGTTCCCTTGCACGTCCCGTAGTGTGGACCTCAACGCTTTGAGCTTGGGTCGCCTGTGGGGGGCAATTCTCAAAAACTCCCTCTGGGAAATGATTGAATATGAGGACCCCGAGTCAATTTCCATTCTAATGGGAACCCCTTGAACTAGTACCTCAACAAAGTAGCGGGGGTGTCCTGCGGACACGCTGAATACTGGGGCGTCGTCCTCGCTGCCGTCGGAGATGCGGCCCACGCCGTCCTGCTTCCGCGTGGCCTGAGCGCCGTCCTTGGGTCTCGTTGAGCGGTCTTGTCCCGCGGAACGGTCTGCCGAGCTTCTCTGGGTCTCGCGCCTCTTCCTGCACACCTTGGCGATGTGCCCGCGGCGGCCGCAGTTGTGACACTCGGCCTTCCGAAACGGGCATTTTACGCGGTCGTGGGCCGCTCCACAGCCGTCGCACCGCCGGCTCTCTTTCCGGACCCTCCGGACGTCCTCGTCGTCGCTGCTCTCTGCGGACGACCTCGAAGCTCGCCGGGCTGCATGCACCGGAGTCTCTGCCTTGCTCGACCTCGGCCGCCAGTCCTGGAGTTCTTGTACCCCAGCCTTTGTAGCTTTCGCGGCCTGTGCCGCTCTGATGACCTCCTGCAACGTGGGAGGCGGCTCTTGGTTCATTAATGTGCGCTGGGTTTCGGCGTCGTTCAGGCCGCACAGCACACAGTCCCGGAGGGTGATTTCGACATTCTCCCATTTTCACGGGCCGGCCGCCAGCCGCAGGGCCGCCACGAATGCGGCGACCGTCTCCCCGGGCGCTTGGACTCGCCTCCAGAACGCACTCCGAGCGGGAAACATCGCCGTGGCGGGCCGGACGTGCTCATGCAGCATCTGCATGAGTTCCTTGGCCTTGAATTCGCTCACCCTCCTCGGTGCGATCAGGTCCACCAAGGTCCTTTTGGTTTCTTGTCCGAGCATCCTGGTGAAGATGGCCCTTTTCTTTGCCTCTTCCGTGACTTCGGACTCAATCAGTGCTGCCTGGAAGTCCATTTCGAAGATCTCCCAGTCGCCCGGTTTCCTGAATTTGAAACCGGCGCATGTCTTGGTCCCGTGGGCTGCCATGATCCCACCTTTGTCGCCAATTTAGTGTAAGGGACCAAAGACAATGAAACAGCCGAAGGGTTGGCTTAACACAGGTTTATTGCATGATGATCCGGAGGAACATGTGGTAATGGCGGATGGGTAGCTCAATATATACAGCTGGCTATACATTTGAATGTGGCTCGTCGACAGACTATTGGTTGCTGCCTGCGTGACGTCGTAGAAGGTCACGCCCTTCTTGTCCAGGTGAAGAGGTGGCGGGAATCTTCCCGCGCTGCTGATCCAGGTGAATCTGAGCCATGAGAGCTGGACGCTCGCTATTGCCATCTAGTGGTCACTAGCTCGCGTCCCCTTATCAGGTTTACATTGATACAGCTGAAGGTTATAATGTTGCACACAGAAAGGTTACATTGTTACCACATGGCTAGGTACATTGTTAGAACAAGAATGTTGTAATTGTTGTGAAAGGTGCCCATGAATGCAAGCTTGCCATGTGCTAGTAAATGTTCTACTTTCATTGAGCTGTAAGGGGCTGCGGAGACTCAGTTGTTAAGAAGCTCGCCTTGTTAGCTGGAAGGCCAGCAAGTTGGCAGTTCCAGACCCGGGCACTGCATGACAGATAGAGTGCCCATCTCTGTCCCAGCTCTTGGGGGACATGAAAGGAGCCTCATTTGGGCATCCCCTGAGTGGAGTTTCTCCCACAAAAAATCTTTTCAACCCAGAATAATTTCTGACATTTAATTATTATTATTGAGCTGTAAATTTTTATAGTTCATGCAAAAAGAACTCAAACAAATGCCTAGTTAGAGCTGAATGAATGCATTACAGAAATAATCTAGTAACCTTGGGACAAGATGATGTTTTGTTACAGGGGTTCTCAACCTTTAAAAGTCATGGGTGGGCTGCACCCCCTCAGTCAGCTGAATGGGCCAGACTGGTGGTTTCCCCCACCATAAACGCTGCCATAAAATGCATCCGTGGCGGTCATAAATGTGTCTGCTTCTGGTGGCGGCGACGGTAATACGGGCCACATGAAATGGTGCCATGGGCCAGGGTTAGCCCACGGGCCATAGGTTGAGAACCCCTGTTTTAATTACAAGGATGTTTGGTCAACTTGCTTCTGGGCAGCAAATAAAGAACAGAACTAAGAAGCTGATTACCATAATCAGAGATTAATGTAAGTCTGAATGAAAATGGTCAGAAGTACAGTACCATATTTGCCGGCGTATAAGACACACTTTTCCTCCTTACAATACACTGGAAAAGCAGAGTGTGTCTTATACACTGATAACAGTGCCCACCCCCCTCCAGGTGCTGGTGTGGTTCAGTGGCTCGAGAGGATCTGGAGACAGGAAAGGGCTATTTTTAAAGCTGCCCTCACACAGCTGGTGCAGTTTGGCAGCCGCTGCTGACCGCTAGGAGCCAGGCGAAGGGTGGCTTCCAAAGGAGCTCTCTTGCCCAGCCGACCCCACCCTCCCTGTCGCCTGATGGTCAGCGGCAGTGGGATGTGGTGGAAATGGGCTTAAAGGATCCTTTTCTTCCCCCCTCCCCCATCCCACTCTCTTTGGCTGGTGGTGGAATGGGGCAAACAGGCTTAAAGGAGCCTTCTCCCCACCACCCATCTCACTCTCCTCTGCTCCTGGTGGCCAGTGGTGGTGGGATGGTGGGGAAACGGGCTTCAAAGGAGTCCTCATTCCACCCTCCCCATTCCCTGGAGTTAATTTTGGAAATTCATGAAAAAATGTAGAAAAACATTTTTTCCCTTAAAAATGTGTATAAAAAATGGGGGATGTCTTAAACTCTGATGTGTCTTATAAGCCAACAAATACAGTATATTTGCTGTGTCACTACAGGGTCTATCAAAATGAAAGCAAACATACAAAGCATTACTCTGAAATCAACTTGTTGGATAAGGTATAATAGAGAATACTGTATCAAGAAAAATACCAGAGTTGGATTATGATACAAGCTTTCATGGCCAGCTTTTGTGGTTCCTCTTTCCAATTCCTCAAACAGAAGAGAAACCCTCTATGTATTTAGGATTAAGAGCATTAAGCACAAGATTTCTTTGGCTGTATTGGACTAATTAAGAATACAGTATGTAACTGAAGAAAGGACTGTTAAATCTGAAGTTTTAGGATGCTGAGAACATCAAACCCTGTAGCAGCTGCAGTGGCTCAAGTAGCTAAGACACTGGCTGGGAGGCGGAAGGTCAGCAATTCGAATCCCGAGTACTGCAGGACGGAATGAACTCCTGTCTTTGTCCCAGCTCCTGCCAACCTAGCAGTTCGAAAGCAAGAAATTATAAGTAGATAAATAGGGACCACTTTGGTGGGAAGGCAACAGCGTCCCGTGCGCTCTGGTGTCTAGTTATGCCTGCCACGTGACCACAGAAACGTCTGCAGAAGCAGACAGTGCTGACTCTTCGGCTTTGAAACAGAGATGAGCACTGAACCCTAGAGTCGGATACAACTGGCTTTTGAGCAAGGGAAACCTTTACCTTTACCTTATTTCATTTTAGCTCTTCTCCACCACCAGTGTTGTGCTATAGAAGGGGTTCCCAACCTTTTCATACCGTTGGCCGGACCACGCCCCCCAGACAGCTGAGCAGGCTGATCACATGGATCCTCCCGCTCTAAATGGTGCTGTAAAACACATCCACAGCTGTCGTAAACTGTGTTTACGACAGCCGCTGGTGCATTTATGGCAGTGTTTACAGCGGGTGCAGACATGTTTATGCAAGTACAGGCCACATGAAACGGTGCTGTGGGCCGTAGGCTGGCCACCCCTGTGCTATAGAGAGAATGGAGTGGACACTAGGATTACACTGTAGCATTTATAGATGTTTCATTGTGTCCTTGTTTTAATAGGGGTTGAGATGTGGTCTAAATTTCCATACTTTGAGAGGTACATTTTCAGCCATAACTTTTTCTTTTAAACAACATTTTGCCTCTCTTTTGAGATGTAGTAGTCACCCCCCCAACTCCCTACATTCACAGTTTTAATAACTGCAGTTTATGTTATCCATAGGCCCAAAATATTCAGTGAAAAAAATCCCTGAAATACATAATACTGTATACAGTACATACATATCCAAGGCACATAAAAAAGAAAATAACACAAGTCCAAGGAATAAGAACCTTAGTGGTGCAAAGGTTAAACTGCTGTACTGCGGTGGCTTAATGGTTAAGACGGTGAACATGATGACTAGAAAGTCAGCAGTTTGAGACCTGAGTGCTGCATGACAGACTGAGTGCCCGTCTTTAGTGTCTTGCACGGAAGACAAGAAGGAGCCGCAGTAAGGGCTAAAACACAACTTTATTGCATGGTAGTCAGAGTGAACATGAAGGCAATGGTGGACCAAACAGCTCTATTTATAGCACACTGTACATTTTGAATAGCCCGGGTGATAGTTCATTGGTCACTGTCCACGTGACGCCATGGATCATCACGCCCATCTTCTCCAGGTGCGGTGCAGGGGAATCTGCAACAGGTACGTGATACTGCTACAGGTGCGAGCAGTATTGTCCTTAACAGCTTGTTACAATGTGTCATTGATTACTTACAATGGATACAATTGTTGGATACAATTGTTGGATACAATCAGTTAAAGGGTACTTGTCACATTCTATTCAGTACATAACATCCCTCCCCCCTAGGTGAGGACGAAGTCCTTTAGCCATTGAGGCTTTCCGCACGTTCGCTTTGGGCGAGGGATGGCCGCACTTCGGGCTGGAGTTCCTGCATTGGAGGAACGTGACTCGTTAGCGGTTGGCTGCGAGTCATGAGCTGGGGATTGGGGAGGTCTAGGTGTGGGAGTAAACTCCAGGGATGTGACTAAAGTCCCCGGGGACTAAAGAAAAACCCCGCTCTTCGCTTGGATGGGTGGTGGACCACTCCGAAAAATCCCCCCAGTCTCCTAACTCAAAATCTAACAATTCCTCGACATCCCCCTCTTCTAAACTGTTCCTGTTACCTGGTGGGTCAAAAGGATGCGGGTTTGTCTCATTTCCCTCCCCCCTGTGGTCTGTGTCTCCCCCTTGGGATGAGCGGGCGGGGGAGAACCCTAACGCTGACTGCTCCATTTGGTTACTCACATCTTGCCTTTCCACTACTCTACCTCTGAGTTGGTCGGCGTGCCTCCTCCAGAGGAGCCCTGTGCCTGTCTCGACATTGTAGGAGACTGGCTCCGTCTGTCCGACCACTATTCCAGGTACCCAAGTACGCCAGCCGCGTAGTTTCGGCAATGTACTGGCTGGCCGAGCTCGAAACTCTTGGTGCTCCCCGTTTCTATGTTTCTACCCGTGTCCTCCACCCTGGTTGGGTCTAATCTCGAGAGAACATAAGAACATAAGAACATAAGAACAGCCTTGCTGGAACAGGCCACAGCCCATCCAGTCCAGCATTCTGTCTCACACAGTGGCTCACCATTTCCTTCAGGGTATTCCCAAGGAGATGCCTTCACCTGCTTAGGATTCCCTGGAAATGGCATTGAGAGATATCCTGCCTATCTCTCCAACCCGGAGGTTGTCCTTAGGTAGCCATAATTATAGCCATTGATAGCCTTGTCCTCCATGAACTTGTCTAATCCTTTCTTAAAGCTGTCAAGACTGACAGCTGTCACCACTTCTTCTGGCAGGGAGTTCCATAGACCAGTAATCCTCTGGGTGAAAAAGTACTTTCTCTTATTTGTTTGAGAACTAGTACCCAAAAGTTTCATGGAGTGTCCCCTAGTTCTAGTGTTGTGCGATAGGGAAAACAGTTTTTCCTTATCCACTTTGTCCACACCGTGCATGATTTTATAAACTTCAATCAGGTCACCTCCTAGACGCCGTCGTTCAAGAGTGAAAAGGCCCAACCGCTGCAGCCTCAGATGGTAAGGAAGGTGTTCCAGTCCCCTAATCATTCTGGTTGCCCTCCTCTGCACTTTTTCCAGCTCCATAATATCCTTCTGGAGGTATGGCGACCAGAACTGTACACAGTATTCCAGATGGGGCCTCACCATAGATTTATAAAGAGGCAAAATGACACTTGCTGACTTATTTTCTATACCCTTCCTAATGATCCCTAACATTGAGTTTGCTTTTTTCACTGCTGAGGCACACTGGGTTGACACCTTCATTGAGCTGTCCACCAGGACACCAAGGTCCCTTTCCTAGTTTGTCGCAGAGAGTTCAGACCCCATCAGTTTATAAATGTAATTGGGGTTTTTTGCCCCAACATGCATCACTCTGCACTTACTGATGTTGAAGCTCATTTGCCACTGTTTTGCCCACTCCCCCAGTGTCAAGAGATCCCTTTGGAGCTCCTCACAATCTCTCACAGTTTTCACTACCCTGTATAATTTAGTGTTGTCAGCAAATTTGGCTACCTTGCTTTTTACTCCTACCTCTAGATCATTTATGAATCGTGGCGGGTTTCCTCTGTATGAGGAGCTCGGCGGGTGAGAGCCCTGATGCTAAGGGGGTTACACAGTACCTTAACAGGAATTGGCAGAGCTGCAGGTTCAATTCTCCGGGGCCCATCCTACGCAGTGCATCCTTTGTTTTTCGCACCAGGCATTCTGCTTGACCATTTGTAGCGGGGTGAAAGGGGGCCGCAGTTATGTGGTGAATTTTGTTAATCTCTATGAAACCCTGGAACTCCGCTGATGCGAAAGTTGTGGCGTTGTCGCTCACAAGTACGTCAGGTAAACTGAATCAGCTGAATACCTTGCGTAATTGCTTAATTGTTGCAGCTGATGATGTACTGGCCATTGGAATTAACTCCAACCATTTGGAGTAGGAGTCCACTATTATGAGGAAAAGGGAACCAAAAAAGGACCCGCGAAGTCCACGTGTAAACGTAACCCCAGACCCCGGGCCGTGTCCCATTCTCTGTGCGGAAGTCGGGACTCCTCAGGGCGGGTACTCTGGCAGCTCTCGCAAGTGCCTACCATGTGCTCTATATCTGTGTCCAGTTTGGGCCACCAGACATAACTCCTAGCTAGCGCCTTGGTGCGCACGATTCCTGGGTGGCTGATATGCAGCATCTTGAGCATCCGGGACCTCAGAACTTTGGGGATTACTACCCGCTGCCCCCAGAGTAGGCAGCCCCTTTCTAGGGAGAGCTCGTCTCTCCGCCTACTGTAAATCCTGAATTCCTCTGTAGGGGAGCTTGCCGGCCAGCCTTTCTGTACCCATGAACTGACTAGGGCCAATGACTTATCTTTCGCCATAGCCTTGGCGATCTCAGCTGGCAGAATTGGGGGAGACTCTAGGGCTTCAATCAGGAGCACCTGGTGGTCCTGTTCTACCTCACACTCGGAATCCCCTGCCTGTGGGAGGGGTGACCTGGAAAGGGCATCGGCATGGCTGATCTCCTTGCCGGGGCGGTAGGTCAGCGCATACTGGTATGCGTTGAGGAAGATCGCCCATCACAGCATCCTTGGGGACAAGATCTGCAGGGTTGGCTTATCTGTAGTGAAGATTCCTAAGAGGGGCTTGTGGTCGGTCATGACTTTGAATGGCCTGCCATAGAGAAAGTCGTGTAACTTCTTGGTTCCTGCAATGATCGCTAGGGCTTCCCTGTCAGTTTGCACGTAGTTGCGCTCTGCCTTGGACAGGGATCTCGAATAGTATGCCACTGGGGCTTCTCGCCTGCTCTCTAGCACGTGGCAGAGGACAGCCACCACCCCCACCAGTGAGGCATCACAGACCAGCATAACGGGTTTCTTTGGGTCAAAGTGGGTCAATACAGCCTCGGAAGATAGAAGCTGTTTGAGCCGCCGGAATGCCCGTTCCTGGCTGTCCCCCCACCGCCAAGCCGCATCCTTTTTGAGTAATCTATGCAACGGTTCTGCTATGGACGCCTTTCCCGGGAGGAAAGAGTGATAGAAATTTAGGAGTCCTAGGAAGGACTGCAGTTCGGGCTTGGTGGTTCGGCGAGGAGCATCTTTCACTGCCGCTACCTTGGACTCTGCGGGTTTTATGCCCTCGGGTTATTTGGAAACCCAGAAACTCTACCTCTTCCGCAAAAAACACGGACTTTTCCTTTCTCAACCTGAGCCCCGCTTTCTCGAAAACTGTTAGTACCCGGTCTAACCTTTTGGCCAATTCCTGTTCCCCTCCTGCTGTTATCAGAATGTCATCAAAGTAGGGGAAAACACCTGGGAGCCCTTTCAACAAACTTTCTACGAGGGACTGAAAGATCCCCGGAGCCGAATTTACGCCGAATTGGAGGCACGTCACTTTAAAAGCTCCCTTGTGGGTAACAATTGTCTGAGCGGCGGCTGTAGCTGGGGTTACCGACAATTGCTGGTATGCCTGGGCCAAGTCTAGTTTGGCGAAACACCTCCCCCCATGCAAGGTTGCAAGCAAGTGGCTTACCACCGGCACCGGATATGCATTTGAGCAAATTGCCTTGTTAATCATGCACTTGTAGTCAGCACAGATTCTGACCTCCCCGTTAGCCTTAAGTGCCGTAACAATGGGGGTTTCCCACTCGGCAGAGTCCACCGGCACCAAAATCCCCTGACCCACCAGTTTGTCCAGTTCAGTCTCTATTTTGTCCTTTAGTGTGAAAGGCACTCTTCTTGGCTTCATCCTAATGGGTCGAATGTCGGGGTCCAATTCGAAGGAAACTGGGGGCCCTTTGAACTTCCCTAGCCCCTTCTCAAAAATGGCAGGGTGTGCGTTACACACCTCCGTGATCGGGTCAGCCTGCACGGCATGTATGCCTCCAATGAAAACTCCTAGGGGCCTGAACCATTGTGTACCCAGGAGACAGCAGGACCCTTCCTTTAGAACTACTAGGGGCAACTGCGCAGAGCGCCTCTTAAACTGAACCTCGAACTCTCCCACCCCCAACAATGGTATACTTTTGCCCTGAACGTCCCGCAAATTAGTCTTAAGGGCCTTCAGCTTGGGGCGTGACTTTGGGGGAATGCGCAGAAATTCCCTGTGGGAGATGATGGAGTAGGATGACCCCAAATCGATCTCCATCCTTATTGGGACCCCCTGTACCAGTACCTCAACAAAAAAACCAGGGCCGCCGCAACTGCACGCTGTGGACCGCCTGGTCGTAGTCTTTGGGAACCCGTCGAGATGCGTGGTGTTCCTGGGGCTCGTCATCAAAGATGTGCCCAACCCCATCTGCCTTTCGTTGGGGCTGTTCCACCTGGCCCTTGCCGTCATCTTGACGCCACCTGCAGACCCTTGCAATGTGCCTGCGCCGCCCGCAGTTGTGGCACTCCACCTTCCGGAATGGGCATCGGCTCCGGTCGTGGGATGCCCCGCATCCGTCGCAGCGGCGGTCCTCTCTGGCACGGTCTCGAGTTCAGGCCTCCTCTGCACCCGTTGCACGTCCTCGTCCTCGCTGAAGTCAGAGGTGGACGTGGTGGACTCAGAGGGCCCCTGCTCTCCATGGGAGGAACAGCTGTGCCCGGCACACCCATTTGCCTTGTTGCACTGACTTGGGCGATGTGCAGGACATGCTCGAACGAGATGCTCTCATCTTTGGCCAGTAGTTTTTTCCTGGCCCCCTCATCTCGCAGGCCCAGCAGGAGCCTGTCTCTCAGCGCCTCACTCAGGGATGCTCCCCACCGGCAAGGCACGGCAGCCACCCGCAGGGCTGCCACGAAGTCTGCCATGGACTCACCGGCCCGCTGGCACCGCTGCTGGAACGCCAACCTTGCCGGGAATATGGACACTTTCGCGTGAAAGTGCTTCCTCAGCTCGGCGAGGATCTCATCTAGGGGCACAGCCCTGAGCGGTCTCGGCATCAGGAGGTTGGTGGCCAGTTCCAAAGTCTCTAGGCCGCACTGGGCAAGTAGGAATGCCCGGCGCTGGGCTTCCTCCTCGATGCCTTCGAGGTCCATAGCGTAGAGGAACTGCTGCTCGTAGAGTTCCCATTTCTCTGGCTTCATGGTGTCGAAGGGCGCGATGTTCACTTTTCGGGACGCCATCCCACCTTCGTCGCCAATTTAGTGTCTTGCACGGAAGACAAGAAGGAGCCGCAGTAAGGGCTAAAACACAACTTTATTGCATGGTAGTCAGAGTGAACATGAACGTAATGGTGGACCAAACAGCTCTATTTATAGCACACTGTACATTTTGAATAGCCCGGGTGATAGTTCATTGGTCACTGTCCACGTGACGCCATGGATCATCACGCCCATCTTCTCCAGGTGCGGTGCAGGGGAATCTGCAACAGGTACGTGATACTGCTACAGGTGCGAGCAGTATTGTCCTTAACAGCTTGTTACAATGTGTCATTGATTACTTACAATGGATACAATTGTTGGATACAATTGTTGGATACAATCAGTTAAAGGGTACTTGTCACATTCTATTCAGTACATAACACCATCTCTGTCCCAGTTCCTGCCAACCTAGCAGTTTGAAAACAAGAAATTGCAAATAGATAAATAGGGACCACTTTGGTGGGAGGGTAAACAGCGTTCAGTACACTCATTTGTCTAGTCATGACATGAAAACGTCTGCAGACGCAGACAGCACTGGCTCTTTGGCTGTACACAGAGATGAGCACCCAACTCTAGAGTCGGATACAACTGGCTTTTGACCAAGAGCGACCTTACCTTTACTGCAGTACAAATGTTGTGAGTTTGATCCTGACTAATAAAACAAGTTTGACTCAGCCTTTCATCATAATATACATACATATCCAAGGCACATAAAAAATAAAATAATAAAAGTCCACGAAATTAAGAACCTTGGTGGCACAAAGGTTAAACTGCTCTACTGCAGTGGCTTAATGGTTAAGACGGTGAACATGATGACTGGAAAGTCAGCAGTTCAAGACCCGAGTGCTGCATGATGGAGTGAGCTCCCGCCGCCCATCTCTGTCCCAGCTCCTTCCAACCTAGCAATTCGAAAGCAAGAAATTGCAAGTAGATAAATAGGAAGCACTTGCTCGAAAGCCAGATGTATCCGACATCAGGATGGTAAAATGAGTACCCAGCATGTTGGGGGCAAAATGCTAATTAACCTGTGAACCGCCCAAAGAGTGCACTCAGCGCAATGGGGCGGCATGTTCGTGTAATTGCTACAAATAAAGAGCAGGGATTCTCAACCTGCAACCCATCCGCTGGATGCGGTCCGTGGCGCCATTTCATGTGGAGGCGGAAGGTCAGCAGGTCGATTCCCGAGTACTGCAGGACGGAATGAGCTCCCGTCTCTGTCTCAGCTCCTGCCAACCTAGCAGTTTGAAAGCAAGAAATTGCAAGTAGATAAATAGGGAGCACTTCGGTGGGAAGGTAAAAGCGTCCCGTGCGCTCCGGTGTCTAGTCATGCCTGCCACAGGACCACGGAAACGTCTGCACAGAAGCAGACAGCGCTGGCTCTCCGGCTTTGAAACAGAGATGAGCACTGAACCCTAGAGTCGGGTACAACTGGCTTTCGAGCAAGGAAAACCTTTACATTTACCATAGGCCTCCACCACACCTGGAAGTGCCATGTGTGGTGGAGGAAGGGCAAAATGCCCGTCCGGCCCCGAAGCTGTCTGAGGGAGCGTGACCTGGCCCCCTGGCTTTAAAAGGTTGAGAGAACTCCTGAACCTAAGAGGCAATAAGGAGAGGAGAGAGCAGCCAGCGAGAGAAGCGAGACTCACCTCCGACAGTTTCGCGGTAGCCTTTCGTGAGGAACTGGACGGCCTTGGCCGCCCGCCGGGGCGTGAGCTGCAGCCCTTGCCTTGCCGGGTTCTCGCCCAGCCCTTGCAAGATGGTGCTGTAGGCGGCCTCGAGGGCTGGCAAGCAGTCCCGCCGCGCCTCCTCCTCCTCCTCCTCCTCTTTGCCTTCTTCGTCGCCCTCCTCCTCCTCGTGGTGCTGCTCCCCGTTGCACTTGTCGGCGTCGCCCAGCGGCGCTCGGGGGTGCTCCGCAGCAGGAGGGGGCTGCTTCCCGCCGACGCCCCGCAGCTCGCCCAGGCCCCCGACGAGGCGGCGGAGGGGAGGCACATGATCCCCGTTGGGGTAGTAGTAGCCCTGCGAGGGCTCCTCAAGCTGCTGAGGAGGGCCTTCCATGGTGCGGCGTGGACTTGAAAAACTCTCACGTTTCAAGAAGCGCGGGACGGCTTTCTCCTCAAAATAATAAAAGATGTCGCCGTGAAGTCGCGCGCTTTGCTTGTTTTTTTTGTTTGCTTATGCCCAAGGGCGTCGTGTGGGAAAGGGTGGGGGGAGTCGGGTCTGTTGAGGGGCGCTGGAGGGAAGTTGGGGTGCTCTGTCTGCAGTGCTGCGGGCCCTGGGTGGGTTATTAAGTTCTGGCGGGAAAAGCCCAAGTGGACTGGAAGGCAAGGAGAACTCGACGCCAGCCAGGTCAAGCCATATTTATGGGTGCCCTCAAGGTAGGGCACTCAGGCTCAGCCTCCGTCAGAAGGCGACGTCTTGCGACTATCAGCTGGGCCAGCTTCATTAAGAGGCTCTTTGTCACCTGCTGGCGCTCCCACCACCCCACCCCACACCCCGCCGGTTGTAATCAGAGGAAATAAGGTTAGGACCAGAGTGTTTAGACACGCCACATGTGGGGAACTGGCGTGACCACCCGGGACGATGGAGCGAGGCAATCGGAGAGCCGTCTCCTTCCTGCACCCGGTTGGCTTTATTTCCACGGTCCCGCCTTGTTTTAAATTCCCCCCCCCCCCCAGGGCTTAGTTCTTCATGCATCATGTTTTTCACAGCACACACACATGCCTGCATGACTTATCTGGACCTTGTCGAGAGGAAAAAATGCCTGACGGTTCAAGTTGTGCTGTAAAAGCCGCTACGGGTTTGGTGGCGACTTTTATGAATGGGTGGCTTTCTAAAATGTTCTTTCATAACAGCCCTATACACAGTATTCAACATAGTGTAGTCAACCTATACACAGTGTAGTCAACCTATACACAGAGCACATAATGCGCAATGCAGGGATGTATGGAGGAATCACAATGTGGGATCAAAATTGCTGGGAGAAACATCAACAATTTGAGATATGCAGACGATACCACCCTAATGGTAGAAAGTGAGGAAGACCTAAAGAGCCTCTTGATTGGGTTGAAAGAAGAGAGCGCAAATGCTGGACTGAGACTCAATATCAAGAAAACCAAGATAATGGCAACAGGCCCAACAGTACATGGAAAATAGATGCTGGAGAAGTAGAAGCAGTGACAGACTTTACTTTCCTAGGATCTAAGATCACTGCAGTTAGTGATTGCAGCCATGAAATAAAAAGACGACATTCTGGGGAGACAAGCTACGAGAAACCTGGGGAACATAGTGAAAAGTAGAGACATCACCTTGAAAACAAAAATTTGCATAGTCAAAGCAATGGTATTCCCGGTGGTAATGTATGGGTGTGACAGTTGGACCATTAGGAAAGCTGAGCACAGAAGAATAGATGCCTTTGAGATGTGGTTTTGGAGGAGAGTCCTGACAGTCCCCTGGACAGCAAAGAGAACAAATAGGTCAATCTTAGAAGAAATCAACCCTGACTGTTCATTAGAAAGGGCAAATAGTAAAGATGAAGCTTAAGTACTTTGGACATCAAATGAGAAGGGAGGATTCACTTGAGCAGGCCTTGATGCTGGGAAAGGTGGAGGGCAAAAGAAGAAGGGGGTGGCCAAAGATGAGATGGCTAGACGGTATTGTAGACACAATGGGCACAGAGCTGGTTGGGCTGAGGAGGATGGTGGAGGACAGAGGTGCCTGGAAGGCAATGGGCCATAGGGTCACAAAGGGTCGGAATTGACTGTGCGACTGAACAACAACAACAACAGCCTAGCTCAGCTATTGCACATTCAAGGTTTTCTGTGTGGAGTTCATCCACCTCAGATTTTTGGTCTTCTTTTCCTGCTACCTTCAGTTTTCGTAGCATTATTGAGAACCCTGGGGAACATAGTGAAAAGTAGAGACATCACATTGCAAACAAAAATTCGTATAGTCAAAACAATGGTATTCCCGGTGGTAATGTATGGTTGTGAGAGCTGGACCATTAGGAAAGCTGAGCGCAGAAGAATAGAGGCCTTTGAAATGTGGTGTTGGAGGAGAGTTTTGAGAGTCCCCTGGACAGCGAGGAGAACAAATAAGTCGATCCTAGAAGAAATCAACCATGACTGCTCCTTAGAAAGTCAAATAGTAAAGATGAAGCTAAAGTACTTTGGACATCAAATGAGAAGAGAAGATTCACTTGAGAAAGCCTTGATGCTGGGAAAGGTGGAGGGCAAAAGAAGAAGGGGGTGGCCAAAAATGAGGTGGGTAGATGGTATTGTAGATGCAATGGGCACAGATGGGTGGACTGAGGAGGATGGTGGAGGACAGAGGTGCCTGGAGCACAATGGTCCATATGGTTGCAAAGGGTCCGGAACTGACTGTGCGACTGAACAACAACAACACAGAACAATGTGGGCCACGGTGGCTTAGTGGTTAAGACACTGCACTTTTGATAAAGAATACAGACCAAATATAGCAGAGCTGTGATCATATTTCTAGCCTTTTTTATTTTAAACCCCTAACAAACAGTAAATTTAATAGAAGGGTTATATCAATTCAACAAACAAAAATAAGGCTTGTGACCCATCCATAAAATCAGACAAAGGCAGTATATTGTGTCAGTCTATAGCACTGTTCATGAATCTCAGATGAGGCCTTCAAAACTTTGCATTTTCTTGCTTAGTTCTCTCAATGTCCAATGAAATAGTGCTGAACTGATATACTGTAACAATTTGAATTGATCAAAAAAAGTGCAAGAGGGAGACGGTACCTTTTATAGGTCACTTAAAAATTTCAGAACTTTGCAAGCTTTCATAACTCAGGGTTACTTCTTCAGGCTTCCTCATGGCATGGTGTCCCCAGGGAACATCTACGAATAAAACCTGGCTGGGACACCATGCCATGAGGAAGCCTGAAGAAGTAACCCTGAGTTATGAAAGCTTGCAAAGTTCTGAAATTTTTAAGTGACCTATAAAAGGTACCGTCTCCCTCCTGCATTTGTTTGATCAATTCAACAAATTGTTATATCAGTTCAGCACTGTTTCATTGGACACTGAGAGAACTAAGCAAGAAAATGACCCTCAACACCCTCTGAACGAATATGTGTCTCACATCAGTTGACTCAGACCCAGGAAGGCTTTAATGGCAAGAACAAACATTCTTCAGGGTACGCAAGAGAAAAATCAAGTTAGAAGATGGAGGAAGTTGCTCGCTGGGCAAATAACAACATTAGAGGAGGCTATAGCTAAGGAACTCAATCTCCCCTACATCACTTAAGTAAAGGTAAAGGTTGCCCTTGCTTGAAAAGGCTCTAGGTACAGTGCTCATCTCTGTGTACAGCCAAAAAGCCAATGCTGTCTGTATCTGCAGATGTTTCCATAGTCATGTGGCAGACATAACTTAACATTGGAGTTCATGGAACATTGTTACCTACCCACCAAACTGGTACCTATTTATCTACTTGTAATTTCTTGCTTTTGAACTGCTAGGTTGGCAGGAACTGGTACAGAGATGGAAGCTCACTCTGTCATGCAACATTTGGATCTCGACATGCTGACCTGCTGACCTTCCAGTCATTAAATTCAGGGTCTTATGCAAGATAAATAGGAACCACTTTGGTGGGAAGGCAACAGCGTTTCATGCACTCCAGTGTCTAGTCATGCCTGCTACATGTCCATGGAAACATCTGCAGACGCAGACAACACTGGCTCTTTGGCTATAAATGGATGTGAGCACCAAACCCTAGGGTCAGATACGACTGGCTTTCAAGCAAGGCGACCTTTACCTTTACCCCTGCAAATCTAGTGGCTCATGTCATTTTTCTTTTCATTTATTTCTGCGCCACAGATCTGTTCCATCCTGTTTCTTTTTCAGTCTTCGAATAGCAGTTTCTTAAAAATGTTTTAGAATTAACAAAATCTGTATTAGAGTACCTTTATTGGGCTAAGTCAAAAGTCACAAAATGTGCATTTTTGTACACACTTTAGTATAATATTTGTTTTATAATATGCCCTATTCCAAAATGTGGATTTCTATTTGCAGTTGACTAAAATACAAAATTTTATATACATTTATGTACATTTTCTGAGCTGAGACATTTACTGACCTTTTTAAAATGAAAACCCAACATATATCAATTTTGATCAGAGTTTAGGGGGAGGAATGAGTGGGAGACAATAGCTTTGGTGTTTCTCAGAGCCTCAGCCCATAAGTTCTGAGCACAATGTCTAACAAACATATTTTCCAACTGTAGGTTTACACCTACGTATGTCAGGTTTGCTGCTGGCTATATGGAGGTGTTAAGGGATTGCAGTGGTTTAGTGGCTAAGACACTGAGCTTGACGACTGGAAGGTCAGCAGTTCAAGACCCAAGTGTTACACAATGGAGTGAGAACATAAGAACTGCTGCAGAACAGCCTTGCTGGAACAGGCCACAGCCCATCCAGTCCAGCATTCTGTCTCACACAGTGGCTCACCATTTGCTTCAGGGTATTCCCAAGTAGATGCCTTCACCTGCTTAGGATTTCCTGGAAATGGCATTGAGAGAGATCCTGCCTATCTCTCCAACCCGGAGGTTGTCCTTAGGTATCCATAATTATAGCCATTGATACCCTTGTCCTCCATGAACTTGTCTAATCCTTTCTTAAAGCTGTCAAGACTGACAGCTGTCACCACCTCTTCTGGCAGGGAGTTCCATAGGCCAATGATCCTCTGGGTGAAAAAGTACTTTATCTTATTTCTTTGAGAACTAGTACCCAAAAGTTTCATGGACTGCCCCCTAGTTCTAGTGTTGTGCGATAGGGGAAACAGTTTTTCCTTATCTACTTTGTCCACACCATGCATGATTTTATAAACCTCATCAGGTCACCTCTTAGACGCCATCGGTTAAGAGTGAAGAGGCCCAACTGTTGCAGCCTCAGATGGTAAGGAAGGTGTTCCAGTCCCCTAATCATTCTCGTTGCCCTCCTTTGCACTTTTTCCAGCTCCATAATATCCTTCTGGAGGTATGGCGACCAGAACTGTACACAGTATTCATACAGAGTGAGCTTCTATCTCTGTCCCAGCTGTTGCCAACCTAGCAGTTCGAAAGCAAGAAATTGCAAGAAGATAAATAGTTACAGCTTTGGGAAGGGTAACAGCATTCCATGCACTTCAGAATCTAATCATGCCTACCACATATACTTCAGAAATGTCTGCAGACATAGATCATGGTGGCTCTTTGGCTGTACATGAAGATGAGCACTGCCTCCTAGAGTCAGATACAACTGGTTTCTGAGCAACTGGTTTATCTTTACGTTTATGGAGGCATGCAGATGGCTTGGACAAGAGGGAACAGGGAGAATGCTGTCTCTTTCTAAGCACAGTATCCCTATTCCTTACCCATCCTGCCCTTTTAAATAACTCAGGCATCATAATCTAGTTCATGTAGGCCAGTGGTTCCCAATCTTGTTCTTGGACAACATTGCCCAGAAATTTTGCCCAGGATAACCTATAGTAAAAGCTTCTGCAGGAATATCTTGGTCTAAAAGGTTGGGAATCACTGACCACAGCTGGAGAGATACATTGAGAAAGAGCAAAAGAAAATTGTGTTGAGCCCAGTTTGACGCATTTCTTATTAATGGAGGGGGGTTCTGGTTTGTGTCACCTTTGACTACATGTGTGAGTGTGGGCTGCAGTGGAGCTTCCAGAGATGGCATCTGGAACACTTCTACAAAATTACGTGATGGATGCAGCAGTCTGATGAATAGATGAAGCTTACGTCTCCACATTATAATATGGCCTGGAATTGTTTCATAATTGAATCTACTTTCCCAGCACACAGTGTGAGTTTTCAAATTAATAACATATACTGGTTATAAAAATATGCATCAAATTCACATTTCAACTGGAAATAAGATTATGTATCTATCTTACCCTGTGTTACTTTTTTGTTGTGGTTGTGGTTCAGCCGCACAGTCGAGTCCGACCCTTTGCAACCCCATGGACCACCGCATGCCAGGCTCCCCTGTCTTCTGCCATTCTCTGCCCACACAGGTCTATGCCCATCGCGTCAACAATGCCATCCAGCCACCTCCTCTGCCATCCCCTTCTCCTTTTGCCTTCAATCTTTCCCAGCATCAAGGCCTTCTCAAGTGAGTCCTCTCTTCTCATTTGGTGGCCAAAGTACTTGAGCTTCAGCTTCAGTATGAGCAGTCAGGGTTGATTTCCTTCAAGATTGACTGATTTGATCTCCTTGCAGTCCAGGGGACTCTCAAGAGTCTCCTCCAGGACCACAGTTCAAAGGCATCTACTCTTCTGCGCACAGCCTTCCTTATGGTCCAGCTTTCACAACTATACATTACTACTAGAAATACCATTGCTTTGACTATGCAGACTTTTGTTGGCAGTATGCTGTCTCTACTCTTTATTATGCTGCCTAGGTTTCTCATAGCTTTTAAAAGTTGAGAACTCCTGGTGTAGTCAATGAAACAGAAGTAGACTTTTTCCTGGTACTCCCCTGATTTTTCCATGATCCAGCAAATGTTTGCAATTTGGTCTCTAGTTCCTCTGCCTCTTCGAAACCCAGTCTGTACTTCTGGAAGCTCGCATACTGCTGAAGCCTAGCTTGTAGGATCTTGAACATGACTTTGCTGGGTGTGAGATTAGCACAATTGTGCAATAATTTGAGCATTCTTTGGCATTGCCCTTCTTTGGAATTGGAACATAGACTGACCTTTCCCAATCCTGTGGCCACTGCTGCATTTTCCAAATCTGCTGGCAAATTGAGTGCAATACTTTTAATTGCATCTTCTTTTAGGGTTTTGAATAGTTCAACTGAAATACCATCACCTTCACTAGCTTTGTTGTTAGTAATACTCTCTAGGGCTCTCTTGACTTCACACTCCAGAATGTCTGGCTCAGGGTCAGTGATCTCATTGTAGGCTGATTTTTGAAGGTCTATTGTTTTAATATATTTATATTTTCATGAACAGAGTAAAGCATTGGTGGACTCTGCCTGCCAGATAGCAAGGAAGTTTTGCTTTGAGCTTATAAAGTATCAAAGGCCAAGATCCTATTGTTCCTATTGTTCCCTACTGGTAATTAACTCATTCATATATAAAGAGATTGATGCCCCTAGTTAAGGAGTGCTTTTCCAATTGAGCTAATTGTGAAGCTAATTGTGAATTCCAATACAAATACAGTACTACACAATGCTGATAGTTAGGTTGTAGGCCAGTTTGGGATGTGGATTCTCCCTAGACCATTTGTTGTTGTTGTTGTTGTTGTTGTTGTTGTTGTTGTTGTTGTTGTTGTTGTTGTTGTTGTTGTTGTTGTTGTTGTTGTTGTTGTTGTTGTTGTTGTTGTTGTTGTTGTTGTTGTTGTTGCTGCTGCTGCTGCTGCTGCTGCTGCTGCTGCTGCTGCTGCTGCTGCTGCTGCTGCTGCTGCTGCTGCTGCTGCTGCTGCTGCTGCTGCTGCTGCTGCTGCTGCTGCTGCTGCTGCTGCTGCTGCTGCTGCTGCTGCTGCTGCTGCTGCTGCTGCTGCTGCTGCTGCTGCTGCTGCTGCTGCTGCTGCTGCTGCTGCTGCTGCTGCTGCTGCTGCTGCTGCTGCTGCTGCTGCTGCTGCTGCTGCTGCTGCTGCTGCTGCTGCTGCTGCTGCTGCTGCTGCTGCTGCTGCTGCTGCTGCTGCTGCTGCTGCTGCTGCTGCTGCTGCTGCTGCTGCTGCTGCTGCTGCTGCTGCTGCTGCTGCTGCTGCTGCTGCTGCTGCTGCTGCTGCTGCTGCTGCTGCTGCTGCTGCTGCTGCTGCTGCTGCTGCTGCTGCTGCTGCTGCTGCTGCTGTTGTTGTTCAGTCGCACAGTTGATTCCAACCCTTTGTGAACCGGTGGACCACCGCACGCCAGGCACCCCTATCCTTCACCATCCTCCTCAGCCATCCGGCTGTGTGCCCATTGTGTCAACAATGCCATCTAGCCATCTCATTCTCTGCCGCCCCCTTCTTCTTTTGCCCTCAACCTTTCCCAGCATCAAGCCTTTCTCAAGTGAGTCCTCTCTTCTCATTTGATGTCCAAAGTACTTTAGCTTCATCTTCAATATTTGACCTTCCAAGGAGCAGTCGGAGTTCTCTTTGCTATCCAGGATACTCTCAAAATTCTCCTCCAACACCACATCTCAGAGGCATCTATTCTTCTGTGCTCAGCTTTCCTTATGGTCCAGCTCTCACAACCATTCTTAAGAATGTATTTCTCCCTCAGAGGATAAGCTGAGGAAGGACCTCAGTTTGAAGGTTTTCTTGTTAAATTTATGGATTTATTGCCTATGTAATTGGCCCTCTTTATTGGGGATGTGACTCCATGTATGCATCCTTCTCCTCTTGGGTTGAGGGGGGCATATCCAGCAATCTTGCCATGTGACCTCTTGGGTCAATACGAGGGTCACCTGGAACTTCTTTGTCCCTCATATATAAAAGGAGGAGTGTGGTTAGCAAAAGCTTTCTATTGGCTTCTGCAGGAAAAGCCACAACTCACCTTGTTTCCAGAGTTTAGGTATTAAATCACTAGATTTAAACTTCAAGAACTGAGACTCAGCATTATCTTAGGAAAATCATACTGCTGGTGAAAGCTGTTTAACAGTGAGAGAGACTACCTTAGAAGGTGAGGAGCTATCTTTTAATTAGAATCCATCAGAAGTGGATCCATGATGACAGGAATTTGGATCAGATAACCATCCAAATCTGTGATATTGTAATTCTGTTTATTTTATAATCTTTAAAATATTTGGCAAAAACTTATTCTATTCAATTTTGACTCCACATTTGCTGTAAAACAATTTGACAGACTATATAAGATACAGTAATTAGGAACTCCAAGGGGTTCTCATCCACTTTAGCCACTGGGACTGACCTGCCTTCCATGTGAAAACATACAGTACTGCCTTATTTAGGGTGGTTAATTATGCTGGCTGGATAGCTCAATGAGTTAGGTATCTGGCTGCAGAGCAGGGCAACAGGTTGGGCTTGGCAACCTGCACACCGTCCAACTCTGTTTTTGAATGTATAGTTGCCACCTTACATAAGAACATAGAACATAAGAACAGCCTTGCTGGAACAGGCCACAGCCCATCCAGTCCAGCATTCTGTCTCACACAGTGGCTCACCATTTCCTTCAGGGTATTCCCAAGTGGATGCCTTCACCTGCTTAGGATTCCCTGGAAATGGCATTGAGAGATATCCTGCCTATCTCTCCAACCCGGAGGTTGGCCTTAGGTATCCATAATTATAGCCATTGATACCCTTGTCCTCCATGAACTTGTCTAATCCTTTCTTGAAGCTGTCAAGACTGACAGCTGTCACCACTTCTTCTGGCAGGGAGTTTAGACCAGTAATCCTCTGGGTGAAAAAGTACTTTCTCTTATTTGTTTGAGAACTAGTACCCAAAGGTTTCATGGAGTGTCCCCTAGTTCTAGTGTTATGCGATAGGGAAAACAGTTTTTCCTTATCTACTTTGTCCACACCGTGCATGATTTTATAAACTTCAATCAGGTCACCTCTTAGATGCCGTCGTTCAAGAGTGAAGAGGCCCAACCGTTGCAGCCTCGGATGGTAAGGAAGGTGTTCCAGTCCCCTAATCATTTTTGTTGTCCTTTGGAGCTAGAGCTCTGTCCGATGGACTGCCAAAGAAATGAAGCACATCAGAACATCTTGTAAATGTTGAACTTACAACAGGCAATCCTATCATGCTTTGTGCTTGTCTTGCATACTAACATAAAGATGGGAATTGAATCTAAACACCCTATCAGTAGGCAAAATGTTTCTTCCCATCAGGCATAACTGCTTTCCACTCTGCATGTGGATAGGTTGGAGTTCAATCTGTCTGTCTGTTCTGTTTCAGTTTTTCAGCCTAGTTCAGTCTTTTTCTGACTAAACGTATGTTAACTCAGGATCTTCCTGCAAATGTCATTTACTTGGGAGATTTTTTTTCTTCCTGCTTTTTGTAACTAAAATGAAGTAAATGGCTGTATTATACATATTTTTCTGCCACCTACCAGATAAATATTTACTTATAAGGCTTATGTTCAAATAAAGTTATCTTTTTTCCCTGTGTTAAAGCTGTACCTGAGTATTTGTTCAATTGTTAAGTGGAGTGGGGAGGGGAATCGAGTACAGCTTGCATATCAAAGTATCTAGCCCTAATCCTTGTCTGCTTTGCACTGTAAAGATTATTCAACACTAAAATTCACTGGATCATCCAGAACAAGTGAAACATTCAAATCAATTTTCATTTTCACAATTTTCTGTTCTAGAGACAGCCACATTCATACATTTCCACTGGATCCCAAGAACATTTACATAAGCCATTGGGCATTCTTATCTATACAGATGTCCATTGATTGAACATAAAGACCATGAAATTGTGATATGTCCTCAACTAATTGTGGCAACATTAACTTTTCATCAAATAATGCCACAGAATAAAGTAGCTTTTCAGTAGCTTCTTACTGAAGTCACTCTCTTAGCTTCTAAATAAAGATAAATGAAGCATGAAACATTATGACTTTCACATGCTATTGGTATTCAAAAAAGCTGAAACTATGAGAGTGGAAGTAGGTATGATGAACACTGTTGATGTAAACGGTTAGCAAAGTGGTATGCAATGGCCAGGAAGAGGTTCGCACCTGGCAAGGTGGTCCCTTGTGAGAAAAACAGGCAGACAGATCTTGGTGCAGAAGAAAAAACTCAACATAGGTTTACTCAGGAAGTGAAAAGGTGCAAGTATATACAGTGCAACAACTGTAACACAAAACAGATATATTCTCTTGGGCTGCTCAGTTGACCTCACTGAGACAGTTCAGTTGTGCTATATACATGTCCATACAGTTCAGTAGCAGTCCAGTCCAGCAGGGTAAATGCAAGCTGTAATTACAGAGAAAGCCAAAGAGTTCTACAGCTTCTGTCCTCCTGGTGGAGGCTTACCCCAAGTAGTCCTTCTTTGTCCAGCAAGCACAGATGGCATATCAGGCAAAGGCCATCATCAGGATCAGTGCAAAGATCCAGTCCTCGTATCAGGTTCTGGAAGATACAGGAATCTTCGTCCAGACTGTCAGCAGATGAAGGTGAGCATTAAAGCTCAGGCAACTTGAGCATCGTAGCTTGAAGTCTGCAATCCTGCTCTGACCTAAATACACTGGCCCGTGGAGCACATCAGGGAAAAGTCCCAGCACCTGTGTGCCACTGCAATAGGGTCTTAAAGGCATCACAGACACAATATGCCTTGCAATCAGTTAGGGTGTGAGGTGAAGATTTACATCCCCTAACAAACACTGAAAGTGAATTCTTATTGGATGACAGACAGGAAAAGGTGGAATGAAAGATAAAAATTGGGTTTTATCTTAGAATTTAGAAGAAAATGCCATTAGTAGGTGTGCATGTTCCAATAGCAGGTGGAGACAGGAGTTTTTAAGTAGAATAGAAAAATGTAATCTTAATTTTGTTAGCTGGCTATGCCAGGAAATATAGATAGATATGCATTTCTTATTTTATCTCGGGAAAGGGGAAATGTAAAAATGCTCCTTTTTTATTTTTGTATCTATTTTTGTTCCTTTTTTATTTTTGTATCTATTTTTGTGGTCTTAAACTTTGATCAATTTTTCCTTCAAATAAAAGCTGGCTTCTTACAGGAAATGTACTTTTTATATAGAGCATAAACTGGTGGGAGATTTCCAGTTCCTTTATTTCTTTATTGGCAATGCTACATATTGCTACCTAATTTACATTGCTAGTTCCTACCTGATCTGGCTGGTTTGTAAGAATAAACAGTCAGTGATTGAAACCTATTGCAGATTTATGTACTCTGAAGCAGCAAAATGTTGGTTATGGTAGTAGGATAATAGGCTTTCTTATCCTTACATGGTCAAAATAGGAAGGCATATTATTCTCAGGTCATTAGTCTGTCTAGACCTGTCTGGAAGTGGGGTAGTGATGCTATGAATGCTGTCTAATACACACCTACCATGGCTGCCCCACATCAAATTGATGCTTGATAGCCAGTGAATCTCTCTCTCTCTCTCTCTCTCTCTCTCTCTCTCTCTCTCTCTCTCTCTCTCTCTCTCTCTCTCTCTCTCTCTCTCTCTCTCTCTCTCTCTCTCTCTCTCTCTCTCTCTCTCTCTCACACACACACACACACACACACACACACACACACACACACACACACACACACACACACACACACACACACACACCTCTGGCACCAGGGGTGCCCAAACTATGGCCCACAGGGCAGATCCAGTCCCTGATACTAATTCATTCAGCCCGCACTACCCTCGTAGCTCCTGAAAGCGGAAGTAAAATGCTTCTGGGAGTGATGAGGGTGGCATGGGCTGAATGAATTGGTGTCAGGGGCCAGATTTGGTTCCCGTAGTTTGGGAACCCCTGGTTTAAGCAGATAAAATGGCAGCTTAAAATCTATCTCATCCTGTTGCAAAACAGATTGCAAGGTGCGTTTTACTTCCACTTCCAGTGGAAGGAACCACATGACAGGCCCAGTGAACCACATGACCGGCCTGCAGCCTGAAATGTTTGGGCACCCCTACTATAGACTGACACAATAGACTGCCCTTGTTATCCCGGATTTTAAATGTGATCTTCTTCTACTTCTTTTGCACCCCTCAGGTCTCGGACTGCTGACTGGCTGACCTTCCAGGCATCAAGTTCAGTGTTTTAACATTAAGCCACTCCTTGTGCTAAGTATACACAATTAAAAAGGGGACTTGGCACAGGTCTGCACCAGTCCCTGCCTTTCCTCTGTCTTAAACCTTGCATGATTTGTATGCTCAGGTACTCCATGATCCAAGATTAAGAGATGGGGAGTAAGGGAAGCATCTTGGAATGGTTAGCTGTCAGAGAAGCAGTTGTTAAGCATATTAACATATGGTTCCATATGGGAAGGAGCTGTGTATAACTCTTGCAGCTGAGCCACATTCATATAAAAAAAACATAATTCCCTTTGTCATTTTTCTGCACTTTGATGCCATGGAATTCTATTCAAAAAATTATAGAATAACTGAGTGGAAAGGTGCCTCTAAGGCCATCAAGCCCAACCCACTGCTTAATGCAGGAATCCAAATCAAAACAGATCTGATATAATTTTTTCTTGGCTGCCTCCAGTGTTGAATGCTCAACACTTCCTGAGGAAATTGGTTTCATTGACATACTGCTCAAACAATTAGTAAGGGTTTTTTTATATTCAGCTTTTACCTGGCTTTCTGTAACATAAGCCCATTATTACTTGTTTTGCACTCTGCCGCTTCTCTGTATAACAATTTTCAAATATTTGAACAGTGCTATCGGACTCATTTTCTTGAGGCTAAACATGTCTGGTGCTTCTGTTTTTCCTCATAGGGACGGATTTCCAGTCCCCTGATTATCCTTGTTCCCTTCCTTTGAACCTGTTCCAGTTTATCTGCTATTAATGGAAAACTAGCTGAAAAGGGTCAAGAAAAACAAAGCACGGTAAAATGGATTATCTGCACTTTGTGTCTATTCACGGAGTCTCTTAAGAACCTTTTGCAAAAGTGTTAATCATGAGGTTTTCCCATGACATTCTTCATCCCAGCCTAATACCAAAACTATTTGCTCCCCTGCCATTGGCTTTCCTGATTTAGAAATAGCCATGACTACACATTCCCGAGTGATTATTGAAGGTCAGCTTATTTAGTACTGTACATGGAAAGTGGATTTGTAACACTGATGAAAAACCTTGCAGGGTTCACAGAAATCTGTGACACCAATCATTAAAAATAGGATATGGTTGCTCATGGAGACCAATTCTTTAATTTAAATATCTCAGTTACAGTCAGGCAGGCAATGTGGAATGCAAATGACAGGAGTAAATGCCACGGTTTTGTTTAAGAGACCCTAGGAAGGTATACTAGAGAAGGACAATAAATGATTTAAAAAGAACGCTGATTAAGTAAGCTTTAGATTGTGCACTTAAAGGGGAATTGTGAGAGGCAGATACAATGGTACTGTACCTCGCTTAAAGAGCATAATGCGTTCCATGGGATTGCTCTTTAAGCGAGTTGTTCTTTAAGTGAAAAACCATTGTAAGTGACCAATTGTGACTTCTGGCGGGGGGGTGTGTGGATTGCGAACCCCGATTTAGTTGTTAAGTGAGTTTTTGGTTGGTTTTAGTTGTTACGTGAGGCAACCATTCAGAGAAAATTCTGCTCTTTAAGAAAGTCTCTAAGCGAGGCGTTCTTTATGCAAGGTTTTACTGTAGCTCACTATCTGGCTTACCTTTGGTGCAGTTTGGTCCTCCTATTTTCCAGAAGAAGAGCCTTCTCGGTGTCTGCCCTGTGGAATCTCTTACCACCGTAAGT
The DNA here is from genome assembly GCA_035047305.1 of Bradypodion pumilum. Classification (NCBI taxonomy): domain Eukaryota; kingdom Metazoa; phylum Chordata; class Lepidosauria; order Squamata; family Chamaeleonidae; genus Bradypodion; species Bradypodion pumilum. The sequence goes on along the minus strand of JAWDJD010000001.1, from coordinate 29,231,776 downwards.
GCGCCTCCAGAAGTAGCTGCTCCCCTTTAGAAAGGCACTCAAGATCTGGCTATGCCAGCGGGTGTGGGATACGACATGTGGTGCGGCCCAGGCCCGCTGGCTTGTTTAGCTGTCTCAGGTTACTGCTGTGACTTATCAGAATCTGTACTTGCCTGTTTTTATGTTCTTTTTTAGTATCACTTTTTATCTTTTAACTTTTATTGTTTTATCTTCTTAAGGGGTTAGGGGGGTATTGGAGGGCTTTTAAAGATGTTTTTAAGACTGTGTATGTTTTTAAGATGGTTGTTAGCCACCTTGGGTTATCTGAGGATGAGGAAGGCGGGGTGTAAATGGCATAAATAAATAAACTATATGTGTTTTCAGAAGCAGCAATCTATCCTGGTCCTTTTGTAAACTGTCCCATTCCCTTCTGGAACAGGGTTAATATATTTTGTGTGATTGGGAGTTCTGATTATCCCATCCTGAAATCAATATACTTGGATAATCTATTCCCAAACAAAGGTGTGGACAGCATTCTCAGTGGTTATAGCCTTGTGATAAATGTAGAGGGTTGGGATATTAAAAGGGAAACAGAGAAAGCCCCTGTTGCTCTATTTTTATCTTCTCTACCTTAACTGTTGCAGCATTATTCTATATACACTGGAGATGCCGATCAGTACTTCTGTCTGATGCCCACATAAAGAAAATAACACTAGAACACAGTTGTGTTTTAAAAAAAGAAATGTTACCTGGTAGAACTTGTCATGGAAATTTCTTCTTTCAAACAATTATAGTAGCGCCTCCATCTTATTCACAGATAATTTTAAAACATTCCCTAACTGATGCAGCACTATTTTAGATACACTGGAAATGCCTGTCAGTACTTGTATCTGATGCAGTACTAACTTGTTGGAAGGAAAATTAACAAAATAGAGGGAATTGCTGTTGCCCACAAATGATAAAAGGTGAGAGTGAATGTAGGGCGGGGAAAGGGGTACCAATAATTGGAAAAGGGAGAAATTGGAGCAACCTGAAGCGTTGTCTGGGCCCTTCCCTCAAAAGAAAGAAAATCACCCATGTGAATGGAAGGAGTGCTCAAGTGTGAGATAAAACAAATTGTACTGATGATAAAAGCCCTTTATCGCTCCAATTTCCCCTGTGTCTTTCTTTTCTTTCTTACTTTGTATCTGAGCATTGCACAATTTGAATTGTGGATGCATATGATAAAATTCAAACAAATTAACCAGAAGCAGGTTCCTTCTATAGTTTATTTCAGCCTTTTACTAAATCTTGTTTTGTACATGTAGTAGAATACACATATATACTACATTGACTGTGTTTCTCCACATTCACATTCACATATTTTTTTCCCTGTATCTAAGTAGCTCCAGTTGACTATTCTTTGAGTTTCCTACTTGGCTTTGAAGCCTATTAAGTGATTCTTAGATGATCAAGCCTTAACCCTGTCCTAGTGGGATACATTTTTTTTTGACATTCATCTTAGTGACCTTCCTGGGTGACTTTGAAGATAAAGAACCGCAGGTAGAAGTTAGGATGTGAACTTAATTAAAAATCTTACAGTAAATGCACCCGCAGCTGTTGTAAATGCATTTACGACAGCCATGGACACATTTTACACAGCATTTATGGTGGGGAAAGCCACCAGTCCAGCCTGCTCAGCTGTCTAAGGGGGTGTGGTCTGGCCCATGGCTTAAAAAGGTTGAGAACCCCTGGTTTAGCTATTGCAGTGGTGCATACCTGTCAAGTTTTGGGAAATTTCTGTCAAATAAGGGAAATTTCCCGGCCAAAACAGGAATTTGGACAGCTATGCTTATCCTGTGCTGGCCTCCAGTCTAACTTCAGTGTAATTGCAGTCTAACTAATACAGGATGACGGCGGGAAAGTGTGTAAAATACGGGGGGTTAACAGAAATTTTCTGAAACTTGACAGGTATGCAGTGGTGGGATTCAAAAAATTTTACTACCTATTCTGTGGTCATGGTATGGTGGGTGTGGCCAGGGGGAAAACCCTGTGTTGCACCCGAATTAGGACTACAGCACTTTATTTCAAAACTTGGATGGGTGGGGTCAGCTGGAATTTCTACTACCAGTTCTCGCGAACTGGGTCAAACATGCTGAATCCCACCACTGTACTTATCTACTTGCAATTTCTTGGTTTGAACTGATAGGTTGGCAGGAGCTGGAACAGAGATGGGAGTTCCTGCCATCATGCAGTACTGAAGTATCAAACTCCAACCATCAATATTCAACATCCCCTAGAGCCATGATGGCAAACCTTGGCACTCCATATGTTCTTGGACTTCAACTCCCAGAAGCCCAAACCCCCTGTGAATCCACACGAATGGGTTTACTGTGATTCATTCGGCCTGCGCTGCCCTCGTAGCTCCCGGAAGCAGAAGTAAAACATGCCCATACAGTCAGTTAAAACTCTTCCGGGTTAACTCTTCCTCCGTACGGGTGCGTTTTATTTCCACTTCCAGGAGTGACAAGGGCAGTGCAGGCCGGATGAATTACAGTAGACCCATTCATGTGGATTCACAAGGGGCTTGGGCTTCTGAGAATTGAAGTCCAAGAACATCTGGAGTGCCAAGGTTTGCCATCACGGTGCCTAGAGATTATCTAGCAACCACTATATCTGTATTATTTTTCAACCTCTCTTATGTTTGATGAAGTGGCTTCAACAAACAAAGCTCACATTTAAACGAAGTACATAAATTAGCCTTTAAAGTACCCCAAATGTTTTATTGCTTTGCTTGATTCATTTTCTAATTTAATTTTCTACCATCACATATAATTTTATTTATTTACTAGCATATTTGTGCCCAGCCAGCCAGGCAGTTTTTATTTGTGTTTGGTTTGTTGTTTGTTTGTTTTTGTTGGTTAAGGGTGGTTTGGGTGGATGTGTTTTGCATTTGTGGTTTATGACTTTTTTTTAATCTATTTTATTAGATTTATTTGTGATTTGGATTTATTTCTTATTTTTTTTACTTATTTTTACTCTTGTGGCCTCTAGGTGGGGCTGTTAGTAATAGTGTTGTATTCTCTTTTTGTTTAACTTGTTTTTTCTCTCCCAGCCTCTAGGTGGGGCTTCTTCCAGTAAGTAGTCTTTGTTTCTTCATTTCTGTTCTGGAGTCGTGGAGGGAGGACATGCTGGTGAGTTCTCTGGGGTTTTTTTAATCTGGGGTTTTTTGTGTTTTTTTGGTGTTGGGCTGGTAGGTGTTTCTGTTTCTTCTTTTGTGGTTTTTTGAGTTTTAGATGTATTTAATTGTTTTGTTTATTTCTGGTTGTTTTTTATGTTTCTGATTTCTTTTGTGATTATTTGTTTAATTTGTGGTATTTTTGTTGTTTGAGTTAGGTATTTTCATGTTGTAGTTAGGTGATTTTATGTTCTTTCATGGTATTTTGGGTGTTTTTGTTTGTGGACTTTGTTGTTTATGGTTTTGTTGGTTAATGTGTTTATTTATTTATTTATTTGTTTTATTATTTTTGGTGTTTGACGTTTTAGGTAAATGTTTGGTTTTGTTGTTGTTGTGTATTTTTGCGTGAAGAACGGGCTGCCTGTCGGTTCCTCTTCTCCCCATTGCTGCTTCGAATTTTGGTTTTGATGCAGCAATGGGGAAAAAGAGGAGCCAGCAGTCAGCCCGATGTCCCCCCGGGAAGGTTTGTTAGGTAGGTCGGGGGAGAAGGAGGCAGAGAAGAGCTATCTGCCTGATGATGGTTCTCTCCTCTCTGTCTCCTTTCTCACCTGGCTTACCTAACCGGAGATCAGCAGGCAGCAATCCGTAAGGGGTGGTGCTCTTCCTTGTGGATTGCTGGCTGCTGCTTTTGTATTACCTCCATTGGAAGTACAAAGGCAGCAGCCAGTCATTCACCAGGGAGTGTGCTTCCCCTGATGAACTGCTGCCTGCTGGTGGTATTTTTTTCGGGGATGGTTGGGCCTGGTGAATGAACCCAACGGTTAAGGCCTCTTTTTATAGGTATAGATTTATTAGATTTATATCTCGCCCTACTCAACATAAATGTGACTCAGGGCAGCTTACAATAAAGAATATACAGTTACAATTACAATTACAAATGTACAATTACAAGTTACAAAGTATACAAAATATAACAAATAATCCTCTACCACTCAATGTCCTTACGAAGCCCACGGTTCAACGTTGTTTAGATACATGTACATGCTGAAGATAAAAGTCTCAGTTCCCAACAGCACACTTAGTAAATGTGACTGCATCTTTCCATGAGCATGGGGGAGTTAAGTTCAGCAAGGAAAAAATCTGCTTCTCCATCCTTGCCCTTCACCCATTCTGCTCATATCAATTTAAATACCATAAATCCAAGAGGAGGAGGAAGAGGAGGACAATGATGACAATGACGACAATGACAATGATGACATTCACTGGGTCTTCTGTGACCAGTAACACTGTCTCCAGCTGATCTACCTTACAAGATTGCTGTAAGGGTGTGGTAATGAAGAAGATGGGGAGGACAACAGCTATATACAACACAATGTTGATGTTGTTCAATCGCACAGTCGATTCTGACCCTTTGTGATCCCATGGACCATTTCCCTCCAGGCACCTCTGTCCTCTATTATTCTCCTCAGCCCGCCAAGCTCTGTGTCCACAATACCATCTACCCATCTCATCTTTGGACGCCCCCTTCTTCTCTTGCCCTCCACCTTTCCCAGTATCAAGGCCTTCTCAAGTGAGTCCTACCTTCTCATTTGATGTCCAAAGTACTTTAGCTTCATCTTCACTATTTGTCCCTCCAAAGAACAGTCAGGGTTGATTTCTTCCAGTATTGACCTATTTGTTCTCTTTGCTGTCCAAGGGACTCTCGTGACTCTCCTCCAACACCACATCTCAAAGGCATCTATTCTTCTGCACTCAGCCTTCCTAATGGTCCAGCTCTCACACCCATACATTACCACTGGGAATACCATTGCTTTGACTATGCGAATTTTTGTTTTCAAGGTGATGTCTCTGCTTTTCACTATATTCCCCAGGTTTCTCATCGCTTGTCTCCCCATAATCAGTAGTCTTTTTATTTAATGGCTACAGTCGCCATCTGCAGTGATCTTAGATCCTAGGAAAGTAAAATCTGTCACTGGTTCTACTTCTTCCCCATCTATTTTCCAGGGACTGATCGGACCTGTTGCCATTATCTTGGTTTTCTTGATATTAAGTCTCAAGCCAGCTATTGCACTCTCCTCGTTCAATCCAATCAAGAGGTTTGTAATGTCCAAGTGTTACCTCACTTCAAAGGGACGCAGCGCGTGAAGTGGATCCACCAGAGGGGCGCCCTCTTCAAAGGAGGGGCGCATTTCAAAGCGGCGCAGGAGACCAAATGGTGGTAGTAAACTGTGATTGTCCGCTGGTATGTTCCTTTGTTGTTGAATGGGAAAACCTCTGTATATAAGATACCATCTTTCCCCACATAAGTTAGTCTTGTCTCCCGATCGGAATAAAGATTCACTATGCTTAACCCACACTCTGCTTCCTAGTCTACTTCTTGCGAGAATCTAACATTGGCGACGAGGATGGGATATGGCTGCTACTGCATCTTCTATCGGACCGTTCGACATTGCGAAGCCGGAGGCATGGCCCATGTACGAGATCCAGTTCGAGAACTTTGTAATCGCTGGGGAGATCGAGGACGAAGGACGACAGAAGGCGTTGTTCCTGGCCCATTGTGGTTTGCCCACGATTGAGCTGGCCGGGCATCTGCTGCTGCCACAGGCACTGAGGGAAGCCCCATTGGCCAACATCCTGGCGGTGCTCCGAGAACACTTCAAGCCCGTCGTTTCCATCTTCCCAGCCAGGGTGTGGGAATGCATCTGTTTTCTGTCTGGCTGTCTCTGACACATTGTGTAAACAAAGACCTCTTTGCTTGCATGAGAGACAACGCTCCTTATCTCTCCTTATTTGGGTTCTGACATTCTGATTGATTATGTAGGTTAAGTTTCGTTTCTGAGATACTCTGCTTGAATAAAGAGAAGCGATTAGTATCCTTTGTAAAGCCAAAGACTGCAGTCGTGTTTTCTGTCTCTCTCTGTTCTTTCCTTACTCTGAGCCTAATGAAGCTGGACTTCGTGGACTCTTAAGTTTCTATCTTAAAAGATCTGATGATATAAACTGCTGCTTCATGAGACTGATTGAGAAGAGATCTTTACATGAATCAGATTCCTACAACTGGTGCCCCGTGTGAGGCCATTGAATGAAAGTCAAAGGAATGCTTTGAAGAGATCTGCTTCAGCAATTAGCACCTAATTATCACCTCATCGACCGGGACAAGGTCTTCATTCACCTCCGACCAGACAGGTCCGACCGGGAAGGTCATAAATCGAGCGTTCGAGATTCATCCAAAGTCAACTTTGGGTCCCATACTAGGTGAGTGACATCATGGGGTGTGTGCTTTCTTCGCAAATGCAGGAACTTTGTAAAGATATCTCAGATCTTTTGCATATGAATGGACGAAAGGCTGATGAGAAGCAAATACAACAGCTGGTCAAAGCTATAGAAAAAAACTGTCATTGGGTTAAATTTGATGAATGCTTGGACTTAAAACAGTGGAAACAGATTGGGAGAGAAATGCAGAAGCAAAATGGAATTTCTGTATCAGTGCTATTTACATGGGAGGAAGTCAGAGACTGCCTTCAAAGACTCACTCCAAAGAATATTCTGTTGTCTCAGGGGCTTGCTGGCCCCCTCCCAAAGCTTTTGCCACCAGCCAAGGGAGGGACTATGGCAACTGCCCCTCCATCATATGAGCAACAACAGCATAAGCCCCCTGATGTGGGTGGAAATGGAGATGGGACATTATATCCTGCCTTGCAGCAATCAAGCACTTTTAGCCCTACAAAAGACCTGTTCTCTGCTGCAATGCTGCCTGCCGAGTCTAAAAAACAACTAGTGCCAGCTGATGGGGAACAAATGGTGGGGACCTCATCACAGATTGAAGCTGTTAATGCATGCAGAGTGGCAGGAAGCAAGGAGTGTGTTTCAAAGAGCAGCATAGGAGATCTCAGCCCCCCCCGTGAAGCAACCCTCATCACAAAAGCAGGAGAAGCTGAGTAGTAAACTTGATACCTCACGTTTGGGCAGGAAGATCCTACAGAAGTGGAAGGATGGCCCAGAGGAGGAATGCAGGAAACCCAAGACCAGAAAGGGGTGCAAGTACAAACTAACAGATGCAGTTTGTCATAAAGTTGAGATTCAGATGCTGCCAATGACAGAAATCCTGAGGAAAAAGGGGGTGAATCCTGCCTGTATGGACAGCAGGCTGTTGCAAAAATACAAGGAGGGAGAAGACATACAGTTTTTGGCTGATTTTGAACTGCCCAACCCTCAAACAAAGAGATCCAGAGTGAGCTGTCCCAAGTTTCAAGCATCAGGATTGCAGGGAAAGCAACTTGGAATTCCCTGTGATTTTCTTCTGTGTGAAATTACTTGCAACTTCTGGAGAATTTGTTTTTTGTGCCTTCACACCTCATCGGCCTGCCTTAATGCAGATGGGTGTGGCTGGAGCATAAAGGAATGTGTGTTTGCCAGAAAAGCTGAAAAGGGGGGTTGTGTGGGATTGTCTTGTGAAGTCAGTGAGACTTAATTTATGGCTTAATTTCAACTTGCCATGCCAAGAACTGTGCTGGAGAGAAGATAGTGTTTGTTTAAGTGTTTAAGAAGAAAGCTTAATCAACATTTGGACTTTTAATTTGGACATTTTAATTGGACTAAAAGGAAAAAAGTTTGTGTGGACTGTAAAGAAGAATTGGCTTTGTTTGCATTTTAAAACCTGAAAACCTTTTTTAAGCAACCTGCTCATGCTATGAGTGTGAAATGCTCTAATGAGATTTGTACTGTATTTGAGTTACCATGCTATGCTGATTTTAAGTTATTGAATGCTTCTTTCATTTACACCAGTGGGAGAAGAAAAAATTTAATGCCTTACTCATGTACTTGGGGAGTGATAAATGCTTTCTAGAATGCAACAGAAACCTCCTTCATGTAAGGAAGAAGAGAACTGTTCATGTTTTGTTCATGCTTAAATGTTTGCTTATTCTCTTGCAGGAGAAAGACCTGTCTTTGCTTATGTTATGTTTTGCCTCTGCATATCTCAAGGTACCTCCAGAAGTACATGGAAGAGTTTTCAGTACCATACACATGTAAATGGGTTTGTGATATTGCATTTGTGTTATATGTCACTCATGTTTCATATCTAGTTACATGGTACTAGTAATAACAGGGCATGCTCCTGTTTCTTAGGGGAGTGTCTTCCTAAGCCATTGGTCGTTTATTGGCAACAAGGGGATCCTGAGTGTGTGGATTCCTGCTCGAGCGATCCGCCCATGGAGAGAGAAGAAGATTACTCAGCTCCAGGATGGTGGTTCACCAGTAGACTAAATTTGCTGACATTTGTTCTTTTCTTTCTTACTGTGCTTCCAGCTGTAAGAACAATACCTCATGGGGGCAACCCCAACTTTTGGCTTCGTCATGCTAACTATATGTTTGAGGTTCATGGTAAGAATGAACATATAGCCCAAGCATATCAGCAAGTGCCTGTTAGCCCTGAATCTGCGTTGTGTCAGACTATTACTACTCATAAGGGTGCATTCCGAGTGAAACGTCTACAGTTCGGGGTTAGTGCAGCGCCGGGTCTTTTTCAGGCTCTTGTGGAAAGGTTATTGAAGGGTCTCCCTGGGGTGCTGACTTATTTTGACGACATATTGATATCTGGGACAGACAAGGGGGACCTGGCCACTAAACTGGAGCGTTTCCATAATGCGGGGTTGCGGGTAAAAAGGGAGAAGTGTTGTTTTTTTGCTCATGAAGTTGAGTTCTTGGGGTTCAAAATCACCCCCACCGGCATCAAGCCCTCTGACTCCAAAGTTCAGGCAGTCTGGGAAGCCCCACGTCCCACTTCAAAGACTGAGCTCCAGGCATTTTTGGGTCTCTTAAACTTCTATCACTCCTTTCTACCCTGAAAGGTGACTGTAGCTGAGCCCCTGCATCGTTTGCTGAGGAAACAGGCGGTGTGGCAGTGGGAGCCTCCCCAGGAAAGGGCATTCCGGGAAGTCAAGGAGCTGTTGACTTCGGATGCTGTCCTTACACATTATGATCCGAAGAAGCCCCTTTTGCTTGTATGTGATGCCTCGCCGGTGGGGGTTGGGGCTGTACTGTGCCATGACATGGGGGGAGGGAAAGAAGCGCCTATCGCATATTACTCCAGGTCGTTAACGGTGGCTGAAAAAAACTATGCTCAGATTGATAGAGAGGCACTGGCCATAATCGCTGGAACTAAGAAATTTCATGACTTCATTTATGGAAGGGCTGTCACGATTATCACCGACCACAAAACGCTCCTAGGTATATTTGTGCCAGACAAGCCCACCCCCCCCCCCAGATCCTGTCTCCGCGAATGTTACACTGGGCAATGTTCCTTCAGGCGTACCAGTACACGCTCCAACATCGCCCAGGTATCAGCATTAGCCACGCAGATGCTCTGTCCAGATCCCCTGTTGAGTATGTGGGTCGAATTGAGGTGGAAGGACAGGTCCTTATGTTGGATGTGTTAGACTCTCCCCCGATCTTCGCTGCTGACATAGCAGCCCAAACAAAAAAAGACCCTCTCCTGTCAAAGGTTGTCATGTGGGTTCAGAAGGGGTGGCCATCGCCACCAACCCCCGAGGAATTCAGGGTATTCTACTCCAAGAGAAACGAACTGTCACTGGAGCGGGGTTGTTTGGTTTGGGGGGACAGAGTAGTCGTCCCATCTGCACTTCGGAACAATGTGCTCCGCACGCTCCATGTTAGCCACCCAGGTATTGTCAGGTCAAAAGCACTAGCGCGAAGCTACTTCTGGTGGCCCCGATTGGACCTGGACATTGAGGCTTGGGTGGGAAAATGCAAGGAATGTCAGGCTTTAAGGCCCGAAGAACCACGTCTTCCCCGCAGGGAATGGGATACGGCCAGAGGCCCATGGTCTCGGATTCATATAGATTTTGCTGGACCTTTCAGGGGAACAACACTTCTGATTATTGTAGATTCCTTTTCCAAGTGGGTAGATGTCATCCCAGTGTCAGGAACTTCCTCTGCCACCACAATCCGCAAATTAAGGAGGGTCTTTAGTACTCTAGGCCTGCCTGACATCGTGGTGACCGACAAAGCGTCGAGTTTCATGTCGGCAGAATTCCAGGATTTCCTAAATCGTAATGGGATTAGACACATCACAGCCGCTCCCTTTCACCCTGCCACAAACGGTCAAGCCGAGAGGCAGGTACGGACGGTCAAAGACGCGCTCTCACGCATGAGACCTGGGGATTTGGAACTGCAGTTGTGTCAGTTTTTGCTGTCCTACAGGGTCACCCCATTGGCCTCAGGGCTGTCGCCAGCCGAACTGTTAATGAAAAGGAAGCTGCCGACTGTTTTTGACTGTTTAGATCCTCAGCGCCAAGAGGATCGGGGCCTCAATATAGACATTCCGAATTTAAAAGGTTTTGAGGTTGGGCAACCAGTCCACTGCAGGAATTATGCCAACGGGCCTCCATGGTTGGGTGGGGAAGTGTTGGAACAGACTGGCCCGGTGTCTTACAGAGTGCAAATGGAGAATGGCGTAATTTGGAGGAGACACACAGATCAAATGCGGCTCCGGGTCCTGGGGCAGAACTCTAACTCTGGCCCAGGGAGGGAGCCACAAGGGGAAACAAGGGGAGATAGGGAGAGTGATATGGAGTGGGAATTAATCAGTGACCCCCTGCCCACGTCTTCCCCAGAGCCCGAGGAGGGAGGGGAGGCTACCCCGAGCTCAGAGGCAGGAATGGAAGGGGGGCCACTATGAGCTCTCCCCCCACTTCCGAAACAGTTGGGGTGTCCATTGAGCCTTCCCCGGTGCCAGAGACGCACGGACGGCCCAGACGAGTTTGTGGGCCACCCATCCGTTGGGGAAAGGTCATTTCTCACTGAGGGGGGAGGGATGTAATGTCCAAGTGTTACCTCACTTCAAAGGGGACACAGCGCGTGAAGTGGATCCGCCAGAGGGGCGCCCTCTTCAAAGGAGGGGCGCATTTCAAAGCGGCGCAGGAGACCAAATGGTGGTAGTAAACTGTGATTGTCCGCTGGTATGTTCCTTTGATGTTGAATGGGAAAACCTGGAATACTGTGTACAGTTCTGGTCGCCATACCTCCAGAAGGATATTATGGAGCTGGAAAAAGTGCAGAGGAGGGCAACCAGAATGATTAGGGGACTGGAACACCTTCCTTACCATCTGAGGCTGCAACGGTTGGGCCTCTTCACTCTTGAACGACGGCGTCTAAGAGGTGACCTGATTGAAGTTTATAAAATCATGCACGGTGTGGACAAAGTAGATAAGGAAAAACTGTTTTCCCTATCGCATAACACTAGAACTAGGGGACACTCCATGAAACTTTTGGGTACTAGTTCGCAAACAAATAAGAGAAAGTACTTTTTCACCCAGAGGATTACTGGTCTATGGAACTCCCTGCCAGAAGAAGTGGTGACAGCTGTCAGTCTTGACAGCTTTAAGAAAGGATTAGACAAGTTCATGGAGGACAAGAGTATCAATGGCTATAATTATGGATACTTAAGGACAACCTCCGGGTTGGAGAGATAGGCAGGATATCTCTCAATATCATTTCCAGGGAATCCTAAGCAGGTGAAGGCATCTGCTTGGGAATACCCTGAAGGAAATGATGAGCCACTGTGTGAGACAGAATGCTGGACTGGATGGGCTGTGGCCTGTTCCAGCAAGGCTGTTCTTATGTTCTTATGTTCTCTGTATATAAGAGACAAGTTAGTCTTGTCTCCCGATCGGAATAAAGATTCACTATGCTTAACCCACACTCTGCTTCCTAGTCTACTTCTTGCGAGAATCTAACAAGGTTCTTTAGGTCTTCCTCACTTTCTGCCATTAGGGTGGTATCGTCTGCATATCTCAAATTGTTGATGTTTCTCCCAGCAATTTTTATCCCATATTGTGATTCCTCCATCCCTGCATTGCGCATTATGTGCTCTGTGTATAGATTGAATAAGCAGGGTGATAAAATGCAGCCTTGTCTTACTCCTTTTCCTATTCCAAACCACTCTGTCATTCCATGTTCTGTCCTAACTGTTGCTTCTTGATTCATGTACAGATTTCTCAGGAGGCATATTTGGTGCTCTGGTATTCCCATCTCTTTAATTACTTGCCACATTTTGTTGTGGTCCACACAGTCAAAAGCCTTGGTGTAGTCAATAAAACAAAAGTAGACTTGTTTCTGATATTCCTTTGTTTTCTTCATGATCCATGTTGGCAATGTGGTCTCTAGTCCCCCTGCCTCTTCTGAAACCGGCCTGCACTTCTGGTAGTTCTCTCTCCACATGTTGCTGAATATCCTGTATTATCTTGAGCATCACCTTGCAAGCATGTGGGATGAACGTAATTGTTCGGTAATTTGAGCATTCTTTGGCATTGTTTTTTTTTTTTTGGGATTGGAACATACACTGATCTCTTCCAATCCTATGGCCACTGTTTTGTTTTCCAAATTTGCTGGCATATTGAATGCAGTAGTTTGATTCCAACATCTTTTAGGGCTTTGTAGAATTCAACAGGGATACTATCATCTCCACTAGCTTTATTGTTTGCAGTGCTTTTTAGGGCCTTTCTGACTTCATATCATACAAGCACTTTTTGAGGAAGAGTTCACTGTTACCTCTATGTTCTGTTTATTCCTTTCCTTATTCTGAAATAAAAAGTTGCAACTCTTTTTCACTTTTGGACTGTTCTTTTCATATACACACTACAACCCCAAAAGGGCTTTCAAAAATTGGGGAAAATAAATTCCCACGATACCTTGGAGTCGTTATTCAAAGGATAACTGCTTCTTTCACGAACTCCACTCGCAAAAGACGTTTCTTCAGGTCATGGGGACTGTCCATTTGTCACATGCCACGAGTCATGATGCCCAAAGGCGCCTCGACGCTGTCACCGCGCCCAACCCGCACAGCTATGGCAGGCTTACATTTTGCCAGGGACAATTGCGATTTAGTTTAACCTGTTCGCGCGCGATACATCATGGGTAATATGCAAATTACGTTCTCGCTGCCCAATCGACTTCCGCCTTGAGGTTCTCTGCCCGCCCTTTGGAATTTTCCCCCCTTGAGGGACTGCCAACCAAGCCAACCAACATTTCGAGCGCTTCCCTGGCAGAAATCTCTCACTGGAACAAAAGGGCCGTGTTTCAAAACAAAAAAAATCCTAACCTCCGACTTTTAAAAACTTGTTCGTGTGAATCCTGTTCTCCAGGTTGGCCAGAGCGTCGTGCTCTCCGCATCCACCCAAGCGTGGTCACCCCCCCTCCTTCCTCCCTCCTCAAACCGCCAAATCAACCCTTTTGTTTTCCCGTAACTAACATGGCCGCCCAGCCATCCGCCCCCCACCCCCACCCCGCCATTTGCCCCTAATCAAGATGGCGCTAGCAGGCAATGAACAGCAAGCCAGAAAGGGGTAATGGTAATGGCTACGTAGCTGCACGATCAAGGCTAGGCTCTTTGTTGTCGAAGGGGGGAAAGTCTCTCAGGTAGCCTAGAGCAGAGCACCTTGGCCGAGGATCGCAAAATACATGCTTCACGCAAATATATACAATGAAACTTCACTTCAGTACTACTGTATTTTAAAATAAAAGCAGCCAGGGAGCTGCAATGTAGAACATCTTCCCCCAACCTGAATTGGGGAAGGTGTCCTATGTACTACTACTACTACTACCACTACTACTCTGTGGGTGTGGAGTGGTGGGCGTGGCCACGGGAAATCCCTGTGTGTTGCAACTTGCACCTGAATTAGGACTAAAGGTTTCTCTTGCTTGAAAGCCAGGCGTATCCAACTCTAGGGTGCAGTGCTCATCTCTGTTTCAAAGCCAAAGAGCCAGCGTTGTCTGCTTCTGCAGACGTTTCCATGGTCATGTGGCAGGTACGACTAGACACGGAACGCGGAACGCTGTTAGGACTACTTTATTCCAAAACTTGGATGGGCAGGGCCAGCCAGAATTTCTGCTACTGGTTCTGGCAAACTGGTGCAAACCTGCTGATGCCCACCACTGATGACAATGACGACTACTACTACTACCACCTCCTCCGTGTCCTGATCAAACCCTGGACTGCCAAGATGAAGCCACTTTCTTCTCTTTGTCATTGCCCAAACCCAAGTCCTCATTGGTGCATGTCTCTGGCAGCAATGAGCTGGACATTATGTCTCCACATTCACACCATGTGTTGTCTGCCAGCAACCCCCACTTGAGCATGTTGGTGTTGCATTTGGGAACTCCAATATTCAGCTTATTCAGGATCCTCCAAGAGACGTAGGGGAGGTTGAGGTCTTCAGCTATATGCTCTTTTAATGTTCCTTGTCCGGCGAGCTCCTTCCTCCATCTTCTGATTTGGTGTTGCTCTTGCGTACCCTTAAGATTATTTGTTCTTGTCATAAAGCTCGTCCTGGATATTAGTGGCGGACTTGAGGCTCATATCCATTCAGAGGGTGTCAAGGGCCATTCTCTTGTTTAGTCCTATGTACTGAATTATGATGCTGTTTCATCCAGTTGCTGTTTTCCTGGGTCAGCCTATATCGCAAGAGAAAAATAATCAAGAGGTATTTTTCAGTTCACTGTAAGATTTTTAATTAAGTTCACATCCTAACTTCTACCTGCAGTTCTTTATCTTCAAAGTCACCCAGCAAGGTCACTAAGATGAATGTCAAAAAATGTATCCCACTAGGACAAGGTTCAAGCTTGATCATCTAGGGCAGGGGTCCCCAACCTTTTCTTCACCACAGACTGATTTAATGCTAAATAATTTTTCCATGGACCAGTAAGTGGTGGTGGTGGTATTGTGCAAGAGCACAATAAAATACGATAAAGGTTCCATATACATTATAGTTTGTTACTTGGTTCAACTCAGGCAGTGAGGTATCACACTGCACACAGGTGGTGTATATGTGAGTGTGTGTGCGTGCTGCATCAGTTAGGGATTTTTTAAAAATTCTCTGTTAATAAGATAAATTTTGTTTCCGGCATGAAGCAGTGGGTTGGACTTGATGACACCTTTCAACTCAATTATTCTATTATTTTATGAATAGTGTTCTATGACATCAAAGTGCTGAAAAACGACAAAGAGAATTGCTGTTTTTTAATGAATGTGGCTCGGCTACACAGCTCCTTCCCATGTGGAACCTTATGTTAATAGTACTGTACACTTAACAATTGATTCTCTGACAGCTAGCCATTCCAAGATGCTTCCCTTACTCCCCATCTCTGCATCTGGAATCCCCAAATGATGCAGTGAAAATTGTTAGAATAAACATTAATAATCCATGATAGGGAGATGGTGTTTCTGCACATAACAGAAAACAGCCATGATTAGTGGGGGAAATGAGAGAGTGCCAAAGCAGGACTGCTTTAAATATCAAGAGGAAGAAAAATGAATCAAAAGAAGAGTGAGACTTGGAAGGGCAATAGGCATTAGAAAAAGAAAAAAATCTGGTGTAAGCATGAGACCAAGACCAAGGTCATACACACTGTTGTATTTAAAAAAACCATTAACCATTAACTTGTCCCCCAAGGAACTTCGTTGAAAATACTTTTGTTTTTTTACCTTTACCTGCACCTGGCAATGCACCGGTCTGGGCAGGTTATCCTGCTATGGTAATAGAGTAGACCACACTGCCAGTGACTCAACACCGAGTGTCAGGCGGCAGTTAGCTAACCTGACAACCCTGAGAACTAATGGCCTTGGGTGACAAGGTCCACAGGGAAGGTGATGGTCCCATAGTGAATCAAATCCCACTAGAATCCATCTTGACGGAGGGCAGCAGTTTCATCATTCCTGGCCTGGGGTTTATGAGGACTTTGTGTGCCAAAAGGGCTCAGAACCAGAAAGTGACTCATGAAACTGGATCAATGGTACAGGTTAGATGAAGACATGACTAGACTCCTGAGTGCACGGAACACTGTTCACTTTCCTAGCAAAGTGGTACCAATTTAAATTGCAATTTCTTGCTTTCAAACTGTTAGGTTGGCAGGACCTGGGACAGAGATAGCTCACTATGTCGTGCAGTACTCGAGTCTCAAACTGCTGACCTGCTGACCTTCCAGTCATCATGTTTAGCACACAGTCCTGCCTAGAGATTATCAAAGATAAAGGTCATCGTTGCTCGAAAGCCAGTCGTATCAGTCTCTAGGGTTCAGTGCTCAACTGTTTATAGCCAAAGAGCTAGCACTGTCTGCGTCTGCAGATGTTTCCATGGACATGGGGCAGGTATGTCTAGCGACCAAAGTTGTACCTATTTATCTACTTGCGATTTCTTGCTTTCAAACTGCTAGGTTGGTAAGAGCTGGGACAGAGGTGGGAACTCACTCCATCATGCAGTACTCAAGTATCAAACTCCAACCTTCCAGTCATCAAGTTCAGCATCTTGAGCCACCACAGTCCCCTAGAGATTATCTAGCAATCACCACATCTGTGTTATCTGTATTGTTTTTTAGCTTCTCTTATGTCTGATGAAGGGGGCTTGATCCATGAAAGTTCAGATTTAAATACAGGAGTTAGTCCAGGTGCCACAATTTTTTTCTTGTACTGCAGTGGCTCAATGTTGAACTGCATTGGCTCAAGTGGATAAGACGCTGACTGGGAGGCAGAAGGTCAGCAGTTCAATTCCCGAGTACTGCAGGACGGAATGAGCTCCCGTCTTTGTCCCAGCTCCTGCCAATCTAGCAGTTCGAAAGCAAGAAATTGCATGTAGATAAATAGGGACCACTATTTAAATAGTGTAACAGTATTTAAATAGGTAACAGTGTTCCATGCGCTCTGGTGTCTAGTCATGCCTGCCACATGACCATGGAAATGTCTGGAGAAGCAGACAGCGCTGGCTCTTCGGCTTTGAAACAGAGATGAGCACTGAACCCTAGAGTCGGATATGGCTTTCAAGCAAGGGAAACCTTTACCTTTACTATTCATTCTAATTTACAGGACCTTACACTACATGAATACCTAGACAGTGGGACTGCAGTGGCTCAATTACTAAGACGCTGACTGGGAAGCAGAAGGTCAGTAGTTCGATTCCTGAGTACTGCACAGGACGGAATGAGTTCCCGCCTTTGTCCCAGCTCCTGCTAACCTAGCAGTTCAAAAGCAAGAAATTACAAGTACTGTAGATAAATAGGGACCACTTTGGTAGGAAAGTAACAGTGTTCTGTGCGCTCGGGTGTCTAATCATGCCTGCCACATCACCATAGAAATGTTTGCAGAAGCAGACAGCGCTGGCTCTTTGGCTTTGAAACAGAGATAAGCACTAGACCCTACAGTCGGATATGGCTTTCGAGCAAGGGAAACTATCGGTATAGCTGTTCTTTTGATACACAAATAATTAGCTCCAAAGGAGCCTTCAAAAATTGGGGACAAAGATTCCCACGTCATGCAGTATACTCCGGGTCGAATTCCAGCCGACAATAAAGAAGCTTTCCTTCACGAACTCCCCTTGCAGAAGACGTTTCTTCAGGTCATGGGGACCGCCCGTTTTCACACTCCACGTGTCGTGATACCTAAAGGTGCCTTGACACTGTCACAGCGTCCAATCCACACAGCTATTGCTGCTTATATTTTGCCAGAGACAATTGCGATTTATTTTAACTTGTTCTCGCGCAATGCATCATGGGTTATATGCAAATTACGTTCTCGCCGTCCAACCGATTTCCATTTTGACTGAGGTTCTCCTTACTGAGAATGTTTTCCCCCTGAAGGACTGTTAATGTTTCGAGAGCTTTTTTACATGATCTCCCACTGGAACAAAAGGGCCGTGTTTCAAAACAAAAAATCCTACCCTCCGACTTTTAAAAACTTGTTCGTGTGAATCCTGTTCTCCAGGTTGGCCAGAGCGTCGTGCTTTCCGCATCTACGCATGCGTGGCCAACATCATGCTTAAACCCAATCCAACCCCCCCCATGTCCCTCAAACCGCCAACCCTTTTGTTTTCCCATAACCAACATGGCCGTTTGGCCAGACCCCTCCCCCCTACGATTTGCCCGTAATCAAGATGGCGCTAGCAGGCGGCGAATGTTGAAAAGGGGGCGTGGCCTCGTAGGTGCAAGATCGGGGCTGGGCTCTCCTCTCCGCTGTGGAAAGTGGAAAAGGCTCTCCGTCTCAGGCAGCCTAGAGCGCCTTGGCGGAGGATCACAACGATGGGGCAGGAAGAAGTCAGCGTGTTTTCCACTGTTACTCCGCTCTTGGCTCTCTGCCAAGTGAATGCAATAGAGGTTTATTTATTAGTGTATGGCACTCACACTGAGTCAACATAGAACAAAAAGAAAACATATATAAACTATAAAAACTAAACATTAATTTATAAACAAACATCTAAACAATTTATATCTTCGATTGCACCAGAAAATCTTCACTATTGCCCTCATATACTCTAAGGCAGGGGTGGCCAAACGCTTCGCACTATGGGCCAGTCATGTGGTTGAGTGGGCCGGTCACGTGGTTCCTCCCACTGGTAAACGTGTCTTCACTTGTCGTAAAAGCATTTACAACAGCCATGGGTGCATTTGTGGCAGAATTTTGTGCATGTGTGGCTGCTTTTTTACTTCCACTTCTGGGAGTGGCGAGGGCAGCGTGGGCTGGATGATTTAGCGCTGCGGGCTGGATCCAGGCCATGGGCCATAGTTTGGCCACCTCTGCTCTAAAGCTACATTGTTCGTGTTGCACAGTCTGCCACGGTGCCCCGCACTCGCATGCTGGTGATGGTAATTTCCCCCATTTATGCCAAAAGTCTGCACATCTACCGTATCCTGTATGTATTCTATTAAGGCTAGCCCATATCTCGTGACTATGTCTGGCCGGATATTCTGCTATCATAATCGAATAGACTGTACAGCCAGCGACTCAATGTCGAGTGTTGGGCAGCAGTAAATAACCAGACTCCCTCAAGGGGCCAACAGCTATGGGTGGATGAGCCTCTTTGGGTGGGGTGATGGTCCCCTCAGTGGAGGAAATGACACTGGAAACCATCATACTGGGCCCAACAGCAAAATGAGGAGGAACCACCTCACTATTCTGAATCCCAGTGGTTGTGGAGGCGGAAGAGGCCATGCCAGATGGAGTGGCTCTGAAGGCACACCTTGTTAATATCCTCAAGGCTGTGGCAGGCCATTGCAGTCCCGGTGTTAAATCCTGCATGTCTCATTGCATATGTGCTGCAGGAGGTGGCTCCGTGATCATAGTGTGTGGGTCACTAACAAATTCATGCCAGTGGCATCTTTCCTGTTTGTCATTCATTCAAATTCCAACAGCGATGGAATAAGGATGGTGGAGGCAGGTTTTGGGTGGAACTAAAGCCTCTAATTTTCGGACTTGCATGTTGGCAGCAGATGTGTGATGGTTGTCTTTCTGAGAATTGTGTGACTACTTCGGATGTTGATCCTGCATCTGTGTTTGGGCACACCTATTTAGGAGCACCACTGCCTACCCCACACGGGGAAGGCCCTAGAAAATGTGAGATAATGACTATTGGCACCTGGAACATTAGGACACTACTTGATCTTGACAACAGTGACAGACCTGAGAGAAGAACAGCTCTTGTAACCCATGAGCTTGCTAGGCTGAACATTGACATTGCTGCCTTGAGTGAAACCAGATTGTCCGGAGACAGAAAAATCATTGAGTCTGGTTCAGGATATTGGATATACAGTACCATCTTTTGGAAGGGAAAAGAGGAAGGAGAGTGTCGCATACATGGTGTAGATTTTGCTGTGAGGACAAAATTAGTAAACAACTATCAACTCAATCTTAACACAATTAGTGAAAGGCTTATGACTCTCCATATACCATTCTCAGGAGATATCTCCATCACACTCATCTCTGCCTATGCCCCCACTTTAGATGCTGATGAAGATGTTAAAAACAGTTCTACAATCAGCTGAACTCTACCATTACTAAGGTATCAGCTATGGACAAGCTTTTATTGCTTGGGGACTTCAATGTCAGAGTTGGAAGGGATTATCAACTCTGGGAAAAGGAGATGGATAAGCAAGGACTTGGTAACTGCAATTCCAAAGGACTACTGCTTCTTGGTCTATGTGCAGAACACATTGTTTACATATTTTATCTCTCCCCCTGACTTGAAATCGCCATATGAAATGAGACTAAATAACAGAGTATACTTCATTCTGTTACAAATGTTGGGGGGCATTTTAATGGGTTTTTAATGTTTTGGTACTGCAGTGGCTCAAGTCGCTAAGACGCTGACTGGGAAGCAAAAGGTCAGCAGTTTGATTCCCGAGTACTGCAGGACTGAAATGAGCTCCCGTCTTCATCCCAGCTCCTGCCAACCTAGCATTTTGAAAGCAAGAAATTGCAAGTAGATAAATAGGGACCACTTCGGTGGGAAGGTAAACAGCGTTCCGTGTGCTCCGGTGTCTAGTCATGCCTGCCACATGACCACGGAAACGTCTGCAGAAGCAGACAGCGCTGGCTCTTCGGCTTAGAAACAGAGATGAGCACTGCACCCTAGAGTCGGATACGACTGGCTTTCGAGCAAGGGAAACCTTTACCATTACCTTATTATTTTAATTGCTATCAGGATGTTTTTATATTTAAGTGTTTTTATTGGTTGATTGTAAGCCGGCCGGAGTCGCTTCGACGAGCAGGCGGCAATATAAATTGAATTAAATAAATACACAAAACTACTCAATTTACATTTTATATTTATAAAGGAGGTAAAGTTCTGAGTACTTAGCCTTATAGCACTCAAATGAAAAGTAACATTATCAGCATTATAAATACCTGCACAAATTATGAATTTAGGGCTATTTCATGTTGTCCAGATTTGACAAATCTATGTTTGTCTTGTGAGGTAAAGGTCTCACTTGCTCAAAAACCAGTTGTGCCCAACTCTAGGGAGTATTACCACCTAAGGCATTTGTCCGCAAGTTTGTCAGGTTAGTTAACAGCTGTCAGACGACTGGTGTTGAGTCGCTGTCAGTATGGTCTACTCTATTACCATGGAGAGGGAAGACAGCAAGGGTATAAGCACAGGGGAGGGAAGTTAACACCCTAGGAGCAGGAGTCAAATGAATAAAAATAGCAATAATATTTATTAATATGAGTAATCAAGTGCAGCACCCCGGTAAAATAGACTGAAAGGAGAAAACAATAGGGATAAGGATCATAATGTCATGGCACATAAACTAATCATAAGTCACATACATCCAATGAATCATACAATATCCCTAAAGTGAATCCCGAGTACCCATGGACAAGAGGATCTCAAATAATCAATGGAACCGCCGAAATTGTACCATCAATCTAATATCGAACAGTCATAAGGTAATACAAGGTACAAGTCCGGTAAGCAACAAATATAAGACCATTTGACTTTTACACATTCTGTCAACTCGCATTCCATCCCCTTCTTAGACCTTGAGATTTATATTTCTGATAATAAGCTCAACATGAAACTATTCAATAAACCTACAGACAGACATGCCTATTTGCAGTACCGATCATTCCACTCACACTCCCTTAAATCCAATATTCCTTTCAATTTATTTCTGAGAGCGAAACGCAACTCATCTAGGGAATCGGATTTCCATCAGGCTGCTTTGAATATCCAGCGTTCGTTACGCCATAGAGGCTACCCCGAACGGGTCATATTATCCGCCTATAATCGAGCTAAATCTAGACCCCGTGATACTTTATTCCAGCGCCGGGCAGACTCCACGGATAATAAGATCATCTGGTCATTGGACTACACGCCTTTAGCACAGAAAATTAAAAATGTCATATACAAACATTGGCATATTGTGGACATGGTCCCGGGTTGCCACAATAAACCCATTATTGGATTCCGCAAGACTAGATCTATTGCGGCTATTATTTCTAAAACTGACTGCTTGTCTAAACCCCTTCCCTCACTTGGACTGCCCATGGGACATCACACATGTGGACATTGTCACTTCTGTAAATTTATGTGGACTACTAATCTGGTCTCTATTCCCAGCAGTGATTACAAACTTGCACTATCCTCCTTCTCCAATTGCAATACTTCCGATTCCGTGTATATGATCCTCTGCCCTTGCCAACTAGCGTACATCGGACAATCATCTAGACCCTTGAAAACCCGCCTTGGCGAACATCAATCCCGTATATGACACCATGTTGCCACCTCTCCTCTTGTAGCCCACTTCGAAGAGAAAAAACATTCCCATTTAGACATACGAGTGGTCATATTTGAAATTTTTATTCCTCGCAAGTTCCATCATGTAGATAAAACACGATTTTTATTACAACGTGAAGCTTTCTACATTCATCGGTTTTCCACCTTGGCTCCTAAAGGTCTCAACAACAAACATGATCTTTCAGCCTTTTTGTAGTTCTTCCTCCCTGTGTTTCTCCTTATTCCTCTTCTCAAAATCATTGTGCCTTTAAGTGTTACAGCAGATTGACACTTTGACGATCCACAGGTGCGCATTGTGAGCTTTGAATATATCCTTCCTATATATTGGGCTAGCTACATTTACAGATAACGCTCTGACCTCGTAGGAATATACTTTTGAAGGCAGCTGAGCGGGTTTATTGATGATCTAGGTAATTCTTTCCCTTCTTTTCTCTTTATGTATTTTTGTATATCCGTGCTGTTAGAGTGTATTAATTGATAGATATTTTTTGTATACTAGTTTTGTGTACTATGTTTAACTGTTGCAGAGTCTTGACAAAGGACTACGATATATCCATTTACCGGAAGGATATGGACGATTGATCTTTCCCCTTCTGCAACGACACCTTTACTCTCTTGCCGTGGCTCCCGGATTTGTTACTATTTTGGGATCCTCCCCCTTGGACCTTTTGGCAGGATCTTCTGGCTTTATTCCACATTGGACTTATATTTGTTGCTTACCGGACTTGTACCTTGTATTACCTTATGACTGTTCGATATTAGATTGATGGTACAATTTCGGCGGTTCCATTGATTATTTGAGATCCTCTTGTCCATGGGTACTCGGGATTCACTTTAGGGATATTGTATGATTCATTGGATGTATGTGACTTATGATTAGTTTATGTGCCATGACATTATGATCCTTATCCCTATTGTTTTCTCCTTTCAGTCTATTTTACCGGGGTGCTGCACTTGATTACTCATATTAATAAATATTATTGCTATTTTTATTCATTTGACTCCTGCTCCTAGGGTGTTAACTTCCCTCCCCTACTCTATTACCATAGCAGGATGACAGTCAAAAAATGTTACAATCTAATGAAGTACATTATATCCTGTTTCTGAGTAGTTAATTTAGGATTGTGTGGCAATCCACAAAACCAGTGGCATCAGATGAACTAAGGTTTTCATTTATCTTTTGCCCCTGTGAATAGGGTTCAGCACTTGACTTTTCTCAGCTCTAGCTTCAGCAAGACATTCTCCTACAATCTCAGGTTCCCTTCCTTCCACACTCCATATTGAAATAAGACTAAGTAAGAATACAAATTAACTTGCACAGTTATTTTATGTAGATATTCAGAATGGTTCAACTACTTGAACTTCATACTTACAATAGGATAGGGAGGCTTGGTTTAGGTAAAGGTAAAGGTTTCCCTTGCTCGAAAGCCAGTCATATATCCAACTCTAGGGTTCAGTGCTCATCTCTGTTTCAAAGCCAAAGAGCCGGCGCTGTCGGCTTCTGCAGACATTTCCTTGGTCATGTGGCAGGCATGACTAGACACCAGAGTACACAGAATGCTGTTACCTTCCCACCAAAGTGATCCCTATTTATCTACTTACAATTTCTTGCTTTCAAACTGCTCGGTTGGCAGGAGCTGGGACAAAGACAGGAGCTCATTTTGTTCTGCAGTACTCGGGAATCGAACTACTGACCTTCCGTCTCCCAGTCAGCATCTTAGCCACTTGAGCCACCACTGCAGTCCCTTGAAGCTTGATAGTCTGTAAACACAGCAATTTTCTTTTGATTTCTGCAGTAACTATTAATAGACTAGGAGGAGCTCTTGAAAGAACTTATTGTACTCCTTTTCGTAATGCTAGCCACAAGGCCTTAGTTTTAAAATGGTTGTGGCTTGGCTCACACCCCCACGCCCAGTAAGGAGTATTTTCTGGAATGCTAAAAAAACAAAAAACAAAAACCCTATGATTCTATTCTGTTCACCACCAAAAAAAAGACAGTAATTAAACCACTCATCTCAAGCAATGCAAACCTTGCAGCAAATGTCAGTCCTGTTAACTTGCAACTTCTTTCCACTCATCTCAAAAATTGTGGAAAGAGATTGTGTACTAACTACTTGTACCATAAATATAACTGTCTTCATTAACTTTAAGCTCCCTTTCTACTTCAAAGCAATCACACTTATATACTGTACAACCCCATAGGTCTTAGTGCACTCTCTGGGAGGTTCACAAGTTAATTATCATTTAGCACTTAACATGCTGGGTACTCATTTTACCAACCTTGAAAGGATGGAAGGCAGAAGCAACCTTGGTCCCTGGTCATGGACAAACTCGCATCCTTTTGCTTACAGTAAAGCACTGGAAGGCCAGCAAGTCGACAGTTCAAGACCCCCTCCTGCCACCTCGCATATTGAAAGCAAGAAATTGCAAGTAGATCAATAGGGACCACTTTGGTGGGAAAAGATCTTGGGGACATGAAAGCAGCCTCATTTGGGCAAAACCCTGAGCTGATTTTCTCCAGCAAAAATCCTTTCAACCTAGGATAATTTCTGACATTAAATTATTACTATCAACAATACATGGGATACACAATGAAAGATTGTGGTATTTTTGAGCCATACTCAGGCATACCCTAGTTCGGCTAATCCTTCTCATACTGGGTCAGGCAAGAAAGAACTGCAAAGTGAGCTAAGTAAAGAGGAAGTTTCACGTCTTGCCTAGACACAGAAGACCACCACGACGTAACCCAGGAGTAGCATCCATCCCTAGCACAACCTCTTTCTTTTAATACCTGTACTAGTAGCCCCAAAAGGGCCTTCAAAAATTCCGAAGTAACATGAAAGCTTGTTTCCATGCACCACGGGAAACCCAAAAGTGTGAATCCACAGACGTCACTCGTAGAGGATAATGCTGAGCTCTCTTCGGTTAACTGAGGACGATTCTTCACGTTATGGCGACTGCAGTACCTATCTTCACATTTCATGTGTCGTGATACCTAAAGATGCTGTCACTGCCGTCCAACCCGAACAGCTAGTGATACTTTGATTTTGCCGGAGACAATTGCGATTTATCTTAACTTGTTCCCCTGCAATGCATTATGGGTTATATGCAAAAGACCTCCCCGCCCCCCAAGCCGGCTTCTGCTTTGAAGTGTTGCCCCACTCACTCACCCACCCACCCACCCACCGCCATCCCGCGAAAAATATCTCCGTGAAAATCTAAACTACCACGTTTCGGACAGATCTATGGCAGGAACTCTTCACGGGAACAAAAGGGCCGTCATTTTTTTTCAAAACAAAACACGCAACCTCAGTTTAGTAGTTTGTTCGTGTGAATCCTGTGCTCTCCGCTTCCACGCGTGCGTGGTCAACCTTGCATTAAAAAACCTCCGATTCCTCTTAAGAAAACGTCAATTTTTAAGAGGGCTCCAAAAGGAGCCTCACAAGACGACTGGGCTCCTGTTGGCCGTGTTTGCCGCAACTAGCGTCAGAAAGGGTTTGGTTGTTGTTCAGTCGCACAGTCGGTTCCGACCCTTGGCTACCCTATGGACCATGGTCCTCCAGGCACCTCTGACCTCCACCCTCCTCCTCAGCCCGCCCAGCTCTGTGCCCATTGCATCCACAATACCATGTAGCCATCTCATGTTTGGCCGCCCCCTTCTTCTTTTGCCCTCCACCTTCCCCAGCATCAAGGCTTTCTCAAGTGAATCCTCTCTTCTCATTTGATGTCCAAAGTACTTCAGCTTCATCTTTACTATTTAACCTTTATTTTTATCTATCTATCCATCTATCCATCTATCCATCCATCTATCTATCTATCTATCTAGATAATAGAGATAGAGATAGAGATAGATAGATAGATAGAGATAGATAGAGATATAGATATATAGATATAGATATATATCGATATCTAGATAGATATATAGATATATATAAGGTTTCCCTTGCTCGAAAGCCAGTCATATCCAACTCTAGGGTGCAGTGCTCATCTCTGTTTCCAAGCCGAAGAGCCCAGCGCTGTCTGCTTCTGCAGACATTTCCGTGGTCATGTGGCAAGCATGACTAGACACTCCGGAGCACACGGAACACTGTTTACCTTCCCACCGAAGTGGTCCCTATTTATCTACTTGCAATTTCTTGCTTTCAAACTGCTAGGTTAGCAGGAGCTGGGACAAAGATGGGAGCTCATTCCATCCTGCAGTACTCAGGAATCGAACTGCTGACCTTCTGCTTCCCAGTCAGCGTCTTACCTACTTGAGCCACTGCAGATATATAGATATAGAGATAGAGAGATAGAGATAGAGATAGAAGGGGGCGGCCATATATATACACACTGTACAACCTCATAGGTCTTAGTGCACTCTCTGGGAGTTTCACAAGTTAGTGCACTCTCTGGGAGGTTCATATATATAATTTTTATTAAATTTTCAAAAAATATAAACAAATCACTAAAAAAGAGAATACTGTACAAAGAAAAACATCAAGTCTCAGTAAAATCCTCATACTACATATTAAACATATCAATTCAGTGTAATACATTTTACTTTCTCATATTCTTTTCAAAAATCCAATTCTTCATATAATAGTTTGTATGCAAATATCTGATTTTATAATTACTGTTTAATATAACCAAAGCTTATAACATTTGTATCATCATCATCATCATCATCATCATCATCATCATCATCATCATCATCATCATTATTATATTTATATTTATATACCACCTTCCTCACCCTGTGGGCAACCCAAAGTGGTTTTACTCTTTCTCATATTTTATTCTTTTCAAAAAATCCAATTATATAATCGTTTGTATGCAAATATCTGATTTTATAATTACTCTGTTTAATATAACCAAAGCTTATAACATTTCTATCATTGTGCTACATAATCAAATGAACACAAAATACAATACAAAATACAATTAAATCAAATTCACAATACACACCCAGTGAAAGATACAGTGCCCTGGAGGATACGGTGTGTCACAACAGTCTCTCGCTATTTCCAAAAACTCATTTGATCTGGTCCTGGCCTGCCACCGTCGCCGCTAGTCAAAGAAAAGTCCACAAATAATTGCCAAATTTTCCAAAATCTATTTTTTTAAAATTTCCGTATATCTTTTTCACATTCAGCTCCCATGTTAACTTATCATTCAAGGCAAGTTCCCACTTTTCCTTATACCAATCCTCAATTTTTAAAGTCACATCATTTTTCCAATTTCTTGCAATACATTGTCTAGCTGTTGTCAATATTATAGACAGCTTTTTATCCTCATCTAATTTCATATTATCCATATCTGTCACAAAGTAGTACCCAGCCCAAACTTGAATCTCACCCCCATAATTCTAAAAGTTTCTTTCTCAATTTCCCCAAAAAATATTTTACCACATTGCAACTCCACCACATGTTCTTATGTTCCCAGTGTATTCTTGCATCTCCAACACATTTTATTTTTGTTATTATCCATCTGGGGTAAGGTACCTGTCCTCGCCGTTGTGGTCCACCCTGTAGATAATCCTGTAGATAATACAGGGTACACTTCAGCAACAGGTGGAGAGAGAATTACCAGAAGTGCAGGCTGGGTTCCAAAGAGGCAGGGGACCGAGAGACCACATTGCCAACATACTGTTGGAACATGGAGAAAACAAAGGAATACCAGAAACAAGTCTACTTCTGCTTCATTGACTACACCAGGGCCTTTGACTGTGTGGACCACAACAAAATGTGGCAAGTAATTAAAGAAATGGGAATCCCAGAACACCTTATAGGCCTCATTGGAAATCTGTACAAGAGTCAAGAAGCAACAGTTAGGACAGAATAAAAATGGTGATTGCAGTCATGAAAAATAACCCACAACCCCAATTTGGTAAAGTTTGTTTGTGTGAATCCTGTTCTCCAGGTTCACCGCAGTCGTGCTCTCCGCTTCTATGCATGCATGGTCAACGTTGTGTTAAATCCCGCTTCCTCTTAAGAAAATGTCAATTTTAAGCGGGGCTCCAAAAGGATCTCTTGGAATCAATTATTGTACGCTTTCCCCTGCTCCTTTAAACAGAGATTTACCCACATGATTGAGCCCAACATAAAGCAATACCGATCAGTACAAAGAAGCATCTCATGCAATAGCATATTAATTCCCACCTTGTTACCAGTGCCAAACATTGACACTTACAACAAAACCTACATGAAAATTCTTCACCATGGAAATGAGATGCAAATGGAAGGCCAATGCACCACGATAGCCAATAATCAGAATCTGATATTTAATTTAATTTAATTTTCCCACTTGTATGCCGCCCAATCAGGAACCCAGCTCAGGGCGGCTCACACAATAGTTATACAATATACACAATAATACAATATACAAAATAATTATGCAATATTCATCTTACAAGAGCAACACATAATAATATATAACAATATAGTACAATACTGCACTGCAGTGGCCTCTCCGCCCCAGCCGCAGACAAAATCCGAGGATGGCGGCGACAAAGTCCTGCCGCCCGCCGCCATAGCAGCGTTTTCAAATCCCTGCCAGGGGCGGGGCCCAGGGGTGCTGGTGGTGGAATGGCCTGGTGCCCGCTGCTGCCATGGCCTCTCCACCCCAGCCGCAGGTAAAGTCTGGGGGCAGTGACGGCAAAGTCACCTGGCTGGTAGAAAGGTCCAGGAGGGTTCAGCCATGCAGCAGCGCCTTCAGCCTCCCGTGGTCACAGGGACTCTTCTCCCCCCTCCAGGCCAGGGCCAGCCGAGGGGGCGTCAGGTGGCAGCGGTGGTGGTTTTAAGGCTGGTCAGCTGCACAGCTGCTGTTCCTCTCTTCTCCCTCCAGGCCAGGGCCAGCCAAGAGGTCGTCCAGTGGTGGTGGCAGTGGCGGTTTTAAAGCCAGCCAGCTGCGCAGCTGCTGCTCCTCTCTTCTCCCTCCAGGCCGGGCCAGCCGAGAGGGCGTCCGGTGGTGGCAGTAGTAAGGCCAGACAGCCGTGTAGCTGCTGCTCCTCTCTTCTCCCTCCAGACCGGGGATGGTCGAGGGGGCGTCCGGTGGTGGCGGTGGTGGTTTTAAGGCCTGCAGGCCAGATCCGGGATATGGGATATTGGATATGGGAGTAACTAGAAAGGATAAAATGAAAAATGAGATTATAAGAAAAAGAAATGGAAGAGAAAGAATCTTAAACTATATATAGAGGCAACAAATAAAGTGGTTTGCCCATTTGGAGAGATTGTCTTGGAATTCTATACCATACAAGGCATATGTGGAAAGAGGAGAGAGACAAAGAACAAAGCAAAAAGCAAAGCAATCACACTTATATATCACCCCATAGTGCTTTTGCATTCTCTTGGTGGTTCATAAATTAATTCACATTTTGCCCCCAACATGTTGGGTACTCACTTTACTGATCTTGGAAGGATGGAATGCTGAATCAACCTTGGCCCCTGGTCAGGATCAAACTCACAACCTTTTGCTTACACTAAAGCAGTTTAAACACTGCATCACCAATGCATAATAAAGCCACCTCGTCTGTGGCTCCTGTCACAAATTCTTTCTTTTGATACCTGCATTAGTATGCAAATAAATCTTGCAACATTTTGTTTTTTCAGTGACCCAAATAAAGGTACAGTATTGCCTCCCTCCTGCATTCTCTGCATTACTAGATCATAATAAATACTCCAAAAAGGGAGAGCAAGGTTTTTGACTGTATCAAAGGCTCAGGGTTACTTGAGTGAGCAATGCTCCTTCTTTGGTTCAGTCATTCTTCAAGGATGTGAGAGCTCCTGATCACTTCCATGTTGGACTGTAACCTGCCTTCCTGCCTCTGTGCCTTCTTCTTCAATTGTTTTTCTGAATTTTTATTTTTACCCCATTTGTTTGTTTTAGATCAGGGGTGCTCAAACTTTTTCGGCCGTGGGCCAGTCACATTGTTCAGCAGGCCAGTTATGTGGTTCCTCGCACCGAAAGCAGAAGTAAAACGTGCCTTGCAATCTGTTTTGCAACCGGATGAGATAGATTTTTAGGCTGCAAAATTAAACTAGGGATTCCCACAGTACTGCCCACGGGCAAGATCCGGGCCCCTGACACCACGTTTTATTTCCACTTCCAGGAGCAGTAAGGGCGATGCTGGCTGGATGAATTGGTGTCAGCGGTCAGATCTGGCCCACAGGCCATAGTTTGGACACCCCTAGTTTAGATAGTGAATGCTTCACCAGTGTACCTCCTTGGATTATTTCCTGGATATTCCCCCTCTCTCTTGAATTTGTTGAGGATTTCCCCACCATTTGGTCTTTTTTATTTCTTTGATTAGTTTTGCTTGCTTACTTTTCCTGGCTTTTGAGTAAGGAAGCTCTCTGTGTTTGTTTTGTGTTTCCTATTTTTCCACTGTGGATGGTTGCTTCTTTTTTGTTTATTTGATTTTTAGAACTGTCATTTGGTTAATTTATTTGGTATTTTTTAGGAAGTAAAACGTGAAAGAACTTATTGTACTCCTTTTCATAATGCTAGGCACAAGGCCTTAGTTTTAAAATGGCTGTGGCTTGCCACACTCCCACACCCAGTAAGGATTAATTTCTGGAATGCTAAAGAAATCTATGGTTCCTCACAAAAACAAAAGTCATTTAACCACTCCTCCCAAGCAATGCAAATCTCACAGCAAATATCAGTTCTCTTAACTTGCAACTTCTTTCCACTCATCTCAAACATTGTGGAGATTGTGTACTAACTACCATAAATATAACCGTCTCCATTAACTTTCAGCTCCCTTCTTACTTCAGAGCAATCACACTTATATACCACCCCATAGGTCCCAGTGCACTCTTTGGGACATTCACAAGTTAAATATCATTTTGCACTTAATATGCTGGGTACTCATTTTACCGACCTTGGAAGGATGGATGGCAGAAGCAACCTTGGTCCCTGGTCATGGACAAACTCGCATCCTTTTGCTTACAGTAAAGCACTGGAAGGCCAGCAAGTTGACAGTTCAAGACCCCCTCCTGCCAGCCTCCCAGATCCAAAGCAAGAAATTGCAAGTAGATCAATAGGGACCACTTTGGTGGGGAAAGATCTTGGGGACATGAAAGCAGCCTCATTTGGGCAAACCCTGAGCTGATTTTCTCCAGCAAAAATCCTTTCAACCTAGGATAATCTCTGACATTAAATTATTACTATCAACATGGGATACACAATCAAAGGTTGTGGTATTTTTGAGCCACACTCAGGCAAACCCTACCCTAGTTCGGCTAATCTTTTTCACACTGGGTCAGGCAAAAAAGAACTGCAAAATGAACTAAC
The DNA here is from genome assembly GCA_035047305.1 of Bradypodion pumilum. Taxonomy (NCBI): domain Eukaryota; kingdom Metazoa; phylum Chordata; class Lepidosauria; order Squamata; family Chamaeleonidae; genus Bradypodion; species Bradypodion pumilum. Next base: position 29,200,285 of record JAWDJD010000001.1, on the reverse strand, counting down.
TAAAGAGAAAGTTTCTCTTACCTGGACAGATAAGACTGCGGGATCCGCAAGCACAATTGGCATAATACGGCCCCTGGCAAAGGCTACACCGGTCAAGGAAGGCTCCTGGTCACTGGTCTCTGCCAGTATGGAAATTGGGGAGCGGATTAATAATCATAGGGTTGATTCACCCACATCTGACCTGACTGGCAGTTCTGCTGAGAGAAGCTAAATCGCTAACTCCCGTTAGACATTAGGCAATTACTCACTTGCAGATGAGCCCAAGCCTTAGTGCAAATAGTGGCCATATTTACCCTTGCACAAGCCATGAACAATGGATTTCCCCTGTCAGTATTTGCCTTAGTTAATTAACTTCCCCAAGAGTAGTTCCCAATTAACCCGGGTAAACAGGTGATGTGACTTTCTGTCAGATGACGATTCTATCACACGCTGCCTTGAATTCCTATATATGATGATGATTTTCCTTCAATAAACCACTGGTCTTCGCTCCATCTTGTCTCGTGTCGTTCCTTGACCAGTCTCCTCCGGGACCTCACGGCCGCTCCGCGGCCCCAATCCAACATCTGGTGACCCCGAGACGTGATCCTACCCGAGAGTAAGCGATCAACGCGGTCCGGTTCTACGCTAGAACTGTGTCCGATCATCCCGGAGGACAGCGCGGCAGCCCGGTCGGAAAGACAGCTGATCGGGAAGACAGCTCCGCGACGAGGCACTTCAGAGAGGCATCCTACAGCTTGCTCCGGCTTTCGCGGCGGCTTGCAGCACGGAAAAACGCGTTCCGCTCAGGGTCGGCTGTGAACCCCTGACAGCGCAGAGGCCACCGAGGGCCCGTGGCGGCGGTCCACGCTCCGAGCTCTACCCAGAGATTCGTCACGCAAAACCTATTGCCTGAACTACAGACACGTCGAATCGTCCCGAGAAGGAGACTTCAAAGGACCCCCGCAGGTAATATGGGGACTTGTCCTCAGCGGCAACGTCCATCCGCTAGTCAAAGAATTCATGAGGATGAATTCAAAATCCTGGCCAGGGTATATCAGATAAGCTTTCACAGTGGAGAACTAGCGCGGCTTTTGGTGTTCTTGAGGGAACACTGCCTGCTTTACCCAGAAGCAGGTACGTTATCCCTTCAGCTCTGGGATCAGATAGGAGTCTGCATTCAGCAACCCCCGAAAGCTCCAGAAGGCATAATTCGCACATGGAGCAAATGTAGGAAACTCTTAGCCGAGGTAGACCCAGTCCGGGTAGAGGCCAAAGAACCCCCAGCGTCAGCAGAGCCATCGGCGCCCACGGCGCTCTATCCGTCATTTCAGTTTAAGCAGGGTAGTGTAGGGAGCTTTCCCTCGGTGACAGCTGCAGACGTCACCGGTGGAATGCATGGAATGGGGAGCGCTGGCGCTTCTCTGACAGTTACAGGTTCCCGAACTACCAAGAGTGCCCTTCAGCGCACAGTTGAGGAAGAGATCAGGAAAGGGGAATTGCCAGCAGAAGAACTAGCTGAGCTTAGTCAGATTTGTCCAATTCGCTTGGAAATGGATGCCCTAACAGGGCAGCAGCAGGTAGTTCATTCACCAGTCCCGTATAAGCTCCTCATGGCTATACGGAAGGCCATTTCAGAGACAGGACTACAGAGTCGCTTCACTAGGGGCACGCTTCAGCAAGTGTGCGAGAACACCATGTTCATCCCGCACGACTGGAAAGCCGTCATGCGGATGATGCTCAACCCCAGCCAGTATCTGCTATGGGACAGCGAGTATCGCCTTGAGGCTCAGGCAAGGGCTGCCAGGATGGGGGGGCAATAATTCCTGACCAGTTATATGGTTCAGGTGCCTTCGAATCCATCGATGCGCAGACCGCCCTGCTGCTCGCCACTCTTCAGTTGTCAGCTGAGGCGGCCTTCAGGGCTTTCCTCAAGGTCCCGGCAACTGGCAAAGCGGCCAAAAATTACACCGCAGTCAAACAGGGCGCCCAGGAGTCCTACATGGACTTTATCAATCGCTTAGAGGAAGCGATTAGTAGACAGATCGATAATGAGCAAGCCCAACAAGAGTTCATGATGAAATTGGCTAAAGACAACGCCAATCTCGACTGCCGTAAGATCTTGCAGTCACTGGGCAATCGTCCCGACTTGACCCTCACGGACATGATTAGAGCTTGCGCCGACGTTGGCACAGACTCCTACAAAATGGGTCTGCTGGCAGCGGTGGTGCAAGGGGATAGGAGACCTAAGAATAAAAACCAAGGGGCATGTCACAATTGTGGCAAGATCGGTCACTTCGCTAGGGAGTGCCGATCCAAGAGCGGAGGACAACATTCCGGCCGTTCCAAGGCTCCAACCACCCCGTGTCCGAAGTGTAATAAAGGCTTCCATTGGTCCAGATTCTGTCCGAATTCGGGAAACCGGAACGCGGGCACGTCTCTGGCCCGGGTCCAAACAGTGGCTTCCCTCACTCTGGGCGAGCCAGAGCTGGATTAGATTCCATTCGCATTCCAGGCATTGCGAAGGCGCAGGCCAGCCCCAAGGGTAGTACAGGGCTAGAATTGACTTGCCAGGCGGACGTTACATGCGACTTGCCAGGCACAGTCTATCTGGTGGATTCCCAGTACATGGGACCCCTGCCCAAAGGCTTCATAGGCTTAGTCTTGCCTCGCAGTGTAGCAGGAGCACGCGGAATTCTTGTGATTCCGGGAGTCATTGACTCCAATTTTTCGGGTGTTCTCCAAGTTCAACTCTGGATGCACCTACCCCAGACCATTCACAAGGGAGACACACTAGCGCAACTGATTATGGTTCCTTGTAACTCGCCAGCAGATAGCCAGGGAAGGCTCAGGGACAGCGCAGTGTCCGGGTCAGAAGACCGCTCGAGCGCAAGTGAGGCGGTGCAAGGATACCAGGTCTTAGCGACAGTGGAGACCAACATAGAGTGGAAACAGCGGCCAGTGATTGAGGTATTTTTGAATAAAAAATCATTCTCAGGGTTGCTGGATACCGGAGCTGACGTCAGCGTGGTCAGCCGAAGCCAGTGGCCACGGGAGTGGGCCATTGAGCCGGTCTCCGATGTGTGGGGGGTAGGCGGCATCCAAGAAGCATTTAGAAGCCGGGAGTGGGTGGAGGTCACGATCCCTAAGGCTGACGGCACGGCGGTCATTCGGCCGCACATTCTGGACGTGCACATCAACCTTTGGGGGCGAGACATCTTACAGCAATACCGTGCCACTCTTACCTTCGGGTAATGGCCCTGCCACTTAAATGGCTTACCAACACGCCAGTCTGGGTGGAACAATGGCCGGTAGTGGGGGAGAAATTAGTCGCCCTAAAGCAACTGGTCAAGGAACAGCTAGACGCAGGACATATAGAGCGGTCCACTAGTCCTTGGAATTCGCCCATTTTTGTCATTAAGAAAAAGTCGGGGAAGTGGCGACTCCTCCACGATCTCAGAGAGATCAATAAGTGTATACAGCCAATGGGTCCGCTTCAATGCGGTATCCCAAATCCAAATATGATTCCCGAGGGTTGGGAGATCCTGGTCGTAGACCTCAAGGATTGCTTTTACACCATTCCTTTAGACCCCAGGGACCGGGAAAGGTTCGCCTTTACAGTGCCGGTTGTGAACCACAGTGAGCCCACGCAGCATTACGCGTGGAAATATTTGCCACAGGGGATGCTCAATTCGCCCACCCTGTGCCAAATTTATGTTCACAACGCCCTGGCAAAGTTTCGAAGCCTTTACCCCACAGCTTTAGTATGCCATTTCATGGACGATATCTTGGTCGCAGCGCCGCAACTCGGCAGCGAAATGTTTAAAGACCTCCAGGCCAGCCTGGGGGAGAAAGGGTTACTCATTGCCCCAGAGAAAGTGCAGAGAACCGAGCCCTTCTCATACTTGGGTCATCGGCTTCTCTGCTCTTTCGCAGCACCAGTTTTGCCCCAGATCAATTTAAAAGACTCAGTCACCTTGGTAGAATTGCAGCAAGTTTTGGGTAACATTAATTGGGCCAGACCGTATTTCAGATTGGATACGGATCTTCTAAAGCCACTCTTTTCGCTGCTAACGCTAGGTAAGCAGCCGGCAGACCGGATACAAATTCCTCGAGAGGCCCGTTTGGCTCTCGAGAAAGTCAACCAAGTTCTCAGTCAAAGGTGGGTGGACAGGATTGCTCAGGGGCCGTGTGCCCCGATCCTGAACTTGTACATCGTTCGGGCCGGATCCATGTTCACCGGTGCCCTAGGAGTGGACTCCGAGAGAGGAGCGAGTATCGTGGAATGGGTGTATTTACCGAACACCTCTTCCCAAAACATCGTTCCCCCCCCCCCCAAGAATTGGTCTCCGCGGTGGTCTACCGTGGAAGGCTGAGAGCAAGGGACATTTCAGGGCACAACTTAGCAAAAATCGTGATCCCATTCACCAAAGAGCAGGTTCAGCAGCTGATGCAGCTCGGTGACTCGCTTCCAATTGCCTTGGAGGGATTCACCAGATGCTTGGCATACCACTTGCCAAAGGACCTCAGACTCGTCTCGCTTCAAACGCAGACAGTCAGCTTGTACGAATTGATTTCGCTGGTCCCACTTCAGGGGGCCAGGACAGTCTTTACTGATGGGGGTCACACATATGGTGTCCTAACTTGGCAGGAGGGCCAGGCTTGGCGCACGTTGCTAACTCTTCCACAGAAGTCCACACAGCGGGCAGAGTTGGCAGCGGTGAACCTTGCTTTGCGCACCTTCGCCAAAGAGCGCCTAAACATCATTACTGACAGTCAGTACGTTAGGAATTTGCTTCACAGTCTACCAGGAGCATACATCACCCCCGCAATAGACAAAAATTTGCTGAGTTTGTTCCTCACAGCTCAATTTCACTTGCGGAACTGCACAGAAGCGCTCTATATCGCCCACATCCGGAGTCACCAGGACCTACCGGGTCCGATTTCCATACTAGACAATCAAGCAGCTATCGACTACCTTCTGTTGTTACATCATTTGGGTTGCGAATCTGTCCACGGCATGTGTTGCTTTAATCTCACAGACAACACACGCAAGATACAAAGCCAGCTCACGGACCTCCACACCCTAGTTAAGAACATCAAGGAGGATTCTTCATGGGGGTGGTGGGATTCGTTGTGGTCGTGGCTCCCATGGGGGTGGCTCCAGACAACGCTCAAGGTGATTGTGGGAGTAATTATACTGAGCATAGCAGGGTGTTGTTTCGTGCAATGTATTCCCTCGCTGCTATCGAGATGTCCCCCATGGAGGGAACCCCAAAACGTCATCCCCTCACACCAGCTGATGCCCCTCTTGCGCAGGGCCGTCTGTCAGGTCCAAAAATAACAGAGAAAGGGGGAGTGCGGGATCCGCGAGCACAATTGGCATAATACGGCCCCTGGCAAAGGCTACACCGGTCGAGGAAGGCTCCTGGTCACTGGTCTCTGCCAGTATGGAAATTGGGGAGCGGATTAATAATCATAGGGTTGATTCACCCACATCTGACCTGACCGGCAGTTCTGCTGAGAGAAGCTAAATCGCTAACTCCCGTTAGACATTAGGCAATTACTCACTTGCAGATGAGCCCAAGCCTTAGTGCAAATAGTGGCCATATTTACCCTTGCACAAGCCATGAACAATGGATTTCCCCTGTCAGTATTTGCCTTAGTTAATTAACTTCCCCAAGAGTAGTTCCCAATTAACCCGGGTAAACAGGTGATGTGATTTTCTGTCAGATGACGATTCTATCACACGCTGCCTTGAATTCCTATATATGATGATGATTTTCCTTCAATAAACCACTGGCCTTCGCTCCATCTTGTCTCGTGTCGTTCCTTGACCAGTCTCCTCCGGGACCTCACGGCCGCCCCGCAACCCCAATCCAACATAAGACTATAACCCATTCATCCCTATTCACTAGCGCAACTTCCTACTTTTAACACCCTAGCACAACTTCCTTCTTTTAATACCTGTACTAGTAGCCCCAAAAGGGCCTTCAAAAATTCCGAAGTAACACGAAAATTACTTTCCATGTCCCCCCAGAAACATACTCGGATGTAACTTTTCAATCCAGAAAAACCATTTTGATGAGTTGCAGCCAACGAGGACGATGTCGAGACATAATGCTGAGCTCTCTTCGGCTAACTAAGGACGATTCTTTACGTTATGGCAACTGCAGTACCTATCTTCACACTTCATGTGTCGCGATACCTAAAGATGCTGTCACTGCTGTCCAACCCGAACAGCTAGTGATACGTTGATTTTGCCGGAGACAATTGCGATTTATCTTAACTTGGTCCCGTGCAATGCATTATGGGTTATATGCAAAAGACCTCCCCGCCCCCACCCGGCTTCTGCTTTGAAGTTGCCCCAATATGCCCCCCAGCACTCCGAAAAATATCTCCGTCGTGATTAAAGACTACCACGTTTCGGACAGATCTATGGCAGCAGGAACTCTAACTGGAACAAAAGGGCCGTCTTTTTTAAACAAATAAAACACGCAACCCCAATTTAGTAAAGTTTGTTCGTGTGAATCCTGTGCCCTCCGAATCCTCTTAAGAAAACACACACACACACACACACACACCATTCTTTGATCTTATGCTCAGGAGCAAATTATATGCTTCACCCAACTATACATGATGCAATTTCAGTATTTATTTTAAAATAAAAGCAACTCAAGCACCACCTACATGGCAGCCAGTAAGTCCCTACCCTACCCAACAGCCCAGGTTCCTACCTGTCATGGACCTGTCCTGTCCTCTCCAGATGGGCACAAGCCCCGGCCGCCCCTCTGCCCAGCCGTCCAATGGGAGTGCTTCCTCTCTCCTCCTGACACAAAGTTCACCCCGCCCCTCTGCTCAGAAGCCCAATGGGAGCAGTTCCTCCCTCCCCCAGCAGAGCACTACTGCTCTCTTTGTGGTCCTGTCCTGTTCCTGTAATACCTGTAGGGACTTACAGGCCACCCTGTAGGACAGGAATTCTTAACCTACGTCCAGTGGGCTAGACGCGGCACACGGCCATACCTGTCAAGCTTGGCTCCGGACAACACGGAACCTGTGCAGAACGGTTCTGCGCAGATCCGTTTTACGCATGCGTAAAAGCCGTTTACGCATGCGTAGAACGGACATGCGCAGAACGGTTTTGTGCAGATCTGTTGTACACATGCGTAGAAGGCTTTTACGCATGCGTACAATGGACCTGCACAAAACCGTTCTGCACTGGTCGGTTCTACGCATGCGTAGAAGGGTTCTACGCATCCCCTTCTGCACAGAACCCTTCTACGCATGCGTAGAAGGGTCTACGCATGCGTAGAAAGGATCTGCGCAAAAGGGATGCACAGTAACTCCTTTCCCCCCGCTGCCAAGATCCGGGATAGCGGCAGCTCCGGGCGGGAAAGGACGAAAATCGGCGCCGAAATACAGGAAATCCTGGCCAGTCCGGGATACTTGACAGGTATGCACACAGCACCATTTCATGTGTGCCCCCACCCCCGCCTCCACAACACCAGGAAGTGCCATGTGGGGGAGGAAGGGCAAAATGGCAGGCCAGCCCCCGAAGCTGTCTTAGGGAGTCCCCAAAGCTGTCTTAGGGAGTGTGACCCGGCATCCCTCTTAAAAAGGTTGAGAACTCCTGCTGTAGGACATCTTCCCCCAACCTTACGCTCCTCACGTGTGCAGGTAAAACTCCCATCATTCTCAACCAGCATGTAATGATTTACCTAGATTAGAAAGGACATCCTCCCATGGACAGAGTGGGCAACAGTGCCCCACCCCAGAACCCACTAGGGCTACATCTTTCTTTTGTTGCCAAACAGCAATTGTGCTACACTCTTCCTGAAATTCCAGAAATACTTGGGGAATTCTCATAGTTGGGGGAAAATTGTTTTTCCCCCTGCCTCACACCCACACCCTTCCTCACCTTTTGTCTTTTGGGAGCCACAGCAACTGCCTCCTTTGCTTTTTGTTAATTTTCCATCCATCATGTTAGTACTTTATCAGATACAAGTACAGACCGTTATCTCCAATGTATCTAAAATAGTGCTGCATAAATTCTGGGAATTTTTAAATTCTCTGTGAATAAGATGGGGAAGCTACTGCAAAACTGTTATTATGGTCTTAGATTGATTTTTCTATACCAGGGGTTCTCAATTTTTTCAAGCCACGGGCCACATCATGCTCCCTCAGACAGCTGAGTAATTCAGATAGCCATTTTGTCCTGTGTAGCGATGTCGGGCCGCTAGGGCGGCGCTAGGTCCCGGAGGAGACTGATCAATGACAACACGAGGCAACAGGAGCGAGATCAGATCAGTGGTTTATTGGGAAAATACCTACACCTTTTATAGATCAGAAGGCAGGTAGAAAAAACCATCACCCGAAAGTCAATCACATCACCTGTTTACTCAGGTTAATTGGGGAACCTCCAAGGGGGGAAGTTAATTATCTCGGACAAACACGGGACGAGAGAGACCATTGTCTTAGGGCTTAGGCAAGGGTAAATATGGCTAGTGTTTGCACCGGGGATTACCTTGACCAGAAGATGAGTGATTATTCTAATGGGTAACTGAGGTCTGCGAGATGCTTATTCGGCAGAGTCGTCAATCAGGCTGGAGGCAGCCGAATTAATCCCTATCATTAATTCACCCCCCTTATGCCCTGACAGGGGCCAGAGTCCAGGAGTTTGCCCGCTGGTTTAACCTCTGCCAGAGACCACTGGTGCCCAACTGGGCACGGGGAATCTTCACCTCCCCTTACTTTTTTATATTAAGAGCCTGACTGGCGACTCTGCGCAAGAGCGGCATCAGCTGTTGGTCGGGAATGACGTCGCGGGGCTTCCGTCTGTGGCAGCACTTCGAGATCAGCGAGGGGATACATTGAGCAAAACAGCAGACTGCAATGCCTAGTATGACTACCCCCACCACCACCTTAATCACCGTCTGAAGCCACCCCCATGGAATCCACGACCACATCCATTTCCACAGAGAGCTCCACCAAGCCCCCCATGCAGAGCCCTCTGTGATGCCTGCGACTATGGTGTGGAGATCCGTGATCTGGCTTTGAATCTTACGAGAGTTGTCCGTAAGATTAAAGCAGCACATACCGTGAAAAGATTCGCAGCCCAGGTGGTGTAGCAATAAGAGGTAGTCGATAGCTGCTCGATTATCGAGAATGGCATGGCGAAGTTCCGCCTGCTCCTGATTGAGGAGCGCTATCGCTGAGGAGGTATGGTTGATGGCCTTAGCTAAACCGCAAGCCAAGCGACCAATCCTCTTTGCGTTGCCGACGGCTAAGCCTGGCATGCCAAAGATGCTGACTGCCAAAGAGAGGTATTCGGCAGGTCTCATTACCCTAAAGCTGCTTTCGCATGAGCTGTCTAACAGGGTGGTGCGAGTGTGCCGTATGAGTGAGGGGACATTAGATGCATTGGAAACATTGGGAACATTAGTGCGTGGGGCAATCATATCCTTGGTAGGGAGCAACAGGGTTAAACGACTGATACAACATATAGAGTCTGTGATATTAGCAGGAATGTAGTTGAACGTGTACTGGTTACACGTAAAGAACCATCCAGATGGTAGGGTGATATGTGTATACTTTGAGCCAAGCGACACTGGGTTATTGCAAGTCCAATTGCCGCTGCCTACATCGAGGCAGCGGCGCCGGGCTCGGCCGGGTCCGGAGCAACCGTGTACTCGGCCGCAGGTAGAGTTCGGGCTGACCGCCACTCGAGGAGTGTGGAGAGTGGCCGCATCAGCCGGTAAGGTCATGGTCAGCCGCATCTCCCAACGAGCATATTCCGAGGAAGCTGATGGGATGTATGGGCTGAAGAGTCGCCTCACCAGCCAGTCCCCGTCCCGGGGGTGTGCGCCTGGAGAATGGCACACTGGGACAAGGCAGGTGCTGAGGATTGAGGCAGAGCCGACGTCCTGCCTGAGGCAAAAATCAGACTGGTTGACAAGGGTCGCCGGCCTCTCCCAAATGTTGTACTGCATCCGGGCAGAGAGGTCTCCGCCTGGCATTAAATCGCTGGCCTCCAGTGAGGCGGCCTGAACGCCTCCCCCGAAAAGCAGGGAGAGGGCCAGGATGATGGTGAAGATCGCTGAGTTGACATTAATCTGGGCAAAGACTGCTGCAACGAAGTTCTCCGGTGTTGGCTCCTTCTCCTCGCGTCGGAGGGCGTCCTGGGCCTCATTGCAAAGGGACTTGACCATCCCCCAGGTTATCCTCGGTGCTCGGGTCCGCTGCCGCCGCTTCTCCCGGTGGGTCTCCTCGGCCAGAGTGAGGTCCTCCATCTCCGGGATCGGGATCGGGTCGGTCTGGGTCCATGCCATGAGGTTCCAAATGAGGCTTGACGCACCGAGCCGGAATCCAAACGACACCTGTAGGAGACATAACTGCAGCATACCCTCTTCCCCAGGTTATGAGCGGCACCGGGCCCCTCCAAGAAGGGTCTGGTGGCACTCGGTACCGGACCATAGGTCGCGGGAGGGCTTCCGAACGGCGGAAGTGCTTCTCCTGCGGCGTACAATCCGAAAAAACATTGAGGTGATTGTATGTGAACAACACCTTATTAAGACAAAACTGTGCTTCTCCCTGTGATTTGGGGAGGGCTGGTGGCTCCCCCCTTTCTGTTTGTTTGTCAATATAGGACTTGAGCGTCCGATTGACCCGTTCTACAATCGCCTGCCCTTGCGGATTGTAGGGAATGCCAAATGTGTGTTTGATGTCCCATGTAGCCATGAAGGCGGCCAACTGCCTGGAGCAGTAGGATGGGCCGTTATCCGTTTTCACGTGCCGCGGCTTGCCCATCGCCGCGATGCAGGAGAGAAGGTGCTGCTCCACGTGGGAGGCTGTTTCCCCTTTCTGCGCCGTGGCCCAAACGAACTGTGAAAAGGTGTCAATGCAGACGTGCATGTATTGCCATCTACCAAACTGCGGCACATGCGTGACATCCATCTGCCATACCTGATTGGCCTCTGTCCCCCGTGGGTTGACCCCCCACGAGGGCCCCCCCGGTGCCCCTGCACAATGCTGGCAAGAGCGTACTATACCTTGGGCTTGAGAAAGTGGCAGATTGAACTGTCTGGCGAGTGCCTTGGCGTTTTGGTGAAAAAAGGCATGACTTTGAATTGGAGTAGTGAACACTCCCAAAACTGAACGTTGCTGAATTTCCTTCGCCACCGCATCCACTCTGCTATTGCCCGCGGACATCGGACCCGGTAGGTCTTGGTGACTCCGGATATGGGCAATATAGAGCGGCTCCGTGCGGTTTCGCAAATGAAATTGAGCAGTGAGAAACAGACTAAGCAAGTTTTTGTCTATCGCGGGAGTGATGTAAGCTCCCGGCAGACTGTGGAGTAAATTCCTGACATACAGGCTGTCAGTTATGATATTTAAACGTTCCTGGGCGAAGGTGCGCAAAGCAAGGTTCACGGCTGACAAATCCGCCCGCTGCGCGGACTTCTGTGGAAGAGTCAACAGCGTGTGCCAAGCTTCGCCCTCCTGCCAAGTCAGGACACCATATGTGCGTCCCCCATCGGTAAAAACTGTCTTGGCCCCCTGAAGTGGGACCAGCGAAAGCAATTCGAACAAGCGGACTGTTCCTGTCTGAAGCGAGACAAGTCTGGGGTCTTTGGGCAAATGGTACGCTAGACTTCCCGTGAAACCCTCCAAGGCTATCGGGAGTGAGTCACCTAGCTGCATTAACTGATGGATTTGTTCCTTGGTGAACGGGACTACAATCTTAGCTAAATCGTGCCCAGAAATGTCCCTGGCTCTCAGCCTGCCGCGGTAGATCACCGCGGAGACCAGTTCTTGGGGCGGAACAATGTTCCGAGATGAGGTGTTAGGCAAGTATACCCACTCCACAATTTTCGCTCCCTTCTCTGAGTCTACTCCTAGCGCCCCCGTGAACATGGATCCTGACCGCACGATGTACAGATTCAGGATCGGGGCATATGGCCCCTGGGCGATCCTATCCACCCACCTCTGGCTGAGCACTTGGTTCACCTTCTCGAGCGCCAAGCGCGCGTCTCGAGAGATTTTTACCCGGTCTGCCGGCTGCTTACCTAAGGTTAACAGCGAGAAAAGCGGCTTTAGAAGATCCGTATCCAGTCGGAAGTACGGTCTGGCCCAATTAATATTCCCTAAGACCTGCTGTAAGTCGACCAGGGTAACTGAATCCTGTAAATTTATCTGAGGCAAAACTGGTGCGGCGAAAGAGCGGAGAAGCCGATGGCCCAAGTATGAGAAGGGCTCGGTTCTCTGCACTTTCTCCGGGGCAATGAGTAAACCTTTGTCCCCCAGGCTGGCCTGGAGGTCAGAAAACATTTCGCTGCCGAGTTGCGGCATCGCGACCAAGATGTCGTCCATGAAATGGCAAACTATAGCTTTAGGGTAAAGGCTTCGGAACTTTGCCAGTGCGTTGTGAACATAAATTTGGCACAGGGTGGGCGAATTGAGCATGCCCTGTGGCAAAAATTTCCACGCGTAACGCTGCGTGGGCTCGCTGTGGTTCACGACCGGCACTGTAAAGGCGAACCTTTCCCGGTCCCTGGGGTCTAAGGGGATTGTATAAAAGCAATCCTTGAGATCTACAACTAGAATCTCCCACCCCTCGGGAATCATGTTAGGATTCGGGATGCCGCATTGAAGCGGACCCATTGGCTGTATGCATTTATTGATCTCTCGGAGATCGTGGAGGAGTCGCCACTTCCCCGACTTCTTCTTAATCACAAAAATTGGCGAATTCCAGGGACTTGTGGACTGTTCTATGTGTCCTGCGTCTAGCTGTTCTTGAACTAGCTGCTTGAGAGCAACCAATTTCTCCCCCACTACCGGCCATTGTTCTACCCAGACCGGAGTATCGGTGAGCCATTTGAGTGGCAACGCCATTACCCGAAGGTAAGGGTGGCGCCGTACTGCTGTAGAATGTCTCGCCCCCAAAGATTGACGTGCACGTCAAGAATGTGCGGCCGAATTACCGCCGTGCCGTCAGCCCTTGGGATTGTGACTTCTACCCACTCTCGGCTTCTAAACGCTTCCTGGACGCCGCCTACCCCCCACACATCGGAGACCGGCTCAATGGCCCATTCCCTCAGCCACTGGCTTCTGCTTATCACTGTCACATCCGCTCCGGTATCGAGTAACCCTGAGAACACTCTTTTGTTCAAAAATACCTCGATAACGGGGCGCTGTCTTCACTCAATGTTGGTCTCCACTGTCGCCAAGACCTGGTATCCCTGCACTGCCTCACTCGCGCTCGAGCGGTCTGCTGAACCGGACTCTGAGCTGTCACTGAGCCCTCTCTGGCTGCCTGCTGGCGAGTGACAAGGAACCATGATCAGTTGCGCTAGGGTGTCTCCCTTGTGGATTGTTTGGGGCAGGTGCGTCCAAAGCTGGACCTGGAGAACGCCTGAAAAATTCGAGTCAATGACTCCTGGGATTATAAAAATTCCGCGTGCTCCAGCTACACTACGGGGCAAAACTAAACCTATAAAGCCTCTGGGTAGGGGCCCCATGTACTGAGAATCGACTAGATAGACTGTGCCTGGCAGGTCGCATGTAACGTCCGCCTGGCAAGTCAGTTCTAGCCCTGTGCTACCCTTGGGGCTGGCCTGTTCCCTCGCAGTGCCTGGAACGTGCCTGGGACCTAGTCTAGTTCTGGGGAGCTCTGGATCTGGGTGAAGGAAGCCTCTGTTTGGACTGGGGCCAGAGACGTGCCCGGATTCCGGTTTCCCGAACTCGGACAATACCTGGCCCAATGATAGCCCTTTTTGCACTTCGGGCAGGGGGTGTTCGGAGCCTTGGGACGGCCGGACTTTTGTCCGCCTCCCTTGGATCGGCACTCCCTAGCGAAGTGTCCAACCTTGCCGCAAGTGTGGCATGCTCCCTTGATCCTGCCATTGCCCTGATGTCTTCCCCCCCCCCCTGCACCGCTGCCGCTAGCAGACCCATCTTGTAGGAGTCTGTGCCAACGTCGGAGCATGCTCAGATCATGTCCGTTAAGGTCAAATCAGGGCGATTGCCCAGGGACTGCAAGATTTTACGGCAGTCCAAGTTGGCGTTGTCCTTTGCTAGCTTGATCATGAGCTCTTGTTGGGCTTGCTCATTATCAATCTGCCTGCTAATTGCTTCCTCCAGGCGATTGATGAAGTCCATGTAGGGCTCCTGGGCTCCCTGCTTAATAGTGGTGTAATTTTTGGCCGTTTTGCCAGACGCTGGGACCTTGAAGTATGCCCTATAGGCAGCTTCGGCTGACATCTCTAGAGTGGCGAGAGGCAAATTGATTTGAGCGTTGATGGGCTCAAAGGCACCTGAACCATACAGCTGGTCAGGAATTACCGCGCCTCCCATCCTGGCCGCCCGAGTTTGCGCCTCTAGGCGAAACTCGCTGTCCCAAATCATGTACTGGCTGGGGGTTAGCATCATCCTCATGACGGCTTTCCAATCATGAGGAATCCACATGGTGGTTTCGCACACTTGCTGAAGCGTGCCCCTAGTAAAACGACTTTGGAGCCCTGTCTCTGAAATTGCTTTCCGCAAAGCCATGAGAAGCTTGTACGGGACTGGGGAGTGTACTATCTGCTGTGCGCCCGTGAGCGCGTCCATCTCCAAGCGGATTGGACAAATCTGCCTAAGTTCAGCTAGCTGTTCAACTGACAATTCCCCCTTCTTGAGTTCTATCTCAGCTGTGCGCTGAAGGGCACTCTTCACGACTAGGGAACCCGGAGCTGTCAGAGAAGCGCCAGCGCTTCTCATTCCTTGCGTTCCTTTGGCGACGTCTGCAGCTGTCCCCGCGGGAAGGCTCCCTACGCTACTCTGCTGATAGCTAATTGACGGGTAGAGTGTCGTGGGCGCAGTCGGTTCAACTGGCTTGCCTGATGGTTCGACTAACGGGGGTTCTTTGGCCTCTACCCGGACTGGCTCGATCTCAGCCAAGAGTCTCCTACACTTCCTCCAAGCACGAACTATCCCTCCTGGGGCTTTCGGGGGTTGCTGAATACAGTCTCCTATCTGATCCCAGAGCTGCAGGGTTAACGTACCTACTTCTGGGTAAAGTAGGCAGTGTTCCCTGAGATACGCCAAAAGTCTCGCTAATTCCCAGCTGTGAAAGCGTAGATTAAAAACCCTGGCCAGGATTCTGAACTCTTCCTCACGAGTTCTTTGGCTAGCGGACGGACTTGGTCTATGAGAACAAGTCCCCATATTACCTGCGATTGGGTCTCCGGAAGATTCCTCCTCGGGACGAGTCGACGCGTCTTTGCAGGCAACAGGTTCGGGCGTCGGGTGTCTGGGGTAGACCTCGGAGCGTGGACCTTCTGCCACGGGCCCTTCGACGGCCTCTGCGATGTCAGGGGCTCACAGCTGGCCCTGAGCGGAACGCGTTTCCCTCTATGGCAACCTCCTCAAAAGCGGGGAGCGAGGTGTAGGAATGTCTCTCTGGAATGCCTCGCCGCGAGCCTCTTCTCCGATCGGTCGGAGCGCCGCGCTGTCCTCCGGGATGACGGGTCGCGGTTCAAGCGCGGAACCGGACCGCGTGGATCGCTACTCACGAGTAGACCTCTCCGGGGTCTCTTACTCACGAGTAGAATCACGTCGGGGTCACCAGCTGTAGCGATGTCGGGCGGCGCTAGGTCCCGGAGGAGACTGATCAATGACAACACGAGGCAACAGGAGCGAGATCAGATCAGTGGTTTATTGGGAAAATACCTACACCTTTTATAGATCAGAAGGCAGGTAGAAAAAACCATCACCCGAAAGTCAATCACATCACCTGTTTACTCAGGTTAATTGGGGAACCTCCAAGGGGGGAAGTTAATTATCTCGGACAAACACGGGACGAGAGAGACCATTGTCTTAGGGCTTAGGCAAGGGTAAATATGGCTAGTGTTTGCACCGGGGATTACCTTGACCAGAACATGAGTGATTATTCTAATGGGTAACTGAGGTCTGCGAGATGCTTATTCGGCAGAGTCGTCAATCAGGCTGGAGGCAGCCGAATTAATCCCTATCATTAATTCACCCCCCTTATGCCCTGACAGGGGCCAGAGTCCAGGAGTTTGCCCGCTGGTTTAACCTCTGCCAGAGACCACTGGTGCCCAACTGGGCACGGGGAATCTTCAGTCCTGCTTGCATGATGAGGGGGGCAATTTTTGAGGTGGCCATTTTGTCCCAACAGCTACAAAGAGGTGGCCATTCTGTTTCTCCCTGGAGAGGGGAGGGAGATGCCAATTGTCAATGGAGGCTTTGGATCCCCCCCCCCCACGATAATGAGATTAATTGCCTGCTTGGGGGGGGGAAGGGTGAGTGGGGCTTTTTAAGGAGGGTAGTCCTTCCTTGTGGGACTGGAGGTTATCTTTGGAGCTGGGGTCCTAGAGGGGGTGGGTAGGAGAGACAAGGCCAGTAGCCCAATGGTTCTTTTCCCCACAGCACCATTTCAAATGGCCCGTTGCCCTCACTCCCACTGCCACTGCTGGAAGCTGTGCCATATGTGGTTCCTTTTGAATGTAAACAGCTTTGAAATTCTGTTTACATTAAAAAAGGAACCACATGGTACAGCATCCGGCAGTGGTGGGAGTGAGAGCAGCAGGCCACATTAAATGGCACCATGGGCCGTAGGTTGAGAAACCCCGCTCTATATCTAGTGATGCTGAGTGGGAACTGTTGAGAAAATGACAATTTTGCATGCAGTAACACTGGGAGCTTTTACATCTTACAGTGCATTTTTGCCTCACACCTATTGGTAATTTTTCCCCCCTGCCAGTAGCATTTCAGACCAGCACTTCCTGTTTTATTAACTTGTTTCTACATTGTCATTTTTTTCCTTCTCCTGACCAAGTTTCATGAAGCAAGCATGGAAGAAGTCTATTGCACATTGCAGAGATTCCATTTTGTTATTTTTTTTTATTCTGACTACCACTACAGATTGTAATTGTAAGTAAAAGGAACTTTTCTTCTATTTAAATGTTTCTAGACTGATTTTTATTATACAAAATGCTAGTCATTGTGAAAGAGGTATGCTTCAGACTTGAGCTAATCTCTCACTTTTTCTGCTGTTGTCATTATCTAATACTTTGGTAACTAGAAAAGAAATAATCAAAATTCTCCAACAAGAACTGCCTTCCTCCATACTAACATTAAAAGAATGATTTGTTTCCAATCTTGAACCTTATACTTACAATAAATAGGTTTAGAAGTCTGGAATTCTGTAAACAGATATTTTTCTTTTGATTTCTGCAGTAATAATTAATAGACCAGGAGGATCTCTTGAAAGAAATCATTGTACTCCTTTTTTGTAATGCTAGCAACAAGGACTTAGTTTAAAATGTCTGTGGCATAGCTCAGATCCCAACACCCAATAAGGGTTAATTTCTGGAATGCTAAAGTAATCTATGATTCTATCATGTCACCCACCCCCCCAAAAAAGAAAGTTCATATATACTCAAGTATAAGCAGAGTTTTTTAGCCCCAAAATGAGCCCCAGAAAGGGGACTCAGCTTATACTTGGGTCAATGACTACGAGGGTCCCAAGACCACGTTGGATTGAGATGTGCTAACAATTTAATTAATTTTACCATATTTTCATGTATTTTGATTATCAAAACTCACTAGCAGATGTTGCATTTCCCACCCTCGGTTTATATTCGGGTCAATCTGTTTTCCTGGTTTTTCAGGTCAAAATTAGGTACCTCGGCATATATTCGGGACGGCTTATACTCAGGTATATATGGTAATTTAACCACTAATCTCAAGCAATGTATATCTCACAGCAAATATCAGTCATCTTAACTTGCAACTCTTTCCACTCATCTCAAAAATTGTGGAGATTATGTACTAACTACCATAAATAACTGTCTTCATTAACTTTCAGCTCTCTTCTTACTTCAATGCAATCACACTTATATATATCACCCCTTCGATCTTAGTGCAATCTCTGGAAAGTTCAGAGGTTAATTATCATTTTGCCCCAACATGCTTGGACTCATTTACCGACCTCAGAAGGATGGAAGGCTGAATCAACCTTGTCTCCTCATCATGATCAAACTCACAACCTTTTGCTTACAGTAAAGCAATTTAACCACTGCATCACCAATGCATACCACAGGCAAGCCACAGGCATACCCAATGTCTGGAGGCAGAAACAGGTGCTGCAGTGGCTTGGTGGTTAAGCTCACCTTGGTAGCTGGAAGGCAGGCAAGTTGGCAGTTCAGAACCCAGGTACTACATGTCCCAGCTCATGGGGACATAAAAGGAGTCTCATTTGGGCGCTTCCTGAGCTGAGTTTCTCCAGCAAAAATCTTTTCAACCCAGATTAATTTCTGACATGAAATATTATGGAGGTGGAACAGGCCATGCCAGATGGATTAGCCGTTAAGGCGCACCTTGTCAATACCCTCAAGGCTGCCGCAGTCCATTGATGAGTTAAATCTCACATGACCCATACCAGATGGTTCCCAGATCACAGAGCGTACAGTGAAACTCGTGCAAATGTTCATTGAGTTCAGTAAAGCAACTTAAAAGGTGAAACAAATATCTTACATGCAAAGCGAGATAGTTCAAGCCTTACTTTGTTATAACATTGATGCTTATGGCTTAGTTTATGAAAACCCCAACCCCCCAATCTCATGTACCCCATAATCATAATCTCATGTTTGCTGTACAGCCATGATCATCACAATTATAACAAGTTAAGGCATGACATCTCTCACTTTGCATGTAGCAAGTCTATACGGTTTTAAGTAAAATAAATGAATATTTGCATGATACTCTTAATTTTCCAAGTTAGTTCTGTAGGGAAACAGACATGATACAGCCATAACACCTCAACTGTAACTCCCTTCACTTCTTTCTCTTTTTTCATATACCTTCATTACTAGCCCCCAAAGGGGGCCTTCAAAAATTGGGGAAAGAGCTTCCCACGAACCGAAGAAACACGGAAAGGGCTTTCCATGTCTTCGGGGGCGTATTCGGATTCTTTCTGGATACGGCAGATGAAGAAGAAGTAGGGAAATTCGGCTGAGTTCACTCCGGGTAACTGACGACGTTTCTTCACGTTATGGCAACCGCCCATTTTCCCACTCCACGTGTCGTGATACCTAAAGACTTCTTGGTGCTGTCACGGCCGTCCAACCTGCACAGCTATTGCTACTTAGATTTTTGCCAGAGACCATTGCGATTTATGTTAACTTCTTCGCGCGCAATGCATCATGGGTTATATGCAAAACACGTCTCCCGCAGAACCGGGTCCCGCTTTCAAGTTCTTTGCCCCCACCACCACCACCCCCGTGGGAAAATCTCCCCGTCCGTGGGAGGACTGCCACGTTTCGGACAGATCCATGGCAGGAACCCTCACAGGAACAGAGGGGCGGTATTTTAAGAACAACAGCAACACACAACCCCAATTTTTGTAAAGCTTGCTCGTGTGAATCCTCCTGTTCTCGAGGTTGGTCAGAGAGTGTCGTGCAATCATCCTCTCCTCCGCCTCCATGCATGCGTGCTCGATGTTGTGTTAAATTAAATCCCCGCCTCCGTCCTCTTAAGAAAATGTCGTTTTTTAAATGTACTGCAGAAGGAGCCCCGCAGGAAACACCTGAGCCCTTGCTGACCGTGTCTGCAGTATCTATAGTAACAATTAATAGACCCGAAGGGTCTCTTGGAAGGAATGATTGTACTCCCTTCCTCTGCTCCTTTAAACATAGATTTACCCATATGAATAAGGCGATACTGGTCAG
The DNA here is from genome assembly GCA_035047305.1 of Bradypodion pumilum. Taxonomy (NCBI): domain Eukaryota; kingdom Metazoa; phylum Chordata; class Lepidosauria; order Squamata; family Chamaeleonidae; genus Bradypodion; species Bradypodion pumilum. The sequence goes on along the minus strand of JAWDJD010000001.1, from coordinate 29,180,579 downwards.
CACAAAGAAGCATCTCATACAAAGCATATTCATCCCCAACTAATGTTACCAGTGCCAAACATTGACACTTGCAAGAAAACATAAAGGAAAGTTGTTCATCATGGAAATGAGACACAAATGGCCTCCACTGCGTTATGTTGTTCCCAGGACAATCTTCATGGCCGATTGCCATCATGACAGCCTATACCCGTGATGGCAAACCTTGGCACTCCAGATGTTCTTGGATTTCAATTTCCAGAAGCCCCCATGAATCCACACGAATGGGTTTACTGCGATTCATCTGGCCCATGCCACCCTCATCGCTCCTAGAAGCGGAATTAAAACACACCCATACAGGCACGTTTTACTTCCACTTCCTGGAGCTTAAACTATATATGTATAGTAAAGGTTAAGGTTTCCCTTGCTCGAAAGTCAGCTGTATCCAACTCTAGGGTGCAGTGCTCATCTCTGTTTCAGAGCCGAAGAGCCAGCACTGTCTGCTTCTGCAGAAGTTTCCGTGGCCATGTGGCAGGCAGGCATGAATAGACACGGAACACTGTTACTTTCCCACCAAAGTGGTTCCTATTTATCTACTTGCAATTTCTTGCTTTGGAACTGTTAAGTTGGCTGGAGCTGGGACAAAGACGGGATCTCATTCCGTCCTGGAGTACTCATAAGAACAGTCTTGCTGGAAAAGGCCACAGGAGCCCATCCAGTCCAGCATTCTGTCACACACAGTGGCTCACCATTTGCTTCAGAGTATTCCCAAGCAGATGCCTTCATCTGCTAAGGATTCCCTGGAAATGGCATTGAGAGATATCCTGCCTATCTCTTCAACCCGGAGGTTGTCCTTAAGTATCCATAATTATAGCTATTGATACCCTTGCCCTCCATTAACTTGTCTAATCCTTTCTTAAAGCTGTCAAGACTGACAGCTGTCACCACTTCTTCTGGCAGGGAATTCCATAGAGCAGTGATCCTCTGGGTGAAAAAGTAACTTTCTCTTATTTGTTTAAGAACTAGTACCCAAAAGTTTCATGGAGTGCCCCCTAGTTCTTGTGTTGTGCGATAGGGAAAACAGTTTTTCCTTATCTACTTTGTGCACACCGTGCATGATTTTATAAACTTCTTAGACACCGTCGTTCAAGAGTGAAGAGGCCCAACCGTTGCAGCCTCAGATGGTAAGGAAGGTGTTCCAGTCCCCTAATCATTCTTGTTGCCCTCCTCTGCACTTTTTCCAGCTCCATAATATCCTTCTGGAGGTATGGCGACCAGAACTGTACACAGTATTCCAGACGGGGCCTCACCATAGATTTATAAAGAGGCAAAATGACACTTGCTGACTTATTTCCTATACCCTTCCTAATGATCCCTAGCATTGAGTTTGCTTTTTTCACTGCTGAGGCACACTGGGTTGACTCGGGAATCGAACTGCTGACCTTCCGCCTCCCAGTCAGCGTCTTAGCCACTTGAGCCACTGCAAACAAATAAAATGGTTTTCTGATTTGGAGAGAATGTCTTGGACTTCCATACCACACACAAGGCATTTGTGGGAAGAGGAGAGAGACAAAGACCAAAGCAAAGCAATCACACTTATATAGCGCTTAGTGCCCTGCCCTCTGGGTAAAGGTTGGATGGCAGGTCACAGTAATTAACATTTTTGCATCTAACATGCTGGGTACTCAATTACAGACCTCGGAAAAATGGAATGCTGAAACAGCCTCGGGCATGGTCAGGACATTGAAGCAGTCTATGTGCTGAATTACAAATGGACACTCGAAAGTACATTAACTCGTTACAGCCCTTATCGCAATTTACTTTCTTTGGTAACTGCATTAGTAGCCCTCAAGAGGGCCTTCAAAAATTGAAACCGAAGCATCACGGAAAGAGCTTTCCGTGCCTTCGGGAGCGTGAATTTGTTTAAGGTTTAGCGATAACTGGCTGAGCTCCCTCCAGCTACCTGGAGATGTTTCTTCACATTATGGTAAACACTCGTTTTCACACTTCATGTGTCGGGATACCTAAAGGCTCCTCGATCCTGTCACGGCCGTCCAACCCGCCACAACTATTGCTACTTAGTTTTTGCCAGAGAAAATTGCAATTTATTTTAACTTGGTCGTGCGCAATGCATCATGGGTTATATGCAAAATAACTTTCTCCCGCTCAACCGGGTTCCGCTTTTGAAGTACTTTGCCTCCCTGTGTGTGTGTGGGGGAAAAAAGACTGCCACATTTCGGACACATCTATGGCAGGATCTCTCCCTGGGACAAAAGGGACGTGTTTTTGTAAAAAAATAAACCACAACCCCAATTTAGTAAAACTTGTTCGCATGAATCCTCAGGTTAGCCAGAGGGTCGTGCTCTCCGCTTCCACGCATGCGTGCTCCACATTGTGTTCCCCCCCCCCCCGCGTCCTGTTAAGAAAATGTCAAATTTTAAGACAAAAAAAATTAGCCATGATGTGATCCATATTCAAATTATAAAACATGCAAAAAAAAATGCAGGAGGAAGCCAACACCTTTATTGTATCACTCAAAAAATAAAATGTTGCACGAGCTTTAGAGATCCAAAATCTCTTCATGAGGCAGGCATAAAATTATTAATGAAAGTTCATTTTTAAGGAGCCTCCTGAAGGAGTCACACAGGAAACCTGGGCCGTTTCTGGCCGTGTTTGCGGTATCTAGAGTAACAATTAACAGACCAGAAGGATCTCTTGAAAGGAATGATTGTACTCCCTTCTCCTGCTCCTTTAAACACAGATTTGCCCATATGACTTGAATACAACATAAGGCGATACTGATCAACACAGAGAAGCATCTCATACAAAGCATATTCATTCTCACCTTATGTTACCAGTGCCAAAGATTGACACAACAAAACATAAAGGAAAGTTGTTCACCACGGAAATGAGGTGCAAATGGAAGGCCGCTGCATTATATTGTTTCCAGGACAATCTTCATGGCCGATTGCCATCATAATATTTGGAATCGGATATGACACAAGAACATACCTGTCAAGTTTTGGATTTGGAAATAAGGGAAATTTCCCAGCAAATACGGGATACTTGACAGCTATGCTTATCCTGTGCTGCCCTCCAATGGCGGCAATAGGGCATTGCAGTCTAGTTAATAATGGATGACGTGCGAAAGAGGGTAAAATAAGGGGTTTCCTGGCCAATAAGGGATACTTGACAGCTATGCACAAGAAGAGGAAGAGGAAGGCTGCTGGAGTGACTAGAGGGGATAAAATCAAGAATGAGGTTATAAGAGAAATAATTGGATTAGAACCAATGTTAAAATATATAATAAGCTACAAATAAAGTGGTTTGCCCATTCGGAGAAAATGTGTTGGGATTTCATACCATACAAGGCATATATGGAAAAAGGATAAAGAGAAAGACCAAAGCAAAAAGCAAAGCAATCACACTTATATACTGCCCCATCGTGCTTCGTGCTCTCTGGGTCAGGTGTCCCCAAACGTTTTGCACTGTAGGCCTGACCATGCCCTCCGGACAGCTGAGCAGGCTGGACCATGCCCCCAGAAGCGGGCACATTTACGGCTGATGTAACCACACCCACTTCCACGTTTGCGGCAGCACAGTCATATTTACGCATGTGCATGCATGTTTTATGGCTGATGTAAATGCACTCACTTCCACTTCCAGGTACAGCAGTAGTGGTGGCAGGCCACATGAAGTGGTGCTGCGGGCTGAGTCCAGCCCACAGGCCGTAGTTTGGTTATCCCTGCTCTGGGTGGTTCCCAAGTTAATTAGCTTTTGGCCCCCAACATGCTGGGTACTCATTTACTGACCTCGGAAAGATGGAATGCTGAATCAATCTTGAGCATGGTCTGGATCATACCTGTCAAGTTTTGGATTTGAAAATAAGGGAAATTTGGGCCACACCCCTCTGTGGGTATGGTCAAATCTGTGGGCATGGCCAAATATAGCCATGTGACTTGCTGGCCTCTAGTCCATACTTGTCAACCGCGGCTCCGGACAATCCGGGACCTGCGCAGAATGATTCTGCGCAAGTCGCCATCTACGCATGCGTAGAAGATTTTTACGCTTGCGTAGAACCCTTTTACGCTTGCGTAGAACCCTTCTATGCATGCGTAGCCTTCTACGCATGCGTAGAAGGGTTCTACGCAAGCGTAAAAGCCTTCTACGCATGCGTAGAAGGCGACTTGCGCAGAAGGGATGCACAGTACCTCTTTCCCCCCGCTGCCAAATTCCGGGGTTTTGGCAGCTCCAGGCGGGAAATGGCACAAATCAGCGCCGAAAAATGGGAAATCTCGGCCAATCCAGGATCCAACACAGCCATCTGTGCTGCCCCCCCCCCCCCCGGACTTTTGTCCACCTAAGGGTCTTCGCCGCGTCTCTCCTGGGCTCATTCCACCGGCCCAGGATGGGAGACGAGCGACAGCTGAAGCCGCTGGCAGTCCATTCCCTCCTGGCCCCACCCGCCAGGAGGGCTTCAAAAGAGCGCAGGAGCAGCTGCAGCTGTGTAAGGGCCAGGTGTTCCCTGGCTTTGCTGTGGTTACGGACATTCAGCCTTTGGCTATGTTGCGGACTTTGGCAGCTGAAGACACTCTTATGCTTGTTAAGGTCGTTGAGCTTGGGCTCCGACCCCCCCCTTGGATCTTTTTGCTTATTCTGATTTAACTTGTACTGTATGATTCCTGACTTTGTTTTTAATTCCCCCATTGTATTTATGCATTATGTTTTACTGTAATTGATATGTTGTATCATTGACATTTTGTATCTTATTTATATGTTGCTTTGTATTATTTGTATCGTATTTTGTATTGTTTAGCATTATTATTGTAAACCGCTTCGAGTTCCCTTTTCGGGGAGTAAAGCGGTATAGAAATCTAAACAATAAATAAATAAATAAGGTTGACAGGTATGCTCTAGTCATGCCTGCCACATGGCCATGAAAATATCTGCTAACACAGACAACACTGGCTCTTTGGCTGTAAATGGAGATGAGCACTGTACCCTAGAGTTGGATATGACTGGCAGATTTTACTTTCTTAGGATCAAAGATCTCTGCAGATGGTGATTGCAGCTGTGAAATAAAAAGGTGACTGATGCTTGGGAAACAAGCTATGAGAAACCTGGGGAACATAGTTAAAAGTAGAGGCATCACCTTGCAAACAAAAAATTGCATAGTCAAAGCAATGGTATTCCCGGTGGTAATGTATGGGTGTGAGACCTGGACCATTAGGAAAGCTGAGCGCAGAAAAATAAATGCCTTTGAAATGTGGTGTTAGAAATAGGTCGATCCTAGAAGAAATCAACCATGACTGCTCATTAAAGGTCAAATAGTAAAGATGATGCTAAAGTACTTTGGACATCAAATGAGAAGAGAGGATTCACTTGAGAAGGCCTTGATGCTGGGAAAGGTGGAGGACAAAAGAAGGGGATGGCCAAAAATAAGATGGCTAGATGGTATTGTAGATGCAATGGGCACAAAGCTGTGTGGGCCAAAGAACCCTTTCCCCATTTTCTTGGTGGACTTTTGTTTTGTTTTCTTTCTTGTTTACTCAGTGGCTTAAGTAACTAAGATGCTGACTGGGAGGCAGAATGTCAGCAGTTCGATTCCTGAATACTGCAGGACGGAATGAGCTCCCGTCTTTGTCCCAGCTCCTGCCATCCTAGCAGTTCGAAAGCAAGAAATTGCAAGTAGATAAATAGGGACCACTTTGGTGGGAAGGCAACAGTGTTCCATGTGCTCTGGTATCTAGTCATGCCTGCCACATAACGCTGGCTCTTAGGCTTTGAAACAGAGATGAGCACTGAACCCTAGAGTCAGATACGACTGGCTTTCGAGCAAGGGAAACCATTACCTTACTCATTTTTAATTATTATTTTTCCTGGGATGCAAAGATAGTGCAGAATAGTAAACCAGCCCCCTAGGGTTACCAACTGCTTGTAAGCAGCTTGGCTTTAATGAACTAGCCCTGCACATGGCTAGACACTCCACCACCACCTCCCAATTAAGGTGGAGGAGCAAAGGATTAATTTCCCCAAATTAACCAATCTATTTGTTCCTCACTACAACCAAATGAAGCACCAACACCTGAGAATGTCAGATCCAGCTTAAGAAAGGGAATTAGCACCATCCCCCACCCCCACCCCTCCCAAGTTAACTCTAGAACAGAAACAACCCCCCCTCTCTCATATAGTGATCAAGCACCATCCCCCACCCCTCCCAAGTTAACTCTGGAACAGAAACAAACCCCCCTCTCTCATATAGTGATCAAGCACCATCCCCCACCCCACCTCTCCCAAGTTAATTCTAGAACAAAAACGAACCCCCCTCTCTCTCATATAGTGATCAAACACCATCCCCCACCCCCACCCATCCCAAGTTAAGTCTAGAACAGAAACGAACCCCCTCTCTCTCTCATATAGTGATCAAGCGCCATCCCCCACCCCCACCTCTCCCAAGTTAACTCTAGAACAGAAATGAACCCCCCTCTCTCATATAGTGATCAAGCACCATCCGCCACCCCCACCCCTTCCAAGTTAACTCTAAAACAGAAACGAACCCCTCTCTCTCTCTCTCTCATATATAGTGATCAAGCACCATCCCCCACCCCACCACCCCTCCCAAGTTAACTCTAGAACAGAAACTAAAGCCTCCAGCCAGGAGGCAGGGCAGAAACAGCTCAATAAAGCATGAGAGTGAGAGAGACGTCTCTCACTGATTTGCCCCTGCAAATATGAAATATAGCTCACCTCTAGAGTAGACTCCCATGCGTCCCATGGTGGCTCCGAACAGCAGCAGCAAAAATGAAGCCTCCATAGTCATGTGGCAGGAGGAAAATGAAAGAGAAACTACAGAACGCCCCCACCACTTTCTCTCTCTCCCCTTCCACAAGCGAAAAGCCACACAGCGACCTCTGGTGGCCAGAAAAACATACTGCAGCTTCGCCTGTGAGGGCTCCGGTCAGAATTTTTTTAAAAAAATAAAAAAATAAGGGATATTACGGGAAAATTAATAAAACAGGAGGGGCGGGAAGAGGGGTAAAAATAAGGGTTTTTTCTGGGGAAAATGGGATACTTGACAGGTATGGTCTGGATGGAACTCACAACCTTTTGCTTACAGTAAAGCAGTTTCAATTCTGCATCTCCATTACATTCCATAGGCAAGCTGACTCCTCTGCAGCTCCTATCACAACTTCTTTCTTTTGATACCTGCATTAGTAGCCACCAAGAGAGGGCCTTCAAAAATTGGGGAAAGAGCTTCCCATGAACCAAAGAAGCACAGAATTTTTCCCCCGTGTCTTCGGGAGCGTATGTGAATTCATTTAAGTTGTACTGAAAAAAGGCTGAGCTCACTCTAGCTAACTGAATATGTTTCTTCACACTATGGTAACTGCCAATTTCCACAATCCATGTGTCGCAATACCTAAAGATGGCAAAGAACAATGCATTTTAACATATATAGGGAGATTTTATTGAATATGTTTTCCACAAATTTAAGCCAGGTTAAGGAAGGGAAGGTCCCACTTGTCAAATGTTATATATGTTTTATGTTTTATATTTACAGTTATAAGGTAGGTAATACTAGTTCTCATATTATTGTTGCTATTACTGTACTTTTAATTTAATTTTATGGTTTATTATTTTCTGTATCTGTGTCTTTATATGTATGTTATTTTTTTTAAAAAAAAGAAACAATAAAAAATATGAGCCAAACACATTTCTCAGTCACAATAATTAGCTTTTACAAGAATCCTGCTCCTCCCATGGTCTAAAAAAGCCTTACCATTATCATCCTTGTTGAACTTGGAGAGGAGCTGCTGTGGGAACACTTTTCCAGAAAGTAATTGGCTTGATGAGAATGCCTGGAATAACACAAGCTGGCTTCACTACTGAGAATGGTTTTTCCTTCTCTAATTAATTACTTACATAGCATGTTTTCTTATGAATATAGGCAAACTGTATGTTTGCACATGTTGTCATCCATCTCCATGAATGAGCTACAGACTTGTGTCATGGACTTTATGTCTGTTACTTTGACGCAAGAAATTGAGACCACCAAAAAGGGAAAACATTGGAGTAACCGAATTGCCAGTTCTATTTATAGGAGACCCGTGGAATCCCTGTGACTTGCCAAGTTGTGTAGCCACATACAGTCGGACCATTTTATTTATTTCATTTCATTTATTGTATGATAAACTTCAGTTGTCCACATTAATGCTGATATATACAGTGAGCACAACCTGACCATCTCAAATTCATAACTAGAGTTCCAGATCTAGGTTTGAAAGCCATTGAAGGGCTTCATCTGTGGCACTATGCAAATCCTCCAATGTGCATCTAAATGCACGTAAGGGACACTTTAAATATAATGTGGTCCATGGCTTTGGTCTTTGCCACAGTCACACAGGGGAGAGGACTTCCATCCCCATCTGAACAGAGTGGCTCCGCATCTACTATTGAACCAATGCAATTTACTCATGTGCTCTTTACAAGCCCTATTAATTCAGCAGAGCTACTCTGGTTAGAACTAACAATTGGATTTAGTCTAGAGTAGGGAGTCAGCAAACCTGGCTCTCCAGTTGTTCTTGGACCTCAATTACCAGAAACCCAAGTCAGCACTCCTGCTGATCAGGGCTTCTGGGAATTGAAGTCCAAGAACATCTGGAGAGCCAAGTTTGCTGACTGACTCCCTAAGTTCATTTTAAGGAGCCTCCTTCCAGGAGCGATGAGGGAAGTGCAGACTGGATGAATCGCAGTAAACCGATTCATGTGGATTCACGGGGGCTTGAGCTTCGTGGGAATTGAAGTCCAAGAGCATCTGGAGTACCAAGGTTCACCATCTCTGGGTTTAGGTTTTGATCAGGACTTGAAAGAGACTGCACCCCTCTGCGTCGAAGGTGAGGAAGGGGAAAAAGGAGGAGGAAGACCTCGGCCCACCATCACCCCGTGCGACCACCCCTCTGCGCCGTAGGTGAGGAAGGGGGAAGAGGAGGAGGAAGACCTCGGCCCACCATTGCCCCACACGACCACCCCTCTGCATGGGAGGTGAGGAGGGGGAAGAAGGAGGAGGAAGACCACACGGACGATTAGGGGTGAAGGGAAGCCACCACGGAAAAGGAGCTGCTGCATGCACAGGATAAATAATTACTGTAGCTGACTTAATATAGCAACTTTACAAGAAACTGACTTACATAGTGACTTGATATAGTGAACTTACAGTAGAGACTTGATAGAGTTGACTTTCCTTTTCACTAATTAACTCAACTTTTACTCTGATACTGTGTTTTAAACCGTGATATACATGATAATACTTTGTTTTTAAACTGTTTCAAACTTTGCTTTAAACTGTGATAACATGTATGATGGGAGGATACTGGCGTAGAAACCGGCAAAGCATGCCACAAAGTTTGCCAAGAGTACCCTATAGAACAAAACAAAAGGCAAAACAAAGGGACAATCTAGATGAAATAGATCATGCACAGCAGATCTGAAGAAGGGGAGGGACAAAAAAGGGGGAGGAGAAATACAGTGTTGCAAGGAACAATACTGTATAGGAACATGGAATGTAAGATCTATGAACCAAGGAAAACTGGAAGTAGTTAAAAATGAGATGGAAAGAATAAGCATTGACATCTTGGAAATCAGCGAGTTAAAATGGACAGGGATGGGCGAGTTCAGCTCTGGAAACCATCATATCTACTACTGTGGACAAGAAAACCTTAGAAGAAATGGAGTAGCCATAATTGTCAACAAAAGAGTGAGAAAAGCAGTAATGGGCTACAACCTCAAAAATTACAGAATGATGTCAGTCATAATTCAAGGCAAACCTTTCAATGTCACTGTGATCCAAATATACGCACCAACCACTGGTGCAGATGAAGCCACAGTGGATCAGTTCTATGAGGACCTACAACACCTCATAGAACAGACACCAAGAAATGATGTCCAAATTATTTTAGGAGATTGGAATGCCAAAGTAGAAAATCAAAAAGTAAATGGAATAACAGGCAACTTTGGTCTTGGTACACAGAATGAATCAGGGCAAAGATTGATAGAGTTCTGCCAAGAGAACGCATTGGTCATATCAAACACTCTCTTCCAGCAACACAAGAGGTGACTTTACACATGGACATCACCAGTTGGCCAACACCGAAACCAGATTGACTACATACTCTGCAGCCAAAGATGGAGAACCTCCATACATTCAGCAAAAACAAGACCTGGAGCAGACTGTGGCTCAGATCAGAACCTACTGATCGCAAAATTCAGGCTTAGACTAAAGAAAATAGGGAAAACAAGTAGACCACAAAAGATATCACCTAGACAACATCCCTAAAGAATACATGGTGGAGGTGATGAACAGATTTAATGGCTTAGACTCGATAGACAGAGTGCCAGAAGAATTATGGACAGAGATGCGGGACATCATGCAGGAAGCAGCAAAGAAATCCATACCAAAAGAAAAGAAGTGTAAGAAAGCAAAGTGTTTGTCTGATGAGGCTGTTAAAATAGTAGAGGAAAGAAGGAACGCAAAAGGCAAAGGAGAAAGGAAAAAATGCAATCACTTGAACACAGAATTTCAAAGGAAAGCAAGGAGAGATAAGGAAAACTACCTAAAAGAACAGTGCAAAGAAATGGAGGAAAACAACAAAAGAGGCATGACTAGACATCTTTAAAAAAATCAGGGAAATAAAAGGAACATTTAAAGCAAAAATGACCATGATAAGGGACAAAGACGGAAAGGAGTTAGCTGATGCAGAAGAGATTAAGAAAAGATGGCAAGAGTACACAGAGGAACTCTACGAAAAGGACCTGAACATACAATGATGAGGAAATTGAACTTGAGCCAGACATCCTAGAGAGTGAAGTTAGAAAGGCCCTAAGAAGCACTGCAAACAACAAAGCTAGTGGAGATTATGGTATCCCAGTTGAATTTTTCAAAGCGCTAAAAGATGATGGAGTCAAATTACTGCATTCAATATGCCAGCAGATTTGGAAAACAAAACAGTGGCCATAGTATTGGAAAAGATCAGTATACATTCCAATCCCAAAAAAGGGCAATGCCAAAGAATGTTCAAATCAAACAATTGCGCTCATCCCACACGCCAGCAAGGTGATGCTCAAGATAATACAGAATAGACTTCAGCAGCATGTGGAGAGAGAATAACCAGAGGTGCAGGCTGGTTTCAGAAGAAGCAGGGGGATTAGAGACCACATTGCCAACATACGTTGGATCATGGGGAAAACAAAGGAATACCAGAAACAAGTTTACTTTTGTTTTATTGACTACACCAAGGCTTTTGACTGTGTGGACCACAACAAGATGTGGCAAGTAATTAAAGAGATGGGAATACCAGAGCACCTCATAGGCCTCCTGAGAAATCTGTACATGAATCAAGAAGCAACAGTTAGGACAGAACACGGAATGACAGAGTGGTTTGGAACAGGAAAAGGAGTAAGACAAGGCTGTATTTTATCACCCTGCTTATTCAACTTATACATAGAGCACATAATGTGTAATGCAGGGATGGAGGAATCACAATATGGGATAAAAATTGCTGGAAGAAACATCAACAATCTGAGATATGCAGACGATACCACCCTAATGGCAGAAAGTGAGGAAGACCTAAAGAACCTCTTGATTGGATTGAAGGAGGAGAGTGCAAAAGCTGGCTTGAGACTCAATAATAAGAAAACCAAGATAATGGCAACAGGCCATATCAGTCCCTGGAAAATAGATGGGGAAGAAGTAGAAGCAGTGACAGATTTTACATTCTTAGGATCAAAGATCACTGCAGATGGGGATTGCAGCCACGAAATAAAAAGGCAACTGATGCTTGGGAGACGAGCTATGAGAAACCTGGGGAACATAGTGAAAAGCAGAGACATCACATTGCAAACAAAAATTCGCATAGTCAAAGCAATGGTATTTATGGAGGAATCACAATATGCGATCAAAATTGCTGGGAGAAACATCAACAATTTGAGATATGCAGACAATACCACCCTAATGGCAGAAAGTGAGGAAGACCTAAAGAACCTCTTGATTGGATTGAAGGAGGATAGTGCAAAAGCTGGCTTGAGACTCAATATCAAGAAAACCAAGATAATGGCAACAGGTCCAATCAGTCCCTGGAAAATAGATGGGGAAGAAGTAGAAGCAGTGACAGATTTTACTTTCCTGGGATCTAAGATCACTGCAGATGGCGACTGTAGCCATGAAATAAAAAGACGATTGATTATGGGGAGACAAGCTATGAGAAACCTGGGGAATATAGTGAAAAGCAGAGACATCACCTTGAAAACAAAAATTCGCATAGTCAAAGCAATGGTATTCCCAGTGGTAATGTATGGGTGTGAGAGCTGGACCATTAGGAAGGCTGAGCGCAGAAGAATATATGACTTTGAGATGTGGTGTTGGAGGAGAGTCCTGAGAGTCCCTTGGACAGCAAAGAGAACAAATAGGTCAATACTGGAAGAAATCAATCTTGACTGTTCATTGGAGGGACAAAAAGTGAAGATGAAGCTAAAGTACTTTGGACATCAAATGAGAAGGGAGGACTCACTTGAGAAGGCCTTGATGCTGGGAAAGGTGGAGGGAAAGAGAAGAAGGGGGCGTCCAAAGATGAGATGGATAGATGGTATTGTGGACACAATGGGCACAGAGCTTGGCGGGCTGAGGAGAATGGTGGAGGATAGAGGTGCCTGGAGGAAAATGGTCCATGGGGTCGCAAAGGGTCGGAATCGACTGTGCGACTGAACAACAACAACAATGTATGGCTGCGAGAGCTGGACCATTAGGAAAGCTGAACACAGAAGAATAGACGCCTTTGAAATGTGGTGTTGGAGGAGAGTTTTGAGAGTACCCTGGACAGCCAGGAGAACAAATAGGTCAATCTTAAAAGAAATCAACCCAGACTGCTCCTTAGATGGTCAAATAGTAAAGATGAAGATGAAGTACTTTGGAACCAAATGAGAAGGGAGGATTCACTTGAGAAGGCCTTGATGCTGGGAAAGGTGAAGGGCAAAAGAAGTAGGGGGAGGCCATAAATGAGATGGCTAGATGGTATTGTAGACACAATGGGCACAAAACTGAGAAGGCTGGTGGAGGACAGAGGCCCTCATAGGGTTGTGCAATCAACCGTGTAACTGAACATCAACAACAAAATTTACGATGTAACCAAGCCACCTCCTGTCACAACTTCTCTTCTTCTACAACAGATTTGGTAGCCCCCAAAAGGGACTTCAAAAATTGGGGAAGTACTAACTTCCCACGGACCGAAGACACGGAAAGAACTTTCCATGCCTCCGGGGCGTGCATGATCCATTTTCGCAAAGACACGAAGAATGGCAAAGGAGTTAAATAAAAAAAGGCTCAGCTCGCACTGGCTAACTGACGACGTTTCTTCACGTTATGGTAACCACCCATTTTCACACTTCATGTGTCGTGATACCTAAAAACTCCTCGATGCTGTCACGGCCATCCAACCTGCACAGCTATTGCTACTTACCTTTTGCCCGAGACAAATGCAATTTAGTTTAACTTGTTCGCGCGCGATGCATCATGGGCTATATGCAAAAGACCTCCCCGCCCTCCCCGCCCCACCGGGTCCCGCTTTTAAGTTCTTTGCGCCTCTGCCTGATCGAGGGAAAAATCTCTTCTTGGAAGAGGACTGCCGTGTTTCGGACAGGTCTATGGCAGGCACACTCAATGGAACAAAAGGGCCGTGTTTAAAAATTAATTAAAAAAACCCACAACCCCAATTTAGTGAAGTTTGTTTGTGTGAATCCTATTCTTCAGGTTGGTCAGAGAGTCGTGCTCTCTGCTTCCACGCATGTGTAAAGGTAAAGGTAAAAGTTTCCCTTGCTCGAAAGCCAGTCGTATCCGACTCTAGGGTGCAGTGCTCATCTGTTTCAAAGCCGAAGAACCAGCACTGTCTGCTGCTGCAGACGTTTCCGTGGTCATGTGGCAGGCATGACTAGACACCGAAGCACACGGAATGCTGTTACCTTCCCACCGAAGTGGTCCCTATTTATCTACTTGCAATTTCTTGCTTTCAAACTGCTAGGTTGGCAGGAGCTGGGACGAAGACGGGAGCTCATTTCGTCCACGCATGTGTAGTCAATATTAAAATAGGTCTCACCTGTTAGAAATGTCTGTACTGTATGTAGAAGAACCAAGAGTAAAAAGTGAAAGTGACAAGTCTGTTGCCGGAACAATAGTTAGCAGTTTAGGATTCCTAGACAGGTAATACAAATGCAGGGCAAGTGATCTAATTACTGGATCGCTGAAAACATCGATCAGTGCAAGCTTTCCTGGATAAAGTTTTATTTCTTTAGGGTTAAGTACCAACATTTCACGGACAGTGCAGGAAAATTGTCCCCAATTTTAACACCCCAGGTGTCAGTCCCAAGTTTGTTTGAGATGAAAAGGTATCTGTGCAAGGACTAAAAGAACATTTTGTCCCGCTGGCTGCAGCCTGCTTCTGGACAATGTGATCTCAAACTCCACATCGGGCAACATGTTTGGAATTTTCCATCCCATTTCAGACAAAGTTTAGCCCAGGGGTGCCCAAAGTTTTCGGGCCGTGGGCCGGTCATGTGTTTCAGTGGGCTGGTCACGTGGTTCCTCCCACCAGAAGCAGAAGTAAAACGCACCTTGCAATCTGTTTTGCAACAGGATGAGATAGATTTTAAGGCGCCATTTTCTCTGCTTAAACCAGGGGTGCCCAAACTATGGCCCATGAGCCAGATCTGGCCCCTGACACCAATTCATCCAGCCCGCACCACCCTTGTCGCTCCCAGAAGCGGAAGTAAAATGTGCCCATAATGGGCACGTTTTACTTCCACTTCTGGGAGCGAAGAGGGCGGTGCAGGCCGGATAAATTGGTGTTGGGGGCCGGATCCAGCCCATGGACCATAGTTTGAGCACCCCTGGGTTAGCCAATTAATCTATACTTGCCCTTCCACATGCATATCCATGCACTGACTGCTTTTAAGTTCTGATTTGGCTGTGGGGATGTGAGAAAAAGAATACTGTACAGAAACATAGCAGCCTCCATCAGTAGGTTATGGTTAGAATTTAGTTTAATTGCCAGGTAAAAGAAGCTAGCAAAGCTAAATTGGAATCAAAAGGTCCATGTTTATTAAAGTTACTTGGTGTGTATGTGTGTGAGTAGATGCTTTTCTCGGTTTGCAATCCAGTTTGGTTGATGTCAAGAGTATGTACAGTATAGCCTTCTTGGTGGTTCTGGAGGATGATTGTGTGGCTTTTCATGATATCCTTAGGCCCATGATGGTGAACTTTGGCATGTCAGAAGCTCAAGTCTCAGTGAATCCACATGAATCGGTTTACCATGAGTGTTCTTGGACTTCAATTCCCAGAAGCCCAAGTCTCTGTGAAGTCTCTGCGTACCCACAGTAAACCCATTTGTGTGATTCACAGAGACTTGGGCTTCTGGGAATTGAAGTCCAAGAACAACTGAAGTGCCAAGGTTTTCCATTACTGTCCTAGATGTTCCAAAAAACAAACATTACATGAAAGACCAATAAGGAGAATCTTGTGGTCCTTATATAGTACAAATGCAGAAGAAGAAGAAGAAATAGTGGGCCATGGGGGAGAGGGGGGAGTCAAACAAACATTCCAAAAATGAAGGACACTTGAGATCATATTGCAAACATCATTGGTTATTGGAGCACACCAAAGAATTTGAGAAGAAAATCAGTCTGTGCTTTATAGAGTACAGAAAAGCCTTTGACACTGTAAATCACGAGAAGCCATGGGTTATTCTGAAATAGATGTGCATAAAGTACTTGATTGTCCTGACCATAATCTATACTCTGGGCTGGAAATTACTTTTAGGACAGTCTATGGAGAGGCAGACTGGCTTCCTATAGCCAAAAGATGTCAGATAAGGATGCTTTATTTATTCCTTTATCTGTTCAGCCAGTATGCAGAACATAATAGCGAAAGCAGGACAAGATTCAGATGAAAGAAGTGTGGAAAATGGTGCTGGATAATGGAGAGAGGTTCCGTCTCCATCCCAGGTCCTGCCAACCTAGCAGTTCATCGACTTATATGGGTATAAATTTCATTCCAGAAATTATTCTGGGTTGAAAGGATTTTTACTGGAGAAACTCCACTCAGGGGACACCTGAATGAGGCTCCTTTCATGTCCCCAAGATCCGTTATGCATCACTCAGGTATCGAAACCCGACCTTCACGTTTCCAAGCGCAGTGTTTTAACCACTAAGCCACCTCATGATTTTTAGTGCAAAGATGCAGTAAAACGTGTTAAGTAAACACACCTTTGTTTTCCATACAAGGAGAAAAAAATTCCCAAGTCACTCACCTATCCCCACTGCCCCTTGTATTCTATTAGAAAAATACAGTAAGAAGTTACCTTATACAGAGTCAGACCATTGGCCCTTCTAGCCCTGTGGCGCCACTTTTGATTTGCTATGGCTCTGAATGATTTCAGGCAAGGTTCTTTCTTACCTCTGTTTGGAAATCTTTAATAATGATGGCAGGCATGTGTGTCTAACTTCTGAAGTAAAAAAGAGAAGCATTTGGGATTTAGAATAGTTTTTAAAATCAGCATTTATAGAATACTAGCATAGTTTGCCCGGCCTTGCCGGGCAGTTTTTATGTGTCTGTTTTTTATTAGGGGTGGATTGGGTGGGGGTGTTTTCAATTTGTGGTTGTTGACTTTATTTAATTTATTTTATTTATATTTGTCATTTTGATTTTTTAACATATTTTTTGACTATTTTTACTCTTCCGGCCTCTAGGTGGGGCTGTTTTTAAAATTACTGTGATTTTCCTTTCTTTGTTCAGTTTAGTTCTGGATGCATGGAGGGAGGACGTGTTTGGTAAGTGCTCTTGATTGTTTATTCTGTGTTTTTTTGTTTTGATTTTGTGGTGTTGGGTTGGGGGGTTTAAGTAGAGAGTTTCTACTTAAACCCCCCAAAGTGTTTCTTGATTGTTTATTCTGTTTTTATTTTGTGGTGTTGGGCTGGGGGGTTTAAGTAGAGAGTTTCTACTTAAACCCCCCAAAGTGTTTTGGCTTGTTTGTTTGCATTGTGGATTTTAGATGTGTTTAAGTGTTTTAATTATTTCTAGTTGTAATTTTTTTTGACTTTTCTCATATTTATTTCTTTAATTTGTGCTATTATTGTTTGTTGAGTTAGGTATTTTCGTGTTGTAGATAGGTGTTTTTAGTGTGCTTTTATGGTTTTTTGTTAGCCTTTGGTATTTTGGGTATTTTCTGTCGATTTTTTTGTTTATTGTTTTGTTGTTTAATGGGTTTATTTTAATTATTTGTTTATTTATTTGTATTTTATTAATTTTGGTGCTTTGCGTTTTGGTTAACTATTTGGTTTTGTTGTTGTTGTGTTTTGTTGTGTGAAGAACGGCCTGTCTGTCGTTTTCTCTTATCCCCATTGCTGCTTCGAATTAGGTTTTGATGCAGCGATAGGGAAAAGGAAGAGTCAGTAGTCAGCTCGATCTTCATCCGGTGATGTTTGTTAGGTAGGTCGGGTGAAAAGGAGGCAGAGAAGAGCTATCTGTTTCACGATGGTTCTCTCCTCTCTGCTCCTTTTCCCCTGGCTTACCTAACGTGAGATCGGCAGCTAACGATCCGTAAGGGGTGGTGCTCTTCCTTGCGGATTGCTGCCTGCTGCTTTTCTATTACCTCCACCGCTGTTTCGTGCTACTTCTCGAAATAGCGGTGTGGGTAGTAGAAAGGCAGCATCCAGCCATTCACCAGGGAGTGTGCTTCCCCTGACGAATTGCTGCCTGCTTCTTCCCCCCCCACCTAATTCCCTTCCTCAACTTACCTTGAGGCCGGTGGTGGTCTCACCGTGTCTTCGGCGGGGTAGCGGGGAGGAGAGGGAGTCCCTCTTCTCCCCATTGCTCTGAGAAAGAAGGGCGGCGTTGTCTCATGGTGGTTTTTTGCAGGTTTTTGTTTGCGAGGCTGTGAGGCACTGCGTACAACTGCGGCAGCCTTGTGCTCCCATTGTGTGAGGTGTTTTTTATTTTATTTTTCACACGCTGGCTTTTTCAGTGTTTTGTGCGCTCGCACCCTTCAGCCTGATTGGCTGAAGTGCTCACGGCACGTAGTACGCTGGGGCTTGAAGTTTAGTTTATTTTGTTTGCGTTCGTGTGGCGGCTTTTTTTCTGCAGCTCGGTTTCTATTGGGCACACCACCTTTCCCAACGTTCTGCTTGCTCTCGCCTGTCAGCCTGATTGGCTGAGGGGTGGCACAGTGCGGAGGACGTTGGGAATTGAAGTTGTTTTGTTTTGTTTGCATTTGTGGGGATGTTGCCCCATTGCCGACTGCGGGACCCTTGCGGCACTCTGCGGGCTGGGTTAAGGCGAGTGCAGGCAGCTCAGTACAGGATACTATGGACGGGTGCGGGCGTGTATGCCGGAGTCCAACGGTTAACGTCCCTCTTTATAGGTAAAGATTGCCGTATGGGCTGCTCCAGTGTCAGAAGTCCAATCAATCAGCCATGCTTTCTTCCAGAATTCTTTGTTCCATTATCAGTCCCCCTCTATTTCTTCCATGCCCTCAGTCCCCATTCTTTCTGCCCTCACATTTATGGTTTTATTCTCTAATTCCCTTCCTCCCCCGGTTCTACAGAAATTGATATCCTTGCCAACCTAGTGACTTGTGTCATTTTTCTTTTCATTCATTGCTTCACCACAGGTCTCTCCCATCCTGTTTCTTTTTTAGCCTTCTAATAGCAGTTTTTTTAAAAAAAAAGTTTTAAAATTAACAAAATCTGTAGTAGAATACCTTTATTGGGCCCTTTAAAAGTCACAAAATGTGCATTCTTGTACACCCTTTATTATAAAATTTGAATTGTAATATGTCCTACTCCAAAATGTGGATTTTTATTTGCAGTTAACTAAAATACAAATTTTCATATACATTTTGGTACACTTTCTGAGCTGAGATATGTTTTGCCCTTTTTAAAATGAAAAACCAAACTATATCAGTTTTGATCAGCGTTTGAGGGAGGCGGGGATTTAGTGGGAAACAATAACTTTGGGTGTTTCTCAGAGTCGCAGCCCATATGTCTAAGCACAAATTCCAACAAACATATATTCCAAGTGTACATTTGCACCAATATATGTTAGGTTTGCCACTGGTTATATGAAGGCATTAAGGGACTGCAGTAGTTTAGTGGTTAAAACACTGAATTTGAGGACTGGAAGGTCAGCAATTCAAGACCTGAGTGCTGCACAATGGAGTGAGCTCCAATCTCTGTCCCAGCTCTTGCCAACCTAGCAGTTCGAAAGCAAGAAATTGCAAGAAGATAAATAAGTACTACTTTGGGAAAGGTAACAGAAATGTCTGCAGACATAGACAGCACCAGTTCTTTGGGTGTAAATGGAGATGGGCACCACTCCATAGAGTCAGATACGACTGGCAGAGGCGACCTTAACTTTACATATATGGAATCATGCAGATGGCTTGGACGAGAGGGAACAGGGAGGATGCTATCTCTTTCTAAGCACAGTATCCCTATTCCTTACCCATCCTGCCCTTTTAAATAACTCAGGCATCATAGTCTAGTTCACGTAGGCCAGTGGTTCCCAATCTTGTTCTTGGACAACATTGCCCAGAAATTTTGTCCAGGATAGCCTATAGTAAGAGCTTCAGGGATTCAGTGCAGGAATATTTTGGTCTAAAAGGTTGGGAATCACTGACACGGTTGGCAAGATACATAGAGAAAAGGCAAAAGAAAATTGTATTGAGCCCAGTTTGACGCATTTCTTATTAATGGAGTGGGGTTCTGGTTTGTGTCACCTTTGACTACATGTGTGAGTGTGGGCTGCAGTGGAGCTTCCAGAGATGGCATCTGGAACACTTCTACAAAATTACGTGATGGATGCAGCAGTCTGATAAATAGATGGAGCTTATGTCTCCACATTATAATATGGCCTGGAATAGTTTCATAATTGAATCTACTTTTCCAGTACACAGTGTGAATTTTCAAACTAATAACATATACTGGTTAGGAAAACATGCATCAAATTCACATTTCAACTGTAAATAAGATTATGCACTTATCTTACCCTGTGTTACTTGATTGCGAGTGTGATTAGCCAAAGGTTTCTATTGGCTTCTGTGAGAAAAAGCCAGAACTCACCTTGTTTCCAGAGGTTAGGTCTTAAATCACTAGATTCAAATTTCAAGAACTGAGACCCAGCTTTATCTTATGAAAAGCATACTGCTGGTGAAAGCTGTTTAACAATGGGAGAGCAAAACCAAATTAGAAGATGGAGGAAGAAGGTCACTGGGCAAGGTATATCATTAAAAGAGGATATAGCTGAAGATCTCAATCTCCCCTACATCAATTGGAGTACCCTGAATAGCCTGAGGGTTGGAATCCCTAAATGCAAGACTCAACATGCTCAAGTGGGAACAGCTGGTGGACAACAACAAATGTGTGGATGTGGAGAGACACAGAGTCCAGCTCATTTACTGGTCTGCAGATTGCTGCCAGAGACATGCACTGATGAGGACTCGAGTTTGGGCAATGACAAAGCAAAGCAAGTGCCTTCATTTTGGCAGTCCATGGTTTGGTCGGGAGTCATGACACAAAAGAAAGAAAAGGCCATGAAGACTTCCTTAGAAAATAATGCAGTGGCCTTTCACCTGCCTTCCCCATTGCAGCATGGCCCCTGTACCACTGATCCAGCTTCATGAGTCACTTTCTGGTCCTGAGCCCTTTTGGCACACAAAGTCCTCCTCAGCCCCAGGCCAGATGAAGCTGCTGCCCTCCATCAAGATGAATTCAAGGGTGATTTAATCCACTTGGGGACCATCACCCAAGGCCATTAGTCCTCAAGGTTGTCAGGTTAATTAACTGCTGCCTGACACTCAGTGTTGAGTTGCTGGCAGTATGGTCTACTCTATTACTATAGCAGGATAACCTGGCCAGACATTTCTTCAGCTGCACCTGGCAATTCACAGGAGGATTTTAAAAATTGTGGACAGAGATTATCTAGCACCCACCATATCTGTATTATTTTTCAGCTTCTCTTATGTCTGATGAAGTGGACTTGATCCACAAAAGCCCACATTTAAATACAGGAGTCTTTAAGGTAGTTGTCGAGTTGGGCGGCGATAGAAGTATGAGAAATAAATAAATAAATAAATAAATAAATAAATAAATAAATAAATAAATAAATAAATAAATAAATACTTTTGTTTTATTCACTCTCTAATTTACTTCCTCCACCAGTTCATACACAATATGAGGTTGCAGCTATCATTCGCCATCAAAACTTCTTTCTTTTTATTCTTCTTCTTGTTCTGCCGTATCCGCGAGTCTCTTTCTATTTCTGAGAACTTTTGGCACACAAAGTCCTCATCAACCCCATGTCAGGATTGATGAAGAAGCTCCTGCTGCTTCTTCTATGTCTAGGCCAGATGTGAAACTGCCAAAATGAAGGCACCCTTTTGGTGAGTCCGTTCTGCAGTTCGTTTCGCCAGACCTAGTGTGAGAAAGATTAGCCAGCAACAGGGCAAACCCTATTGTGGTTCAAAAATAGCACAATCTCCGAGGAGACTCTTTCTGTATACCCATACTATAAAGATTGTCCTGAGAATATAATGCAGTGGCCCTTCATTTTCCTCCCGCCCAATTCATCTCATCCTTTTGGCACACAAAGTTCTCCTCCCTCAGCCCCAGGCCAGTATTGATAAAGCTGCTGCTCTTCATCAAGATGGATTAAAGTGGGATGTCCATCTGGCCAGACACCCCGCTATGGTAATGGAGTAGACCGTACAGCCCTAGTGAATCAATGCTGAGTGTTGTGTAGCAGTAAATAACCTGACTCCCTAAAGCAGGGGTGAACAATTTATGGCCCGCAGGCCAGACCTGGGACAAATCATCCAGCTTGGGCCACTGCTAGAAGCAAACACATTTACAACAGCAGTAAACACACATGCACAGCTGTTGTAGATGTGTTTATAACAGCCGTGGACACATTTTATGGCAGTGTTTACAGGGGGAACCGCCAGTCCATCCCACACAGCTGATGGAGCATGACCCAGCCTGCAGTTTGAAAAGGGGCCAATGGCTACTGGTGGATGAACTCCTTTACATGGGGTGATGGCTCCCTCAGTGGAGGAAATGTCACTAGAAATCATCATATTGGACCCAATGAGCGGAGGAGAAACCACTTCATTCTGATTCCCAACAGTCATGGAGGTGAATAAGGCCATGCCCGATGGACTGGCTGTGAAAGCATACAGTACCTTGTTAAGCAGATCGGCTCTGTGGATCACACACAGTGATCTTGTGTCACTTCACTGAAAGATGGGATCTACGTAAAAAGAAATGTATGCCAATACTTTGTTGTTGCTCAGTCACACAGTTGATTCCGACCCTTTGCGACCCCATGGACCATTTTCCTCCAGGCACCTCTGTCCTCCACCATTCTCCTCAGCCCACCCAGCTCTGTGCCCATTGTGTCCACAGTCCCATCTAGCCATCTCATCTTTGGACTCCCCCTTTTTGTCTTGCCCTCCACCTTTCCCAGCATCAAGGCCTTCTCAAGTGAGTCCTCCCTTCTCCTTTGATGTCCAAAGTACTTAAGCTTCTTCTTTACTATTTGCCTTTCCAATGAACAGTCAGGGTTGATTTCTTCTAGTATTGACCTATTTGTTGTCTTTGCTGTCCAAGGGGCTCTCCTCCAACACCACATCTCAAAGGCATCTTCTTCTGCGCATACATTACCACCACCAGGAATACCATTGCTACACCAACTAGCAAGATACCACAATCAAACTTTTTTTGTTTTTTGATACATATATTATTAGCCCCAAAGGGGCTGCCAAAAATTGGGGAATAAGTTTCCCACATTACTTGAAGTCTTCTTCCGCCAGACGTGAAACTGCCAAAATGTTCAGAGCACTGGTGTTTCCCTCACGAATTCCACTTGCAGAAGACGTTTCTTCAGGTTATGGGAACCACCCGTTTTCCCACACTCCGCATGTCATGCTCTCTAAAGGCGCCTCGACGCTCTCTCCGCGCCCAATCCGCACGGCTATTGCTACTTATATTTCGCCAGAGACAATTGCGATTTATTTTAACTTGTTCTCGCGCAATGCATCATGGGTTATATGCAAATGACGTTCTCGCAGCTCTACTGACTTCCGCTTTGAGTGTTCTTTGCCTCCACTTTGAGACTACCCCCTCCCCCCCAGGATTAAAAAGGTTTTCGGGGGCGTGGCTAACTAACTGCATGACCGCGGCTCCATTTGGAAGTGGGGAAACCTCTCGGGGCAGCCTAGAGTGCCTTCGGCCGAGGATTATTGACTCTTGTGGAAACAAACGCTTCTTAAGTGACTCTCTACCCCAGGGGTGCTCAAACTTTTCTGGCCACGGGCCAGTCCCATGGTTCAGGGAGCCAGTCACTATGGCCCAGGGCCCGGATCCGGTCCCCTACATTAATTCATCCGGCCCGCATTTTACTTCTGCTTCCAGGAGCGACGAGGGCTTTGTGGGCCGGATCCAGCTGGGCCCCGGCCTGTAGTTTGAGCACCCCTGCTCTACCCTATTCCACTGTGAAATAAGCCTTTCATATTTCCATGACTAGTGAAAATAAACGAAGGCCAAAGCAGGACTTGCTTTGAATACCAAGAAGCAGAAAAATGAAGCTTTAATATTGATAATGCATTATTTATTTATTTATTTATTCGATTTCCTGGGATCTAAGATCACGGCAGATGGCGACTGTAGCCATGAAATAAAACGACGACTAACTCTGGGGAGACAAGCTATGAGAAACCTGGGTGATATAGTGAAAAGCAGAGACATCACCTTGAAAACAAAAATTCGCATAGTCAAAGCAATGGTATTCCCAGGGGTAATGTATGGGTGTGAGAGCTGGACCATTAGGAAGGCTGAGCACAGAAGAATAGATGCCTTTGAGATGTGGTGTTGGAGGAGAGCCCTGAGAGTCCCTTGGACAGCAAAGAGAACAAATAGGTCAATACTGGAAGAAATCAACCCTGACTGTTCATTGGAAAGGCAAATAGTAAAGATGAAACTAAGGTACTTTGGACATCAAATGAGAAGGGAGGACTCACTTGAGAAGGCCTTGATGCTGGGAAAGGTGGAGGGCAAGACAAGAAGGGGGCATCCAAAGATGAGATGGCTAGATGGTATTGTGGACACAATGGGCACAGAGCTTGGCAGGCTGAGGAGAATGGTGGAGGACAGAGGTGCCTGGAGGGAAATGGTCCATGGGATCGCAAAGGGTCGGAATCGACTGCGACTGAACAGCAACAAAATAGCCGCCCCAATTGTCATGCGACTCTGGGCGGCGCACATAAAATCCCCAAAGTTTAAACTATAAAACCCCTTAAAGTTCCTAAAAACACTGAAAACTTACCTCCCACCTGCACCAATCAAAATCGAGTTAAAAACTTTTTAAATCATGAGTGGTCCTTCTCTAAATGAGCGGGGGGGGGGGGCGTTTGCTCCCTCTCCACCTCCCCACACCTGCCCTGCCAGCCAGGTTTTCAGCTCTTTCCTGAAGGGCAGCAGCAGTAGTTCAACTGGCAGGAGGTTCCATAGGGCCCGAGTGGATACCGAAAACAGTGAAGGATTGTGTACACCTTGGCTCAAAATAAATCCAAAGGAAGGCTGGACTTCTTTGCTTCCTCTTTTACCCAATCCGGTGTCGAGGGAGTTGCAAGATTCTTGTTCTGGCACTGCAGCCCAAAAATCAGAGGAAGATTGAGACTTGGAAGAGCAGTAGTAAAAGTATTAGAAAAAGAAAAAAGTTGAGGGGCGCGCAACTTAGTTGAAATATGGTGATAGAGGAGAGTTTTGTGCATACCTGGATTTGCCAAAAAAAAGCAAAGAGAGAGCAAATCAAGCCTTCAGTATCTCTGGAGGCAACAATGTGAAGCTGAAGATGCATTACTGAGAAGGCAACACTTGGGGAAAGACCATAATACTAGGGAAAGATGAAGGAGGCAGAAAAGAGAAAAGCCAAATAGAAGATGATCTGACTGACTCCTTAAAGGAAACTACAGTCTTGGGTTTCCAAAGGTTCTGTTGAGGAAAGGACATTTTGGAGAGGGGGGATAGAAGCAGATAAGAACAAATTGAGTAAGAGATTTGATATGACACTATTGCATTACTGATTTTTTTTATTAAAAAAAGCCATTTAATCACCTGTCTCAAACAGGAACATAGTCGTAAATATTTTATTATTTATTTATTTTTAAAATTTGCATTGCCGCCCCCTCGCCAGAGCGACTCCGAGTGGCTCACAACATGATCCAAAAACATTTTTACAAATCCTCAATAAAATTATCTAAAATCAGTCCAATTAAAAAAAAGACCCACCCCACCACAGAAGAGGGAACAATTTATACCAGCCAGTGGGCAGGGGTCACCTCCCCATCAGAGTCCCACGCCTGCCTCGCCAGCCAGGTTTTGAGATCTTTTCTAAAGGGCAGCAATTCCAAATACAGTATCAGCCCTCCAGTCTCAAAAACTTACACTTCTGTTTGTTTCTATTTTTTTCCTTCACTTGCACCTGGCAATTCACGGGAGGATTTCAAAAAAATGTGGACAGAGATTACCTAGGTCAGGGTTTCTCAACCTTGGGGCTCCAAATGTTCTTGGACTTTAATTCCCAGAAGCCCTGATCTACAGGTGTCCTGACTTGGCTTCTGGGAATTGAAGTCCAAGAACATCTGGGGACCCAAGGTTGAGAAACCCTGATCTAGGTAAAGGTTGCCCTTGCTTGAAAGCCAGTCAAATCTGACTCTAAGATCATCTCTCTTTATAGCCAAAG
The DNA here is from genome assembly GCA_035047305.1 of Bradypodion pumilum. Lineage (NCBI taxonomy): Eukaryota > Metazoa > Chordata > Lepidosauria > Squamata > Chamaeleonidae > Bradypodion > Bradypodion pumilum. The sequence continues at coordinate 29,154,769 of JAWDJD010000001.1, read as the reverse complement.
AGCTAGCGCTGTCTGCATCTGCAGACATTTCCATACGCATGTGGCAGGCATGACTAGACACCCGAGTGCATGGAACGCTGCTTACGTTGCCACTGAAGTGTTACCTATTTATCTACTTGTAATTTCTTGCTTTCAAAATGTTAGGAGCTGGGACAGAGATGGGGTTCATTCCGTCATGGAGCACTTGGGTCTTGAACTGCTGCACTTCCAGTCATCAAGTTCAGTATTTTAACCACATTAACCACTGCAGTCCTATAGAGATTATCTGTTGTTGTTCAGTCGCATAGTCGAGTCCAACCCTTTGCAACCCCATGGACCATCGCAGGCCAGGCATCCCTATCCTCCAACATCCTCCGCAGCCTGCTCAGCTCTCAGCCCATTGTGTCAACAATACCATCTAGCAACCACCATGCTCATACTATTTTTCAGCTTCTCTTATGATTGGCAGTGGCTCAAGTGGCTAAGATGCTGAACTTGATGACTAGAAGGGCAGCAGTTCAAGACCCAAGAGCTCCATGATGGAATGAGCTCCCGTCCTTGTCCCAGCTCCTGCCAACCTAGCACTTCAAAAGCAAAAAAGTTGCAACTAGATAAATAAGGACCGTTTCAGTGGGAAGGCAAACTGCGTTCAATGCGCTCCGGTGTCTAGTCATGCCTGCCACATGACCATGGAAACGTCTGCAGAAACAGACAGTGCTGGCTCTTTGGCTTTGAAACAGAGATGAGCACTGAACCCTAGAGTCGGATACAACTGGCTTTCGAGCAAGGGAAACCTTTACCTTGTCTGATGAAGTGGACTTGATCCAACGTTTAAATACAGGAGTTAGTCTTCAAGGTGCTATGACTTTTTTTTTGTTTTCTATAATCCTCTGGGACCGCAGTGGCTTAGTGGTTAAGACACTGAATTTGATGACTCAGTGGTTGGCAGGTCAGCAGTTTGGTACACGAGAGATCCCGCATCTATCAGCTCCTGCCAATCTAGAGGTTTGAAAGTAAGAAATTGCAAGTACTGTAGATAAATAAATACCACTTTGCTGGGAATGGGAAGGTAACAGCGTTACCTCCCATGTACACGAAAGTCTGCAGATATAGACGGCGGGCTCTTTAAAGGTATAGGTTTCCCTTGCTCGAAAGCCAGTCATATCCGACTCTAGGGGTTCAGTGCTCATCTCTGTTTCAAAGCCGAAGAGACAGCGTGGTCTGCTTCTGCAGACGTTTCCATGGTCATGTGGCAGGAACGGTGTTACTTTCCCACCCAAGTGGTCCCTATTTATCTACTTACAATTTCTTCCCTCCTGCAGTCTTTGAGTATCGAACTGCCGACCTTCCAACTCGCAATCAGCATCATAGCCAATTGAGCAACTGCACTGCCGTCCCTTATGCAGTAGTACTTCCACCTCTGCATTCAGAACAGGAAGTTGCCCCGAACTTTCTTCCTTTCTAATCATATTAATTTCTAACATTCTAATTATTAGCCCCGAAAGGGACTCCAAAAATTGGGGAAAGAAACTTCCCACGAACAACAACAACAACAACGTGTCACGTGAAGTCGTCTGGATATTTTCCTAACACATCAGATGACGCTGTTCGGTTCCTTCACGACCTCCACTTGCAGAAGACGTTCCTTCAGGTTATGGGCACCGCTCATTTCCACACCCCACACGTCGTGATACCCAAAGGAGCCTCGACGCCGTCACCGCGCCCAGCCCGCACGGCGGCTACTACTGCTTATATTTTGCCAGGGACAATTGCGATTTATTTCAACTTGTTCGCGCGCGATGCATCATGGGCTATATGCAAATTACATTCTCGCTGCCCAACCGACTTCCGCCTTGAGGCTCTTTCCCCAACCCTTGAAAAAAATTCCTTAGACGTTTCGGAATCGGGGCCTTCCCTGGCAGGAACTGTCACTGGAACAAAAAGGCCATGTTTCAAATTTTTTAAAAAATCACAACTCCCGACTCTTTAAAACTTGTTCGTGTGAATCCTGTTCTTCAGGTCGTGAGCTCCGCATCCACGCATGCATAGTCAACGTCGTGTTTAACCCCTGCTTCCTTTACCTAGACGCTGATCTTGATAACTGGAAGGAAGGCCAGCAGTGCGTGACCAGAGTGCTGCATGAAGATATGAGCTCCCGTCTCTGTCCCAGTTCCTGCCAACCTAGTTCGAAAGCAAGAAATTGCAAGTAGATAAATAGGTACCACTTTGGTTGGAAGGTAACAGTGTTCCATGCACTCCGGTGTCTAGGCATGCCTGCCACCTGTCCACAGAAACGTCTAGACGCTGAAAGTGCTGGCTCTTTGGTGATGAGATGAGCACTGAACCCTATAGTCGGATATGACTGGCTTTCGAGCAGGGGGGAGCTTTACCTTTAGAAGGGCCATGCCTTTGACTCTTTGCATTATTGCCTTGCCTCTTAAACTTTGGTTTGAATACCTGTACAGTACAGTGAACTGAGGACCATACTTATCAGATACATTTATTTATTTAATTAATTTTTTATACCACCCACTCAGGTAAAAACCTGACTCAGGACGGCATACAACAATTAAAAACACGTTAAAACCCCGTCATCCACCCATCAATCCACCCTCTTACTCCCACCCCATTTAAAACTAAAAGGTAAAAGGGAGGAGGGAATACAAAAACACAGAAGGAGGGCACAAACTGGGGGCACATTGTCTTATAGGGGTCTAAACGATCTTTGGAGATTCAGACTTTGATCTCCCTTTGAGCCCAAATGAATTGTCTGATTCCAGTGTAACCCCTATATTGGGATGGGGAAGCGTATGATATTGAGGAGCTACATCCACCAGAGAATCGTTGTACAATCAGAAACACAGTTCTTCAAGTCCTGGCAGATAACACATACTGATTTGAATCATTGGGAACAATTCCATTAAAACTAATGACATATAAGTCGGTTTCATTCCATTCTTGAAAAGATAGTGGGCTGGTGGGCAAGACAGAGGAACTCTGTAAGGCACTAGCTCAGGGGTTCCCAATCTACGACCAGTGGGCCAGACCTGGCCCATGGTGCCAATTCATCCAGCCCACGGTGACAACCATGCCACCGCCACTGGAAGTGCGGAAGCACCAAAAACACACTGGAAACAGCCAAAAGTGGCCAAAATTTGCCACCCTCTCTCCCCTCGCCACTGCCACGGGAAGCAGCAGAAGTGGCGAAAACAGCTGAAAACACACCATAAATGCACCCGCAACTGTCGTAAATGTGTTTACGACAGCTGCAGGCGTGTTTACAGCAGCATTTATAGTGGGCGGAACCATGCCTCTGGCCCACTCAGCTATCTGAGGGAGCGTGGTCTGGCCTGCGGTGCAAAAAGGTTGGCCACCCCTGCACTAGATGGTCCATGAGAACACAACCAACAATCGGTGAGATTGAAAAAGGCAGCTACTGTATCTCATTTTCTGTCAGATGAAAAGTGTTTTGTGCCACCAAGGTTCTATTTGTGGAGACACTTGGAGAACCAGCAAGACAGACAAAATCATTTTGAATGTGATATGTAGTGCTAAGGCAAATTACTGTGTGTCCCTACACTCAAGTAAATTGTCCTAGTCAGTGAAGAAACACACAATACTCGGATCCATTTAGAGCAGAGATTCTCAACCTGCGGGCTACGGGCTGGATGCAGCCCACAGTGCCATTTCATGTGGCCCACCACCTCTGCCACACCCGGAAGTGCCATGTGGTGGAGGAAGGGCAAAATGGCTGTCTGAGGCAGCGTGACCTGGCCCCTAGCTTTAAAAGGTTGAAAACTCCTGATTTAGAGTCTCTTTTGAACAGCAACCTGAGATCAAGAGTGGGATCTGAGTTCAAGTTCACTGGCATCACTTTCCCCTTGAGTATGGTCTCTCTCAGGTGTCCAGATTATTTTCCACCTCTATCAGCGTCACAAGAAGACAGCAGTGAAGACCGCTTACACAGGATCTTGGTAGAATATCTGATTCTGAATATTGGCAGTCATCATCATAGCGATAAGCCATGAAGATTGTCCTGAGAATATAATGCAATGGCCTTCCATCTTCTGCATCACAGTGTAACACCCGTGCCACTGATCCAGTTCTGTAAATCTCTTTCTGGTCCTGAGCCCTTTTGGTATGCAAAGTCCTCATCAGCCCCAGGCCAGCAATGATGAAGCTGCTGCCCTCTATTAAGATGGATTCAAGCATACCTGTCAATTATCCCGGATTGGCCGGGATTTCCCATTTTCCATGCAACTTCCTCTACTTTCCCGCCGCCATCCCGTAATTTGACTGGCAGGGAAAGTAGTTACTGCGCATGCACGTATATGCAGAACCCTTTTGCACATTCGCAGAAGCTTCTGCACATGCACAGAAGGGTTCTGCGCAGGTCCCGTATTTTCCAGAGCTGCGCTTGATGGGTATGGATTCAGGTGGGATTTAATTCACCATCATCCAGGCATGGGCTAAGTCACCAGGACAGGGGTATTCATCCTGGTATGCCCTTGCCTCTGGCGCCCTGGGGCACAAATAATAATTTTATTATTATTTTATCCGCCCGGTGCACTGCACTTTAGATTAAGCCATTGCTCCAAACTCCCTCCTTAAGCTTCAAGCAATGGCTTATTCTAAAGTGCCACCCGCTGGGTGGACCAAGCGAGGGGCGGCGACTAAGCGGTTCTCAGGGGCAGCCTTCTCTCTGATCCCTTGGTCATCACCCCTCACCCCTGTCCAACACCCTCCCATGGTGCCCAGCACACCCCTGCACACACCTGCCATCATCCATCCGTTGTCACCTAAGGCATTGGTCATCAGGGTTGTCAGGTTAGTTAACCGCTGTCAGACGACTGGTGTTGAGTTGCTGTCAGTATGGTCTACTCTATTCCCATAGCAAGATGACTGTAAAAAAAAGTTACAATCTAATGAAGTGCATTATATTCTGTTTCTGAGTAGGTTAATTTAGGATTGTGTGGCAATCCACAAAACCAGTGACATCAAATGAACTAAGGCTTTTACTGTATTTGTCTTTTGCCCCTGTGAATAGGGTTCAGCACTTGACTTTTCTGAGCTCTGGCTTTAACAAAACATTCTCCTACAATCTCAGTTTCCCTTTCTCCCACACTCTATATTGAAATAAGAATAATAATCCAAATTCACTTGCACAGTTATTTTATGTAAATACTGTATTCAGAATGGTTCAAATGGGGGCGTGGCTAAGATGAGTATGGAGTAACATGTACATTGACCAGCTCACGCTGAAATGGGGTTTAAATGTGAAATTATTTAAAAACTTGGAGGACCTATTGATGTGAAAACAACTTATTTGACCTGATGGAACACTGAGGATTCGAAAAACATAAATACGGGCTCGGAATTCGGAGAAGGAGGGGTGAGCGATACGCGGCGCAAGCCGGGTCGAACAAACCACTGCGTTCCGGACGGGAGCCCTGAGTTTGGAGAAATATCGGACTTGATTGACAGAGGTCTCCAAGAGAAAGGTATTCAAATAATAATCATTGGAGCGGTGGTCGCAGAGGGGAAAGATCCGGGTGTGGAGTTAAACACCAGAAAGGACAAGTAAGTGCAGAGTGTGTGTGGAGGGGAAAGTGGCCGAAGAAGGAGAAATGGCAGCGGGTGATTGTAAAAATGAAAGTTAAAAGAAGAGGAACCCGAGCCAGGAGCTGTCAGCTATGGAAAGTGGGTGAAATAGAGCAGAGGAGTTAGAGCGTGGCAGAGGGATATGAAAGAAATAAGGAGATTTTGATGGACATTGAACTGGTTGGTGTGGTGTTGTGAGAGAGAGAGGGGCTTTTTCCCAATCCGCTGCCATCGTTCCTGCGTGTTTGTGGTTTTGGAGACGAAAGAAGAGGTTTTTTTTAGATTTTTTTTTTTGAGAACTGGAGCAGCATAATATATATGAAAGAAAGAAAGAAAAAAAAGGTTACCCTCTGGATGCAGGAATTGGATTACAATGGGGCAATAATTGGAATACAATTTTTGGATGGGTTTTTGTTCTTTTTTCCTTGCTCCCCTCTCTCCATTTTTGCTTCCTCATTGCTTTGAGTCGGACACAGACTCAGACGGACATAAGCAAATACAGTCTTGCGATTGGGATAGTGTGATTCGATACATTGTGCTCCCTTTGTGGATTACAACAAGAGCCAGCCTATTTTCAAAGTTATAACTCTTAATACCTGCAGCACTGCTTCTCCTCTTTATATTTTGGAATATAACTGGAAGATAATTGAACAGCATTACTCAAGTGGAATTAGACTTTGTTACCTAAATTTGGAATATAACTGGAAGATAATTGGACAACATTGCTCAAGTGGAATTAGACTTTTTTATTTAAATTTGGAATATAACTGGAAGACAATTGGACAGCATCACTCAAGTGGAATTGACTGTTATCTAAATTTGGAATATAACTGGAAGATAATTGGGCAGCATTACTCAAGTGGAATTAGACTTTTTATCTAAATTTGGAATATAACTGGAAGATAATTGGGCAGCATTACTCAAGTGGAATTATACTTTTTTATCTAAATTTGGAAGGTTGAAATGGACTTCGATCTTGGATTACAATAAAATTGTACAGGGTTTTTTACTTCTTGATTGATATAAAAAGGGTCTGCTGGGGCTAATAGTATATAAAGTGAGAGGAGTAATCTAGGAGTTACATTATTAGTCTAATTGATACTGGAGTTAGAGTAAGAATTTGGGGACATAAAAGGAGTGGCTGCTTTGAAATTGGTTATTGATGCTACAATGGATAAATTTGTGAAAGGAAAAGAGGAAGAGGTTGTGAGATCTAAGAAAAAAGATAAGGCTGTTGTGGAAGATACATCATCATCAACACCATCACCGGAGCCTGCTGCAATAGACCAAACACAATTAATGGTTGAGATGGGTAAATTGTTTCAGAAATTTGAACGAATGGAGGAGGCAAATGTGAAAGGCTTTCGGGAAATTAATGAAGCAAGGGGGAAAGATAAAAATGAAATTATGGGAAATCAAGATAAATTGGTTACAATGTTTCAAGTTTTTGCTCATAAAGTTGATTTCACTTTTCAAAAGTTGGAAACAAATGTTAATTTGATGCAAAGGAATATGAAATTGATGCAAACAGATATGAAGGGATTGCATGAGGAAAATAGAGAAGTAAAGTTGAAAGTGGAGGTGCAAGAGAAAAGGTTAGATATGGTGGAAGAGATGATGAGAAAGCAGAATATTGTGATATGCAATCTTTTGGAAAAAAACACCAGATCAACTGAAGGATAGAATAATTGACTGGTTGAATATTGAAAATGGCGAAAGATTTTGTCAATGAAGATATTGCAAACGTTTATAGATTGGGGACGAGAAGAGGAAGAAGTGCTCCTAGAAATGTTTTAGTCAAATTTGCAAATTGGGGGGGATAAGCTAAAGGTGATGGCTTTTATAAAACAAGCTGGGTCTGGTGTTTTGAAAATTGATGGAAATGATGTGGAGGTTTATAACAATATTGCAGTCAATGAGCGCGTTTGGCAGTATAAAATGAAACCAATAACCAAAATTTTGATTTCACGTGGGATAAAATACAATTGGAGATTTCCACAGCAGCTAAGATTTTTCCATGACAAGAAAATGCATACAATTGATGCAGAAACAGATGCATTGGATTATTTGAGCTCAATTGAATTGGTTGAGGTGTCTTCAAGAGAATGGCTGGCATTAAGGAAAGATTTGTTAGAGTCTGGAGGGATAAAAAGAGATTATGGGGGAATGGAGCGGGAGGGGGCAACTGGAGGGAGGGAAGAGGGATCGAAGGTAGAGAAAGGGACTGGAGAAGGGTGAAGTATCTGGAGGAGAGAGGTCAGGATAGATGGGTAAGGAATATAAATGTCTTCAAAGTTTAAAAGAGTAGTTAAAATTTAAATCTATTATTGTAGAATACAGCGCTGGAGCACTGTCTTCTTTTTTTGTTTGTTTAGGTCACATCTTCCACATCGCCCCCCCTCTTTGGGTAAAAAGGCGGCTTTTTTGGGTAAAAAGGTGGGGAGGGTAGAGATGAATGTTTTATGTAGTAGGTTTAGTTTAATTGTGGGGTTGAATGTTGCACGCCCAATGGAGAAATCGGAGATTGTAGAGGAGTGCATTTGCCAATATTATGAGAAATATAAAGGTTCTAACATGGCATGTGAAGGGTACAGGATCTCAAGTTAAGAGGAGAAGAATTGAATCAGCCTTAAGAAGGGATAGGCCGGATGTGATCTTTCTTCAGGAAACTCATCAAAAATCTCAGGATACAAACAAGATATTTTTAAAATCGATGCAATACTACGAAAAACCACTTGGTACCTCAAAGGCAAGAGGGGTGGCTATTTTGATTTCGACTCGGTTGTGCTTTGAAATGACAAGTAGTATTTCTGATCCGGAGGACAGATATCTGATAGTAAAAGGAAAGATTGATGAGGAAGAAATAACATTGGTGAATATATATGCTCCAAATGATCAGCAAGAGGCCTTTTTAGAGAAAATGTACAAAATATTAGAGAAAGAGAGAACGACTAAAATAATAGTGGCTGGAGACTTCAACTTAATAAGGTCAAATCTATCTTGTACAAATCTACTAAGATGTGGGAAAAGAACTACTGTAAGAAGCCAATTTTGGATAATTGGTTGACTGTGTTAGGATTGAAGGACACATGGAGAGAGTTTAAGGGGTCGGAAAGGGTTTACACTTATTTTTCACATGTACACAATTCATATTCTAGAATAGATTATGTATTTGTAACAGAGAATATAATCAAAAGCATAGATGAGGTAGATGTAGGTATTTTCAAGGAATCAGACCATGCAAAAATGATGATAGGGTTGAGGATAGAGGATCGGGAGAAAAAAAGAAGGGTCTGGAGATATGACGCAAAATTATTTAAGGAACCTAAATTTAAAGAACAAATAATGGAGAATTGGAAGGAGAGTTGGTATTGGAATGATACGGATGAGGTGAACTTTAATGTGGTATGGGATGCCATGAAGTCGGTTTTTAGAGGGGAAAGTATTAATTGGCTAGTATTAGGAATAAACAACGTAAAGTGGAACAGGATAAAATTGAGAATGAGATAAAACATTTACAAGAACAACATGCAAGAACTAAGGATAAGAAGGTTTTTGATAATTTACAAAGATTAAAGACTGAATTGATAGGAAAAGATATAGATAAGGTAAAAAGAGACTTGGTATATTTAAAAAGAGAATTTTTTGAATACAGTAATAAGAACTCAAAATTATTAGCAAGGGCTGCAAAAGAAAAAAGAGAAAAAAGGGAAATTGGAGTTTTGATTAGAAAAGATGGGGTTAGATGTAATAGAACTGGAGATAAATGCAAAATTGTGAAGGATTTTTATCAGGAGTTATATGCAAAAAAGAAGATAGATGAGATAAAATTAAAAAAACAATTGGAGAAACTAATAATTAATAAGATAGATCAGGAACACAGGAATAGAATGGAAGATAGGATAACGGAAAAGGAAATAAAAGAGGTTATTGCTAGATTAAAAACAGATAAAGCGCCTGGAGAAGATGGACTACCGGCTGAATTTTATAAGGAGTTTAAAGATTTAGTGGTTCCAAAATTGACTAAACTTTATAACTATATATTGGAAGGTGGACAAATTCCGACTTCATGGTATAGGACCATAATAGTGTTATTGCCAAAACCCTGGAAGGATTTGGAAAAAGTTGAATCATACAGACCAATTTCATTGATAAACCAGGATGCTAAGATCTTCACAGCGATATTGGCTAATAGATTGAACAAGTTTATTGGCAGCTATATAAATGAAGATCAGGTGGGTTTTCTGAAAGGTAGACATATGTCAGACTTGACAAGAAGAGTTATAGATTTAATAGATGTGGTTGGACAAACAAAAGAAAAAGTAGGACTATTATCATTAGATATTTTCAAAGCATTTTCACAAGGGTTTTTGGGAATGGTTCCATAATGTTACTCTGTGCTCTCCAGGGCAATGTATATAACACAGGGTGGTTAGTCTTTTTGTTTCATTTTTATTTTTGGTTTAAATTTATTATTTTTAAAATTTAGTTATGTCATTTCTGTATTGATATTACGAAGTAGTAGGGTGACTTGGTGGATATATGATATATTAGAGATTATGAAATGTACAAATAGATGGTGAAAATTTAAAAATTTAGATTTGGAAAAACTATAAATGACATTGATAAAAACTTTGTACTAAGGAGAGAAATGGAAGGGGGAAGTAATATAATATCGAGTCACAACTGAAATATAGTGTTATTACTGGATGTGAATTTGATGTATGTCTTTATATATTGTACTAGCAAGGGTTGCCCGGCGTTGCCGGGCTTTTTTTGGGGTTTTGTTTGTAAAAAAATATGAGAAATGGTGTTGGATGATTTTTGTTGTATGTGTGTTTAAATGAGTTATGTTATTTTTTTAAAATATTTTTTTTATACATTGGTAGTTTTTTAAACTGTTTTAAATAAATTTGGATTTTTAAAAGTTGAAAGGTTGATATATATGTTTTCCCAATAATTGCATTTTTAAAAATATTTTTTTTTTTGGTGATAGGTGTACTTTGGATAAGATTTTTTTAAAATTGTGTAAGTGTAATTCGAATTCATTGAGTGTCATTTTTCCTGTGGCCACTTGGTGGTGCTGTTGCGTAATGTTTGTCCTCTCCTGTGTTTTCTTCCTGTTCGTTTGCCATTTCAATTTTGTTTCTCGTTGAGGCTTGACCTTTCTTGGTAAGTTTTGATTTCCGATATGTAATGGGTGGTTTTGGTGTGATTTGTGGGGGATGGGGGGTTGTGTTTTTCCTTGTTTTTGTTTGTGTGTTTGTTGGAGATTTTCTGTGTAAATTTTATGTGTTTGGTGTGGTTATTTCTGTGGGCCGGCCTCGGTGGCTGGGTGGCCCATTGAAATAGCATGTGTTGGGGTTTTTTTCGCAAGGCAGACTCGTTGGAATATGTACGCTGCCGGCCCGTGTTGGGGAGGGGGGCCTGGTCATTGGGGGTTAGGAAGGGTGGGTTAGGTGGTGGGGAGGGGGGCATCGTCGTTGGGGGTTAGGAAGGGTGGGCTAGGTGGTAGGGAGGGGGGCTGTATTGCTTTATGGTGCTTTGTTTGTGTGGAGTTGTGAAAGTAGATCGGGGTTTCCCCTTTAATATCAGTGGGTGGGGGCTTCGACCCCCCTCTCCGCTGGCTTTTCTAGGGTTGGGAGGTTTGTGGGGAGAAAAGGGGAATGTTTCCCAAACTCTTCTGGACTCTGGACACCAGGGAGAGGTGATCGATTCCCACCCCCCTCCTTAAAACAACTCCGTTTTTAAAGAGTAGAAAAGACGGAGTTTTTTTAAGGAGGGGGGTGGGAATCGATCCCCTCTCCCTGGTGTCCAGAGTCCAGAAGGGTTTGGGAAACATTCCCCTTTTCTCCCCACAAACCTCCCAACCCTAGAAAAGCCAGCGGAGAGGGGGGTCGAAGCCCCCACCCACTGATATTAAAGGGGAAACTCCAGGCGCCGTGGGTGTGGGAAAGAAAGCCGGCTGGTGTGTGTTTGGCTGTGACGCGGTGAGTTGTTTTTCTTTTTAATTTTTCGGGCGCCGTTTTCCTCAGCGTTCTGCGTGCTCATGGCGCGCAGGACGCCGGGGATTGTAGTAATGGGTTGGTGCTTTCTGTGTGTGCTGCGTTTTTTTAAATGGTTTTGTTTTGATTGGCTGCGGCGCGATTCCGAACGCTGCCCCGTGCGAGAGCCTCTCAGCCTGATTGGCTCTGGCGCGGCGCAGCGCAAGGAATGTTGGGAAGTGAAGTTCTTTCCCTTTCTTGCCGTTTGTGGGGCTGAGGCCCCCGTGCCGGATTTTTAAATCCTTCGTTGACCTGCGTAGGGAATTTGGCCGTGCACATGAAGGGTGGGTGTGGGTCAGTAGGGCGACGCATAGCAGCCTATAGCCAGTTCCAACGGTGAATGCTTGGTTTTATAGGTTAAGATCTATGTTAAAATGTAATAAAAATATTAATAAAAAAAAGAATGGTTCAAATACATGAAAGGACAGGCTCTGCTGTAATCGGTTCCCTTGCCATATAACAGTGGTGGCAAACTTTTTAGAGACCGAGTGTCCAAACTGCAACCCATAACCCATTTATTTGTCACAATGTGCCAAAATAGCATCAGGGGAGGAAGGAAACACTCCCATTGGACTGCTTGGCAGAGGGGCAGGGGTGGACTCTGTGCTGGGGGAGGTAGGAAGCTGTTGTGATCCAGTCCTCATCAGACTCTAAAGATGACCTGGATCAGTCAACACTTCCTATGCCCAGCCCAGTTCTGCCTGCACCCGAACCTCAGAGCCTGGAATCTCAGCCTGCTTCTGGCCCAACTCTGTTTTCCTAGGCAGATGACCTGTCAGATTAGAAGTCTGACTCTGACAGTGATCAGCCCTCAGTCAGGGAAAAATTCAAAAAGGAGCTACACCTGCGATGCAAGCAAGCTAGAACTAAGTGCCAAAGAAGGTTCCCAGCTGATAGCAATTAGCTGGGAGGCTTTTAAGCAAGCTTGTTGTAGCATTCCAGCATCGGTACAATTCTTCAGTGCAAAGACTGACACCCTGCTTGACTTTGGATAGCCTGCATAGACCCTGACCTGTCTGCCGTGACCCTGACTTCTATGCCAACCCTGATGATGCCCCTGGACATCCTTTGGACTAGACACTTGCTTGAACTACCAGTAACCAGACCTCGGCTTGCTCTTTGGATTTTGCTATTTGGACTCTCCTTGAATAGAATCTCTGTGTAGCACCACTGTGCTCCCATTGGGCTGCTGGGCAGAGGGGTGGGGCAAACTCTGTGCTGGAGTGAATGCATGGGTGCCCACAGAAAGGGCTCCGAGTGCTACCTTTGGTACATGTGCCATAGATTCACCACCACTGCCATATAACATCCAACTCAGCCTTTGCCAATCAGTTTTGAAGGTGGAAAGGGCACACTTGAATCTTGCTTGCATTAGGTTTCAAATGGTTGATGTTATAATACTGTCCTAATACTTCAAGTGCTTCAGTATATTCTTAAAAATAAGAATAAGTAAGAATACCGATTCACTTGCACTGTTATTTTATGGAACTATGCAGAATGTTTTACCTAGATTCTAGGTAAAACGTTCTGCATAGTTCCATAAAATAACAGTGCAAGTGAAACGGTATTCTTACTTATTCTTATTTTTAAGAATATACTGAAGCACTTGGATGAAACGAAAGCCATCCTCAGTACTCACTTTCCAGGAACTAAGGCCCACTCAGTTCAATATGTTTTTTCCCCTTAAGAATAGACCAGGTAGGCACAGAACTACGCCATAATTGGTCTTCTTATGAAGCTGTATAAAAATTATTGACTCTTACGTGACACTCTAGTCTACTCCAGTGTGAAATAAACCTTTCAAAAAAAGAGAGAGATTGAGAGATTCTATGATTTGTTTTTCTATTCTTGCAATGAGATTAGCAAAATAAAGGATCTTAAACACTAATAATTTGTATTAACAAAAGGGAGCACACAAAAAGGCCATTGTTTTTCATGTTTTCCTCTTAAATTTTTCGCTTTGTCAAATTGTTCAGGAAATTTTTCATCCAGTAAAAGGTAAAGGTTTCCCTTGCTCGAAAGCTAGTTGTATCTGACTAGGGTTCAGTGCTCATCTCTGTTTCAAAGCCGAAGAGCCAGCGCTGTCTGCTTCTGCAGATGTTTCCGTGGTCATGTGGCAGGCATGACTAGACTAGACTAGACAAGAGCACACGGACGCAGTTACCTTCCAACCGAAGTGGTCCCTATTTATCTACTTGCAATTTCTTGCTTTCGAACTGCTAGGTTGGCAGGAGCTAGGACAAAGACTGGAGCTCATTCGACCTGCAGTACTCGACCTGCAGTACTCGGGAATCGAACTGCTGACCTTCCGCCTCCCAGTCAGCACCTTAGCCACTTAAACCACTGCAGTCCAGTAGCTCAATTCAAAAATTAGGAAAAGAGATGATATGTGCTAACCACCAGAAACGTAACTACTGTATTTTCATTAACTTTCATATCCCTTACTACCCCAAAGCAAACACACTTATGTACCACCCCATAGCTGCTTAGTGCACTCTTTGGACGGTTCACAACTAAATTATCATTTTGCCACCAACGTGCTGGGTAGTCACTTCGCCTAACTGGAATGAATGGAGAAAAGGCGCTGAATCAAACTTGAAAAGTGTTCCGGATCAAATTCACAACCTTTGGTCACAGTACATTATATACTTTAATCGGGTTTTTCTCTGTGTCTCCTATTGCGACCTCTTTCTTTTAATACCCGCATCAGTAGCCCCCAAAGGGGGCCTTCAAAAATTGGGGAAAGAGCTTCCCACGAACCGAAGAAACACGGAAAGAGCTTTCCATGTCTTCGGGGGCGTATTCGGAATCTTTCTGGATACGGCACTCGAAGAAGAAGTATAATGTAAAGGCTGAGCTCACCCTGGCTAACTGTAGACATTTCTTCAGGTTATGGTAACCACCCATTTTCACACTTCATGTGTCGTGAAATACCTAAAGACTCCTCGATGCTGTCACGGCCGCCAAACCCGCACAACTATTGCTACTTAGATTCATTTTGCCGGAGACAATTGCGATTTATTTTAACTTGTTCGCGCGCGATGCACCATGGGTTATATGCAAAAATCCTCCCCGCCACCCAGCAGGGTTCCGCTTTGAAGTTCTCTGCCTACCCCCCCCCCCCACCCCTCACCCCCTCACCCCCGGAAAAGTCGTCCCGTCAAGGACTGCCAAATTCGAACAGATCTATAGCAGGAACACTCACTGGAGCAAAAAGGGCATGGTTTTTTTTAAAACACCAAACCTCACCCCCAAATTATTAAAGCTTGTTTGCGTGAATCCTGCTCTCCAGGTTGGTCAGAGCATCGCTTCCATGCAAGCGTGGCCAGTAAAAGTAAAGGTTTCTCGTGCTCGAGAGCCAGTCGTATCCGACTCTAGGGTGCAGTGCTCATCTCTGTTTCAAAGCCAAAGAGCCAGCGCTGTCTGCTTCTGCAGACATTTCCATGGTCATCATGTGGCAGGCATGACTAGATACCGGAGCGCACGGCACGCTGTTTGCCTTCCCACTGAAGTGGTCCCTATTTATCTACTTGCAATTTTTTGCTTTGGAACTGCTAGGTTGGCAGGAGCTGGGACAAAGAAGAGAGCTCATTCCGTCCTGCAGTATTCGGGAATCGAACTGCTGACCTTCCGCCTCCCAGTCAGTGTCTTAGCCACTCCCTTTTCCTCTTAAGTAAATGTCCAGAATGAGCCTCACAGGACAACTAGGCCTTTTCTGGCGGTGTCTGCGGTTTCTACAGTAACAATTAATAGACCCGAAGGATCTCTTGGAATGAATTATTGTACTCCCTTCCCCAAGTTACCCTGCTCTTTTAAACACAGATTTACTCATATGATAGATAGATAGATAGACAGATAGACAGATAGACAGATAGACAGATAGACAGATAGATCTTTATTGACATTGTCCTTCACAGAACGAGATTGAACACAAGGCAATACCAATCAGCACAAAGAAACATCTCATACAAAGCATATTCATTCCTACCTTATGATGTTATCACTGCCAAACTTGTAACTTACAATAAAACATAAATGAAAATTATTCACCATGGAAATGAGATGCGAATGGAAGGCCAATGCATTCTATTGTTCCCATGATAAACTTCATGGCTGATCACCATGAGGATAGAAAATATTTGGAATCAGATATGGCACAAGAAGAAGAGGAGAAGGCTAATGGAGAGACTAGAAGGGATAAATTTAAGAATTAGGTTATAAGAAAGAATTGGATTGGAACCAACCTTAAACTACTCACAAAGGCAACAAATAAAGTGGTTTGTCCATTTGGAGAGAATGTCTTGGAATTCCATGCCATACAAGGCATATGTGGAAAGAGGAGAAGGACAAAGTCCACAAGGCAGACCCTGAGGAAGGTGGAGAGAGATCAGAGAAATATTACAAGTACAGTACATCAAATAACATCAGCGGAGGCTGCTTTTACCCTAAGGGGTAAAAGAGGATGCAAAGAATAAGTGGCACTCAACATCAAAAAGGCTGCAGAGCAGCTTTTAAACTGATAACTGGGGGAAAGCCGACAGGAGCTGGGCAGCATCCGGTTCGGGAAAGTGTGTACTTGAGTAGTGAGGAGGATGCAAAAATTACTGAGCAGAGCAAGGAGCTAGTCACTAGCATTCTAGCAGAAGGATGCAAGAGGCAGTCTAACAATGCAACTGGACACAAAAGACTGTGTCAGAAATGCATATATAAATGCTTGTATACAAATGCCAGAAGCCTCCGGAACAAAATAGGGGAGCTGGAATACTTAGCAATAGATAAGAATATTGATATTATTGGTATCACTGAAACCTGGTGGACGGATGATAACCAATGGGATACAGTTATCCCAGGCTACAAACTGTACAGGAAGGATAGGAAGGGGCAAATGGGAGGTGGTGTGGCCTTGTATGTCAAAGAAGTGATAAAATCTTATGAATTGGAATATCTAGGTGATTTAGAGTCACCATTAGAAGCTCTGTGGGTAAGAGTACCAGGCCACAAGGATGGTCTAACAGTAGGCATATACTATCGGCCTCCGACCCAAACTCTTGAGGGAGACTGGCAGTTGGAGAATGTTGTAAAGGAGGCATCCAAGAAGGGAAGCCTGGTTATAATGGGGGACTTCAATTACCCTCACATAGACTGGGTGAACTGTTGTTCAGCACATGATAAAGAGATAAAGTTCCTAGATATGCTCAATGATTGTTCCCTGGGACAGATGGTTGAAGACCCAACTAGAGGTACAAGAATCCTTGACTTGATCCTGAGTAATACTCAGGATCTGGTGCAAGATGTTAATATGACTGATCCAATAGGGAACAGTGACCACAACTCAATTATGTTTAACTTGAACATAGACCGCAAGTCACTGATAAAATCTAACACAGAGACCTTAAATTTTCAAAAAGGAAATTTCCCAAAGTTGAGGAAACTAGTAAAAAAGAAGCTGAAAGGGAAAATTGAGAGAGTCCAAACACTCCAAGAGGCATGGAGGCTGTTTACAAAAACAATAACAGAGGCCCAATTGGAATGCATACCCAAAAGGAAAAAGGGCACTGCCAGGTCCAAGAGGACTCCAATGTGGCTTACAGGAGCTGTTCGGGAAGTGATCAAGAGCAAGAAAAGCTCATTTAGAAGATGGAAGGCTTGTCCAAATGAGGACAGCAGGCAGAAACATAAATTCTGGCAGAACAAATGCAAGGCAACAATCAGGAAAGCAAAGCAAGACTTTGAGGAGCGTATAGCTAAAAATACTCAGAGGAATAACAAAGACTTCTTTAAGTACATTAGAAGTAAGAACCCAACTAGGAAGGCCATTGGACCATTAGATGACAATGGAAGGCAAGGGGTTATTAAAGAGGAAACAGAGATTGCAGAGAGACTCAATGAATTCTTTGCTTCAGTATTCACTGAAGAAGATAGAGACCACATGCCCAAAACAGAACCTATCTTCGTAGGGAGGGAAACCGAAGAATTAAGCAAGATAGAAATAACCAGGGAGGAGGTCCTTGCATGTCTTGTTAAACTAAACACTAACAAATCACCAGGACCAGATGGCATCCATCCACGAGTTCTCAGGGAACTTAAAGATGAAATTGCTGATCTCCTAGCCAAAATATATAATATTTCCCTCAAATCAGGGTTTGTGCCTGATGACTGGAAGGTAGCGAATGTAACACCAATTTTCAAAAAAGGATCCAGGGGTGATCCAGGAAATTACCGGCCTGTCAGTTTGACATGTGTCCCAGGTAAAGTGATGGAAACCATCCTAAAAGATAGAATTAATAGGTACATAGAAGAGGAGGCGCTGCTAAAGGAGAGCCAACATGGCTTTTGCAAGGGCAAATCATGCCTCACTAATCTGTTGGAATTTTTTGAGAGTGTCAACAAGCATGTGGATAAGGGGGATCCAGTTGACATTGTTTATCTGGACTTTCAGAAGGCTTTTGACAAGGTCCCACACCAAAGGCTCTTGAATAAACTTACCAGTCATGGAATAAAGGGACAGGTCTTGTCCTGGATCAGCAACTGGCTAAGGGACAGGAAACAGAGGGTAGCACTAAATGGACACTTCTCCAAGTGGAGGGAAGTAAAGAGTGGGGTCCCACAAGGTTCAGTACTGGGACCCCTGCTTTTCAACCTCTTCATAAATGATCTAGAGGTAGGAGTAAAAAGCAAGGTAGCCAAATTTGCTGACGACACTAAATTATACAGGGTAGTGAAAACTGTGAGAGATTGTGAAGAGCTCCAGAGGGATCTCTTGACACTGGGGGAGTGGGCAAAACAGTGGCAAATGAGCTTCAACATCAGTAAGTGCAGAGAGATGCATGTTGGGGCAAAAAACCCCAATTACATTTATAAACTGATGGGGTCTGAACTCTCTGCGACAAACCAGGAAAGGGACCTTGGTGTCCTGGTGGACAGCTCAATGAAGGTGTCAACCCAGTGTGCCTCAGCAGTGAAAAAAGCAAACTCAATGTTAGGGATCATTAGGAAGGGTATAGAAAATAAGTCAGCAAGTGTCATTTTGCCTCTTTATAAATCTATGGTGAGGCCCCATCTGGAATACTGTGTACAGTTCTGGTCGCCATACCTCCAGAAGGATATTATGGAGTTGGAGAAAGTACAGAGGAGGGCAACCAGAATGATTAGGGAACTGGAACACCTTCCTTACCATCTGAGGCTGCAACGGTTGGGCCTTTTCACTCTTGAACGACGGCGTCTAAGAGGTGACCTGATTGAAGTTTATAAAATCATGCACGGTGTGGACAAAGTGGATAAGGAAAAACTGTTTTCCCTATCGCACAACACTAGAACTAGGGGACACTCGATGAAACTTTTGGGTACTAGTTCTCAAACAAATAAGAGAAAGTACTTTTTCACCCAGAGGATTACTGGTCTATGGAACTCCCTGCCAGAAGAAGTGGTGTCAGCTGTCAGTCTTGACAGCTTTAAGAAAGGATTAGACAAGTTCATGGAGGACAAGGCTATCAATGGCTATAATTATGGCTACCTAAGGACAACCTCCGGGTTGGAGAGATAGGCAGGATATCTCTCAATGCCATTTCCAGGGAATCCTAAGTAGGTGAAGGCATCTCCTTGGGAATACCCTGAAGGAAATGGTGAGCCACTGTGTGAGACAGAATGCTGGACTGGATGGGCTGTGGCCTGTTCCAGCAAGGCTGTTCTTATGTTATGTTCTTAAGAAGAAGATTGAGCATATTTCTTGTACACTATTCTTTATTCCAATCATAAAGGCTAATAGTGTCAAAAGGTACCCTGCCAGGACTAAAAGAACATTTTGCCCCACAGCATTGTGAATGAAAATTAAGTGGATAAATTTGAAAAGTCTGCCCAAGAGTGTGTTTGCTTACTTTTCTAAAAAGCAAGTAAATTGCAATGCTCTGTTAAAATTTAACCTCAATTACTTTCAAAGTGGACTGCAGTGGCTTAATGGTTAAGATCCTGTACTTGGTGACTGGACAGTCAGCAAGTCAAGACCCAAGCGTTGCACAATGGAGTCATTTATTCCTTTATCTGTTCAGCCAGTATGTAGAACATATAGCGAAGGATGCACCAGATTCAGATGAAAGAGGTGTGAAAATTGGTGACGTTAGCAAGACAACAGATTACAAAAATAGGGAAAATAATTTAAATTTAAAAAAGGGTAACTGGTATAAAGAAATTTGGGAAATGGCATTGAACGATAAGCTCACATGGGAACTAAACTTAAGAAAAGGTATTGTTAAAGAAAATAAATTTTTGGGATATTTGGAAGCCTTTTTTGAAATAAATGTTGAAGAATAAAGGTGACAAGCCAGCACCTGATGCATTGAGTTTTTTGGGAAAATAAGATGGAAGTACAATAAAACCCCTACTTATGAAAAAAAAAAGTCAGTTCCATAGGCTTTTGCTTAAATCAGTTTTTTATGTAACTCGAAGCAAACCCACAGGAAAAATTATTTTTACGTAACTCGAAGCAAACCTATAGGGAAAATGAAATTTTTATGTAAATCGAAGCAAACCCATAGGAAAAAGAATTTTTACATAACTCGAAGCAAACCCATAGGAAAAAGAATCTTTATGTAACTCAAAGCAAACCCATAGGAAATCATGTAAATCGGGACATGGTTTTAGCACAAAATCATTAAGTCGAATTTTATGTAACTTGAGGCATTTGTAAGTCGGGGTTTTACTGTACAATAGACAAATAGTAGATTCATGGACATTGTAATATAGCACAAGGGTGTTCATACTACAAAGTGTCTATGAAAACGTAGATAAAAATATCAGATAAACATATATTATTAACAACAGAGATTATAAAGAATAACAAATGTGTTAAATTGTTACATACAGTACAAGTTTAGATACAGAAGTGAGTTTTTTAAAAAAATGTTTTTCTTTTCTATAAAGAGGGAGAAAGGAGGGTTGGTTTTTTCCCCTCAGGACAGCTGACCTCTGCCTTATCCCATAGAGCAGTTCTCAAACTTTTAAAGCTGGGGGCTGGGTCATGCTCCCTCAGATAGCTTCAGGGACCGGACGGCCATTTTGCCCTTCCTCCACCACATGGCACTTCCTGGCGTGGTAGAGGCGGTGGGGGCCCACATGAAATGGCACCACGGGCCACATAAGAACAGCCTTGCTGGAACAGGCCACAGCCTATTCAGTCCAGCATTCTGTCTCACACAGTGGTTCACCATTTGCTTCAGGGTATTCCCAAGGAGATGCCTTCACCTGCTTAGGATTCCCTGGAAATGGCATAGAGAGATATCCGGCCCACAGGCTGCAGGTTGAGAATCCCTGCCATAGAGCTTCCCCAATCACTTCATTAAGATATATATGTCAGAATGTTTATCTTGCAAACTCTGCTCCTCAAGCTGATTTCCATCATTCGCCTGACAAACTGAGTGCATTTTATTACCGGTTGTAAATATCTCATAGATTTGCATGTCCACCTCTTGCACCAATCAAATTCACCCTGTTTAGTGTTTGGGAATCAAGACAATGGAAACGGCTGTAAGCTAGCCTAACACATCTTTATTGCATAGAGTACAGTACGAACATGTGGTAATGGCGGACAAACAGCTCTTTTTATACGGTGGCTATCTAATTGAATCTGGCTCTTCGACAGGCATTGGCTGCTGTCCAGGTGACGTCATCCTTGGTCACGCCTTTCTTGTCCAGGTGAGGTGAGCGCGGGAATCTTTCCCGCGCGGCTGAAGGCATTTGAGTAATGTGAACCATGTGAGCTGGGCGCTCGCTATTGCCCCCGGTGGCCACTAGCTCGCGTCCTCATACAGAAGGTTACAGTGTTACCTGTACCCATTCGTGTGGTTACAAATACATTCAACACACTACATTCAGTACACAACATCCCTCCCCCCTAAGATGGGACAAAGTCCCTTAACCAAGCTGGTTTCCCGCATGTGCGTTTTGGCCGTGCGGCCGTTATGCTTGACTCGGCCATGCCCCCTCGTCTGTGTCCTCCTGGTTCTTGTCCTGCAATTGGAGAGGATGACTCGTTAGTGACTTGCCGCGGGCTTGCCGCCTTAGGATGGCCAGGAGAAGGGGGAGGAGGGGTTCCCGACGTGGATGTGGACAAACCGGGGGCACTAGGGGCTAAAGAAAAACCCCGCTCTTCGCTTGGACGGGTGGGGGAACACTCCGAAAAACCCCCCCGGTTTGATAACTCTAAATCTAAATCAGGGGCAACAGTGGCAAACTCATTTCCCTCCTTCGAGGGGCTGGGTAGAACTACAGGGGCAAACTCGTTCCTCTCTCTCGAGGGACTGGATAGAGCTGGCGTATGAAAAGGATATGAGTTTGACCCTAAGCTTCCCCCCCCTGTTTGGGACTGTTGCCCTACGTTTTCTCCCCCTTGGTCTAAACGGGTGGAGGAGAACCCTAACGCTGAGCGTTGCTGCTGATCCCCTCTGTCCGGCCCCCCAATCACTCGGTGCCTAAGTTGGTCAGCGTGCCTTCTCCAGAGGAGACCCGTGCTGGTCTCGACACAGAATGAGACTGGTCCTGTTTGATTAATGACTACCCCCGGCACCCATGCTGGCCCAGTGGTGGCGTAGTTTCTGCAATGAACAGGCTCTCCTATCTGGAAATTTTTGGTGGGGCTGTGCTCAATATTTCTTCCTCTATCCTCGACCCGGGTGGGATCCAATCTAGTTAATAGTGAGTGTAACTTCCTCTTCATGAGGAGTTCCGCGGGAGAGTATCCCGACGCCAATGGCGTCACTCGATATGCCAACAGAAACTGGCAGAGCTGCCGGTCCAGATCCCCGGGACCCATGCGCCGCAGCCCTTCCTTCATTGTGCGCACCAGACGTTCCGCCTGGCCATTTGTTGCAGGGTGAAATGGGGCTGAGGTAATGTGCCGAATGGCGTTGGACTCTAAGAACGCCTGGAACTCGGCTGACGTGAAACAACTCGCATTGTCACTAATTATGACATCAGGTATCCCGAACGTACATATCAGTTTGCGCAGCTGTTTTATGGTCCCCGCTGATGAGGTGTTGCGCATAGGAATTACCTCCAACCACTTGGAGTATGCGTCCACCACAAGTAGAAAAAATGAACCCCTGAATGGCCCTGCGAAGTCTATGTGGAGGCGGGACCATGGTCCCCTAGCCGTGTCCCATTCTCTGTGTGGAAGGCGGGACTCCTCAGGCCGAGAGCTCTGGCAACTTTCGCAGGTGTTCACCATGTGTTCAATGTCTGCGTCTAGCTGAGGCCACCAGAAGTAGCTTCTGGCCAGCGCCTTAGAGCGCACAATCCCTGGGTGGCTGACATGTAAAAGCCGTAGCACCCTTGCTCTTAATGCCTGTGGGACCACCACCCTCTCCCCCCACAACAGACACCCCCTTTCTGCGGACAACTCAACCCTCTTCCTGAAAAATGCCGCAAACTCGTCTGCGGGGGGAGCTGCGGGCCACCCCTTCTGTACCCAGGATCTCACAAGGGCTAACGTTTTATCCTTGGCCGTTTCGGCAGCAATTTCCTTGGGCAAAATGGGGGGTGCATCTAGGGCTTCAATGAGGAGGACTTGGCTATCCTGTTCTACCTCACACTTTGGGTCCCCCAGGTGGGGAAGAGGAGACCTTGAGAGGGCGTCCGCGTGGCTTATCTCTTTCCCGGGACGGTACTCTAACGCCCCCCTGTATGCATTCAGAAAAATCGCCCACCTAAGCATCCTGGGGGAGAGGATCTGTGGAGTGGGCTTGTCTGAGGTGAAGATACCCAACAGCGGCTTGTGATCGGTGACAATGGTGAATGGGCGACCATACAGAAAATCATGGAACTTCTTTGTGCCCGCAACAATGGCAAGAGCCTCCCTATCTGTTTGGGCGTAATTTCGTTCTGCCTTGGACAATGATCTCGAGTAGAATGCAACTGGGGCTTCTCGCCCCCCCTCTAGCACGTGGCACAGGACCGCCCCCACCCCCACTGGCGAGGCGTCGCAGACCAAGACTACCGGCTTCTTTGGGTCGAAATGGGTTAGAATAGCCTCCGAGGAGAGGAGTTGCTTGAGTTCCCTGAAAGCCCGCTCCTGCTTCTCCCCCCACCGCCAAACCGCATCCTTCTTCAGCAGCCCATGCAGGGGCTCTGCAATCGTCGCTTTCCTGGGCAGGAAGGAATGGTAAAAATTCAGCAGCCCCAGGAAAGACTGCAGCTCCGGTTTCGCGGTGGGGCGAGGAGCGTTTCGAATGGCTGAGACTTTGGACTCAGCGGGTTTCACCCCCTCAGAAGTTATGCGGAACCCCAGAAACTCCACCTCCCTGGCCAGAAACACACATTTGTCCCTCCGCAGCCTCAACCCCGCAGATTCGAAGGCTGTGAGGACCTTATCTAGTCTCTGGGCCAGTTCTGCTTCGCTCTCCCCAGATATCAATATATCATCGAAAAATGGCAAGACCCCCGGTAATTTCTTTAACAAACGTTCCACAAGAGACTGAAACAACCCCGGCGCCGAGTTCACGCCAAACTGTAGGCGCGTCACCTTGAATGCCCCCTTGTGAGTTACAATGGTCTGTGCAGCAGCTGTGGCTGGGGTTACTGGAAGCTGCTGGTACGCCTGCGCCAGATCTAGTTTAGCAAAAACTTTTCCCCCATGTAAAGTGGCCAGTAGATGGCTAACTACCGGCACCGGATAGGCATTAGGGCGGATCGCCTTGTTAATTGTACACTTGTAGTCAGCGCAAATTCGCACTTCCCCATTTGCTTTCAATACTGTAACAATAGGAGTCTCCCACTCTGCAGAGTCCACCGGCACTAAAATCCCTTGCCCCACTAATTTGTCCAGTTCCGCCTCAATTTTGTCCTTGAGGGCGAATGGAACCCGACGTGGTTTTAGTCTCATTGGGCGGACCTCCGGGTCCAGGTCGAAGGAAACTGGGGGCCCCTTGTACTTTCCGAGTCCCTTCTTGAACACCTCTGCGTGTGCATCACACACTGCCTGAATCTCATTCCCCCCGATGGCATGGACGCCGCCTATGAAGATGTCCAGGGGTTTGAACCATTGTGTTCCCAAGAGATTACACCCCCCATTTTTTAGAACTACCAGGGGGAGTTTCCTTCGGAGTCCCTTGTACTGTGTCTCAAAGTCCCCAATCCCCAATACTGGAATCGCATTTCCCTGCACATCTTTTAAGTTCGCCCCCATCTCCTTGAGTTTGGGTCGCTCCTTGGGGGGAATCCGCAAAAATTCCTTATGGGAAATGAGGGAGTAAACAGACCCCGAGTCTATCTCCATCTTAACAGGGACCCCTTGCAACAGTACCTCAGCATAAAAACGTGGTTGCCCTAGAGGCACGCTGTGGACGGCCACGTCGTCTTCTGCGTGCACTCGCAGGCACACGTGGTTCCCCTCTGGGCCGTCGCCGCCATCACCGACTCTGCCGACGCCATCCCGGCTGCTCGAGGCGCGCTTACTCTCTTCCCGGCGTTGCTTGCAGACCCTGGCGATGTGGCCCTTCCGCCCACAGTTGTGGCACTCAGCTTTCCGGAATGGACATTTGCTCCTCTCGTGGGACGCTCCGCACCCATCGCAGCGCCGCTCCCCCTTCCCCTTCTTCTCGCTCAGCCCTTTCCTGACCTTCCGGACCCCCTCATCTTCGCTGGAGACTGGGGTGGCAGAAGCCTCTGAAGATGTGGGCGAGCGTGGGGCAGGGGTCGCCCTCCAGGCCGCCTGAACGGCGGATGCAGCTGCCTCGACTGGTGGGGGCTTTGCCTTGAGAAGCTTGTACCCGGCCCACGTGGATTCAGCTGCTAGAGCCTCTTGTAGTACCTCTTTGAAAGTGAGGTCGTGGCCTCGGTTCATGAGTTTCCTCTGGGTCTCCCCGTCTCTCATCCCGCAGAGCATCCTATCCCTTAGGGCCACGTCTAGAATTTCCCGCCATTCGCATGGGGTCGCCAAAACGCGGAGGGCCGCTGCATACTCGGATATTGACTCACCCGGCTTTTGGTCCCTCCTTGCGAAAATGGCCCTGGCAGAGAAGAAGGATACTTTGGGCTTGAAATGATTCCGCAGAACCCCCAGAATTTCCGTCACCGAAACCTGGTCCACCTCTCGTGGTGCCACCAGATCCATCAGTGCTTGCACGGCGTGGAACCCGAGCATCGTGATGAGAAGACCCTTCTTCTTCCCAGCGTCGGTGATGCCCGCATACGCCACCGTACTCTTGAAATGCATTTCAAACCAGTCCCATCGCTCGGGATGGGTCACGTCGAAAACTGGCTTCTGTGATATTGTCTTGTCCCCGTGGGAATCCATGATCCCATCCTCGTCGCCAATTTAGTGTTTGGGAATCAAGACAATGGAAACGGCTGTAAGCTAGCCTAACACATCTTTATTGCATAGAGTACAGTACGAACATGCGGTAATGGCGGACAAACAGCTCTTTTTATACGGTGGCTATCTAATTGAATCTGGCTCTTCGACAGGCATTGGCTGCTGTCCAGGTGACGTCATCCTTGGTCACGCCTTTCTTGTCCAGGTGAGGTGAGCGCGGGAATCTTTCCCGCGCGGCTGAAGGCATTTGAGTAATGTGAACCATGTGAGCTGGGCGCTCGCTATTGCCCCCGGTGGCCACTAGCTCGCGTCCTCATACAGAAGGTTACAGTGTTACCTGTACCCATTCGTGTGGTTACAAATACATTCAACACACTACATTCAGTACACAACATCCTGCCACTCTGGGTCTCTATACCAGATATTTATAAATGTATACCATGATATCCACTCTTATGTCTTTTGAAGTGGACTTGCTTCACGAAAGCTAACATTAAAATACGGGAGTTAGTCTTTTTTTTAAAAAATAAATTTTATTGAGTAGTTTGAAAGAAAAAGAATAATAGTAATGTAATAATACAAAAAATACAAGAATTACATGAACATAATAATAAAAAGAAAAAATGACAATACAGTAATACATAAAAAGAAAAAATGATACAAATAATCATTTCAATACATCCACTCTCTTAACCTTTATTTTTCCCCAATATGTATTGCAGAAATGGCTTCCAAATATCCCAAAATCTGTTTTGTTTTAAAATTCCCTTTTTTATGTTTAAATCCCATGTAAGTTTTTCATTAAGTGCCGTATCACAAACATCAATATACCATTTACTCAACTCTAGGTTCAAACCACCTTTCCAATTGCTGGCAACCTGTTGTCTTGCTAATGTTAAGAAAATTGCCAATAAATCTTGTTTATTTTCATTTAAATCCAAATACTCTAAATCAGTCAATAATACAATTTTGCCATTCAATTTTAAATTAATATCCAGAATTTTGGATATCTCTTGTTCAATTTTGTGTCAAAAATCAGAAACAATTACACAGTCCCACCACATATGTTTATACATCCCTATTTCTCATTGACATCTCCAACATACTTTTGAGTTACTATTATTTATTTGGTTTAGTCGAACTGGCATCATATACCACCGCCACACGATTTTATAATTATGTTCTTTAACCTTCGTGGGCAAGCTTCACATAATTCTTTCCCTCCACTTTTTCTTCCAGTTTTCTTTAGAAATGCTTATGTTTAAATCTATTTCCCACATTCTTTTAAGGGCATTCTGGGGTTCTTCAATACAATTTATAACTTGCTCACTATTTCTTTTATCCATATTAAGCCTCTTCTTATCTTATATATCATTTATTCGAAATCTGTCAGTTGTCTTACAAACTGTAACTTTCTTTTATATCCTTTATTCCACCTGTCCACCATTTGATGCCAGTTCATCCTTAATTATTTATAAATCGCCATTCTAGTTTTTTCATCCTCGGAAGCAATTCTTTTTTTTCTTTTTTTGCAATTTGAATGATGAACGAGGGAAAATTAAGGAAAATGTAAAATTAAAATTAGGAAGAGCATAACATATTTGGGAGTAAATATTACGGACAATATAGAGGACCTAAAGGTAAAGGTTTCCCTTGCTTGAAAGCCAGTCGTATCCAACTCTAGGGTTCAGTGCTCATCTGTTTCAAAGCCGAAGAGCCAGCGCTGTCTGCTTCTGCAGACGTTTCCATGGTCATGTGGCTGGATGAAATTAAAAATATATATACTAAATATCAGAAGTTGAAGACCTCTTGTTTTGGAAGGATTGCCATCTGTAAAATGAGTTTGCTTCCAAAAAGTAATTTTCTATTTGAGGTTCTTCCAATTAAACAAACAGATAAAGAAATTGGAATTTTTCCAAACTTATTGAATAATTATTGTAATGGTGGGAAAAGAGCAAGAATATCTAAAAGTTTGTGGTATAGATCACAGAAAGAGGGCGGATTGGGGTTACCTAATATTAAAACTTATTACAAGGCGTTCCAATTTAAAGGTATGGTAAAATTATTGACAATAAATGATCTTATTTGGAAAGACATAGATTTGAAGGATAGCAATGTGTGAGGAAATGGAGATTTTTTTGGAAGATGATGTGTTAATTTTTTTTAAAAAAACCAATGTGTTAAAAGCAATGATAAGTGTATGGCTAAGATTAAAAGGTGGATTGGTACTAAACCAAATATAGAGTTGGCAAGATAGGGACTGCAGTGGCTCAAGTGGCTAAGACGCTGACTGGGAGGCAGAAGGTCAGCAGTTTGAGTACTGCAGGATGGAATGAGCTCCCATCTTTGTCCTAGCTCCTGCCAACCTAGCAGTTTGAAAGCAAGAAATTGCAAGTAGATATATAGGGACCACTTTGGTGGGAAGGTAACAGCATTCCGTTCGCTCTGGTGTCTAGTCATGCCTGCCACATGACCACAGAAACATCTGCAGAAGCAGACAGTGCTGGCTCTTTGGCTTTGAAACAGAGATGAGCACTGCACCCTAGAGTTGGATACGACTAAAATAGAAAAACATTTCCGATTAAACATTTGGAATTATCAAAAGGTATATTGCTTAAATATGATATAGTTTTATAGTTTTATTAAAAGATTGGTTAAGAGGGAGTTAAGTCTTGTAGTTAAGTCCTGGAGTTAAGTCCTGGAGAGCGATGGTCGATAGGGTCGCAAAGAATCGGAATCGACTGTGCGACTGAACAACAAGTCTTGTAGATGCCACAACAATCTTTGTTTTCTCTCTGATGTCCTTATAAATGCAGATTAAGAATACCACGTCAAAATTGCCTTCAGTGTGAATTTTACCATTCAAGCCCCTGTAACAAGAACTCATCTTTCCTTTGAAACATGCATTATTAGCCCCATAGGGCTTCCAAAAATTGGGGAATAGAGTTCCCACGGTCGTCGTCTATCGTATCCGAGCATACATTTCACACTATGATCACGGAGCCATCTGAATTCTGCTACCTCCTTCACGAACTCCAGCTAGAAGACATTTCTTCAGATTATGGTGACCCCCAGTTTTCACACCCACCCACGTGTCGTGACAACTAAAGGAGCCTCCCCGGTCCCCGCTGCCACATGAGGAAGGCTGCATAACTACTGCCTCTTATATTTTTAACGGAGACAATTGCGATTTTTAAAACTTTTTCCCGCGCGATGCATCATGGGCTATATGCAAAAGAAGTTCTCGCGACCACCCAACCGACTTCCGCTTTGAGGTTCGTTCGTTCATATCCCATGGTGGGAATCTCTCTCTCTCTCTCTCCCTCCGTGATGGGTTTCGCCAGGACAGATGTCTGGCAGAAACTCTCAATGGCACAAAAGGGACGTGTTTCACAAAACAAAGCAACATAGTCTCCGGCAATCTTGAACCTGTTCGTGTGAACCTGGTTCTCCGGGTCTCTTGTCGCGACGTCCGCTTCTTCCACGCATGCCTTGTCAGTGTCTTGTTAAATCCCACTTCCTCTCAAGAAAATGTCCGTTTTATCAGAGAGTAAAACAAACAAAACACACAAAAACGTTGTGGCACCTGAAACACTAGTAAAAGTAAAGGTTCCCCTTGCTCGAAAGCCAGTCGTATCCGACTCTAGTTTCAAAGCCGAAGAGCCAAGCGCTGTCTTGACTCCGCAGACGTTTCCGTGGTCATCACGTGGCAGGCATGACTAGACACCGGAGCGCACGGAACGCTGTTTACCTTTCCCACCGAAGTGGTCCCTGTTTATCTACTTGCAATTTCTTGCTTTTTCGAACTGTTAGGTTGGCAGGAGCTGGGAAGTCTGGGACAAAGACGGGAGCTCATTCCGTCCTGCAGTACTCGGGAATCAAACTGCTGACCTTCCGCCTCCCAGTCTTAGCCACTTGAGCCACTGCAGTCCTTCACCTTAAAGACTACTAACTCCTGTATTTTAATGTTACCTTTCGTGGAACAAGTCCACTCCGTCTCAAGAGAATCCCACTCTTATGTCTGACGGAAGTGGACTTTTGTTCCACGAAAGCCTAACATTAAAATATAGTAGTCTTTAAGGAGCCACAATTTTGTTGGTTTTTTTTTTTAAATTACTCTCTAACATGGCTCAGACTAAAAGGTAAAGGTATCCCTTGCTCGAAAGCCAGTCGTATCCGACTCTAGGGTGAGTGCTCATCGCTGTTTCTAAGCTGAAGAGCCAGCGCGCTGTCTGCTACTGCAGACGTTTCCGTGGTCATGTGGCAGGCATGACTAGACACCAGAGCGCACGGAACGCTGTGGCTCAGGCTACCACTTCAAAAATGTCTACGTTTTTATGGGGGCGATCATTTGGCGCCCTTCAGGAGGAGCTCCGCTGGCCGCTCCCCACTGGGCCCTTTCCCCCTCCGAATCTGGCCATGTCCGCGCCCGCGCGATCGATCTTTCCTTTAAAAAAGCCGCGGTCTTAGGCTAGGCCGCTGCCTTCCCTCAAACCGCCAACCTTCTTGCTTTCCAGAAACCAACATGTCCGTTCCGGCGAAGTCCTCTCACGATTTGCCAGTAAACAAGATGGCGCTCGCAGCCGGGGGGGGGAAGTACGTTGAAAGGAAGTGGGCGTGGCTACATAAACGGCGTGATCTCGGCTCTCTCCGCCTTGGCGGAGGATGGCGGCGGCGGCGACGGGGCGGGACGAAGTCGGCCCCCCTCCTTCCGATTGGCTGAGGCGCTGTCACTCCGCTCTTCGCCCGCCTTCCCGAAGCCCCTCTTCCTGCTGCTCCTTCATTCTCTCTCTCGGCCCCTGAGGGGAGACTCCTCGGGTCCGGGAGAGGAGAGCGAGGGAGTCGCAGGCCGCGAGAGGAGGGGGCTTCGGAAGCAGACGGTGCGAGGCCGTTTCGAGGGGGCCGCGGCCTTTGCGGCGCTGAGAGGAAGGCAGGCGAGGAGGAGGGGAACCGGAGCGATGCGCCCGCCCTGCACCAGCACACGGCCAGCTTCAACAGCCGAACCGGGGCTTCGGTAGGTGAGACGGTGGGAAGGGAGAGCAGGCAGGCAGGCCGGTTGCTCTCTTTCTCCAAAAAGGCCTGGTTTCTACGAGGGAAGCGCGGGGGGGGGGGCGCGCGGGGAGGTTTAAGGGAAGTGGGGTGAGAGAAAGACCCCCACCCCACATAAAGCCTAATTGGGTTAATTGCAGGGCAGTTGGTCCTGTGGGCTTCTCTAGTTCGATAATTCCCAGCTCCTGCCAACCTAGCAGATCGAAAGCAAGAAATTGCAAGTAGACAAATAGGGACCACTTCGGTAGGAAAAAGATCTTGGGGACATGAAAGGAGCCTCATTCGGGCATCCCCTGAGAAGAGTTTCTCCAGCAAATATCCTGTCAACCCTGAATAATTTCTGAGACGAAATGTATTATTATTATTATTATTATTATTATTATTATTATTATTATTATTATTATTATTATTATTATTATTATTATTATTATTATTATTATTATTATTATTATTATTATTATTATTATTATTATTATTATTATTTCCAATATCCAGCCTTGTGGCGTTCTTCATTTTCTAAAATATATAATTATTTTATCAGGTAATCCCAACTCTAAATTACTGTTTCACTTTAGTCTAAATAGGGCATTTTAAAGAGATGTATAGAGGTTTCGTATTTTCTGAGGTGGGAAATGTGAACTCTCATTCCAGTTGTCTCTATAGCCTTAATTTAAGGGGCCGTGGGTACGTAAGTGGCTTAGTGGTTAAGATGCTGAGCTTGACGACCAGAAGATCGGCAGTTTGAGGCCCAAGTCCTGTGTGATAGAGTGAGCTCCTATGGTCTGTCCCAGTGTAGCCATTTGAAAGCAAGAAATTGCAAGTAGATAAATAGGTACTGCTTGGAGGGGAAAGGTAACAGCACTCCGTGCTCTGGCATCTAGCCATGCCTGTCACATGACCACAGAAATGTCTGCAGAAGCTGGCTGTAAATGGAGATGTGCATCGCCCCTTAAAGTCAGACACTGGTTTTCGAGCAAGTGAGACCTTTACCTTTATGTAAGAGCAGCTGAGGTATAACTTCAGTACTGTACTGTACTTGGAGTTTCATTTGCTCCTTAACTCATGGTGCAGGATAAAACCCTGAACAGGTTTGGGAGATTCAGTTCTGAATTTCTCTAAAGTTGTTAGTTGGACTAGATGGGCATTAAGTTCACACCAATGGTAGATTGGAAGCATGTACAGTAAAATGTCAGCCATCCTGTATAAAAAACGGTCTTTCAGTAGTTTTGCTGACTTGAGAAACACTTTTATGTATCATATAGTCTTGAAGATTTGAGCCTGTGTGGTCAGAGTGGAAATGAACTATGGGCAGAGATGAGAAGAATTAAGATTCATCCTAATAGGATTGTTGCTCAAAATTGATTATTTTCTTAGGGTTTTTAATTGGCATCTGTAGTTATCTAGGTTTGAAATTCAATACTGGCAACTGAGCTGTAATGGGTTGTTTCAGAGTTGGTGACATGTATTTCACTTTGAAGTTTATAACTGTTCCATTTTGTCATTTGCCATTCAGTAATTCAAAACAGTCTGGTTTTTATTTAAAATTATTTCAAGCTGCACTGGCTTTCCATATTTCAAGTTAGATTATTGTTGCATTATGACTGTCATTGTTAAAGGGTAAAGGTAAAGGTAAAGGTTTCCCTTGCTCGAAAGCCAGTCGTATCCGACTCTAGGGTGCAGTGCTCATCTC
This sequence comes from Bradypodion pumilum, assembly GCA_035047305.1. NCBI lineage: Eukaryota > Metazoa > Chordata > Lepidosauria > Squamata > Chamaeleonidae > Bradypodion > Bradypodion pumilum. The sequence continues at coordinate 29,122,104 of JAWDJD010000001.1, read as the reverse complement.
TGTTTCTAAGCCGAAGAGCCAGCGTTGTCTGCTTCTGCAGACGTTTCCGTGGTCATGTGGCAGGCATGACTAGACACCGGAGCGCACGGAACGCTGTTACCTTCCCACCGAAGTGGTCCCTATTTATCTACTTGCAATTTCTTGCTTTCGAACTGCTAGGTTGGCAGGAGCTGGGACGAAGACGGGAGCTCATTTCCGTCCTGCAGTACTCGGGAATCGAACTGCTGACCTTCCGCTTCCCAGTCAGCGTCTTAGCAACTTGAGCCACTGCAGTACAGTAAAGGGTACAGTGTATGTAAGAATGTCTTCTTCCATGTCTAGGCCAGACGTGAAACTGCCAAAATGAAGGCACCTTCTGGTGAGTTCATTCAACAGTTCCTTTCATCTAACCTAGTGTGAGAAAGATTAGCTGGCAACACAATGTTGCCGTTACCAGGGTACTCTCAATTGTTGTTCAAAAATACTGTACCACAATCTTCGAGGAGGCTCTTTCTGTGTACCTCTATGCAAGAATTGATTGTAACAAATCAATACAATTAATGAATAAAAAGTGATCTAATTGGCTTCTCTGCCTGACATAAGCTCCTTGCACTTTCATGTCTTTACATCATAGCCCTTGCTACCTGAGATAATGTAACCTGGAGACTCAGCCTTTGACAGTTCATTCCTATTATGGCTTTATACTTATCTGGACTGATGGTATGTTAAGATACTGATATCACCAGACTGGAAACAGAAAGGAGTTTGGGATATATATGCTCAGTATAGTGTCTGAAAATCTAATGTGCAAATCACCTGCATTAACTATATGAGAAAATGGGTGTGTGCAAATTCCTTGCCCATAGGGGCTGAAGTCATTGTGATGACATATGTCTGTGATTGTTTCACATGACTACCTGTGGTTTAAATGGTCCTACCTGACAATACTGTTTGTATAAAGTTTGTCATGTTCAAAACAACACTTACTGAATAAGTCATTTCCCTTTTATCACAATTGTTAATATGTAAATTGAGCAAAGATACTTTGTTTCCTGGGAAATGGTATGCTGTATCTGTCAAGTTCTCTATACATAATGCTGTAGAAAAACTTAAACTTTTAATTCCACCTGGAAATATGATATGAATGTTTAAAGGAATGAATTCATATGCAATAAGGTTACTCTGAGCATTAATAATGAAATGTGTTGAAGTATGAGTTTTTACATCGGTTATGTTGGGAAAATCAGGTTTCTCAGTTTTATGTGTATTTAATGGTGCATATTCAAAATATGAGAAGGAATTATTTAATTTAATTAGATACTGTAATACTCATATCATTTACTTTGAGGACGGTTAATATTATGTTAATACCATTTTTAAAATTGTACTTGAATTCTTTACATGCAACAGGAATAAGGATACATATGGCTGCCTAGATGCTGTTGGACTATAGTTCCCATTAACCCAAGCTAACATTTGCCAGAGATCAGGGGTAATGGAAGTTACACTCAGAAAAACCACAGATTCCCCACCTCTGATATTCTTTTCTCCTTTGAAATATCCCTTGTTCTGATTTCATCAGAAATATATTGTTTCAAGTAGGAGATGATACAGCATATATCTTAATCAAGGTATTATTAATTTACATAGTGGATTATATTGTGTGAGACATTTTCCACACTTTGTGTATTTAGCACAGTTTTATTTGGGAAATAATGTTTTTTTCTTTAGAGTTGTACTGTAGTTGCAATATTGTACGAAAGTCTTATTATAATAAAGTTAGCTCTTTAGCTCTTTTGTAAACTCAGAGCTTTACAGTCTAGTCCTAAATACATTTGCTCACAAGTAGGCCCATTGACTTAGTTAATAGATTTAAATATATACAGATGAAGCTACTTCATATTGTCTACCTGCTAGCGGTGGGTTTCCACAAACCAGGTGTCTGCAGGGTTGTAGCTTTAGGATTGGAAGGATGTAAAATGTTCATTAAATAATGTCAGGATTTCTTTTTGTGCAGCATATATATTGCAGCATATATATTCCATTATGTAAACTTGCCTTGAGACATAGTGCCCAATCAGGCAAAAATGCTTTTCTGGTCACATTTTATCTGGTAGCATATCCAGAACTGACTTTGTATTTAGATCTCTTATATACAAAATGGCTTTACTTTTTTAACCAGAAGATAATATGATATTTCTAGGGTAAAAATATCTAGAAAATGTTTTAACCTTAGGTTAGCAATAATGAAGAATATGGTATTTGCTTGCCTTGCAAATTGGCACACAAAATAAAATGTTTACTCAGTGTCACCTGTAGGACAGTGAAGTAAAGTGATGTGAGAGTGCTCCAAGGAAACATCAGTTTATTCATACATATCTATCCTTTCAATCACTGTAACCTGAGCCAAGAAACTCATTGTAAAATTTATGAGATCACAAACTTAGGCTATTTGTAAGCGAGTCATGTCAGTAGATATTCTTTGGACTCTGGAAGTTATGTAATATCTGCAGAATTTGATATATATTATACAATTCAAAATCAGGACATTGCCTGTTCTTGATTTAAGGGCCTCTGAAAATAAATAAATTGTGGATTGCTAATGTCTTGTCATAATGAAATGTGGTTTATCTATAGGAATATTTTTCAATTTGTGAGATTTTAGTATTGACATAGTTTTTCAGTGAAGCTGCCAAAAGAAAAAGAATGGGACATTTTCTGAATTAATGAGGTTTCTGTGAGTTTTGTCAATTTTTACTGGTGTAAAAAAACATTGTTTTCCTTTATTCTCACTGTAAATTACATATATAATTCCAGTACAGTACTAGTAATGATAAAGTTCTGGAACTATTATTGAAAATATGGTGAGACCATGAGCTAAAATGTTGCTTTAGATAGTGAACAAATGGTGTGTAGAGGATTTCTGGTTCTAAACAAGGTTAAAAAGGGCATTTCCTAGAAAAGACAGCAATTCTGAGAAAGAAAGATTTGGAGCGGTTTGCCTGTGAAACACTTAATCTGACTGTACAAACCAGGCAGTCAATTATATTGTCCATTGTGATTATACAAAAAGTCTTCAAGGCAAATGGTGACATACTGTAGATATTTTAATAGCTTTTGGTAGGGAATTTGCCTGTGCTTGCCAAACTATATTGATTACATTATCCCAACTTCAGTTGTGCAAATAGAATGTTGGATTCAGTAGGCCTTTGGTTCAATCCAGTATGGTTCTTCTTCTGCTCTTAAGAACCAAAATTTGGATCATGCTTTTCAGTTTTCTCTCTGACTTCTGTATTTCTCAGAGGGCAAGAGTAGATATTAAACAAAGAATTTTTTTGGCTAATTTGAGATCTAACTGTGCAGAAGGGAAATCACATAGCCATCCCTCTACTCTGATAGTCCCCATTGTGTGACCAGTTATGGAACTGATCTCACGACCCATGTAACCCGGCCCTGGCCTGGAGAGGGAGAAGAAAGGAGCAGCAGCTGCACGGCTGGTTGGCCTTAAAGCCACCACTGCTACTGGACTCCCCTCGGCCAACCCCGGCCTGGAGGGGGAGAAAAAAGGAGCAGCAGCTGCATGGCTGGCCGACCTTGAGACCAGCCCTGCCGACACTGGACGCCCCCTCAGCCAGCTCCGGCCTGGAGGGAGGAGAAGAGCCATGGGAGGCTGAAGATGCTGCCGTGCTGCTGCGCCCCCTGGCCCTTTCCACCGGCCAGGTGACTTCCCCGTTATCGCCCCTGGACTTTGCCTCCAGCCAAGGTGGAGAGGCCATGGCAGCAGCGAGTGCCAGGCCTTTCCATTGCCGGCTCCCCTGGCTCATGCCCCTTGCCGGGACTTGAAAACGCCACTATGGCGGCGGGCGGCAGGCCTTTGCCGCCGCCATCCTCGGACTTTGTCTGCAGCCGGGGCAGAGAGGCCAACGTAGTGCAGCATTGTATTGTTATCTTAACATATAAAAACAAGCGTTAACCGTTGGAACTTTTGATACAATCCTTAGCTTGGCTCTACTAGCCCGCATCGACCATTCTTGCACACGGCCGAACTGGGTCTGGAGGTCAACGAAGGATTTAGAAAACCGGCAGTGGGGCAACAGCCCCACAAACATGAAAAAAGGGAAACAACTTCATTTCTCAACGTTCCCAACGCACCAGAGCCAATCAGGCTGAGAGGTTCTGGCGCGGCGCAAGGAACGTTCGGAAACGCGCTGCGGCCAATCAAAAGAAAACCATTTTAAAAAATGCAGCACAAACACAAACCACAAACCCATAACTACAAGCACCAGCATCCTGCGCGCCATGAGCGCGCAGAATGCTGAAGAAGCCGGCGCGTGAAAAATTAAAATTAAAACCACAACGTGAACACAAGTCCACGCAAACACCTGCCCGTGTTCATGCACGGAGCAACAGCGGGAGTCCCTCTCCTCCACGCTACCCCGCTGAAGACACGCCGAGACCACCACTGGCCTCACCAAAAGTGGAAGCGGGGTGGAAAAAAAACACAAAAACAGAGGGAGTTCAGGTATTGATGCCTTCGCGCCCCCTTGAAAGCAAAACAATTCCTCCCCAAAGCAAAGGCACCGGTGCCTTTACTTTAACAGTAAGTGTTTCGCTTACAAGGGAGGGCGAAGGCATCATTGTCTTGGCCCACCCTTGAAAGTGAACCCATTCCCAGGTAAGCAAAGCTAGCGGACGGCGCTGTGCCCGCTGACTTTACTTACCCCAAAAGAGTTTCGCTCTCAAGGCTGAAGACATGGCTCTTTCAGCAAGTTTGGGGCACGCTTGACTCTACCAGTCAGGCCCGGTGGCTGATTTAGTCTATGTGAGGGGCTTCCCCCCAGGCTTGGTTTTTCTGTTTTAACAGAGCTATGGTGGGGGTGGGTTGTTTTTTTTTATGATGATTTGTCTGTGTTTTAATGCTGGTTTTAATTGGGGTGTTAGGTTTGTTTTTAGTTATTGCCATTGAATTGTTTTTATTGTAATTTTTATTATATTGTTAGCCGCCCTGAGTGGTGTACCCACCAGGAGGGCGGGATACAAACGTGCATAAATAAATAAATAAATAAACCCATTCCCAGGTAAGCAAAGCCAGCGGACGGTGCTGCGCCCGCTGACTTTATTTACCACAAAAATAAACCATTAATTAAAAACCAACACCAAAACATCCAAAAACAACCAAAATCAACAAGAAAGAATACACACAAACACCCCCCCCAAATATTTTTACAAAAAAAAAAAACCCCCAAAAGAAATTAAACCAGAGAACTCACCCAAATGACCTTCCTCCACAACGACCGGAACTGAAATGAGGAAAGAAAGAGACTACTTACCGGAAGAAGCGACACCCAGAGGCCATTAGAGAAATACAGTCAAAATCAATGAAAACCTCAACAGCCCCACCCAGAGGCCACAGGAGAAAAAACAGTCAAAAATATTCACAGAAATAAATCACAAATTAATACAATACAAACTTTTCTAAAATCCTGTATACAGTTTTCACTCAAAAAAAGTCAAAACATCTAAACACAGTTTTAAAATATTAAATTTAAACAAACATAACAACGCCGGGCAACCTCTGCTAGTATATTATATTATTACTGGTACGTGTTGCTCTTGTAGGCTGAATATTGCATAATTATTGTCTATATTGTATAACTATTTTGTGCGCTGCCGTGAGTCGGGTTCCCTGATTGGGCGGCATACAAGTGGGGAAATTAAATTAAAATTAAATGTTAGTGACCAGACACTTGTGTAATTTTCCTCTGTTCCATATGAGTGTGTGATACCATAAAATCAGAACCATCTTATACAACCCGAACAGAGCTTTCAAGGTAAGTGAGATATTTAAGGAGCAATTTTACCAATTCTACCTCTGCCCTGCCAGTAAGTTTTCATGACTAAACAAGGATTTGAATCCAGGTCTCCTGAATCCTACTTGATCACTCTAGTCATTATACTACATTGGTTTTCTGTTCCAACAGATTATCAGCCTTCATGTGTAACCCATCGTATCCTCAAAGCAATAGCTTTGAAGATTATTGCGGTTTATATTTTAAATAGTATATTGATTATGAGACTGAAGCTGAGTGTATTGCTTCATAGTTAGGAAGGGGCTTGAACCTGAAATCGGATTTTAACAAATTATCCATTGATCTTCAGGTATAATAATAATTTTCTGTCAGAAATTATTCTGGTTTGACAGGATTTTTGATGAAGAAACTCTGCTCAGGGGAACCCCGAATGAGGCTCCTTTCATGTCCTCAATATCTTTTTCCCACCGAAGTGGTCCCTATTTATCTACTTGCAATTTCTAGCTTTTGAACTGCTAGGTTGACAGGAGCTAGGACAGAGACAGCTGTTCAAACCGTCATGCAGTACCCTGATCTCAAACTGCCAACTTGCTGGCCTTCCAGCTAACAAGGCGAGTTTCTTAAACACTGAACCACTGCAGCCTGATATAACAAGATAGAGTTCTGATAGGAAAAACATTAATTCATTTGAAATATAGCGTTGGACTATATTTCGGACTTGCCTGCGGCCGGATTGAGAGACCGTTGTACTTTTGTACTTTGTATTGTGTTATGATCTATATTGTATACTAGCAGAGGTTGCCCGGCATTGCCGGGCTGTTTTAAATGGTGTTGAAAGGTTTTTGTTTTATGTTTATACAAATGAGGTTAGTCTGTAATTGTGATTTTTAAAATGTTTATTTATACGCACGGGCTATTATAAACTGTGATTAGCTTTTTTTTGGGTTTTTTTTATTAAAAAAGAGGAAAGGATGATATAATTTTTTATAATTATTTTATTTAACCAAATAATGTTTTACTATGTGAATTTTTTTTAATAGTTGTACATTGGATAATAATTTTAAAAATGTGTAAGTATATGTTTGTTAAATTTAATATTTTTAAACTGTGTTTAGATGTTTTGACCTTTTTTTGAGTGAAAACTGTATACAGGATTTTAGAAATGTTTGTATTGTATTTGTGATTTATTCCTGTGAATATTTTTGACTTTTTTCTCCTGTGGCCTCTGGGTGGGGCTGTTGAGGTTTTCATTGATTTTGACCTTCTTTTTTCTACTGGCCTCTGGGTGTCGCTTCTTCTGGTAAGTAGTCTCTTTCTTTCATTTCAGTTCCGGTCGTCGTGGAGGAAGGTCGTTTGGGTGAGTTCTCTGGTTTAATTTCTTTCATTTATTTTTTTGGTTTTTTTTTGTAATTTTTTTGGGGGGTGTTTGTGTGTGTTCTTTCTTGTTGGTTTTGGTTGTTTTTGGATGTTTTGGTGTTGTTTTTTAATTAATGGTTTATTTTTGTGGTAAGTAAAGTCAGCGGGTGCAGCGCCGTCCGCTGGCTTTGCTTACCTGGGAATGGGTTCACTTTCAAGGGTGGGCCAAGGCAATGATGCCTTCGCCCTCCCTTGTAAGTGAAACACTTACTGTTAAAGTAAAGGCACCGGGCGGAGCGCCGTCCGGTGCCTTTGCTTTGGGGAGGAATTATTTTGCCTTCAAGGGGGGGGGCGAAGGCATCAATACCTTCCCCCCACCTTGAACTCCCGCTGTTTTTGTGTTTTTTTCCCACCCCGCCTCCACTTTTGTTGAGGCCGGTGGTGGTCTCGGCGTGTCTTCGGCGGGGTAGCGTGGAAGAGAGGGAGTCCCTCTCCTCCCCGTTGCTCCGTGCATGAATGCTGGTGGGTGTTTGCGTGCACTTGCGTTCACGTTGTGGTTTTAATTTTTATTTTTCGCGCGCTGGCTTCCTCAGCGTTCTGTGCGCTCATGGCACGCAGGACGCTGGGGCTTGTAGTTATGGGTTTGTGGTTTGTGCTTGTGCTGCATTTTTAAAATGGTTTTCTTTTGATTGGCCGTGGCGCGTTTCTGAACGTTCCTTGCGCTGCGCCAGAGCCTCTCAGCCTGATTGGCTCTGGCGTGGTGCGGCGCAAGGAACGTTGGGAAATGAAGTTGTTTCCCTTTTTTTGCGTTTGTGGGGCTGTTGCTCCACTGCTGTTTTTCTAAATCCTTCGTTGACCTCCGGACCCAGTTCGGCCGTGTGCAAGAATGGTCGGTGCGGGCTAGTAGGGCCAGGCTAAGGATTGTATCAAAAGTTCCAACGGTTAATGCTTGATTTTATAGGTTAAGAAGATTGTATTCTGTATTGTTGTATATACTGTATTTTCTGGCGTATAAGACTACTTTTTAACCTCGAAAAATATGTGCCAAAGTCGGGGGTCGTCTTATAGGACAGGTACTTAACTGCAGCTGACAAGTATATTCCAAACTCTATATTTTAACTGGAAAAGTTGGGGGTCGTCTTATACGCCCAGTCGTCTTATACGCCGGAAAATACAGTATATTGCATTATTGTTGTAAGCCGCCCTGAGTCAGGCCCCCCGAGTGGGCGGCATATAAATGTGTAAATTGCATTAAATTAGAAGATAGCTCTGTGGATATTGTAGACTGCCTGAAAGACAAATAAATTACCCCTACAGCAAATAAAGCCTGAGCTATCTTTGGAAGCAAAAATGATTAAACCGAGAATAGGGTTTTCATAAGCTGTAAGCCATAAGCATCACAATTATAATGAATTAAGGCATGACATATCTTGCTTTGCATGTAATGAGTCTATCTTATATGTTTCTTTCACCTTTTAAGTTGCATTACTGAGCTGAATGAACATTTGCACGATATTCTAATTTTCCGAGTTTCACCTGTATGTAGCTCAGTTGTATACTTCATTACGACGAAGCTGTGGGCCTAGGCCTGTTGTTGTACAGAATGGGGAAGAAAATGAAGTAAAATGAAAGCTGTATTTTTCTTTTAATAAAAGCAAATCCCCTAATTGCAAGACTAATGAATGAACCTTCCCTAGACACTTTTATATGATCTCACTTAATAATTTGCTTTTAAGAGGTTTTTTTGCTTGGGTGACTGGTTTCTATATAAGCTCCTGTTTCGCCAAACCAAAATGGTAGTGCAAAAATATTATATATATTTCTGCCCAATATTGTTCAGGAACCATTGGATTCAGATTTTAGTAAATGAGAACAGTACAGTAATTATGATCTTTAGGGAATTATAGAGTTGACTCTATACTGCTGAAAGAAATGTTTAGAACTATTATTTCTGCCAGGAAAATTCTTAACGATTTTGTACACATCAGTGTGGTTTGGTGTTATTGAAATAATTGTCAGACTACATTTGAGTTGTTTTGCAGGCATATGATACAGTATATGAAATAACTTAGCATTTCTTTTGTTCTATTATTCTGTAATTTAAAAGCAGTATTTTTCATATTGCAGTTCTATCCTGTTTCTTACTTTAATTGATAAGAGCTAATTCTATTTTATGGGCAAATAGTTGAGTATATTAGAACATCGTTGCCCTCAAATTATTGCTTTTCATTAAAGAGGTCATCAAGGGGTCTGCCGTGCTCTTCTCACAGTCTGACCACCTGTTTTTATTTTAACTGCAGTAGATTTCAGAGTTGAAAACTTAAACATAGCTGTACGAAAAACATTATTTCAATGACTCACCTCAGCTTTTGCTTCCAAAATAGGAACACAGCTTCGCATAGATGTATTTTCAGGGATTTTCATAAAGAAGTTTGTCTAGAAATGGGAACCCACAAACAAGTTTTGGGGCATGTTGGAGAAAGAATTGTGTTGTAAAGTTCATCGGAGGAATGAGTGTCTGCACATAAGTTTCTGCAAAATTATTTAAAATAATAATATATCCATGGTAAACCAAGCAAAAACATCTGCCTTTATGTTTGCTCTTTTGCTGCAGATGTTGATACACAACATATAAGTGTGAAAAGTGCCAAGTGAATATACAGTTGGTTAGAGAATCGTACTCAGAGAGTTCTTATTAATGGCTCCTTCTCAAGCTGGGTGGGGATAACAAGTGGGGTCTGGTGCTCTTCAAGATTTTCATAAATGACTTGATTGAGGGAGTGCAGGGAACAATTACAAAATTTGTGGATGACAAAAACTGGGTGGAATATCAAATACCTTGGAAGACAGGAGCAGAATTCAAAAAGATCTTGATAGGTTTGACCACTGGGCTGAAACCAACAGAAGAAGATTTAACAGGGATAAGTGCAAAGTGCCTCGAGAGGTGGTGAACACCCAAACACTGGAAGCATTCAAGAGAGAAATGGACAACCATATGTCAGATTTACTTTGATTCGGATTCCTGCATTGAGCAGGGGATGAATTCGATGGCTCAGAAGGTCCCTATAAGCAGTCTTCACACTATTCCAACCAGTTATGCCAGACATGAATTTGGCTTTTAGGCTGGTATGTGCTGAACTTTTTTCACCTTATATGTCAGTTATACATGACAATACTTTAGAAGAGTATTCCCCTGCCTCACGTTGAGTTAGTTGGAGGTAGAATTAGCAGCTGCTAGGTCTATACTGCAAACCTGTTAGCTCAATTTTATGAACAGGATGAGTAAATGAATAGACAACCGAATGTCCCAGAAGGTGTGCTGCCTCCCTGGTACAAAGATTTAGAATAGTGGTTCCCAACGTGGGGCCCCACGCCCCACAGGGGGACTGCATTTCCTAGAAGCCTAAGTCTGTACATTGGCTGGATCAGTGCTTTGGGGAGTTGACTTAGGCTTCTCGGAGTTGAAGTCCAAAAACCAAAGGTTGGGAAACACTGATCTAGAACATGACAGAAGTTTTGCCAAGATTCATCAAGTCCAATGATCATTATCTCATCCATTTTAGGAACAAATGAAACTGCCAGACACAGCGTTCCTCTTACTGTGAATGACTATGTGGCTCTGAATGTAAAGGCTAAGGACCTTAGAAAACAATGTTTTTACACTCCCTGTCAAAAGTTGTGGCCCGAGAAGAGAAACAACTGGAGGTGAACATCTGTTTGTAGAGATGATTGTAGAGAAAGTTTGGCATCTTGTACTTTGATTGTACTTCCATGTAGGACTTCTGGTAAGAAATATGTTGTGCCTCATAGGGCTTGCAAAAACATTTTTACTGGAATTTTACAAACCTGGCCTGGAGAGCTTAAATTGAACCCTGCTGGGACAGGAGAAGGTGTTCCAGATAATAAGTGGGTACAAAAACCCTGGATAGGGCAAATTGCAACTACCCAAAAATCTCCCAAAGATTTTTTTAATCAGCAGCAATTTGCCACTCCTGTTTATATCATTCATGTTGCACACATTTAACCTGTGCTGCAGGATTTTAGCCATAGCATCTCAATGTTTAAAAAGGATTTCAGCTTTTAATGGCAGTTTGTGTTCATACTGCTTCACTCTTCTGTACATATCACTTGCACAATTTTGACATTTGGTGGTATGCATGCATTTCTTTTCTCTTTCACTAATTAGTGTCACTAGTGAAGCAACAGGGCAGTATGAGAGGCAGTTTTCTTATTTTGCATAAATGGAATATGAGTGAAGGAGCACATGTGTTTAAGAAAATTTGAAGAAGGAGTAAGGTAGGAAAAAAATATTTCCTCATTCTTCTTGTCCTGAGTGGAATTTTGTGGAGGATCCTGTTTCATGTACATATTAAACAGCAAGGACATTTTCTTGTATTTTGAAAATGGCATCAAACTGATATCAGAAGATGGAGGGGGACCTCAGAAACAAAGGAACTTCAGGAAGGGAGACTTTTTAAGGGAGAAAAATGGAATGCTCTCAGAAGGGGTGGAACAGAGTATTTATTATTTATTTCTTTTAAATATGTATAGCCTGCCTTGTATAATGGGTATACTATTTCTATACAGGGTATAGCTAGCTAAAACCTTGAGTAGGATCAGTGGACACCGTAGTGCTATATCACAGATTTAACTCATCTTGCTTAAATGGTAGTAACATTCTGTGGGTAGTATTTTGAAAGGTGTCCTCATACCTTTTTGGAAGAATGGCACTGAAACTGTTATCTGTATTTTGGAAGCAGGAAAATAGGGACCATCATCTTCCTGTTTATGGCTGGTGGCTCCCATTTGTCCCCAGTGCATTCCTTCCTTGCATGCCACAGGCTGGCCTTTTCCAAGCATTTGTACACAAACTGGGCAGCAGCAGTCACTGCAGTGGCTTCAAGTTGGGCGAGGGTGACCATGGTGGGTGCAGTGAGTTGGATGGTTTCAAAGTGTGCCCATTGCCTCAAAAAATCAGCTCATTTGTAAGATTGATTCCCTCTTCTCCAGCTTTCAGGGATTTTATTAGGAGCTCTCTTTGTCATTCTCCTGTTGGACTAACTCTAGTCTGTGGAAATTTGCATTAAATTTTCTGCCATCCAAATATTGTAATTATGTTAGAGGGTAACAACACTAACAGATGTAGAGCTGATGACAGAGGCAGAACTGGTGAATAAGTGTCCAGTTCTAGATAAAGTTCATACTAGAGTGTTCAATATAAAAATAGACTCATTGCTCTGGGTGGTGAATGTTGCCTGTTCCAGTGGTGGCGAACCTATGGCATGGATGGCACACAAAGGCTTCTCTGTGGACACGCACGCCATCATGAGTAAGGCCCGCTCCACTGGTACCAATGGGTGCATGCGCATCCCCTGCTGCCTCGGCGGGATTTCAGCCTCATTCATTTAGGGGTGAGTGAGGCTTGGCGCCGCCAGACTTACTGAGGTATATGGCGTGTTCATACGGGGCCTTGTCTAGGGATGGCGGTGGCCTGGCATAGTCACCTGGAGCTTTTTCGGCGCCCGGCACAGCCGTGGGAAGCATTTCCAGCGCCCACACAGTTGCGCAGGGCTTGTCCATGGGGGATGGCAGCAGCAGGGGCTTTTTGGCGGCAGGGGCTTTCAGAAAGTCATACCATTTTAATGGCAGTTATAAACATTTCTTATCTGTTCATAATGGTTTCTTTAATGTATTTGCTGGTTGATAGGGTTTCTTTCACACAGTTAAACCTTACATACTCAACTTTAAGTCATCTTGAATATAAGTCGAGGTACCTAATTTGGACCTCTAAAACTAAGGATTGACCTAAGTATAAGTCGGGGGTGGAAAATGCAGCAGCTGCTAGTGAGTTTCAATAATTAAAATCCATGAAAATATGGTAAAATTAATTAATTTAGACAATTGTGTGGGTATGTTTTTCAGTTTTTATGGTAGTGTTAGTGCTTTTTTTTACTGTATGTTTGAATTTGCACCACAGCAGTCTTGGGACCCTCAGGATTGTTGACCCAAGTATAAGTCGAGTCCCCTTTTTGGATCTCATGTTGGGGCTAAAAAACTAGACTTATACTCGAGTATATACAGTACTTGCATTCATTTTTCTGGAAAATAATTGATCTTTCAGGAACATAATGGATTTCCCCCAATTAAAGATCTCTCATTGTGAGAGTATTACAAAGAGGAGAATCTTGAGTCCACTGTTGCATATATAATTGAATGTGTACATTTGTAGTACCACAATGTGATTTTTTTTAATCAACACTTAGAAAAATTAATAGGCTAGTAGAAATTGCTCACAATGTTTTTAGTGTTATGTGTTTTCTATATTCAAATTGAATATTATTTTCTTACATAATTGGGAGCTGTAGTTTTGCTGTACGTGTATACATACGTACTCACATGCTACATTTTTAGCATACTGTTGAAAATGAATAGTATGAAATGAGTGATGTTGCTGCTTTTCTCTCACTTTAAAGATATATGTGTACATGTTCGAAGCCTGTCTGTATGATTACAAAAAGTCTATTTGGAAATATGTTTTCTGTTACATTAAAGGTAAAGGTTGCCCTTGCTTGAAGCCAGTCGTATCCGACTCTAGGGTGCCCATCTCGATTTACAGCCAAAAAGCTAGCACTATCTGTGTCTACAGATGCTTCCGGGGTCATGCGGCAGGCATGACTAGACACCAGAGCACATGAAATACAGTTACCTTCCCACTGAAGTGGTACCTATTTATCCTCTTGCAATTTTTTGCTTTCAAACTGTTAGGTTGGCAGAAGCTGGGACTGAGATAGGAACTCACTCCCTCATGCAGCACTCAGGTCTCAACTGCTGACCTGCCGATCTTCCAGTCATCAAGTTCAGTGTCTTAACCACTAAGCCACTGCAGTCTTGCTCTGTTACATACCATGTTGCAAAATAATACTTGATCATTTCTTTAATGCTCAAAATGTTTCAAGCGGAGAACAGTCATGTCAGGATGCTAAATCATGTATGAAAATTCAACTCTGCCTTCCTATTTTATAAACATTGTTTTAAATTTTTCTTTGAAGCTCTCTTAAAGATCCTGTTGAGCATATAAGGCAGGAGAGACAGAAGTCTAGATTAACCCCAGTTTTTCATCTAGGCCATGTTCATGTCTTACATATTTTGAGATTCATTTCAGTTTTTTAATACTTCATATGACCTGATCTAAATATTGTCCTTTTGTCTTTCACGTATAGGTAACCTAATCCATGGGTAAAGTTGGAAAGATGTGGAACAGCTTCAAATACAGATGCCAGAATCTTTTCAGCACTGAAGGTGGGAACAGAAGTGAAAATGTAGATGTAAACTGTAATTCATCCGTTCAAGATAAAAGTGTTTTTGTGCCTGACACGACTGAGCAGCAACCAAGCAGTCCTTTAAGAGATGTCCCTTTACAGCTAGGCCAAAATATTTCAAAAAATTCTTCAAGAAAAAATCAAAACTGTGTCACAGAAATCCCACAGATTGTGGAAATAAGCATTGAGAAAGAAAGTGACTTAGGTGTTACTACAGGAGCTAGAATTGCACGAAGGGATTCATACTCAAGGCATGCACCATGGGGTGGTAAAAAAAAGCATTCTTGCTCTACAAAAACCGAAAGCTCTCTGGAGAATGATAAAAGGTTTGGCCTTTCTCGATTGCAGAGGCGAGAAAGAAGATATGGCGTGAGCTCTGTTCATGATACAGATAGTGTCTCAAGCAGGACTGTAGGGAGTCGTTCTCTGCGACAAAGACTGCAGGACACTGTGGGACTATGTTTCCCTGTGAGAACGTATTGCAAACAGTCCAAACCTCTGTTTTCTAATAAAAGGAAGATACATCTTTCTGAACTTATGCTAGAAAAATGCCCTTTCCCTGCTGGGTCAGACCTGGCCCAAAAATGGCATCTTATTAAGCAGCATACTGCTCCAGTGAGCCCCCACTCAACTCTTTTTGATGCATTTGACCCATCTTTGGCTTCTACGGAAGATGAAGAAGATCGACTCAGAGAAAGACGAAGGCTCAGTATTGAAGAAGGAGTTGATCCACCTCCTAATGCTCAGATCCATACTTTTGAAGCTACCGCACAGGTGAATCCATTATACAAACTGGGGCCAAAGTTGGCCCCTGGTATGTCTGAGGTGTCAGGAGAATGTAGTTCATCACCACAGGGAAGTTCTGACCTGGAGGAAGACACAACTACCCTTTGTTTGCAGTCACGCAAGCAGAAGCAACGGCAGATGTCTGGAGAGAGCCATAGTCACGTCAGCAGACAAGGAGCTTGGAAAGTACATACTCAGATTGATTACATACACTGTCTTGTGCCAGATTTACTTCAGATTACTGGTAATCCATGCTACTGGGGAGTGATGGACCGTTATGAAGCTGAAGCAATTCTGGAAGGAAAACCTGAAGGCACTTTTTTGCTCAGGGATTCTGCTCAAGAAGATTACCTCTTCTCTGTGAGCTTCCGCCGTTACAACCGGTCTCTACATGCACGCATTGAACAGTGGAACCATAACTTCAGTTTTGATGCTCATGATCCGTGTGTGTTTCACTCCTCCACTGTTACAGGGCTTCTAGAACACTACAAAGATCCTAGTTCTTGCATGTTTTTTGAACCATTGCTTACAGTTTCCCTAAACAGGACTTTTCCTTTTAGTTTGCAGTACATCTGTCGGGCTGTAATCTGCAAGTACACTTCATATGATGGGATTGATTGTCTCCCTTTGCCCTCAATGTTGCAGGACTTTCTAAAGGAATATCATTATAAGCAAAAAGTTCGAGTGCGATGGTTGGAGAGGGAACCAATTAAAACAAAATAAACAGAGATGATAGTCATCATCAAGCTCACTAGAATTTATGCTTTTTGTGTTTATAATTGCAATAAGCACATCAGTGTTTAGCTTTACTTTTTGCAATATTGTACTTTAAGCTTATTGTGTTTACGAGTGCATCAGATTATGCCTGCAGTTGATCGAGGCTTCCTCTTGAAATAACATGCAGAATACAAAAATCACATGCCTGGGTGTTTTCTCTCTCTCTAATGCAGACTTTAAGATTATAATTCACTAATTCTGAACTGTACTATTTCTGCTGCAATTCCTATAGTAATTATGTAAATCAGCTGTTGGGCATTGACCTAAGTTCCATTCAGTTTCTGAATTCTGAACAAAGTGTGCTGCTGGCTTTTTATTTGCTTATTTGAATACAAGCACTTAAATACCAACACATATGTTCCAGTGTAGTTGCTTTCTCAACAACAAAACAAAACACACTTTTCAAAGTTGAGTTTCCCCTCATGCTATTGTTGCATTTTTGAGAAGAAATATCATGAGCAACTGGGAAACCATGCCATCACCTGAAACGTCTAAAAATCAGTCATGTGCATTAATGAACATTTCTTTGTGTCTTGCTTTTTTCTAAATAGAGCCGTCTCCCAGTTACAGACATTCAGTGAATTAATTATGTGAGAGTAATTTAACCAGCCAGCTAAATCTTTATATATTTGCATATGACTAAAATAGTTATTCTAAAAGGAAAAAAAACATTGTAGTAGATGACATCTACACATACTGCCTAATGTGGTAATTCAGGAGAGGCATTAACCCTACTGCATCCTTCCTCAATTTAGTACCTTCCAAGTGTTTTATAGACTAGAATTCCCATTACGCTGCTGCCGCCATAGCCAATGTTGGCTGGGGATGATCAGTTATGTTCTGACATATCTGAGATGTACCTCATTGGGGAAGAGTGCCATACTGTTATGCACAGAAGGGGCAATGTCTTGTGTAAAATGTGATTTGCAACTTACTGAAACATTTAAAATTTACTTTTAAAAATCCTGCTCAGTTAGTTCACCTTCAGCCAATCAGTCTGGGTTTACTTACTCAATCATTGCAGACTTAGCTCTAAAACCATAAAATGTAGTACATGTAGAAAGCTTCAGCAACTTATAACTAAGCCAGCTACCGTTATTAGCATTATTATTATTAGGATGAACTTGGCCTGGCCATTTCAAAAACACACACACACATATGGGGGATTGGAATTTCATATTCACTCGAACTGATTTGCACAGCACTGATGGTCCATATATTTCATTCAGGGAGGGCTATTTGCAATTCAACAGGGTGAGAATTTACAACTGATCTGAATAACTACCAGAGATCATCTGCTATTATCAGTTGTAAAAAGGGATACGGATTTGTATACTCTGTTATGCTAACCATACCACGTTGTACCTGATGTGTATAAATTGATGCCACAAGTCTCACTCCTATGTCTGATGAAGTGGACTTGATCCATGGAAGCTAACATTAAAAACAGCAGTTAAGTCTTTAGTGTGCTACAATGTTTTTTGTTTTGTTTTGCTTTGTTTACTCTCTGATATTCCATTCAGTTGGTCTGTGGAAAGACTGTATGTCAATAATAGCTGTAATTGACCCTGCACTTGATTTATTTTTCAAACAATGGAAATTGAGACTATTTTGTCAAGGGTTGAGTTATGGAATAGCCTCTGGTGTAGGATATTTGATTCTCATGGAATTGATGCAGTTTGTATAAACATTTACAAATTAGATGAGGCTTTCTCTGTCATAGGGTTTCCAATTTTTGTGAAATGCCACAGATTATATCAATGCTGATGCCGAAGGAAAAAGGTTTTTAAAATACAGTATAAGTTATGTACTATACAGTACTTTGGTTTGTAGGAAGTTGCTGTGTATCTTTGAGGACCACTTAACAAACTTATTTTCAGTCAACTAGCCTTAAAGTAAGTTTGTTAAGTGGTCCTCCAAGATCCACAGCAACTTCCTACAAATCAAAGTACATATATTTAAAATAAGTTTTCCCTTCGGCATTGACCACTTAACAAACTTACTTTCAGTCAACTAGCCAGGGGGTTGTGGTGGCTCTGTGGTTAAGAAGCTCGCCTTGTTAGCTGGAAGGACGGCAAGTCGGCAGTTCAAAACCTGGGTACTTCATGATGGATTGAGTGCCTGTCTCTGTCTCAGCTCCTGCCAACCTAGCAGTTCGAAAGAAAGAAATTGCAAGTAGATAAATAGGTACCACTTCAGTGGGCAAAGATCTTGGAGACATGAAAGGAGCCTCATTCGGGCGTCCCCTGAGCGGAGTTCCTCCAGCAAAAAATCTTTTCAACCCAGAATAATTTGTGACACAAAATTATTATTAGTCAACTAGCCTGCAAAAAAAGTTTAGGTAAAAGTAAAAGTTGCCCTTGTTCAAAAGCCAGTCGTATCTGACTCTAGGGTTCAGTGCTCATCTCTGTTTTTAGCCAAAGAACCAGGGTTGTTTGCATCTGCAGAAGTTTTTGTGGACACGTGGCAGGCATGCCTCGACTGGAGTGCATGGAACACTGTTTACCTACTAACCGAAGTGGTACCTATTTATCTACTTGCAATTTCTTACTTTCAAACTGCTAGGTTGGCAGGAGCTGGGACAGAGATAGGAGTTCACTCCATCATGCAGTACTCGGGAATCGAACTCCGACCTTCCAGTTGTCGAGTTCAGCATCTTAATCACTTGAGCCACCACAGTCCCATTAAAAAAAGTTTACTGATGCATTAAACTAATTTTGAGTGGTTCCAAACTATTTGTAACTTGTCTCCTTAAAATCTATCAATACTATCTAGCTCGGTGGTGAACCTATGGCATGTGTGCCAGAGGTGGCACTGGGAGCCCTCTCTGGGCACCTATGTGGTCACTCCAGCACAAAGTTTGCCCCGCCTCTCTGCCCAGCAGCCCAATGGGAGCTTTTCCTCCCTTCCCCAGTACAGATTTCGCTCCACCCTTTTGCCCAGCAGCCCAATGGGAGTGTTTCCTCTCACTCCTGTTGCCATGTTGGCACTCTGTGATAAATAAGTGCATTTTGGGTTGCAGTTTGGGCACTCGGTCTCTAAAACGTTCGCCATCACTGATCTAGCTCAATATCAACCTGATTCAGAACAGTTATTACATTTATCTTGCCTTCCACCATCTACTCACTGCATCAGAACTAAAATTTCAGGCTTTGTAGGTACTATTGTATTTGTAAACCGTGTAGCACTTTTTTGAGTAACTTGTAGATTGTGTTCCTCCTTGAGCAAAATAATTCTGAAATCTTGCTCGTTTGCTTCCCTTCCTCTTTGTGGACAGAACATAACCAGTTTTGTCCTAGCTGTGTTTGCACTAAAATTTGTGTTTGAGTACAGAGTCCTCTGTTTTTGCTTATGTATCTTGTATTAATGAATGACGCTTCTTGTTTTCTAACCAGTTGCAACAATATGTTGTTTTCCATGGCAGTCATGGAGGTAGGAAAACTTCATAACAAATTATACAAGAAAATTGTACTTGTATGCCAACAGTAACCTGTTTATTAATACACGTGTTTATCCTCTGCTTGCTGTGCCTTGTTACAGCGTTTTTTGTGCTAATAAAGTACAGTATTTTCAGTGTTGTATATTTTGCTCTTTTGTATTTGCATAATTTATCTTGTAGTAAACATCTTAAGTTTTATTTAGTAAACTTTACACAAATAATGTGCAATTGCTAATTGCATGTCTGGTTGCCACATTTCATGATAAACTTATTTTTCAGAACACGAAGATGTCCAAGTACTATACTTGTATGTTTAATGCAGTGTTTCCCAATCTTTGGTTCTTGGACTCCATTTCCCAGAAGCCTAAGTCAATTCCTCAAAGCACTGATCAGCCAATATACTGACTTAGGCTTCTAGGAATTGAAGTCCCCTGTGGGGCGTGGAGCCCACTTTGGGAACCACTGGTTTAATGTATGCTTTGAAAGAGACAAAAATAGTTGAAGATAGCTTTTCATATTGCAGTCATTGTAAAAGCGCAGGAAGGAATAAGTTTGCCTGTAGTATCTATACTAATGACTCCTTCAGAAATGGTACCTAAGAAACCCTTCCAGTAAGAAACATAAAACTTGTATATACATAGGGGATTATACTCAGAGGTTATTATTACTATAACTGTGCTTGTGTAAATTATATTTGGAAAGTTTGATTTAAAGTGTTCCAGGTGGCTCAAATATCAGATTTCTGGATCAGATGGGTTAGCCATTTGTGACACTGGAAAGGGTATTATTTATATTGGCGTTTCCCACACTAATGCCGTCCGTATGCAGTTTCTATCATACACAGCCAAGATGGCCAAGATCTAGATAGCACCAGCTTAACATTTTATACCAGGCTAAATATATTTTCCTTTTGCACTAATGAGTCTATAAAGAAAAGCATTGAACAAAACCCCAACACGCAACAATTGTGGAAAGTATAGTTGCAGCTGTATTTCTCACAAAATAGCTAGGACTGTAATCCTGTGCCTGGTTTCCTAAGGAAAAGCCCCCTATAATTCTGCGGGTTTTAATTTTGAGTAGAAAGCTATCCAGTCAGCGGCTCAGGGGAATGTTGCAATCTGTGGCATTTAAGTTTCTACTGTTAAAAATGCCTGTTTGGTGTGAATTTCTTCAAAATGATTCAGATGAAACACTTGATTTTTGTCCTGCAACAAATATTTCAAAGCTGTGTTTCTTCATTGGTAGAAATAATTGCAGTAATTTTAGTAAGAACTTTCTGTAATTTCAGCTACTAAAATGTTCTTGTATTGCTTCATGGTTCTTTAATTTCACGGAAGGCGGGCCTAGCAGTAAGAAGATAAAGTTCCAGGAGAATAGAGAATTGCAAAGTAGGCAAAACCTAAAACACTTTCCTCTAGGCCATGGGTGCCCAAACTACAGCCAGTGGGCTGGATCCAGCCTGTGGTGCCAATTAATCTGGCCCACACCACCTGTACCACTCCTGGAAGCAGAAGTAAAACATGCATGCATGTGCACAACGTACCTGCACATGCTCATAACGCTGCCATAAATGACCTGCGGCTGTAATTGCATTCCACGGCTGATGGCCAATCTAGCTCTTCTGCTTTGTTTTGAAAAACGTACACTCTTATCTTCTGACAGATCAAGCCCTCTTCTAGGCATTTTGAAAAGGAAAACTAGAAATACTGTATTACAGAAGTAAATTCAAAATGACAATACAGCCAAGATAAATTAATAAACATGACACCAGCAGAAATTTCAAAAGATTAAATTTCATCACAGAAAGCCTGCTCTTGGTGTGCTATGTATATTCCTGAACTGCCAATGCCCATCGCTTTATAAGTTTCTGTAGTTTTGAAGGATATAACCTCACCAGGCTATTTAGGCTAAGGTGGGCATTTCTACAAACTTAGAATTTTTGACAGTGTTTCTGTTGGTTAACAATTGAAAGATAAAGCTAAAATTAAAAGCTTCCTTTTGGTCACGTTTTTAGTTTGGGAGGTGCAGGAGGTATGTCAGCTTCTGTATCACAAAAGGAAAGACAGACAAATACCCCTATCCTATAAGGAGACTGCTATAAAATAAGCTGACCCACTTGACAATGCAGTTCATTCAAATCAAATGTTTTAAAACAAGCCAACATGATGGGAATACCCTGAAGCAAATGGTGAGCCACTGTGTGAGACAGAATGCTGGACTGGATGTGCTCCTGTGGCCTGTTCCAGCAAGGCTGTTCTTATGATTCAGTCTGTAGATTCCTTTTGAGAAATATTTACTGTATGTCTCAATATAAGTCCATTTGACTAATTGCTGAATGTAAGAACTTAGGTACAAAGATCCATTGGCCAAAATCCTGTTGCCCATTGTAGTAAGTTATACAGGTGAAACTCGGAAAATTAGAATATCATGCAAATGTCCATTCATTTCACTTAAAAGGTGAAACAAATATATGAGACAGACTCATTACGTGCAAAGCGAGAGATGTCATGCCTTAATTCGTTATAATTGTGATGATCATGGTGTACATGAGATTATGTGATGATTATGGGGTACATGAGATTGGGGCTGGGGTTTTCATAAACCGTAAGCCATAAGCATCAATATTATAACCAAGTAAGGCTTGAACTATCTCGCTTTGCATGTAATGAGTCTATCTCATATATTTGTTTCACCTTTTAAGTTTCATTACTGAATTGAATGAACATTTGCACGATATTTTTTGAGTTTCACCTGTACTAGAGTAAGCTCATTAAATCAATGATGGGAATTTAGTTCTTCCATGTCTGGGCCAAAGGTGAAACTACCAAAATAAGCCACCTTTTAGTGAGTCCATTCTGCAGTTCCTTTGGCCTGACCTAGTGTGAGAAAGGCTAGCCAGCAACACAAGGTTACCATTACCAGGGCATGCCTGATTGAGGTTAAAAAAATAACAGTCTTTGAGGAGGCTGTTTCTTTGTATCCGTACCATGAAGACCATCCTGAGAATATAATACAGTGGTCCTTCATCTGCCTTCTGCATCGCAGCATGACCCACGTATCACTGATCCAGTTCTGTGAGTCACTTTCTGGTCCTTAGCCCTTTTGGCATGCAAAGTCCTCCTCAGCCCCAGGCCAGTATTGATGAAGCTGCTGCCTTCCATCAAGATCGATTCAGGTGGGATTTAATCCATTTAGGGATCATCACCCTTCCCTGTGGACTTTGGCACCCAAGGCCATCAGTTCTCAGAGTTGTCAGGTTAATTAACCGCTGTCTGACAGTCGGCGTTGAGTCGCTGGCATTATGGTCTACTCTATTAACATAGCAGGATAACCTGGTCAGACTGGCCTGAGAATTTAGTGAGACAATTGCTCTGTAAATGTTTTGAATTTGCCCACTGTTTGCAACTTACTTTAGCATAGGAAGTCACAATTAGAGTAGGTCCATTTGAATCAATGGAACTTATGGAGGAGTTGAGTCACTAAATTACCATTGATTCAATGGACCTACTGTAATGCACTTTATTATGCTAAGCAATAGGATTTTATTATGCTAAGCAATAGGATTTTATTATGCTAAGCAATAGGATTTTGGTCATTGGTGCAGAAGTCTTAAGTTTCATTTCTATGTGTTCTAGGTACGTTTTAAAATCAGAGACAACAATAGTACATTTATAAAATATTGGAAGAAGCTATGCTGTTATATTTTATATTTGCATTCTTTGAGGTATAATTAGATGCACTTTCAATATGCAGGAACGGGAAGCCGGAATGAAAGATGTTTTTGTCTTTGTAGACGACTGATCTTTATTTTACATAACATAACACAAGGAGTTATGTGATATACAGGAATACTCGCCTTGTAAAAAGTACAGCCTACAAGCAAGACATGTAATTGTTTTCTTTCCTGAAATAAAATGACCTTGACCCAACCCTAGCTGCAGACTATGCAGAGTAAGTTTGTTATGAAGTTCTGGCAAAAATGTCATTATGGAAACCTTTAGTGGCTCAGGTAAGCTGTTTATGAATTGAAGGTCCTTTCTTAATAAATAAATGAAAATTATTAAAGTTGTTTGAATGTCTGTTATAAGAACAGCTTCACTATAAACCTTGCTGCTGTGATGGTTTCTATATTGCTCTTGTGGTTTCATCCATGCTCCTCAAATTGCAAGAAATGAGAATTGGGATGGATGTAATAATAACAAAAGCTGCTTGTGAGTGGAGTGGGCTGCCCTGAAAGTTGGTGACCTCTTGTTTGCTGCAAGTTTTAAACAGGGAGGTTAGTAAAGATAATGGTTTCCCTTGCTGGAAAGCCAGTTGTATCCGACTCTAAGGTTCAGTGTTCATCTCTGTTTCAAAGCTGAAGAGCCAGCACTGTCTGCTTCTGCAGACGTTTCCATGATCATGTGGCAGGCATGATTAGACACGAGTGCACGGAACGCTGTTACCTTCCCACCAAAGTGGTCCCTATTTATCTACTTGCAATATAGCTATGGATTTTCTATATTGAACTAGCTGACTCTTGAGGTTCCATCTAACTGTTCAGTGGTTTGATTGTATGATTCTGGCCTCCTGGTGAAGATGTATGATTGATGATACTTCCCCCCCTCCTAATCCCTTGGATCTTTTACAAAATTGCAACTTCCCCCAAAATGCCATCAGTTGGCCTCCAATAATATGAGGCATGACACCTTAAAATTTCTAAAATTCTGCACAGCATATTAGCCACCCTGAGTGGTGCTTGCACCAGAAGGGTGGGGTGTAAAATGCAAATGTAAATTCGTTCATTGAGATTTTCAACCCATGCACATATTGTTTGGGTTGTCGTTGGCTGCTACTTGTATCCGAGTACAGTATACATTTCCCCTGAAAATCATTTTCACATTTAATGAAGAACGACAAGCAGGGAAAACGCCACTGGTGTGAATTTGTTTTAAGGTGTATCCCAACTTGCCATGAAGTGACCACACACTGATCACAGCCACCTTCTGCAGCATGTATGAAATGAAGCATGCAGGATTTAACACCGGGACTGCAATGGACTACCGCAGCCTTGAGCATATTATCAAGCCAGTCCGTCTGGCACAGTGTGGTACTGTGGCAGGTTCTCACCAGTTCTGGCGAACTGGTAGTAGAAATTCCAGGCCACGCCGGCTTGGCTGGCCATACCCACCTCTCAACCTCCCACTCCCAGCACCGTCGGAAACGCGTCCCATTTGCCTTGCCCAGGACCAAAGGCACACTTTCATCTCCGCTCTTTACTTGCGTCTTCGGCCCTGGGCAAGGCAAATGGGATGCATTTCTGGCAGTGCTGGGAGGGGGAGGCCAGCCAGTGCCAGCCCACCACCTCGTCCCGCTCACCTCCCAGCAGCGCCACTGCTCTGGGACTCCTCATCATCTCCGCGAAGCAAGAGAGCAAGGTAGGTTTCTTTTTTTTTTCTGGTGTGTGTGTGTGTGTGTGTTTGAGGCCACGTCCACAGATAGCCACACCCACCGAGTGAGTAGTAAAATTTTTTTTACAGTGCATCACTGATCTGGCATGGCCTCTTCCACCTCCATGACCATTGGGAATCAGAATAGTAAAGTGGTTCCTCCTCCACTAATTTTGCCGTTGGGCCCAATATGATGGTTTCCAGTGGCATTTCCTCCAATGAGGGGATCATCACCCTACCTAAAGGGGCTCATCTGCCTGTAGCCATAGGCTGCTTTAGGGAGTCAGGTTATTTAGCGCCACCCAACACTTGGCGTTGAGTTGTTGGTTGCATGGTCTACTCCATTATCATAGCATTATTATTATGATTAGTAATCTTCATGATAGCCTTGTAAAATAAACTAGACTTATTGTTTCCATTGTGGGAACACTGTTGTTTCCAGCAGGGAAAGAAAAGCATAGAGGTAAAATAGTTTGCCAAAAAACACGTATAAAGTTTGTGGCAGTGGACAGAAATAAAATTTGGCTTCCTAGTTTAGAGTCAGTTTGGAAAGACAATCATTATAACATGATTAATAGTGGTCCAAGAATTTCTCGTGATAGCATCTTAAAAGTCCACAATATTTGCTAGAATCTTAATTAAAACCACCATTTATCATTTTCTCTGATATCGCTAAACTGCAGATGACACAAAGATGTTGTTTTGATAGACAAATGGGTCTTGAATTGTATGTTATAGTTTCTAATTAGACAATCACAAGTGATCCTTCTGTGTCTTTCCCAGCTATGTCAGGTTTTTTAAAAAAATGTCAGGTTGTTTTTTTTTACTGTTTTCAATACATTTATTACTAGTTGTGCAACAGTTTTCAATGCTGAAATTGGTTTTTGGTCCAAGTTTGGGGAGCAGCCTTGAAATACACTGTGTTTCCTAAATGTTTTAACAAAGTTAGAAATTATGTTCTGCTCCCACGTATTAGATTCTGAATGATTGATTTACAGCCAACTTGTTAAATTCAGAAACTGAGCCACCCACTCTACAGGCGCTTAAGCCCCACAACAATTGAACTTGGTGTTGAGAAAACATTACACCATGAAAAGAACAAGCTTGAGGTGACAAATTTATTGGATATGCTTCTGTTTTAAAGCAATTGTTTTCCTAAAAAAACTCATTTACTTCCAACTACAAGTAAGTGATTTAACAACAGACAATGCCTTGCTTTGGCACCACACAGTTATGAGCTTAATGCATAAAATAAGGGTTGGGAAAGTGTGATCCTCCAGATATTGTTGGACCGCAATTCCCATCATTGCCTAGCCACCATTGCCACTGGGAAGAGATTGTGAGAATAGTCCTGCAGTATTGGATTTGCATTGTGTCTCCCCTGTTTGGTTCAGAGACTCAGAATATTCTACCACCTGGTTTAGCCTATGAGTACTCTTTCAAAGTATCTAAAGGAGGCGGAAGGTCAGCAGTTCGATTCCTGAGTACTGCAGGATGGAATGAGCTCCCATCTTTGTTCCATCTCCTGCCAACCTACTAGTTGGAAAGCAAGAAATTGCAAGTAGATAAATAGGGACCACTTTGTACTCTGGTGTCTAGTCATGTCTGCCACATGACGATGGAAACGTCTGCAAAAGCAGACAGTGCTGGCTCTTCGGCTTTGAAACAAAGATGAGCGCTGAACCCTAGAGTCGGATAAGATTGACTTTCGAGCAAGGGAAATCTTTACCTTTAGGAGAAAATAGTGACTGCATTGTTCAGTGAGAGATAAGTTCCTCTAAAACCAATTTAAGAGTGCTATTGCAGGGTTAGTGGTTATAAGTGGCTCCCCCGTAGACAAAAGCCAGAAGGGAGGCACCAAGCCCAGGAGGAATTCAGAAATAGAAACTAGCTTTCAAAGGTAATAATTTCGTGTCAGAAATTATTCTGGGTTGAAAGGATTTTTGCTGGAGAAACTCCGCTCAGGGGACGCCTAAAATGAGGCTCCTTTCATGTCCCCAAGAGTAGGGACAGAGACGGGTGCTCAAACTGTCATGCAGTACTCGGGTCTCGAACTGCCGACTTGCCGGCCTTCTAGCTAATAAGGTGAGCTTCTTAACCACTGAGCCACGGTAGAGGTATGAAAGATCTGCTTTGTAAGAAAAGGTGAAGTGGACATGGATCTTTGCTGATGCAGAAGCAAATATGGGGACAAGCTATTAACTCCAAAGGGTATCGAACACCGTGGAGAGATGCTAAACAAATTGCAGGTTTGGAGCCTCTGACACAGATGTGACCTAAATATGCAGGTAATTAAAGGAACAAATCGAACCTTTCCATACAGCCAAGGACATTTTGCTGCTTGAAGCAGACAAAAAGCTTTGTTTCCCCCCCTACATTTGCATAGACAAGAGCTGATTGTTTGATAGCTGAATGTCTTATAGTGGTGATATAGAAGTGGCCCTAATAGATACTATGGTTTTTTCCAATTTCTGATTCCTTTGATTTGGCAAATGCCATGTTGATTCTCTGCAAAGATCTGTCCTTTATTTTGTACTCCTGTCCAGTAAAATTGATACCTAAGGACAACCTCCGGGTTGGATAGATAGGCAGGATATCTCTCAATGCCATTTCCAGGGAATCCTAAGGAGGTGAAGGCATCCGCCTGAAGCAAATGGTGAGCCACTGTGTGAGACAGAATGCTGGACTGGATGGGCTCCTGTGGCCTGTTCCAGCAAGGCTGTTCTTATGTTCTTATGAGTTTTAAGGAAATGTCTCTGTATGTCTTTGCATATCTCTCTCCAGAACAAGCATCTTCCCAGATGCTTTTCCTTTGCTCTTGTTGTTCAGTCGCACAGTCATGTCCGACCCTTTGCGATCCCATGGACCACTGCATGCCAGGCTCCTCTGTCATCCTCTGCAGCCCACTCAGATTTACACCCATTGTGTCAACAATGCCATGTAGCCACATCATCTGGTGCCTCCTTCTCCTTTTACCTTCGATCTTTCCCAGCATCAAGACCTTCTCAAGTGAGTCCTCGCTTCTCATTTGGTGGCCAAAGTGCTTGAGCTTCAACTTCAGTATGTGGCCTTCTAATGAGCAGTCAGGGTTGATTTCCTTCAGGATGGACTGATTTGATCTCCTTGCAGTCCAGGTTACTCTCAAGAGTACCAC
This sequence comes from Bradypodion pumilum, assembly GCA_035047305.1. Classification (NCBI taxonomy): domain Eukaryota; kingdom Metazoa; phylum Chordata; class Lepidosauria; order Squamata; family Chamaeleonidae; genus Bradypodion; species Bradypodion pumilum. The sequence continues at coordinate 29,094,055 of JAWDJD010000001.1, read as the reverse complement.
AGTTCAAAGGTGTCTATTCTTCTGTGCTCAGCCTTCCTTATGGTCATAAGAACATAAGAACAGCCTTGCTGGAACAGGCCACAGGAGCCCATCCAGTCCAGCATTCTGTCTCACACAGTGGCTCACCATTTCCTTCAGGGTATTCCCAAGCAGATGCCTTCACCTGCTTAGGATTCCCTGGAAATGGCATTGAGAGATATCCTGCCTATCTCTCCAACCCGGAGGTTGTCCTTAAGTATCCATAATTATAGCCATTGATACCCTTGTCCTCCATGAACTTGTCTAATCCTTTCTTAAAGCTGTCAAGACTGACAACTGTCACCACTTCTTCTGGCATGGAGTTCCATAGACCAGTAATCCTCTGGGTGAAAATGTACTTTCTCTTATTTGTTTTAGAACTCTCTCACAACCATACATTACTACTGGGAATACCATTGCTTTGACTATGTAGACATTTGTTGGCAGGGTGATGTCTCTACTTTTTATTATGCTGCCCAGGTCTCTCTAATTAAAACATTGCGATCTCAAGAGTGCCCAATGAATTAGCAAATAATATTTAAAATCCAGCGGAAATCTTTATTGCAGATCTTTATCCACCATGCCTGGAGGCAACAGATTAATTTAGGGGGTTCAAAGTGAAATGTTTTTGGGGTGCCACTCTCATCTGCCATATCTAGCAAAGCCTGATGTAATACAGCCCAAAAACATGGCAGTCACAGGTTGTTGGATGTTCATTGCTTAAAGTCCAATAATCCATGGCTTAAATCTCAGTAATAAAGCAGAATTTGTATGTTCCATATACAAATTCAGTCAAAGATCATGCTTTTGTACTTTTTAAAAATAATAATATGGGATTTCATTTTCACCCTTCACCCCTCCCCAATATGTTCTGTTTCAAAAACGGGATGCTTTCAACCCTGATCCTCCATACCCACACCCACACCCATGTATTATAACTTTCAAATCTTAAAACAAAGATTGTACTGTTCCTTTAAAGTTTGAGCATGAACCCACATCTGGAGACACTTAACTGCTGCTTAAAAGAAATACACACCCATCTTCTAGGGAGTGGACTCTGAAAATGTACTTGGTTCTTAAAATGCTAACTCATAAACTGAGATTTCCAGTTAGCTGCTAAGTCTCCATGAGCAGAAATGGAAGCCAAGAGCTTTATACAGTGGTAGGTACAAAGGCTGTCTTGAAAGCCAAGTCACTCCAAGCACCATCCCTAAGAGACTAATAACTAATCCGTGATTAAAACTGAATGTCTGGCAATAATTTTCTTCCTGGCTTTATAAAAGGCAAGGAATGTGTTATTCAAAGACTGGTTGAGAGAGATGTGTGCATCATCTGGGAGAAAAAATCACCTGAAAGAGGCTGTTTATGTAATTTGTCCCGGTTCAGAAAGTGCAGTACAGTATGTCAAAAGTGACATCCTGTAGTACAAACCAGACATAGGTTTCTGACTTAGTTTAAGCCAAAAAAGGTGTTGATTGAAACAGGTCAGATTAACCCAGTAGGTCAAACATTGGGGTTGCACCTGGAGGGCCTGAATTAAACTCTTGAAATCCTTTGTTTAGTCCATAAGTAGTATGGAATTGAGTATGATATAAGTCAAGGATGGGTTATGATGTCTCTAAATGTTTTGGGCTACAACTCTCATAGCTCATTATTATTGGCTAGTCTGGTTGGAACTGCTGGAAATCATAAACCAGATCACTTTGAAGGTCAAATTTACTGACTGATTTGGTTTGATTTATGCACTGCTTTTTATAGATTCCTTGTAGCTATTGCAACCTTGCAGGCTGAATCCCTAGTTTGGGGAATGAACGAAAGAAAGAATGGTAAACCACTTTTGAGCTACACTATAGCTAGAACACTCTGGAAAGCAGTGCTATAAATTGGAATTGACGGGATGGCACATGATTATTATAAATTGTTATAAAACCACCGGGGACTGTGATGGCTTATCGGTTAAGATAACTTGACGACTGGAAGGTCGGCAGGTCAGCAGTTTGAGACCTGAGTTAAGCATGACGGAGTGAGCTTCCGCCGCTGTCCTGCCAACCTAGCAGTTCAAAAGCAAGAAATTGCAAGTAGATAAATAGGGGCCACTTCGGTGGGAAGGTAAACAGTGTTCCATGCACTCCAGTGTTAGTCATGCTTGCCACGTGTCCACGGAAACAACTGCAAATACAGACAGTGCTGGCTCTTTGGCTATAAACAGAGATGAACACCAAACCCTAGAGTCGGATACAACTGGCTTTCGAGCAAGGGCAGTACCTTACAAAAGCACCTCACAGTGGAAGACTTTGAGATAGCTCAGGAGGTTTGCACCTGCTTAAATGCTTCACTCTTTTGTGTTGTCTCAGTAGAAATTTGCTCATAGGCTTTCAAAGACAGCTTCAAAAAGTTGCCTCTAAATAGAGATGGTCTCTGCCAGACCACACTGTGCAGACTGTGGTGCTTGGAACATGCCAGCCGACAGGATGACACTGGGACAGCTGGCTGGCTGGCAAGAACAACAAAGACTCTACAGTGAAAGTTGGAGTGTTTGAACTTGACTGATCAAATTTTACTGGGTCTAAGGGCTTGGCAAGGGTAAGGCACAGAAATTCATTGGAGACCATTTATATTTTCAAGTAACACTCTTTACTGCTTTAATAAGCTTTATATAGCTCTGCCTTAGAAAAATAATTAGAGGCTGCGACGGTGGTATGTGTGTGTGTAATGTGTGGCGGGACAATTTTTACCTTTTATATTGAACAAACAGGGTCTCTAAAACATCCTAAGTAGCCAACCTCCTGTGCCTTGTTCACAGAAAGAGCCTTCTCAAAGATTGTACTATTTTTTTAAAAAAACTACAATCAGGCATACCCCAGCAACGGCCTCCTTATGTTGCCAGCTAATCTTTCTCACACGAGGTCAGGCCAAAGGAACTACAGAATGAATGCAACAAAAGGTGGCTTCATTTTGGCAGTTTCACGTCTGGCCTAGACACTGAAGAAAAAGAAGAGATAGCTTGACGGTTTACAGCAGTGGTTGTGGTTCCCAATGTGGGGCACATGCCCAATGGGGGGGGGAGACTCCAAAACCCAGAATCCTAAATCAGTAAATTGGCTGATCAGTGCTTTGGGGAATTGGCTTAGGCTTCTGGGATTTGAAGTCCAAAAACCAAAGGTTAGGAAACACTGGTCTACAGCCATCTGTAAGCGCTAATTCTTATCTTCATGTTGTGGAAAAGCTTCCCTTGCTGATTGTGTAGGCCAAGCTGGTCAAGACACAGGAGTGGGTCACACTGCCCTTCTCCACCTCATCCCAACTCAGCTGGCAATGCAAATATTTCTTGCTTGAGTTGAAAGAACCAGAAAGACAAAGTAGAAATGAATCCTTCACAGGAATGTGTAAGTGTTCTCACTCCGAAAAGAATGCAAAAGCTTTCCAAAGTGCTAATACCCCATAACAGGTCTAGGAAAGCTGTGATCCTCCCAATATCACTAGACTCCTATTTCCACCAGTTCCAGCCAGCTTGGTTAATGTTGAAGAAGCATACAAATGGTACATTTCCCATGGAGAGGAAATGACAGGTTCACCATCACCACTAGGGGTGTGCTGGGCACCATGAGAGGGTGCTGGACAAGGGCGAGGGGCAGCGACCAAGGGACTGGGGAGAAGTCTGCCCCTGGGAGCTGCTTGATCACCACCCCTCACTTGCTCCGCCCGGCGCGTGGCATTTTGAAATAAAACATTGCCCCAAGCTGAAGGAGGGAGCTTGGAGCAATGGCTTAATCTAAAGTGCTGTGTGCCGGGCGGACCAAGCGAGGGGTGGTGACCAAGGGATGGAGGAGAAGGCTGCCCCTGGGAACTGCTTGGTCACTGCCCCTCACTTGGTCCACCCAACGGGTGGCACTTAAGAATAAATCATTGCTCGAAGCAACCATAGAGAAATTACAGAAGAGACAGAGAGGACGCGAAACACAAGAGTAATATTGCAAAAACTCCCCTGATGAAATTTATTGAATGAAATGTCTAATTAACCGGATAGACGTCGGGAGTTTGGGGCCAGTTTATATGGGAGTTTGACATCCCAACTAAATACGAGTTTATGAGCTGTTTTGGACGAGAGATAAAAAGTGTAATAGAGGAATGAATCATTGTTTCATATTGTTACAAAGGACATAGTGAAGAAGTTGAAGAGAACATATTTGAATTTGGTTACTATTGTCAAGATTACAAAAGGAACTTGAAGACTTTTTGTGCAGAGAAGTATCTGAGTTTGGTTTCTGTTTGATGACATTACAAGTTAATATACAAGAGTTTGCAAAATAAAAATAAAAATAACATTAAGAATACAAAGACCTTATAAGAAGATTCGTTTATCATTATCTTCATCATTTTTGGGCATACACAAACGGTACATTGTGTTTGTATCCTTTTCTCCGTTTGGCCATTTTTTGCTGTGCTTAATCTAAAGTGCAGCACGCTGGGCAGATAAAATAATAATAAAATTATTATTTGTGCCCTAGAGCGCCAGAGGCAAGGGCGCACTGGGATGAATCCCCCTGTCCCAGTGGCCCAGCCCATGCCTGATCACCACCAATTCTGATGGTACCCAAAAGCCCCTTGCAAAAAGTCTTTGGATTAGGGATAGATAACATCCTCAGATTAAATGGCATGACTGACTGTTATGACAGGTGACTTGGCTTTCTTTTTCATTTTGTAAACACACTTCTATTTTGGTATAAATATTTTGCAGGCTGACATCTCTTAATACTCTCTTAAGGCTATGTATGTTTAACAAGGTAGACGCTAAGAGCAAGGTTGTTTATATCAAATGAGCAGATCTTGTCCCCTGTCCAGTTAAGTGGCTACTTCCTCTTCTCATGTATTGGATGACTCTTCTGCTTGCCTCTCCCACTGTTGAGCTCTTGTACCATGCCCATACAGAGTCTGCGGAACAAGTCACTAGCAAGCGTGTGTAAATTAAACGTGTTCTGTTTTCAGCAACAGTGTGAATGTGCCTTTAGACATGTACAATGAATCAATTTGATTCATTCAGTTGCATGAAAAAGAATCATAGCATTTCCATGCCTAACAAAAATAATAAGTTAAAACCTCAGAGGTGACTTGAAATCTAAGCGGAAACAAATAAAATAGGTAAAATGGTGAAATGTATGCATAGGATATAAACATTCTATATTTTACATGTATTTTCCTTTGCAACAGAAATACAGCTTTTGTAATCTTAAGTAATCTACTGTATATGATACATTTTATACCTTAGTATGGTTCAGGTGATTGCTTCTTGCCAGCTAGATAAGGGTGCTTAAGAGCTCCATTGGAAAAGTAGAGTGAATACAACAGACATTGGCTCTTTGTGACATTTTTAGAAAACGATTATCATCCTCTACTGAATATAGAACAAAGGAACTATTGTACAATTGTCCAAAATTAAGCTGCTTAGCATATTAAATTGTACGACAGTAGGCTAATTGAATCAATGGAGATTTAATGAGTAAACTCCTCTAAAAGTCCCAATTGATTCAAATGGGACTAGTTTGACTGCAATTTACTATGCTGAAGTAAGTCACAACTAGAGTAGGACCATTTGTCTTTGATGTTATCTCTCCAGCTTCTCTGCCTCGTGCTCTTTGTCCTTCTCCTCTTTTCACATATGCCTTGTGCAGTTTGGAATTCCAAGACATTCTCTCAAAATTTGCTGTCTTTGTATATGTTTAAAATTGGTTCTATTCCAATTCTTCCCCTTATAATCTCATTTCTGATTTTAGTCACCCCAGCAATCTTCCTTGCGGCATCTCATTTCCATGGTAACTTACTTTCTTTTATGTTTTGTTGTTGGTGTCCATATTTGGCACCAGTAACATAAGGTGTGAATGAATTATTATGCTTTGTATGAGGTGTTTCTTTGTGCTGTTCAGTATTACTTTATGTTGTAAGAACGAAGCTAATTGTACCAATATTTGGTTTTCCTTACTACACCATATGTTAATCTCTTCGTCCATTTTGCCATATTCAGTAAATGTTGTTCTCCTTCGTATAGTTTGTGAATCCCCACTATTGGGTTATGCGCCTGCGCAGAACACTGATCGGAGGCTTAAAAGCTCATTGGTCAAAAGTTTTGGCGGTAAGACTGCCCACCGTAACGCCCACCCTGAGGCGCTAGTCTGCCATTTTACCTCAGTTCTCTTCTTTCCGCCTCAGCAGCAGGACGTTCGTTGAGAGCTTCCTCAATTTTTTTCGTCTTTTCTGAGGAAAAGTGTTTGACGAACTTTACAATTTTTTCTGGCAATCTTGTCCTTCCGGCAGGATTGCCACCCTGGTGCTGTTTCTTCTTTCTGTGGACTCAGTTACCGACCTCGCTCCGGTCACCGTTTCCCCCCTCAAGGGGGTGGTGGCTGGCCTGCCCTTCGGGGTGCTCACCTTCTCGAACCTTCCGTTGGGAATTTTTTTTCATGGCTGCAGCTTTCAAGCAGTGTTCTGCTTGCCTGAAGAAGTTCCCTGCCTCCGACAGGCATAGCTTCTGTTTTTTCTGTCTGGGAGAATCGCACCAGAGCCAATCCTGCGTTCACTGCAAGAACTTTACGTGGCTTGCAGTTCAGAACCGGAGTAACCGGTTAAAAGCGCATCTTATGGAGCTCGCCTTGGCTCCCGCCGCAGCTGCATCCATGTCCGCTGGTGCCTCTCAGCCTACTCGGCCTCTGCCTCTACCATCTTCTTCTTCCACCCTCTCCATCAGGAAGAAGAAAAAGAAGGAGAAAAATGGGGAGAAGAAAAAGAAACATAGGCCGGAGGAAAGGCGATCACTCCCGCCTACACCTTGCCCTCCTATTTCTCCAGGGCCTTCGCCTCCCTTTTCGGTCGCGAGATGTCCTTCACCCGGATCCTCAGTGTGGGGCGGACAGTCCTCTTCGGGATTGCCTGCTAAAGGACGCAGGGATGGGGCTCCAGCTCACCCACTGCAGGTGGTCGCTTCTCCGCCTCGAGAGAGGGGCCGTCCACCCACTAGGCAGGCATCTGTCTCTCCGAGACCTAGGACTCCGACGATAGACGAACTGCCAACCACCATTCCAGCCACCGTTTCGTCTCCGATTATACCAGCCACCGTTTCGCCTGCCACCGTTTCGTCCCAGCCATCTGCGGTGGATGCGACCCAGGTGGACTTCTTCAAGGGAATGTTCGAGGCCATGGCGAAGTCGTTCGCCCAACAGTTCAAGGCCACCATCCCTGCGGCCTCTGCAGCTCCGGTACCAACCACTGCAAGCCCCAGGGATGTTGGCCCTGCTGCTGCTCCGCCGCCCTCTCGAGGGTCGAGTGTTCGCTCCGCTGGCCCACCCATATCTTCTTGGTGTGGAACAGATGTCGATGCAGTGAGCTCCCAGCCCGTCGACCCGCCCAGGCCGTACTGGCGCAGTCCCGACCTGGATACTAGGATTCCTACCTCGTCTTCCGATGATTCCAGCGCGTCTTCGAGGAGGACGAGGGAGACGTCGATGCCGACAAGACACTGGACCAGGCTATCGGCGCGGTTGACCCACCGCGTGGTGAGGATGAACGCTCCCTCACGGCGATGCTCACCCGTTTGGGTACCGCTCTTAATCTGAAGGTGGACCAACAGCTGCTGGAGGGCGAGGACCAAATGACCGCCAAACTGGACAAAAAGGCGATTTGGCTGGTCCACATCACCATGCTTCCTTCCATGTTGACGTCAGCGAAGACAACATGGAAGAAGCCGGTGTTGTCTCACTCCGTTTCGTCCAGACTTGACGGAATGTATCGAGTCCTGGATGAGAACGTCGAGTTTCTCCATGCGCACCCTTTGCCGAACTCTTTGGTGGTCAAGGCCTTCCAGCATAAAACGGCCGTCAGCGGTTTTCCGGTACCTTCGACTCCGGAAGGGAAGAAGCTGGACACGGTGGGCCGTAAGTTTTACACCACTGGTTCTCTCTTCCTGCGAGCTGTGAACTACTCAGCGGCCATGGGCCTCTATCAGTCCCACCTCTGGGAGCAAGTGAAGACCCTTGCTGTGAAACTGCCTGCCGACGCCCAGAAAGGATTCGACTCTCTGGCTACGGAAGGAGACCTTCTGGCAGAACAACAGATGCGGACTGCCAGGCACATTAAAGATTACGCGGCCAAGGACATGTCCTCTGCCATCTTGCTCCATCGCCATGCTTGGCTCAGGGGCACCTCTCTCGATGATGCCATGAAGAAGCTCATCGAAGAGTTTCCATTTGATGGGCAAGGCCTGTTTGGACAAGACATCGATAAGGTGCTTAACGAACTGCGGCAGACGAATTCGACGGCTAAGTTCCTGGGGCTCACTACGCCAGCTCAGCCTACCAAGCCACGGTTCCAGCCCTTTACCCAACGGTATCGGGGGAACCCCCAGCAACAGGGTGGCTCAACCGACCAGCTCAGGGCCAGTTTCTATAAACAGAGACGCCAACACAAGCCTCGCTACCAACCCTACGGACAGGGCAAGTGGACCGATGCAAAATCCAAGTCCCAGGTTTGAAGTCACGAAGGCCAAGGCTCTCTCGCTCCACCTCCCATACCTCCCCCTCCAGAACTTCCTCCAGGTGTGGTCCGGCATCACGAACGACCGGTGGGTCTTAAAGATCTTGTCCGCTGGTTACGCCATCGAGTTCGTACGGATGCCTCGGGTAAGAACATAAGAACAGCCTTGCTGGAACAGGCCACAGCCCATCCAGGAAAACACCATTTCACCACCTCGTCCCCTCATTTGGAAGAAGAAATATCAACTCTTCTGTCCAAGGGAGCCATCGAGCAGGTAACACCGACCGATTGGGACAACGGTTTCTACTCGAGGTACTTCGTGGTTCAGAAGAAGGACGGAGGACTTCGGCCAATTCTGGACCTGCGCCACCTAAACAAGTACATCCACACCAGGAAGTTCCGGATGGTGACCCTCCAGACCGTCCTTCCTCTCATCAATAAGGGGGACTGGTTTACAGTGATAGACCTCAAGGATGCTTACTTCCACATCAGCATCCTCGAGGATCACAGACGGTTCCTCCGGTTCAGAATGGGAAACTCTGTGTACCAGTACCGGTGCTTACCGTTCGGTCTGGCTACAGCGCCCAGAGTCTTCACCAAGTGCATGGCTCCGGTGGCTGCCTTCCTCCGTCAGAAGGGGATCAGGGTCTTCCCGTACATCGATGACTGGTTGATTGTCTCTCCCACCAGCTCGTCATCCATTCGGGACATGGAGTTCAAGGTTCACCTCATGGAGAGTCTTGGCCTCAGAATCAACTTTGCCAAGTCAAAGTTGAATCCTTCTCAGCACGTCAAATACATTGGAGCGGTACTCGACTCGCTAGCTACCAGGGCCTTCGCCCCCCAGAAACGCTTACTGGACATTGCACAAGGGGTAAGCGAATTCAGGGACAAGCCATTTATGAAGGCGAAAAAGGCACAGAGACTTTTAGACCTCATGGCCTCAACGATGGCGGTGATTCCTCACGCCAAGTTAAAGTTCCGGTCCCTGCAGTCATGGTTCCTCCACGAGTTCGACCCGCTCATGGAAAGCCAGTCCAAACGGCTGATTCCGTCTCCAGAACTGGTGGACCAGCTAGTGTGGTGGACCCCTCAATGTGGCCACGGGGAAGAGCTTTTACCCCCCACAACCTTCATTGCAGGTTTTGACTGACACAAGCAACCTCGGCTGGGGGGCTGCCTGCAGGACTTTGACGGTCAACAACGTTTGGTCGCCTCACGAGATGGTGCACCATATCAACTATTTGGAGCTGCTGGCGATTTGGAAGGCCCTACGTTCCTTCGAGGCTCTGCTCACCGGCAATGTGGTTCAAGTGGCCTCAGACAATACCACGGTGGTGGCATACCTGAACAAGCAAGGAGGGACGAGATCCACCATCCTGCTTTATCTTGTGGTGCAACTTTGGGAGTGGTGCCTGGAAAGACACATCTTTCTAAATGGAGTACACATTCAGGGCAAGCTGAATGTCCTGGCCGACCACCTCAGCCGTCTCACCTCGACGACCTACGAGTGGGAGCTGGACGACGAGGTGTTTCAGTCCCTTTGCAGGGCTTGGAGAACTCCGAGCATCGACCTCTTTGAGTCGGAGTCCAACAGGAAATGCCACAGGTACTGTTCCAGGGCAGGCATTGGACTGAACTCCGAGGGCGATGCCTTCATGAAACGGTGGGATCAGGACTACCTCTATGCCTTTCCCCCGTTTCCTCTGGTTCAGAAGGTCCTCAACAGGATGTACCAACACCGCACCAATGCAATCCTCGTTGCTCCAGCGTGGCCTCGTCAGCCCTGGTTTCCTCTACTGTTGCACATGTCATCACAGTATCGTACGCTGCTGGAATCGCCAACTCTTCTCCAAATGGAACACGGCCAGCTCCACCATTCAGACCTGCCCAGCCTCCACCTCACCGCGTGGAGGATAACCCCAGACTGTCCAGGATCTTGGAAGTCCTATGCCTCCAAATACAGGCGTTTTTGTGCCTTCCTGGCATCCCAGCAGGCATACCCTCCACAGGTGGGACTGCAGGACATCATGGCCTACCTCCTCCATTTGGCGGAGTCTGGCCTTAGCATTACCTCCATTCGGGTCCATCTGGCAGCGGTGGTGGCTCACTTTCCAGCTGGTTCGCCTGCGTCTGGTGCCTTTCACGACAAGATGGTAAAGCGTTTCCTCAAGGGATTGCGAAACACTTTTCCGCCGGTCAAGACTCCAAGAGCACAATGGTCTTTGCCGTTTTGAACGCGCTCACCAGGACTCCTTTCGAGCCTATGGATACCGCGGATGTTCGTCTCCTCACGTGGAAGACTGCATTTCTGGTGGCTATCATGTCCGCTCGACAAGCTGGTGAACTGGTTGCTCTGCGGGCAGACGCACCGTTTCTTCAGTTTTTCAATGACCGCGTGGTGCTCCACACGGACATCACCTTCCTTCCTAAGGTAGTCTCCCAGTTTCATATGGTGCAGACTATCTCATTGCCAACCTTCTTCCAGAACCCCACTAACGCCCAAGAAAAGACTTGGCACACACTGGATGTGAAACGAGCTTTATTGTTTTACACCAGCAGGACAAGGGAGATCAGGAAGTCACAGCGTCTATTTGTTGCATATGGAGGAAAGTCCAAAGGTGAACTCATCTCTGCCCAGAGGTTCTCTAAATGGATTACATCTACCATCTACCTGGCCTACGAGTCTGCCTCGTTGCCACCTCCACCGCATGTCAGGGCGCATTCTACGAGAGCAGTTGCCATGTCCACTGCCTTTTTGGAGGGCACTCCGCTTGAGGACATCTGTAAGGCTGCCACCTGGTCCAGACCTTCTGCATTTGTCCAACATTACAGGGTGGACACCTGAGCTACTGCGGACGCCAGGCTTGGTCGTGTCGTCCTTGCCAGAGGGCTCAGGGCGCCTCGCCCTTGACGATCCATTCTACCTGACCAGCATACTCTTCGTGGGATCATCTCATCCGACTGCCCACTGACCAAGTAAGTGTGATCTTGCTAATCTTCCAATAGTGGGGATTCACAAACTATACGAAGGAGAAAGTTCGGTTTCACTTACCAGTGATAACTTTTGTTCTTCGAGTATATAGTTTGTGAATACACACTACCCACCCTGCCTCCCCTCTTGAGCTGCACGGATGAGATCAATTGGTTTATCCTGTGCTTGGCTTAAGTATGGAACTGAGGTAAAATGGCGGACTAGCGCCTCAGGGTGGGCGGTACAGTGGGTGGTCTTACCACCAAAACTTTTGATCAATGAGCTTTTAAGCCTCCGATCAGTGTTCTGCGCAGGCGCATAACCCAATAGTGTGTATTCACAAACTATATACTTGAAGAACGAAAGTTATCACTGGTAAGTAAAACCGAACTTTCCTAGGTACTGTATTTGATCTCTGCCACTTGTTTTATACTTGTTCCCTCTATTTTAATAAACTGTATATCAAGTACAGAACCTAAAGAAGTACTATCAAGATCAATGCCTTAGCTGTACCACAGCCTAATGGAAGTTTCCCCCCTATTTTTCTTACCATATACTGTACATTGCACAAATTGTGGCAGTATTTTTCTACAGACATACTCATACCGCTTTTGTCAATGATACCATCTTAATCATGAGAATTTTTCCTAATGATTGAGGTCTCTTCTTTGCATCCTCCCCCACTGTAATGTTAAGATTTTGTGAGCAATTCTTCTTAGGCTTCTTAGGAAGAGCTCTTTTAGATCAGATTTAAAAAGAGTCAGTTTTTGAATGACCACTTCCCAAATTCCTCCCCTTAGCCAACATGAGGGAACCTGGGAGCTATACTAAATGAATAAATGCATTTTCAACCTCTGGGTGTTGTGCAGCTATGATGGCTTGTAGCCATTAGACTGGTCCTCCAGTTCTATGTCAAAGCCAAACCAGTCATCAAAATATAATGTAGCAACAAATTTCAAAATGAACTGTATATTGAATGAGGGTATGTTTTCATACCTGTCAAGTATCCCATATTGGCTGGGATTTCCCATATTCCAGCACTCATTCCTCCCCTTTCCTGCCACCACCCCGTATTTTGAACAGCAGGGAAAGGGGTTACTGTGTATGCGCACCCATTAGAGGCAGCGGTGCACATGTACAAAGGAGTTCAGCACATGAGCAAAGGGGTCCTGTGCATGCACAAAGGAGTTGTTGCTGCGCATGCACGCCCGGGCTGGAGCAGTTCCCGTATTTTCCGGAGCCGCGCTTGATGGGTATGTATGTTTTTTGGGCTACTCTGTTTTTCCTATCAAAGCACTAACCTAAGACTATTTGGTACTTAAGGTAGAATGACAAATGGTATCTTGCTCCCTCAATCATTGTACATTAGGTCAACTAATGCATTTTGATGCCTGGGAAGGAAAACCCTATAAGCACTTTTCCCCACCTCCCATGAAGTTAAAAAAAATATTATTATTTAAAATGGCTATTATTTCATAATATTACAGATTTGTTGCTAGAGATACAGGCTTCATAAGCTCTGCCTTTTGACAGGCTTGGCTTTTGTTGCCATTCAGTTTCTTTTGGTGACCATGAGTTCTGTTGTTAAGTAAGACAGAAAAATCTTTCCTTGTACATTTCCCCCATACAATGTGTAATTTTACAAACCTGTATATCAGGTCATCTCCCTAGCTATCAGTCCATTTTTGCTTTCATTTCCACCCCCCCACCCCCCAAAAAAAACCTTCCAAAAAGAATTGCTCACAAATTCTGGGCAAAAGGAACCCCAGACTTCAGTGTAGGGAAAATATATAGCAGGGGTTCCCAACCTAAGGCCCATGGGCTGGATCCGGCCTGTGGTGCCATTTCATGTGGCCCTCCACCACTCCAAGGGCATTCGAGAAACAAAATGGCCATCCCCTTTGAAGCTGTTAAGACAAAATGCCCCCCCCCCAATCGTGCAGGCAGGGCACAATGGCCATCCGGCCCTCAAAGCTGACAGAGAGTGTGACCCGGCCCCTGGCTTGAAAAGGTTGGGAACCTCTGATATATAGGATTCTATAGAAACAGGGGGACGGGAACATGAAAATAAATACAGAGAGCTTCTAAGCTCATCACTTGGTTTTATCCTGAATGGTTTATAATAAAACAAGTTTATTTGTTGGAACAATAAATATAATTTTACCTTATCATTAACATTCACAAGATTACTCCTTATTCACACTTCATCTTCCCAGCATGCTGCACTCTGCTAAAATTATGATCTTTGCCTTCTACAAGAAATGCATCACCCATGAGGGAAATAAAATGTAGATTTGCCTGTATGGATTTATGTATGCAAATTTAAAAATTATGGTGACAATTAAAATAGAAACACAATATATGGCACCAAAGCACTGAAGACTGTGTGTAGGAGTCTTGTGTAGCGGCAGAGAGAGAGAGAGAGATTGGGAGAAAGAAGGTGATGATTAACTTCTAAATTTAAATCTACATGAAACTGATCAATTAAAATAGTATCCCAGTACAGTACAAGATCTAACTGCATGACTTCAACATTTGGCTGCCCATCTGATAAACTTGGAGAAAAACACATTTCTATTGTCTGACATGAAGGGCATTAAGATATTGTCATCTAGCAAGAATGCACATAATCCAAATGGTATCTAACAAGACATCTAAGGGTGTTTGACAAGAGAAACATAGATAAAAACCGAGACCATTTTTTGGTTAAATATATCATAGAAGAATTTTTTTAATGAACCAAATGGAAATGAGTAAAATTGTTGACAGCCTTGGCAGAAAAGTAACGTTGCTCATTTATGAGCAACAGTGAGTTATCTTCCTAAAATCTGATTTTTCTTGGAATTTAAGTCCACAAACTTTGGAAGCAGCAGGTTTAATGGCACACACTCATGGGATGGTGTGTGTTGTATTTTTCTTCAAGGATTAATGGTTCGATCTTTGTCCTTGTTCCCTATACAAAGTACAGTATAGCCTTTTGGAAATTGTACACTGTTTCCAAAGGTTTTTATTGTACACAGTAACAAAAAGTATACTCTTCCATCTATCTGTACAGCACCCTTTCCTTCCATTTCATCACAATGCAAAATAAGAGTAGGAGATGCATGAGGAGAGGTCTGAAGAACTCATAGAGAGGAGTGAAGGAAGATGGGGTAGAAAGAAAGTGTTGTCTGTCTTCCATGATTTCCTCACCTTAGAACAGGGGTTCTCACCCTTTTTGCGCCACGGGCTGGACCACGCCCCCCAGACAGCTGAGCAGGCCGGTCATGCGGTTCCTCCTGCCGTAAATGCTGCTGTAAAATGCATCCACAGCTGTCATAAATGCATTTAAGACAGCCCTGGGTGCATTTACAGCAGCATTTATGGCAGGCGTGGGTGCGTTTATGCATGTGTGGGTGCGTTTTATGGCTTACATAAATGCGTCCGCTTCTGCTTCTGGTAGTGGCGAGGGTGGCGGTGGGCCACATTAAATAGTGTCATGGATCGGGGCCAGCCCATGGGCCATAGGTTGGCCACCCCTGCCTTAGAACAACAAGTGTACTGACTTGGGTTTCTGAGAATTGAAGTCCAAGAACACCTGGGGATGCATTGAGAAATCCTGGAGTAGACAATCACCATCTAATCATACTGCTAAAAATCTGTTTTTCAATGTATTTCTTCTAAAACCAGAAGTGACCAGAAATTTAATTTTTAAAAAAATAGAAACCCAGACCCACACTCAGTAAAATAAAGTCCTACGCATTTTTTAAAAGGAAAATTGCCACACTAGCTGGGTTTAATGAGCAACTGTACTCCCTTCTGGAGTATTTTTGCCCCAGAAGAGAAGGTCTGGGAGAGTAGCAGAGTTCCTCTCTGTACTACAATAAGTTCACAAGTGGGAAATGAAGGCATCTACTCTCTCCTGTTATTATACATGTCAGATTATGCATAGTGCCCATGATGCTAGAGGTAGCAAGTAGTAGCTGTCACAGCTAATAGCAGTTGATGGTTATTCTTAAAGTTCTTTTATAGTTGTCCTAGTTGGTGGATATCACTATACCTTGAGGTAGCAAATCCCATACAGTACTTTATGCACTATGTGGAAAAGGCCTTTTTTTCTAATTCTCCCAGCAATCAACCTCTGCGGATGACCTAAGTGGATGAGACAGAGGGAGGAAAACTCCCCTTCCACTTTCTTCACACCATTCTTAATTTTAACAACTTCTGTCATGTCTTTCTTACTTGTCTGTTTTGAATGCTAAAAATCCTAGACAGTGTAACCTTTCCTCACAGGACAGTTGCTTCAAGCCCAGACTGACTGATAGATTGACAGATTTCTGTCCCATCTTCCTTCTGAAAAGGGACCTAAGATAATTTTAGTTGTTCCTTTCTGCACCTTTTCCAGTGACACAGTATCTTTTTAAAGGTTGCTGTGTACTTACTATGGCAAGCGTGAGCACAACATAGATTTTGGACAGAGGTGTTGTGATATTGAGTTCCTGCACATGAACCTTTAGTTGTATTAATACACTGCAATGCTCATAAGAGACAGGGTGGTCTTTACATGAGCTGTTGTTGAATGGCACAGTATTTTAAAACTCTTTTCTACTTCTCAAAGCTCTTTATGAGATCCAGAAGGCTGTTTTTCTTGCATTCTTAATTATTCAGAGGGTAAAGGAGAGCAATAGAATACCATGGAAGCATGTAAGGAATGAGTGGAGTAGTTCCGCTTTTTCCATCACAACTGTGATATTCTTGTCCATGGTCTGCAGATGAAATGTAATTAAAACCTCTGTGTGTATCTGTTTGTTTGTTCATATACTGCCTTTCTTATTTATTTATTTAGTATATTTTTATACCGCTTTCATCACCTATTGGTGATCCAAAGCGGTTTACAGACAAACAAAGATGGTAAATTACATAAAACTTGAACTACAATTAAACATTGTGGCTGAACATCCGAGGGAGCCTAAGAGATGGCATCCAGGATCAATGTCAGTGACAGAGCCTGGTACTCAACATCCTCTGCAACATCCTCGGGCATCTTAAGGCCCATGTCATGGGTAACAGCCGCTCCCATTCCCCTCCAACTGGCTGAGGAGAGGAGCTCAGGGGACTCTGTGGCCGGGACGAAGGTGGAAAATGTCCTCCTGCCACGGAGCAACGGTCGCTTCCCATAGGAAACTCAAGGCAACTCACAACAATTAAAATCATGCAATAATAAGTTAAAATACAATACAAAACTATATATTAAACTTGGTCAGCATATTCTCATATTCATAAAACAGATTTTTTTAAAAAAGAATTGAATTTCCTAGCTTTTTTAAAACAGAGTTTAAGCACACACTATACACATATTTCAACAAAAAAAATCCTAATGTAGTATTATCCTGTGCTGTGTTCTGTGCACTCCGGTGTCTAGTCGTACCTGCCACATGTCCACGGAAATGTCTGCAGATGCAGACAGCGCTGGCTCTTTGGCTATAAACAGAGATGTGCACTGAACCCTAGAGTCAGATACGACTGGCTTTCAAGCAAAGGCGACCTTTACCTTTACTGAGGATCCTAGAAGATGAGCACATGGTCTGTGTTGTTATTTGTAGCAACAGCACAGCAAAGCAGGACAGGTTTTAGGCAATTTTATGTCTGAATGCAAGTCTCCTGTTCACCCCTTTTTAGCCCAGCTAATAAACACACATGGACTAGATACTTGAGAGAAAGAAAAATATCATTTACTCACAAAATGAGGTCAGAAGATACATGTGCTCTGGAGTCTTGGTAAAGTTGGTTTAGAAAGAAGTAAAGTCTTTTTTCCAGCCATGTGGCCTGGAAGATGGGGGAGCGCCAAAGGACATCTTTCCTCTTCCAAAGCAGAAAAGCAAGAGAGAGAAGGCCAGAGCAAAACAAAGGCCTTAACACATGCAAATATAGTCAGGTGATCTCTGAGGCAGGAAAGAACCTTTCTAATTGTAATTACAGGCAAACAATGCAAAACAACTTCCTTTAGGTCAGGCTAGTCTTTCCCGTCTCTGGTTACTGCATGTTGGGGTTGCACTCGAGTACTCAACAGTCTGTACTATGGTTGCTGGGGGAGGACAGAAGCAAGAATAGCTGGGATGTGGATGTAACTCCCTCTGTGCCAAAATATTGTTTTGGACTTAATGAAATGGTGAGACAAAGATATCTGTAAATGCAATATGTACAATGGAGAAACATATGCACCCTTAACCTCTCAGGTAGATTAAGAACATAAGAACAGCCTTGCTGGAACAGGCCACAGCCCATCCAGTCCAGCATTCTGTCTCACACAGTGGCTCACCATTTCCTTCAGGGTATTCCCAAGCAGATGCCTTCACCTGCTTAGGATTCCCTGGAAATGGCATTGAGAGATATCCTGCCTATCTCTCCAACCCGGAGGTTGTCCTTAAGTATCCATAATTATAGCCATTGATACCCTTGTCCTCCATGAACTTGTCTAATCCTTTCTTAAAGCTGTCAAGACTGACAACTGTCACCACTTCTTCTGGCAGGGAGTTCCATAGACCAGTAATCCTCTGGGTGAAAAAGTACTTTCTCTTATTTGTTTGAGAACTAGTACCCAAAAGTTTCATGGAGTGTCCCCTAGTTCTAGTGTTATGCGATAGGGAAAACAGTTTTTCCTTATCTACTTTGTCCACACCGTGCATGATTTTATAAACTTCAATCAGGTCACCTCTTAGACGTCGTCGTTCAAGAGTGAAGAGGCCCAACCGTTGCAGCCTCAGATGGTAAGGAAGGTGTTCCAGTCCCTTAATCATTCTGGTTGCCCTCCTCTGCACTTTTTCCAGCTCCATAATATCCTTCTGGAGGTATGGCGACCAGAACTGTACACAGTATTCCAGATGGGGCCTCACCATAGATTTATAAAGAGGCAAAATGACACTTGCTGACTTATTTTCTATACCCTTCCTAATGATCCCTAGCATTGAGTTTGCTTTTTTCACTGCTGAGGCACACTGGGTTGACACCTTCATTGAGTTGTCCACCAGGACACCAAGGTCCCTTTCCTGGTTTGTCACAGAGAGTTCAGACCCCATCAGTTTATAAATGTATTTGGGGTTCTTTGCCCCAACATGCATCACTCTGCACTTACTAATGTTGAAGCTCATTTGCCACTGTTTTGCCCACTCCCCCAGTGTCAAGAGATCCCTCTGGAGCTCCTCACAATCTCTCCCAGTTTTCACTACCCTGTATAATTTAGTGTCATCAGCAAATTTGGCTACCTTGCTTTTTACTCCTACCTCTAGATCATTTATGAAAAGGTTGAAAAGCAGGGGTCCCAGTACTGAACCTTGGGGGACCCAACTCTTTACTTCCCTCCACTTGGAGAAGTGTCCATTTAGTGCTACCCTCTGTTTCCTGTCCCTTAGCCAGTTTCTGATCCAGGACAAGACCTGTCCCTTTATTCCATGACTGGTAAGTTTATTCAAGAGCCTTTGGTGTGGGACCTTGTCAAAAGCCTTCTGAAAGTCCAGATAAACAATGTCAACTGGATCCCCCTTATCCACATGCTTGTTGACACTCTCAAAAAATTCAAACAGATTAGTGAGGCATAATTTGCCCTTGTAAAAGCCATGTTGGCTCTCCTTTAGCAGCACCTTCTCTTCTATGTGCCTATTAATTCTATCTTTTAGGATGGTTTCCATCACTTTACCTGGGACACATGTCAAACTGACAGGTCGGTAATTTCCTGGATCACCCCTGGATCCTTTGTTAAAATTGGTGTTACATTCGCTACCTTCCAGTCATCAGGCACAAAGCCTGATTTAAGTGAAAGATTATATATTTTGGCTAGGAGATCAGCAATTTCATCTTTAAGTTCCCTGAGAACTCGTGGATGGATGCCATCTGGTCCCGGTGATTTGTTAGTGTTTAGTTTAACAAGACATGCAAGGACCTCCTCCCTGGTTATTTCTATCTGGCTTAATTCTTCGGTTTCCCTTCCTACGAAGATAGGCTCTGTTTTGGGCATGTGGTCTCTGTCTTCTTCAGTGAATACTGAAGCAAAGAATTCATTGAGTCTCTCTGCAATCTCTGTTTCCTCTTTAATAACCCCTTGCCTTCCATTGTCATCTAATGGTCCAATGGCCTTCCTAGTTGGGTTCTTACCTCTAATGTACTTAAAGAAGTCTTTGTTATTTCTCTGAGTATTTTTAGCTATACGCTCCTCACAGTCTTGCTTTCCTTTCCTGATTATTGCCTTGCATTTGTTCTGCCAGAATTTATGTTGCTGCTTGCTGTCCTCATTCGGACAAGCCTTCCATTTTCTAAATGAGCTTTTCTTGCTCTTGATCACTTCCTGAACAGCTCCTGTAAGCCACATTGGAGTCCTCTTGGACCTGGCAGTGCCCTTTTTCCTTTTGGGTATGCATTCCAATTGGGCCTCTGTTATTGTTTTTGTAAACAGCCTCCATGCCTCTTGGAGTGTTTGGATTCTCTCAATTTTCACTTTCAGCTTCTTTTTTACTAGTTTCCTCATCTTTGGGAAATTTCCTTTTTGAAAATTTAAGGTCTCTGTGTTAGATTTTATCAGTGACTTGCGGTCTATGATCAAGTTAAACATAATTGAGTTGTGGTCACTGTTCCCTATTGGATCAGTCACATTAACA
Organism: Bradypodion pumilum; assembly: GCA_035047305.1. Taxonomy (NCBI): domain Eukaryota; kingdom Metazoa; phylum Chordata; class Lepidosauria; order Squamata; family Chamaeleonidae; genus Bradypodion; species Bradypodion pumilum. Next base: position 29,073,916 of record JAWDJD010000001.1, on the reverse strand, counting down.
TCTTGCACATCAAGTCAAGGATTCTTGTACCTCTAGTTGGGTCTTCAACCATCTGTCCCAGGGAACAATCATTTAGCATATCTAGGAACTTTATCTCTTTATCATGTGCTGAACAACAGTTCACCCAGTCTATGTGAGGGTAATTGAAGTCCCCCATTATAACCAGGCTTCCCTTCTTGGATGCCTCCTTTACAACATTCTCCAACTGCCAGTCTCCCTCAAGAGTTTGGGTCGGAGGCTGATAGAATATGCCTACTGTTAGATCATCCTTGTGGCCTGGTACTCTTACCCACAGAGCTTCTAAATGGTGACTCCAAATCACCTAGATATTCCAATTCATACGATTTTATCACTTATTTGACATACAAGGCTACACCACCTCCCGTTTGCCCCTTCCTATCCTTCCTGTACAGTTTGTAGCCTTGGAAAACTGTATCCCATTGGTTATCATCCATCCACCAGGTTTCAGTGATACCAATAATATCAATATTCTTATCTATTGCTAAGTATTCCAGCTCCCCTATTTTGTTCCGGAGGCTTCTGGCATTTGTATACAAGCATTTATATATGCTTTCCTGATACAGTCTTTTGAGTCCAGTTGCATTGTTAGACTGCCTCTTGCATCCTTCTGCTAGAGTGCTGGTGACTAGCTCCTTGCTCTGCTCAGTAATTTTTGCATCCTCCTCACTACTCAAGTACACACTTTCCCGAACCGGATGCTGCCCAGCTCCTGTCGGCTTTCCTCCAGTTATCAGTTTAAAAGCTGCTCTGCAGCCTTTTTGATGTTGAGTGCCAGCAATCTGGTCCCATCATGGTTCAAATGCAACCCATCCCTCCGGAACAGATTTGGCTTGTCCCAAAATATTCTCCAGTTCCTGACAAATCTGAAACCCTCCTCTCGACACCACCGCCTCATCCACTCATTGAGGCTTCTGAGCTCTGCCTGCCTGGTAGGTCCTGCGCGATGGACAGGCAGCACTTCTGAAAATGCTACCTTGGAAGTCCGGGACTTCAATCTTCTTCCTAACAACCTGAATTTGGCTTCCAGGACAGACCGCTTGGCCTTCCCAACATCATTGTACCAACGTGTACCATGACAACTGGCTCGTTCCCAGTTTTCTCTAACAATCTATCTAGATTTCTTGTGATGTCTGCAACTTTTGCACCTGGCAGGCAAGTCACTATATGGTTATCATGTGCATCACAAATCCATTTCTCTGTATTTCTAATTATTGAATCGCCTAGTACAAGGAGCCTCTCTCCTGCAATCTGTTCATCTACATGCACCTCATCAACCATATTAAGGGAGAGAAACTCAGTTTGTTCCTGTTGTTTATCTTCCTGGATCTCATCAAGTGTGATGAAGGAGAGATCATCAGGTGGAACCAGTTGTTCCTCTGTGTGTTCCTCATCAGGTGTGATGAGGGAAAGAGCCTCAAATTTATTCTGTAATTTCAGACTCTCAGAGTGATCCCCTACTCTTCTCCTCCTTTGAGTCACATTCCTCCAAACATCTCCCTCCTGAGTTAGTGAAGGGCCTTCTCCCTCAGAACTGTGCCGTGTCTCTTCTTTGTCCAGATTGATGTTGCTATGCTCACACTTTGCTCAGGCTCTTTTATTGTTTAGAAAGATACCATTCCCAACCCCCACCTTGTAGAGGTGATGAAAATACTTTCATGTATTCTCAGTCCAAGTGTGTGTTCAACCCATTTTCATAGCACTTGGAAATGGTTGTAGCTAGCTTAATGAGCTAGAACAACTGGCTATGGAGCCAGAAGTTGAGGATTTGATTCCCCAGTGTTTTTAATGGTTTTTTTTTTGGGGGGGGGGAGAAGAGCCATTCTATGTGTTGTTGAACAAGCTCCACAGTCCCAGAGTAGCCCCAGATGAAGAGAATAGTAAATACCTTCTGAGTATTATATAGCTAAGAAACCCTGGAAAGGGCTGCTATACCTCAGAATTGATTTGATGGTATGTAATTACAGTATTATTGTTACTGCTCTAGATGATCCCCACACATGGAACATGGTGTACCGTTCCAGTGTCTGTGTCACAAAAAGGATATTATAAGAGCTAGAGAAGCTACAGAAAAGGAAGATAATAGCAATAAAATTTATACATGGCATGGAAAAAATAGACAGTGTTGCTCTTAAAAAAACAAAAACTCAAGAAACAAAACAAAACATAGAAGCTAAAAATTGTTCCTCCCGCAACAACTGATAAAAGGCAGTATTTCTTCAGTCCATTGCTAACTGTGGGATTTCCTAGGATAAAGTCAGTAAAAATGGTTCTCAACTTGGAATAGGAATGCGGTCCCCAACCTTTGGTTTTTGGACTTAAATTCCCAGAAGCCTAAAGTCAGTACATTAGCTGATCAGTGCTGTGGGGAATGGACTTAGTGTTGTGTATTAAGGCATATTTGCAAGTTCCTCGGGCGGGCAGCACCTTGCAAGAAGAAAATGGTGGCTTCCCACTATCCAAATTAGGAGCTAAAAGTGGTGCGAAATCTCCCTCGCTAAGCGCGCTCATCATGCTAATCAGAGTCCTGTGATTGGTTAGTTTTGGATCCTGTTCCCCATTGGTTAATACATATATATCATGTTATGATTGGTTGATTATGTTTGTTTGGTGGGTTTCTACTTTGTATCAAGGAGACACCGCCGAGGAGACACTATATAAGCCCCACAGGTAAACAAGGGTGGGGCTGGACTGGATCTATACTACCCATTCTCCACAGGTAGCCAATACATGCTAAGCCTGGGTCTCCTCCATACGCTATCACTACTAGTGTAGCTCAGTCATTGCCAATCTTCTATGACAGATTCCGAAGCGACTGATTTCATGGGATTCATATAGCCGTCTCTGTGTCCAGAGCGCCTTGTAAGCTTTATCTGAAAGACTGTTTAATAAACGCCTGTTGCTGTTCATTGTTGCCTCGACTATTGCTTATAAGGGCCGGACGCAACACTTAGGCTTCTGGGAATTGAAATTCAAAAACCAAACGTTGGGGACCCCTAAGATCAGAAATTCTGCTTTGTAGAACTGTCTTGCATGTGGTAGGTGAGTGGAGGAACAACCACTTCCTACTCTTTAATGAGCTCAAGTCAATCAGGATTCAGAAAAGAACATGGTGATACTGGTGGTGGCAGGGGCAGAAGCAGTAGCATAGCCCCTTCCTATATCACTTTGTTAAAAAAAGACCTTTTTAATTCCTTAATAATAGCAATTGGATACCACCAAGTTTGACCTATGTCAACCACTTCCAGGGTTCCTTTGAGTTTTTCTAGGTAGTGAGTACTCAGAAGTGATTTATCATTCGCTTCTTCTGGGGATGCCCTGGGAAGGTGCAGCTTGTCAATAGCTACACAGGCTGGCTTTTCCCCCAGGAGACGAAGTGCAGAATCAAACTGATTCATAGGGCTGTCTAACTGGACAAACATTGCAGCCGTACAGGAGGCTTGATTATTAATTATGCATGAGTGTTTTTTTATGTTTTAGACAATGGAGCCAGGAATGCAAAAGACTGTTCTCAAGTATCCCTCCTGAATAGAATAACATGCGCAGAGCTCCCACCTTCTCAATTTGCCAGCATAACAGACCATCTGCTTCCTCACTTACCTGTCTGTCTGAGCCAAAGTGAATGAATCATCACACATTTGGGAAGGCACATTGGGCTTCAGCTGCAGATTGTGCCTGAAATAGTTTAGACAGCAATCCAGAGCTTTTAGATCTATGAAGTGAAATACAAATCCTAGTGCCTTGGCAAATTATTTTTGGGATGGCAACATTGAGAGCAGGGGTTCCCAACCTACGGCCTGCAGGCCAGCCCATGGCACCATTTCATGTGGCCCACACCAACGCTGACACACCCAGAAGTGGAAGTGGACGTGTTTATGTCAGCAATAAAATGTGCATGCGCATGCGTGAATGCGCCCATGGCGACTGTTGTAAACATGGAAGTGGCCGCATTTATGATAGCTGTAAATGCACCTGCTTCTGCTTCTGGGGGGCATGGTCTGGCCCGCTCAGCTGTCCAAGGGGCGTGGTCAGGCCCATGGCATAAAAAAGTTGGGAACCCCTGATTTAGAGTGTCTTAGCCAGTCACTGTGATATTCTGAATTTTGGTTAAAAAAAGTAACTTTTTCAATTGTGGCAAATCTTGCTTTGCACTTCCTTTTGCGTTAGCTAGGGTGTTGTTCCTTGCATAACTGATGGACACAATCCAACCAAAGCTGCATACTTCATGGCCATCATTGGTGTTAGCTGGAGAGATATGAACTCAGGCACAATTTTTCCATTTATAAAAACTTGAAGGTGCTTAATTAGGGCTACATCATGTTGAATTTAGTCGTTTCACAGCAAAGAGCAGGGCAGGTTTCAGGTTTAGAATTACAGTACAGTATAAGCAAGTGCCCCAAGAAATCTTCTCTATCAAACTGGACCAGCCAAATGACCAGCCAGGCAGTTATAAAATGAAACAAAGATTGAGTTCAAAATCTTGACATGAAGGCATGGTATTGTTAATGGTGAAAAGAAAAATCTTTTTGTCTAATAAAAACCATTATAAACGTTTTTCATTCACTGCCACATAGCTGAGGAGAGAGCTCCACAGAAAATATACCTCAAAAGATGGAGGAAAGAGAAGACAATTTTACCTCAGAGTGAGGAAGGTTAATTACGGTTTTTTTTAAACGGCAGGAAGTGAATAAGCCTGTTGATTGGCTAACTTAGAAAAAAACAAGTTAGTTTTCTTAAATAGGCTCTTTTCTTCTTCTAAGAGGGTCATGTGATCAACTGTTAGTAATTTAGTCCATACATATTTCAACAAGAGCTACACTATGAACAAAAATTTAACAAAGCCATTTATGCTGATACTAGAACAGTTATTTTAGTTGTGGTAAGAATGAGTGAGAATTTCATTTCCATTTTTAAAAGAATTTACCAAAACCCACTAATTTCTTCCAACATGAGAAGGAAATAATCTGAGATTGAAATAAAAAACAAATGTAGGAAAAATTGAAACTGATGGATTCATTTTTTCAGGTTAGAAACAGATAATAGAGGCAATCCCTTCCAGGAAAAAACATTATTTAACAATTGAAAGCATCTAAGTATCACAGCAGGGACTTGCTTTATTCGTCTCATTACTGTACAAATTAGCCTGCTTTCTCTGGTGATTAGTCTTCAGGACTTGGATTTTCTTTACCTTCAATTTTTCTTATACAGAAAGCCTGCCTCCATCTGCCTTTCTGCAACATTAATGTGCTTTCAGTTCTGGCTAATGTCTGTTTCTGACCCAGATTCATTTTATTCATACTTAACTCTTAAATTGCTGGATTGGCCTGTGTACATTAGTGCTAATTAGGATTGCTACCTCTTTCTTCTAAGGGGCTCCTCTTTAATGCATGCATACATCATACATATCCATAGGCTCCTCCATGTGCCAATAATAAATGCATCTATTTACTTATGTAGATGGAGGTGTGGGAAAAGTTTGTTTCCCTGGTTTTTTGAAATTTTTACCAAAATTCACAAATTTCCACTTAGGAACTTGTGCTTTCAAATTGGACATTCAAAAGGAGAAAGTGAAATGAAAAGATTTCTCCATCTTTATTATCTGGATTTGTAAGATGCCCAAACAACTATTAAAGAAAGAAAGAACCAATCCATCTCATGGATCCTTCGTGCCGCCCTGAGTCGGGTTCTGCCTGAGTGGGCGGCAGTTACAAATGTGAATGATAAATAAATAAATAAATAAATAAATGTGCTGAAATCAGCGGATGACATTTCTTTCATAGCTTGGAGGTTTGCATTATGATTCGCTAATGACTGACAAGCTGTTTTCAAAGACATTGAAGAAAAATCTATTTAAAATGTTGGCATCCCTTATCACCGAATGCACAATGTTTCGTGATTAATCAGGATCTGTATGCTGAAATTATGACTGCCTAGTTTGGTCCATGCACTATTCAATCTTGATAATGATGTCTAAAGCCCAGCATAATAACAATTAAATTGTCTGGAGGAGGAAAATAGATGTTAAGCTATCCAGGAGAATTTGGGCAGCCATCTGGTTCTTTCTTGTCTTTTCAAAGTGACTCTTTGGCGATATGTAAAATATTTCACTTCTTCCTCCATCTAGGAAGCCAATTAATTGTTGGCAAATATTTAATGGCATCTTAAAGGCTAGTAGATTTGCTTCCAGCTCCAAGTAAGCTTTTGTGGATCAATATCCACTTCCCCACACATGAGGAACTGTGGTTCCAAATTAACAAATCAGATCTGAGGGAGTGATTTTTGATCCATGAAAGCTTTGTTGAAAACTAACTGACACCTTGACACAGAGGACAGCAGTAGAGGGCTTTCTTCACTGGCTTAGATTGAGTTTCCAGAAGAAGTAAACAAGGTACATAAGTAGGATTTTCAAAATAGTTTTCTTGTTTAATAGCAGTATACACTAACCTGTTTCTTCTTCTTCCATATCTAGGCCAGATGTAAAATTTTCAAAACAAAGCCACCTTTAAGCGAATTCATTCCATAGTTCCTTTTGCCTGACCTAGTGTGAGAAAGAATAGCCAGCACAAGGTGGCTGTTGCCCAGGGTATGCCAGATTGCAGTTCAAAAATACCAGTCTCTGAGGAAGCTCTTTCTGTGTACTCCCATTAACATGCTGCACTGTGTTAGAATAAACACAAAACATTCTCACAAGAGGAGAGCAGTTCTGTGGGAGTGAGGAGCCTTTAAAAGAACACATACACACACTCCATCTTCTGTAGTCTGAAATAATATATATCCTGACTTCCATGAATGCATTTAGTTTTCTCTTCCGGATTAAACCAACATTGTGTTTCCCATTGTAGTCAGCACAATTTTTTGAAAGTCCACAAGCAGAACATGAAAGGCTAGTGGTCATTTCCTACTGTTGCTCATGAGCAGGCCCCAGTTTTAGGTGGGATAGGAATCAAATACATAAATGGCTTATCAAATACATAAATGGCTGGTCCTGTGTTCACCTTTCTCTAAAGTTTATTGCTCTATGTATCCATTGTAACTAGTGGCCAGTAATACACATCCTCTATGGTGACAGCAGTTTAGATGCCTTTCATGTACAGTTGTTTTTTTTAAAAAAATTATGCCAAGTGACCCAGAAGTGATTTGTTAATCCTGTAGCTATGCCACATAGGTCAGCCACTCTTAAACTAATATTTTCTGGAGTTGCTGCTGGCCACTTCCATCATCAAACCACTTCCATCTAGAACCTTCTACTATTTTGCATCAAGGAGAAAAGTGTGTGGAGAACGAAACTTGTCTTAATGTATGGGCCAATGGTATTTAGGCAAAATGAGTAAAAGATATAGAAACAATCTTGGGAAGGCCAAAGGAAAAGGCATTTGTGTGTGCATATATGTACGAGATGGAGAGCTAAAGGTGTCCCCGTCTCATAAACAGCTAACAAAATGATAGCTTCCATCAAATGGCAATTTTGAATTTCCTTTTGGCATTAGAAGTTTGAAACCAGCTCTCCTCCTTGCAACAGAATTGGCTTTTTTTGCTGCTAGTGTTTTTAAAGGTCAAGAGATCTTCAAATACTTGCCTTTTTTTCCTTCTCCATCTGACCTAATTTCCTCTCTACTTGACTGGCAGACTCAACAAAGAGGAAGAGTCATTTCCCTTCTAGTCAATTATAGCTGTATTTTGTTTCATCCCTGAAAGCAGTCTTGTGAAGGAAAGTGCCAGGCGATGCCGCAGTTGGAATTTTCCACTGCCAAGACAAACTCTCTTTGAGCCAAGACAGGTGCTGCGTCAATGTCTCAACTGTAACCCAAGTGGCAGTAGAAATAGGGCAGAATCAGATTTGTTTCACCAAATCAGCCTTCCTCAAACTAACATCCTCTGCATACTCTAGATCAGTCACGGTGAACCTTGGCGCTCCAGGTGTTCTTGGGCTTCAATTCCCAGAAGCCCAAGTCTCTGTGATGTGCAGTAAACCCATTCATGTGGATTCACAGAGACTTGGGTTTCTGGGAATTGAAGTCCAAAAACACCTGGAGTGCCAAGGTTCACCATCACAGCTCTAGATATTCAATTAAGCCAGAGAACCATCAGGATTTAGCAAATGTACTGATTAATGTTTGGACTTGCTCTTAGTTTTTCTTGATTCATATGCAACAACTACTATTGTCTGAAATGTATGATCCCAAGGGAAATTCATCACACAAAAATCAAAGTTAGTGGGACTTTGAAATTAATGTCACATTATCTACTTAGAGAACCAACATGTCTCACTGATTATCAGTGGAATCTATAGAAGACTAATTTCTTTGTGGCTTAGTATTTTAAGATGCTGAACTTGACAACTGGAAGGTCAGCAGGTCAGCAGTTCAAGGCCCGAGTGCTGCATGATGGAGTGAGCTCCCATCTCTGTCCCAGCTCCTGCCATCCTAGCAGTTTGAAAGCAGGAAGTTGTAAGAAAAGTGGTACCTTGCTTAAAGAGCATAATGCGTTCTACGGGATTGCTCTTTAAGCGAGTTTGCTCTTTAAGCGAAACACCATTGTAAGTGAACAAGTGTGACTTCTGGCAGTGGGGATTGTGAACCCCAATTTAGTTGTTAAGCGAGGCGACCATTCAGAGAAAATTCTGCTCTTTAAGCGAGTTAGTCTCTAAGGGAGGCACTCTTTATGCGAGGTTTTACTGTAGACAAATAGGTACCACTTCGGTGGGAAGGTAAACAGTGTTTTGTACGCTCTGGTCTCTAGTTATGCCTGCCACATGACCATGGAAACATCTGCAGTCACAGATAGCGCTGTCTCTTTGGCTGTAAACTGAGATGAGCAAGCACCGCACTTTAGAGTTGGCTATAACTGGCCTTCGAGCAAGGGTGACCCTTACCTTTACTAATGTCTTTGAGTTGAGCCTACAATGTAAACTGGGAATGAACTTGTTAATCAACCACAAGGTTGTTTTTGCAAAAGAAGTAAAGCTCTTTGAAGATGACAACTTGCATGTTTTACTGAACCCTATGAATCAAATTGACAGAACAGAAATCACTCTTGAATTTTTACTGAGATGAACCTTTATTATATTATCCTAAATGAAAATCAGAACAAGAAACTTAATGAAACATTTGCTTATGTTTGCTTGCTGAGACATGAGACTCTAAAACAGATATGAAGAAGTTGCACGAAACACACAATCTGAATTCAGATAAGTATTTGGAACCAGGAAATACTGGTGCTGTGGCATACAGGTACATGGGGAGAAATACTATGAAATGAACATAGATGTGGGTGCTTGCTTCATTGACTATGAGAAAACTTTTGACAAACTGCAACACAGATTAGCTTGTAAATTGTGGATCCGCGTGCCCAGTTGGCACGCATGGCCTCTGGCAGAGGTTAAACCTAGCGAGCACGCTCCTGGCCCCTGGCCCTTGCCAGCAGAGAGAAATTAAGGGGGGGTGGATAAATGATAGGGTTTGATTCACCCAATTACCTGACCTGACCAACGAACCTGCTGAGAGAGCAAATACGTTACTCATTAGAGTAATCCCTCATCTCTGAGTCTCAGTCTCATCCCAGAAGCAAACAGGAGCCATGATTGCCTTAGTCTAAGCCCAAAACAATGGTGTTGTCCCAGCCAGTGTTTGTCCGCACTAATTAACTTCCCCCCGAGAGATTCCCAATTAACCTGAGTAAATAGGTGATGTGATTGACTGTTGGGTGACGGTTTTTTCTACCTTGCCTTCTGATCTATAAATGGTTATGCCTTTCCCTCAATAAACCACTGATCTTATCCTCCTCCATACTGCCTCGTATCGTTCTTTGATCAGTCTCCTCCGGGACCTCCGGCCCTCTGCGGCCCCGATTCCTACACCTGGTGACCCCGACGTGATCTACTCGTGAGTAAGAGCGGTCTTCCTCAGAGTAGCGATCACACGGTCCGGTTCTGCGCTTGAACCGTGTCCGAATCATCCCGGAGGACAGCGCGGCACTCCGTCCGGCAGCCAGCCGATCGGAGGGACGGCCTGCGGTGAGGCAGTCCAAAGAGGCATCCTACAGCTTGCTCCCGACTTTCGCGGCGGCTTGCGCCAAAGGGAAAAACGCGTTCCGCTCAAGGCAGCTGTGAGCCCCTGACAGCGCAGTGGCCACCGAGGGCCCATGGCCGCAGTCCACGCTCCGAGCTCTACCCAGAAGCGTCGTCGCCAGAACCTATTGCCTGCCAAAGACGCGTCGACTCGTCCCGAGGAGGAATCTTCCGAGGACCCAATCGCAGGTAATATGGGGACCTGTCCTCAGCGACAGCGTCCATCCGCTAGCCAAAGAACTCGTGTAGAGGAGTTCAACATCCTGGCCAGGGTATTTAATTTGCGTTTTCACAGCGGGGAGCTAGTGAGACTTTTGATGTACCTAGGGGAACACTGCCTGCTTTACCCAGAAGTAGGTACGTTGACCCTTGAGCTCTGGGATCAGATAGGAGACTGCATTCAGCAACCCCCGAAAGCTCCAGGAGGCGTAATTCGCACATGGAGAAAGTGTAGGAAGCTCTTGGCGGAGATAGAGCCAGTCTGGGTAGAGGCCAAAGAACCCCCAAGTCTGTCAGATGCGCCAGCCGAACCAACGGCGCCTACGGCGCTCTATCCGTCACTCCAATTTAGGCAGAGTAGTGTAGGGAGCTTTCCCTCGGTGACAGCTGCAGACGTCACTGGCGGAATGCAAGGAATGAGGAGCGCAGGCGCTTCTCAGAGAGCAACAGGTTCCCTAGCTACCAAAAGTGCCCTTCAGCGCACGGTAGAGGAAGAACTCAGGAAGGGGGAATTACCAGTGGAGGAGCTAGCAGAGCTCAGTCAGATATGTCCCATCCGCATGGAGATGGATGCCCTTACGGGGGCCCAGCAGATAGTACATTCCCCAGTCCCGTATAAGCTTCTCATGGCTATACGGAAAGCCATTTCCGAGACAGGGCTCCAAAGTCGTTTTACGAGGGGCACGCTTCAGCAAGTGTGCGAGAACACCATGTGGATTCCCCATGACTGGAAAGCCGTCATGCGGATGATGCTCACCCCTAGCCAGTATTTAATTTGGGACAGCGAGTTTCGCCTAGAGGCGCAGACAAGGGCTGCCAGGATGGGAGGCGCAGTACTTCCCGACCAGCTATATGGTTCGGGTGCCTTCGAGCCCATCGATGCCCAAATCAACTTGCCTCTAGCCACTCTCCAGATGTCGGCCGAGGCCGCCTTTAGGGCGTTTTTCAAAGTCCCAGCAACTGGCAAAGCGGCTAAAAATTACACCGCTATCAAGCAAGGAGCCCAGGAACCCTATATGGACTTCATCAATCGCCTGGAGGAAGCTATTAGCAGGCAGATTGACAATGAGCAGGCCCAACAAGAGCTCATGATGAAGTTAGCCAAGGACAACGCCAATTTAGACTGCCGTAAAATCTTGCAGTCACTGGGCAATCGTCCTGATTTGACCCTTACGGACATGATTAGAGCTTGCGCCGACGTTGGCACAGAGTCCTACAAAATGGGATTGCTAGCGGCAGCGGTGCAAGGGGGTAAGAGACCAAAAGGAAAGACCCAAGGAGCATGTCACAGTTGTGGCAAGGTCAGTCACTTCGCTAGGGAGTGCCGATCCAAGGGAGGCGGACAAAAGTCCGGCCGTCCCAAGGCTCCAAACACCCCATGTCCAAAGTGCAAAAGAGGCTACCATTGGGCTCGAGACTGTCTGGATTCGGGAAACCGGAGCGCGGGCATGTCTCTGGCCCCGGTCCAAACAGGGACTCCCCTCATCCAAAACTCACCAGAGCTAGACTAAATCCCGGTCACGCTCCAGACATTGCGAGGGCACAGGCCAGCCCCAAGGGTAGTACAGGGTTAGACTTGACTTGTCAGGCGGACGTTACATGCGACCTGCCAGGCACGGTCTATCTGGCGGACTCCCAGTACATGGGTCCACTGCCCAAGGGCTTTATAGGTTTAGTTTTGCCCCGCAGTGTAGCTGGAGCACGCGGAATTTTCATAATTCCAGGAGTCGTTGACTCGAATTTTTCAGGCGTTCTCCAAGTTCAGCTTTGGACTCATCTGCCCCAAACAATTCACAAGGGAGACACCTTAGCGCAACTGATCATGGTTCCTTGTCACTTGCCAGCAGATAGCCAGGGAAGGCTCAGTGACAGCTCCGAGTCCCGGTCAGAGGACCGCTTGAGCGCCAGTGAGGCAGTACAAGGATACCAGGTCTTAGCGACAGTGGAGACCAACATTGAGTGGAAGCAGCGCCCCGTTATCGAGGTATTTTTGAACAAAAGAGTGTTCTCAGGGTTACTCGATACCGGAGCGGATATGAGCGTGATAAGCAGAAGCCAGTGGCCAAGGGAGTGGGCCATTGAGCCGGTCTCCGATGTGTGGGGGGTAGGCGGCGTCCAGGAAGCGTTTAGGAGCCGAGAGTGGGTGGAAGTCACAATCCCAAGGGCTGACGGCACGGCGGTAATTCGGCCGCACATTCTTGACGTGCACATCAACCTTTGGGGGCGAGACATCTTGCAGCAGTACGGTGCTACGCTTACCTTTGGGTAATGGCGTTGCCACTTAAATGGCTCACCGATATGCCGGTTTGGGTAGAACAATGGCCGGTAGTGGGAGAAAAGTTAGTTGCCTTCAAGCAGCTAGTTAAAGAACAGCTAGACGCAGGACATATAGAACGGTCCAAAAGCCCCTGGAATTCGCCAATTTTTGTGATTAAAAAGAAGTCGGGGAAGTGGCGACTCCTCCACGATCTCAGAGAGATCAACAAGTGCATACAGCCAATGGGCCCGCTTCAATGCAGCATCCCAAATCCGAACATGATTCCCGAGGGGTGGGAGATTCTAGTCGTAGATCTCAAGGATTGCTTTTATACAATCCCCTTAGACCCCCGGGACCGGGAAAGGTTCGCCTTTACGGTGCCGGTTGTGAACCACAGTGAGCCTACGCAGCGTTACGCGTGGAAATTTTTGCCACAGGGCATGCTCAATTCGCCCACCCTGTGCCAAATTTATGTTCACAATGCACTGGCAAAGTTCCGAAGCCTTTACCCTAAAGCCATAGTTTGCCATTTCATGGACGACATCTTGGTCGCGATGCCGCAAATCGGCAGCGAAATGTTTTCTGACCTCCAGGCCAGCCTGGGGGACAAAGGTTTACTCATTGCCCCAGAGAAAGTGCAGAGAACCGAGCCCTTCTCATACTTGGGTCATCGGCTTCTCCGCTCTTTCGCAGCACCAGTTTTGCCTCGGATCAACCTACAGGACTCAGTCACCCTTGTAGAGTTGCAGCAAGTTTTGGGTAACATCAATTGGGCCAGACCGTATTTCCGATTGGATACGGATCTTCTAAAACCGCTCTTCTCGCTGCTAACTTTAGGTAAGCAGCCGGCAGACCGGATACAGATTTCTCGAGACGCACGCTTGGCTCTCGAGAAGGTCAACCAAGTTCTCAGCCAGCGGTGGGTAGATAGGATCACCTCAGGGCCATATGCTCCGATCCTGAATTTGTACATCGTGCGGTCAGGATCCATGTTTACAGGAGCGCTCGGCGTAGATGCCGAGAAAGGGGCGAGTATCGTGGAGTGGGTGTACCTTCCGAACACCTCCTCACGAAACATCGCTCCTCCCCAAGAATTGGTGTCCGCGGTGGTTTACCGCGGAAGGCTGAGAGCTAGGGACATTTCAGGGCATGATTTGGCCAAAATCGTAGTCCCATTCACCAAGGAACAAATTCAGCAATTAATGCAGCTCGGTGACTCGCTTCCAATAGCGTTGGAAGGATTCACCGGGAGCTTGACATACCACTTGCCAAAGGACCCCAGACTTGTCTCACTCCAAACGCAGACAGTCAGCTTGTTTGAATTGCTCTCGCTGGTTCCGCTTCAGGGAGCCAGGACAGTTTTTACGGATGGTGGTCGCACATATGGTGTCTTGACCAGGCAGGAGGGCCAAGCTTGGCGCACGCTGCTAACTCTTCCACAAAAGTCCGCGCAGCGGGCAGAGTTGGCAGCGGTGAACCTTGCTTTGCGCACCTTCGCCAAAGAACGTTTAAACATCGTCACTGACAGCATGTACGTTAGGAATTTGCTTCATAGTCTACCGGGAGCATACATTACTCCCGCGATAGACAAGAACTTGCTTAGCCTGTTTCTCACTGCTCAATTTCATTTGCGAAACCGCACGGAACCGCTCTATATTGCCCACATCCGAAGTCATCAAGACCTACCGGGTCCGATTTCAGCGGGCAATAGCAGAGCGGATGCGGCGGCAAAGGAAATTCAGCAACGTTCAGTTTTGGGTGTTTTTACTACTCCAATTCAGAGTCATGCCTTTTTTCACCAAAATGCCAAAGCACTCGCCAGACAGTTCAATTTGCCACTCTCTCAAGCCCAAGGCATAGTTCGCTCTTGCCAGCATTGTGCAGGGGCACCGGGGGGGCCCTCGTGGGGGGTCAACCCACGAGGGACAGAGGCCAATCAGGTGTGGCAAATGGACGTCACGCATGTTCCGCAGTTCGGCAGATGGCAGTACATGCACGTTTGCATAGACACTTTTTCTCAGTTCGTTTGGGCAACGGCGCAGAAAGGGGAGACTGCTTCCCACGTGGAGCAGCACCTCCTTTCCTGCATTGCAGCCATGGGCAAACCTCGGCACGTTAAAACCGATAACGCGCCGTCCTACAGCTCTAGGCAGTTGGCCGCCTTCATGGCCACTTGGGATATTAAGCATACTTTTGGCGTTCCTTACAATCTACAGGGGCAAGCGATTGTGGAACGGGTCAATCGGACGCTCAAGTCCTATATTGACAAACAAACAGAAAGGGGGGAGCCACCAGCCCTCCCCAAGTCACAGGGCCAGGCACAGCATTGCCTGAATAAGGTATTGTTCACATACAATCACCTTAATGTTTTTTCAGATTGTACGCCGCAGGAGAAGCACTTCCGCCGTTCGGAAGCTCTCCCGCGACCGATGGTCCGATACCGGGTGCCACTGGACCCTTCTTGGAGGGGCCCGGCGCCGCTCGTAACTTGGGGGCGAGGGTATGCTGCAGTTATGTCTCCTACAGGTGTCGTTTGGATTCCAGCTCGGTGTGTCAAGCCTCACTTGGAACCTCATGGTGTGGACCCAGACCGACCCGAGTCCGATCCCGGAGATGGAGGACCTCACCCTGACCGAGGAGACCCACCGGGAGAAGCGACGGCTGCGGACGCCAGCACCGAGGATCACCTGGGGGATGGTCAAGACCCTTTGTAGTGAGGCCCAGGGCGCCCTCCGACGCGAGGAGAGGGAGCCGACACCGGAGAACTTCGTAGCAGCAGTCTTCGCCCAGATTGATGTCAACACCGTGATCTTCACCATCATCCTGACCCTCTCCCTGCTTCTGGGGGGAGGCGCTCAGGCCGCCTCGTTGGAGGCCAATGATCTACTGCCTGGCGGAGACCTCTCTGCCCGGATGCAGTACAATATTTGGGAAAGGTTGGCGGGTCTCGTCAACCAGTCCGATTTTTGCCTCAGGCAGGACCTTGGTTCTGCTTCGATCCTCAGCACCTGCCTCATCCCGGGGTACCATTCTCCAGGCGCGCACCCCAGGGATGGGGATTGGCTTGTAAAAAGACTTTTCAGCCCGTACAACCCAGCGGCTTCTTCAGAGTATGCCCGCTGGGAGATGCGGCTGACCATGACCTTGCCGGCTGATGCAGCCACCCTCCACACTCCTCGGGTGGCGGTCAGCCCGAACTCTACCTGTGGACGAATGTACGGCTGCGCCTCAGCTGGTCGTACCCGGCGCCGCTGCCTCAACGTTGGCAGTGGCAATTGGACTTGCAATAACCCGGTACCACTTGGCACCATGTACGCTCATATAACCCTGCCGTCTGGTTGGTTCTTCACATGCAACCAGTACACGTGGAACTACATTCCTGCTAATGTTTCAGACTCTACATGCTGTATCAGTCGTTTGACATTGTTACTCCCTACTAAGGACATGGTCACCCCAAGCACAAATGTTACAAATGCTTCAAATGTTCCCTCACTCATACGGCACACTCGCACCACCCAGTTGGACAGCTCATGTGAGAGCAGCTTTAGAGTAATGAGCCCTGCCGAATATCTCTCTTTGGCAGTCAGCATCTTTGGCGTGCCAGGCTTAGCCGTCGGCAACGCAAAGAGGATTGGTCGCTTGGCTTGCGGTCTAGCCAAAGCCATCAACCACACCTCCTCCGCGATAGCGCTCCTTAATCAAGAGCAGGCAGAGCTTCGCCATGCCATTCTTGACAATCGAGCGGCTATCGACTACCTCTTATTGTTGCACCACCTGGGTTGCGAATCCTTTCATGGTATGTGCTGTTTCAACCTTACTGACAACTCCCGCAAAGTGCAGAGTCAGCTCACTGATCTCCACACCATAGTCCAGGGCATCACAGAGGGCTCTGCATGGGGAGCTTGGTGGAGTTCATTGTGGAACTGGATGTGGTCATGGATCCCCTGGGGGTGGCTCCAAACGGTACTCAAGGTGGTTGTGGGGGTGATCATACTAGGCATAGCAATCTGCTGCTTTGCACAATGTATTCCCTCGCTGATCTCAAGGTGCCGCCCCAGAAGGAAACCCCGAGACGTCATTCCCGCTCATCAGCTGGTCCTGCTCCTACGCAGAGTCGCTGGTCAGGCTCTTAAGAAAAATTAAAAGGGGAGATGTGGATCCGCGTGCCCAGTTGGCACACATGGCCTCTGGCAGAGGTTAAACCTAGCGAGCACGCTCCTGGCCCCTGGCCCTTGCCAGCAGAGAGAAATTAAGGGGGGTGGATAAATGATAGGGTTTGATTCACACAATTACCTGACCTGACCAACGAACCTGCTGAGAGAGCAAATACGTTACTCATTAGAGTAATCCCTCATCTCCGAGTCTCAGTCTCATCCCAGAAGCAAACAGGAGCCATGATTGCCTTAGTCTAAGCCCAAAACAATGGTGTTGTCCCAGCCAGTGTTTGTCCGCACTAATTAACTTCCCCCCGAGAGATTCCCAATTAACCTGAGTAAATAGGTGATGTGATTGACTGTTGGGTGACGGTTTTTTCTACCTTGCCTTCTGATCTATAAATGGTTATGCCTTTCCCTCAATAAACCACTGATCTTATCCTCCTCCATACTGCCTCGTATCGTTCTTTGATCAGTCTCCTCCGGGACCTCCGGCCCTCTGCGGCCCCGATTCCTACAGTAAATAAAGAGCTTGCTTTTTGCCCCACCATTTGTTTCCCAATTTCTAAGTTACACCATCATTTTGCAAGAGAGTATGTCCTCTTCTTGCAATTCAGTCAATGTCCACAGCTAACATGAACAAGATTTGAGAGTTTGATCTTGCAAAATTTCTCCAGAAACCACAAGAAATACTGAAAGGGCAAGGGGGAAATGAAGTGTCCTTGTGGGTTGCAAAATGATTTCTTCTGCTCTTGGGCTGACATCAACTCAGTCTACAGTCATTGTAAACCATTATGGGGTGTAGCTACACAGCAGAAAAATGTGAATGGATCCATTAAGAAGGTGCGGTGGACTTCCCTCAATGAATCTGCTTTAAATGACCACACAGGAGTTAGCGAGAGAGAAAGGGAAATTGGCAAACAGCCTTGTCTGCAGCTTGTTAAGGTAGTTTCCCTGTGGCCAACTAGATTTGCAGGAAAGGAGGCAACAACAGAATTACTTAACAAGCTGCAAAGAGATGCTGATTAGCAATTTCCTCCTTGCTCTATGCTGTCCTCTCAATCTGCTTTTTCCCTTTGGTCTCCTAGATGCCCTAGCTAGGGCTAGTACAATGGCACCAAGCCTTAAAGAAAGAAAGAATGGTTTCTAATAGAATGGCTACAAATTTAAGCCCTCCATAGAAGGCTTTGAAACTGGATGCAGTAACACAAATGATCACACGGCCTGAGCCGCTGCAAATGCATCCACAGCACAAAAAGTAGATGCCCCAGTGACTGCAGAAAAAAAAATCAGATTGTGAACCAAAAGTCTAGACTGATTAGCGTTGATTTATGTGTAGTCAATGTTAAATAAGGCAAATCTGACTCTCTCAAAACCAGAATATTTCTACTAATAATTGGTAATGCATTTGCTGCGATCTGCCTATCGCAGTGGTGGAAAAGCAACAACACGCACAAACTTCTTGGACGGTCCAAAGTGAGATGGCTCTCTCCTTTATTTTACAGCTAGTATTTATCATAAAACCTGGCTATACCTTGAATCAGCATTCCTACTGTTCTAACAAAGAAACTACAGTTACATGATGAATCTCTGTCACATTTCACTGACGTACTTCAGATAAGAATGCCTGGCTTCAGATGGCCAGGGAGTTAGTACAAAAAGAAATACATATGTTTAGGGTAAGGAATTCTGGGAAGGAAGATTAGTAAAGCCCCATATCAAAGTCCAAAATTCTTCCACACAATGGTCAAAGGACCATTGTGCTAACTCGCAAGTTCGGCTAGGAAGTGTCCTTGGAGAAGGAATTTACTCCCAGTTTGCCAGGAGTTTTAGTAATGCCAGATGACATCACGGCCCCTACCTTTCAGAACTTGCTAATGCTAAATAACAATGATTATAAATTTAAGGCGATCATGGGGTCAAACTAATATATTATTACTACACAACCTAATATATCATTACTACACCCCTACAATGGGCTGACAGTTGGGCTGACTTTGGGTAGCCTACTATTGTCCCCCATGTCCAATAAAATAACAATTAATTTCATTGTAAATAATATAATATTGTATGGACTACATTTTTATATATTGTAGATTTTTGTAGCTTTTATATTTTAAAGTTTCACTATATTATTGCATTTTTAATCTTGTAATTTATTTACCACTTTGAACTGGCTTGATACACAAACATGGGTTATAGCTATAAGACAATAAACAAGTGAATAAATATTTTCTAAAGTTTCTCTAAAAATTTTCAGGAACAAGGCCTAAACAACAAGAGAAAATAGTGAATAGAATCCTAGCACCTATAGATCCATTCACAAGGAAAAGCACAAAAACTCTTGGCAGCAAATTGTCTCAAGGACAGGTGCTGGTTGCATTTCTGAGTGTGTGTCCAATCTTAAACATCACCTAAAAAATAATTCATTGATGGAACAATCCCTCTGGTTGTGCATATATGCAGTCTGCTATCTTACTTTACAGAACAGTTCATTTGGGGAGCGAATGTCCATGATGGACAAATCACCATTTGTTACAAATTGCTAGACTTGTGGTAGGAAAGTGCAAGGTGAATGGATAGCATTTCTCCCATCCACCTTTTTTTTATCCACCTTTAGTGTATGGGACCAAAGACAACAGAACAGCCGAAGGGTTGGCTTAACACAGGTTTATTGCATGATGATCCGTTGGAGCATGAGGTAATAGCGGTGGTACATCTCAATATATACAGTAGCCCTATACATTTGAATCTTGTAGCACGGTAGCTCATTGGCTGCTACCGGCGTGGCCTCGCCCAGGCACGCCTCTTTTCCTGCTGCTGAATGCAGATCTTTCTTCTGCTGCTGAATGCGGGGAAGGTTTTCCCGCGGCTGTCCGTGATTGAGCAATGTGAACCATGTGAGACTGAACGCTCGCAGCTGCCCTCTATGGGCTGCCTGCTCGCGTTCCTTTCCAGCTGAGATACCTTGTATTTGGAGTGGTTACATTCTTGCCTTTACAGTACAATGAACATGCAATCATACATACATACATAACATCCCTCCCCCCTAGGACGGGACGAAGTCCCGCAACCATTGTGGCTTGCCGCACGTGCGCTTGGGGCGTGCTTGCGCCTGACCTAGTGCTGGAGAGCCTGTGATCTCTGACTCCACGGGTACTTGTCCTGCAACGGGAAACGGGGATTCGTTAGTGGCTCTGTGGGGGGTCCGTGCCTGCCTTGTGCCCGGGGATGGGAATGGAATGAACAGTTGGGAGGTAAACCCCTGCCTGTTGCTCTCGGACCCGGGGGACCCTCCTATTGTGAACCGCGGAACCGATGAGGTCACCCTTGTGGTTCTGCTACCTTCTGTTCCCCGCTCGGGGGACCTTGAGACTGTGGTGGGCGGACTCGCTGTTGCCTCCTGTCTTGGGGGTGTCGGTGTCCGGGAAATTGGCGCTATGTTGCATTCTAACTCACAGGGGCTACTGGGACTGGAAGTACCAGGGGCTGAACTGAAACCCCTCTTTTCGCCAGGACAGGTGGGGGACCACTCCGCTAACTCCCCCTGGTACTGTAAATCAACGTCTAAACTTCTAGGGGCATCTGTGTCTCGGGGAAACTTCCGAGGGGTATGTGTGAGGTCGGGGCTCTTCCTTTCTGCCGCGAAGTCCCGCAAAAGATCTCTGAGGATCGATTCCCTTTCCTCCCCCCTTGGTGGGGACCCATGTCCCCCTTTCCCTCCCCCTTGGGCTAAACGGGTGGGGGAGTACCCTAACGCTGATTCGTGGCTATTTTCGTTTTCGTCCTGTTCTCCGGGGACCCTGCGCCTGAGTTGGTCCACGTGTCGCCTCCACAGGAGGCCTGTACTAGTCTCCACGCGGTATGAGACGGGGCCGGTTTGTTCTATTACGGTGCCCGGCACCCAGGCTGGCCCCGCGTCGGCGTAGTTCCTGCAATGCACCGGGGCGCCTACGCTGAAACTCTTTGCGGGTTCCACCCCTATGTTCCGCCCCGTGTCCTCTACTCTCGTGGGGTCTAGCTTGGAGATTACCGTGGCCAGCTTCCTGCGCATTAACAGCTCCGCGGGGGAGTACCCTGACGCCAATGGGGTGACCCTGTACCTTAGCAGGAATTGGCACAATTTCAGGTCGAGGTCTCCGGGGCCCATGCGCCTCAGCGCATCTTTTGTGGTGCGCACGAGGCGCTCTACTTGGCCGTTGGTGGCCGGGTGAAAGGGGGCGGAGGTGACGTGCCGAATGGCGTTGCGATCCATGAATGCCCCGAACTCGGCGGACGTGAAACAGCTAGCGTTATCGCTGACGAGGGTGTCGGGTAAACCGAACGTGGAAAAGACCCTCCGTAACTGTTTAATTGTAGTGGCCGAGGAGGTGCTCGAGACTGGAATGACCTCCAACCACTTGGAGAACGCGTCCACCACAAGGAGGAAAAGTGTTCCCCTGAACGGGCCAGCAAAGTCTACGTGTACCCGGGACCAGGGCCCCCTTGCTGCGTCCCACTCCCTATGTGGCAAGCGAGCCTCTTCCGGCCTGGAGCTTTGGCACGCTTCGCAAGTGCCGACCATGTGTTCGATGTCGGCGTCTAGCTGGGGCCACCAAAAGTAACTACGGGCTAGTGCCTTAGAGCGGACGATCCCCGGGTGGCTGACGTGCAGCAGTTTAAGCACCCTCGGCCGGAGCGACGTGGGGATCACTACCCGCTGTCCCCACAAAAGGCAACCCCTCTCTAGGGACAACTCTAGTTTCTTTTTGAAAAATGTGTCGAATTCCGCTGCTGGGGAAGACACGGGCCACCCTTTCTGTACCCAGGAGCAAACTGTAGCTAGCGTTTTGTCCTTGCCGGTCGCTTTGGCGATGTCGGCCGGTACTACTGGAGGGGAGTCTAGGACCTCTATCATTAAGACCTGGTGGTCCCCCTCTTCCTCGCCCACGTGGCAGCAATCCCGGGGAATGGGGGACCTCGACAGGACGTCCGCATGGCTGATTTCCTTTCCGGGCCGGTATACCAACGCGTGCTGATACGCGTTGAGAAAAATGGCCCACCTGAGCATCCTCGGGGACAGGATTTGGGGTGTGGGCTTATCTGCGGTGAAAATGCCTAGCAAGGGCTTGTGGTCAGTCACTATGGTGAAGGGGCGGCCGTACACAAAATCATGAAATTTCTTGGTCCCCGCAATTATCGCTAGTGCTTCCCTGTCTGTCTGGGCATAGTTTCTCTCCGCTTGGGACAAGGACCTAGAGTAGAACGCTATCGGGGCCTCCCTCCCGTTCTCCAGTACGTGGCATAACACCGCCCCCACCCCCACCGGGGATGCATCGCATATCAGGACCACTGGGCGTTTGGGATTGAAGTGGGTCAGTACCGCATCTGATGCCAGGAGTCGCTTCAGGTCATTGAAAGCCGTCTCCTGGTCGTCGCCCCACTTCCATGCCCCGTCCTTTTTTAACAATTTGTGTAGCGGTTCCGCCACTGCTGCCTTCCGCGGGAGGAAGGAGTGGTAAAAGTTGAGCAGTCCAAGGAACGACTGCAACTCGGGCTTGGAGGTGGGGCGGGGGGCCTTCTTGATGGCGGCCACCTTGGATTGGGATGGCCTTATTCCCTCGGGAGTAACACGGAACCCTAGGAACTCAACCTCCGTTGCGAAGAAAACACATTTGTCTTTCCGCAACCGCAACCCCGCTTTTTCGAATATTGCCAGGACCTTTCCCAACCTTATTGCTAATTCGGCCCGGCTCCCCCCTGTAATCAATACGTCATCAAAGTAGGGTAACACCCCCTCTAACCCCTTCAGGAGGCGTTCCACGAGTGACTGGAAGATCCCGGGCGCCGAATTCACGCCGAATTGGAGGCGCGATACCTGGAACGCCCCTTTGTGGGTGACTATGGTCTGCGCAGCAGCTGCGGCGGGGGTCACCGGGAGTTGCTGGTAGGCTTGGGCCAGGTCGAGTTTAGCGAAACACCTCCCCCCGTGTAACCTGGCCAACAAGTGGCTGACTACCGGCACCGGATACGCATTAGGGCGGATCGCCTTATTGATGGTGCACTTGTAATCAGCGCATATGCGGACCTCCCCGTTGGCCTTGAGCGCTGTTACAATTGGAGTTTCCCACTCCGCAGAATCAACAGGGACAAGAATCCCCTGGCCCACCAATTTGTCCAACTCCGCCTCTATTTTGTCCTTTAGTGCGAAGGGCACTCTGCGCGGTTTAAGTCTGATTGGACGTACTCCAGGGTCCAGGTCGAAAGTCACTGGGGGGCCCTTGAATTTTCCGAGCCCCTTTTTGAAAACCTCGGGGTGCGCGTCGCACACGCTCTGTATTGGATCAGTCCCGGCGGCGTGTACTCCCACGGCGTGCACCCCCCCAATGAACAACCCCAGGGGCTGGAACCATTGAGTCCCGAGGAGGCTGCATTTACCTCCCTTGAGGACGACTAGGGGAAGCGTTGCGGTGTGCTTTTTAAACTGGACCTGGAACTTCCCAACCCCCAACACTGGGATGCGGTTCCCTTGCACGTCCTTCAGTGTGGCCCTCAACGCTTTGAGCTTGGGCCGCACGCGGGGGGCGATTTTCATGAACTCTCCCTGGGGAATGATAGAGTATGAGGAACCCGAGTCCACCTCCATCCTAACAGGGGCCCCTTGGATTACTACCTCAACGAAGTAACGGGGGTGCTCCGTGGAAACGCTGCAAACCGGGGCGTCGTCCTCGCTGTCGTCGGAGATGCGCCCTACTCCGTCCCGGGTCCTCGTGGTCCGGGTGCCGTCCTTTGGCCTCGTGGTGCGGTCCTGCCTCGCCGAGCGGTCTGGGGAACTCCTCTTGGCCTCGCGCCGTCTCCGGCAGACCTTGGCGATGTGCCCGCGCCGGCCGCAGTTGTGGCACTCGGCCTTGCGGAATGGACATTTGGCGCGGACGTGGGCGGCGCCGCAGCCGTCGCAGCGCCGACCCTCTCTGTGGACCCGCCGGACGTCCTCGTCGTCGCCGCTCTCCGTGAACGAGTTCGAAACTCGCCGGGCCGTGCGCACCGAGCTCTCTGCCTTGGCGGGTTTCGGGCGCCAGTCCTGAAGCTCTTGCACCCCGGCAGTTGTGGCTTCCGCGGCCTGTGCCGTGTCGAGGACTTGTTGCCACGTGGGAGGCGGCTCCTTTTTCATCAGCGCGCGCTGAGTCTCGGTATCCCTCAGACCGCAGAGCAGGCAGTCCCGGAGGGTGACTTCTGGGGTCTCCCACTTGCATGGGCCGGCGGCCAGCCGCAGGGCCGCGGCGAACTCAGCGACTGATTCCCCGGGCGCCTGAACTCGCCTCCAGAACGCGCTCCGAGCGGGGAACATGGCTATCGCGGGCCGGAGGTGGGTGCGCAGCGCCGCCAGGAGCTCTGTGGCCTTGAAGTCGCTCACCCTCCTCGGCGCGATCAGGTCCACCAAGGTCCTCTTGGTCTTGTGTCCGAGCATGCGGACGAAGATGGCCCTCTTCTTGGCCTCATCTGAGACTTCGAGCTCCACTAGCGCTCCATTGAA
The DNA here is from genome assembly GCA_035047305.1 of Bradypodion pumilum. NCBI lineage: Eukaryota > Metazoa > Chordata > Lepidosauria > Squamata > Chamaeleonidae > Bradypodion > Bradypodion pumilum. The sequence continues at coordinate 29,049,689 of JAWDJD010000001.1, read as the reverse complement.
GTCTATCTCAAACAGCTCCAAGTCTCCCGGCTTCCTGATCTCGTAGCCGGCGCATGTCTTGGTCCCGTGGGCAGCCATTAATCCCACCTTCGTCGCCAATTTAGTGTATGGGACCAAAGACAACAGAACAGCCGAAGGGTTGGCTTAACACAGGTTTATTGCATGATGATCCGTTGGAGCATGAGGTAATAGCAGTGGTACATCTCAATATATACAGTAGCCCTATACATTTGAATCTTGTAGCACGGTAGCTCATTGGCTGCTACCGGCGTGGCCTCGCCCAGGCACGCCTCTTTTCCTGCTGCTGAATGCAGATCTTTCTTCTGCTGCTGAATGCGGGGAAGGTTTTCCCGCGGCTGTCCGTGATTGAGCAATGTGAACCATGTGAGACTGAACGCTCGCAGCTGCCCTCTATGGGCTGCCTGCTCGCATTCCTTTCCAGCTGAGATACCTTGTATTTGGAGTGGTTACATTCTTGCCTTTACAGTACAATGAACATGCAATCATACATACATACATAACACCACCCCACCCCATTCTTATTGAAAAGAAAAATATGCAACTTGATATCATCCTCCCGATTGTATATGCATGTGAGCAGTAAAGGAAAGACTTTGGATCTAATGGATCCAAAACTTTACCCTTCCAACAGTTCCCCAAAATTTCCCCTTTTTGCTGCCAGAGAATTGATAGGTTTCACTAAGTTTCTCAACCTTGGGTCCACAGATGTTCTTAGATTTCAATTCCCAAAAGCCTAGATTAGCAAGTGTACAGACTTGGAATTCTGGGAATTGAAGTCCAAGAACATCTTGGGACCCAAGTTTGAGAAACACTGCACTAATCCATAAGAGCAATAGTAGCTGAGCCTTCTACTGTAGCAAGATAGGGGCATTGAACTGTAGACTTTCTGTTCTATGTGTGGACTCCTTGTCTCCCTTTGGACAAGGAGATCCACTCTGTCTTGTGGTTCCTCAAAAAACACTGATTCCTGGGAAGGGAAGGAGAACTAGAAGGTTGATGGCCATATGTCACCCTTACCCTCATGTTCTCCAGCCTCTTGTGGTTGTTGCTCTTGGCCAGTGGTGGCGAACCTATGGTACTCATGCCAGAGATGGCACACAGAGACCTTTTTGTGGGCACATGCACTGTCCCAGGCAAGCCCTGCCCAGCCTGGACTGCGTCAATGGCAGTGCCACTTCCTCACCCTCTTCCTCCGCTGATGGGGAGGCAAGAGGGGAGGCTGAAGTCCCACCCGGGAGATGGTGGTGGGGAAGAAGTGAGGCGACCAGACACCCCCACCCACCCCTCCTAGGAGAGGAAGAAGGCACACACAGGGGGTGGGGAACCTATGGTGGTGGAGGCATGTGTGCACCTGCAGGGGGATGGGGGAACCTATGGGGGGCATGTGCACCCGTGAGGAGTGTATGCATCTATGGGCAGGTGGATGAACCCACAGGGGGGCATGCACATGCGCTCACATGAAATTACTGGCATACCTCAAGCGGTGCATGCGCACACACCCATGTGATGTCACCAGAGGCATGTCAGCAATGTCACACGGGTGCATGGTCACGCGCAGTACCTGCCCATGCATCACCTCCTCCTTGGGCATTCAGTCTCTAAAAGGTTCTCCATCACTGCTCTTGGCTAATATAATTTTGACATGTTCTTTCCTCCTTCCTTTCCCACTCTCTAATCCAGAGTAGCCCTCTCTATTTCTGCCTACACAGAGCGAATAAGAGTGAGCTGGGCTCCTTTCTCTGAGTGTAATGAGCTTCATGTTAGTGAACAATGCTGAGATTATGTCCTCATTTGGGAGTCAATCATGACAATGATTCCTCTCCTGTCTCTCAATGGCATGCCCAGGCCAAAGAGTTAAGCATTCTGACGGTCTCCAAGGGACATTTGGATGAGTCCCCTCAATAATCTTCAATGCAAGAACTGAAAATTTTCTCCCTCACTTTTTTTAATGTCCACATGACATGTGCCTAAATAAATCATTTACATATGTTTTAGTTCTTAGACATACATGAGTTTCACTTCAGTGTTACTCTTGGCAGGACAAAGAGTCCTCATGCTGAGGCCGCCAGCTGAACAAGTTTGAAATAACTTTTTTGATAACATACTTACATTGGCTGCTGGAGCTTAATGGAAGCAAGTAATGTAGCTGCTAAATGGAAAGCCTTACATTTTAATTACTGTTGTAATGTACCTTAATCTTAGCAAGAAAGAGTTTCCTCTATCAGGAGCAGTAAGACAAACACAGAAGACTGTGTATAAGGAATATTCTTGTAGCCTTGTTCACATTTTAATACATAACTGGCAGCATATAGTGCAGGAGTTCTCAACCTTTTATAGCCAGGGGTCGGGTCACACTCCCTCAGACAGCTTTGGGGGTTGGATGGCCATTTTGCCCTTCCTTCACCACATGGCACTTCCTTGTGTGTTGGAGGCAGTTGGGGCCCACATGAAATGGTGCCGTGGGCTGCATCCGGCCCACAGGCGCAGGTTGAGAATCCCTGGTGGCTATGCTGTGGAAAAGGCATCATCTTTTGCACTAATAGATCACGCGGAAGATGGATCTAATTGTCTACAGAAGTTTCTGTGTTCATGTTGAAGGAAGCACTAGATGCCACAGTGCACGGAATGCTGTTACCTTTCCTGCTGAAGTGGTACCTATTTATCTATTTGCAATTTCTTGCTTTTGAACTGCTAGATTGGCAGGAGCCAGGACAGACAAGAGGTGCTCACTCCATCACACAGCACTTGGGTCTCAAACTGCTGACCTACTGACCTTATGGTCATCAAACTCAGCATCTTAACCAATAAGCCACCGCGGTCCTTACAACACTTGTCTAACACCCTTCAAATAGCCCAATGGGCCCAAGTCGGCCCACCAAAAAGCCAAGAGCAAAGTGAGGGGGCTGAAGAGGCAGTTGATGGATGTGTACACTTAGACCAGGGGTGCCCAAACTATGTCCTGTGTGCTGGATCCGGCCCCCAACACCAATTCATCTGGCATGTGCCGTCCTCATCGCTGCTGGAAGTGGAAGTATGGGTGCATTTTACTTCCACTTCTGGGAATGACGAAGGTGGTGTGGGCTGGATGAATTGGTATCAAGGGCCTGATCTGGCCCATGGGCCATAGTTTGGACACCCCTGGCTTAGACCCATCATGTCAGTTAGAACTAAATGCATACAAACCTGTTTACACTGAGCCAGCGAGCCTCAGTATTGGTTAGGAATGGGATGGGGCTTTAAAGCCTCTACATATACTGTACTACATTGATCTAAGATTTATCTCAGTGTCTGTCCTCACTCCATCTTTCACAAGCTTTAAACAAAAAATAAACCAGACTGTGATCGCATTAAATATTCAGAAACCTGTTACACAGATCTCTTCTTAACACTTCCTCCTCCTCACCTAACCTGATAGCTCCAGTTTTTGTAAACACCTGCAAGTCAAAAATTAACATGTTTATGTGATGAGAAGGAAAAAGTTGTTTTTGCTAACAAAAGAAAGAAAAGTAAAATTACACCAGTTTCTCCAGGGAAAAGATGACACAGTCTCCCCAGGAAACAAGTATATATTTCCTGTCATCCCATCACCCATGACTGGAGCCTTTGCTGTGAGAGGCTTTTGGCCAGAAGATGTTCCAGGAAGCACATTATCCGTGCAAAAATCTCACATGGCAAAACTTTGCTCCACATCTGTTCCTTGGACTGCACTGCTTCCAAAGGGAAGTGAATCTCATTCTTGGAACATTAATATATTTTTGAAACTGCAGATGAACTTTATAATAAATATATAAATAAAGAGACAGTATGTATGTTAGATTTTTTAATGTAATCTTAAGAGCCTTCTGTGAGTTATTTGAACAGGAAGGAAAGGAAAAAATATTTATTCTCAGTGAATATTTCCCTGGATGGCAAAGACTGTAAGGCTAAAATACGGTTTCTTAGTGTGGTGACACGCACTAGATTAGGCCCACTGATTTGCGATCACTGGGGATTTGTAGTCAACTCCTCCATAAATTTCATGGATTCAAATTGGCTTACTCTAGTTATGACTGACTTTAGCGTAGTAAGTTGTAACTAGAATAGGCCTATTGAATCAATGAAATGTATGGCGTTGACTCACTAAATCCCCTGCAATTCAATGTCCTACTCTAGTGTAACTTACTATGTTGAGCAATAGGATATCAGCCGAAAAATAATAGTATTTTTAGCAAATAAGCTATAACTCGCAATGTACAATTTTTAGCTACAGGGATACAATACTAGATACATTATTTATAATATTTAGAGCATTCTTAACGTAATACCAAGAAGACTGTTCACAGTGCTGATTGGTTTAGCATTTCATATTCTGGAGTAAAATCCCTCCTTGGCAAATAACTATAACTCAGTTATACAACACAGATACAGTACTGTATTTCACACAGAAGTTTCCAGATTCAGTTCCCATTACATTATCTCCAGTTAAAAAGATAACTTGGCAAGTGCGGAGAGGAGAACCCCAGGGTTCACAGCTTTCCTGTAGGTTGGGGGCAAAGCCCTCTGCCACAACTACTCCAGGATGGACTTTCATCTTCAAAGATACCCCTGAATGGGTGAAGAGGTGTTCCTTCTAGGTGTTCCTAGAAGAGGCTGAGCAGCCTTCCTATTGGGGGGAGTGCGGGCAGTGGAAATGACGATACACACAGAGGGGAGGAATTGTCCAACACTGGGGTGTCTCTGGAGAATTTGCCCATTGAGACCCAACTGTCCTTGTGATAAACAGCAGGTTATTTTTCCTCGATATTAGAAGTTTGTTCATGTTATAGTGTTATTAAAGCAGGGGTAGCCGATCTTTATACGCCGCAGGCCTGGCCATGCCCCCAGACAGCTGACCATGCCCCCCCCCCGGATGCAGAATCGGGCACATTTACGACTGTCGTAAAAGCACCTACTTCTGCATTTACAACAGCCATGGGTGCGTTTGCACATGCGTGGGCATGTTTTACGGCTGATGTAAACACGCCCACTTCCTTTGCTAGGTGCGGTGGAGTTGGTGATAGGCTGGATGGAATGGCGTTGCGGGCCAGGGCCAGCCCACGGGCCATAAGTTGGGAACCCCTGTATTAAAGGTTCGGTTGTGTATATCACACAAAGCGGATTCTGTTTTGGCAGCTGTTGTGTTTGAATACAATTATGCTGTAACGTTTGTAAACTATTAGGATCATTACAATCCGTCATTTTGTCTCCTTCTTCTTAGCCTGTAAATAGTGCGGGACTGCATTCCCGTCTAAACTAAGTAGTTTGTACAGTTTTCACTCCGGTCCGATAACCTCCAAGTTACCCCTTCCCTTCCTGCCTCTTCCCACCTAAATGTATCCATTTCTCAGTGTATATAAGGAGCGGTGCTGCACCACTGTTCTCCGTATTCTGACTACCCAATAAATGGTTTAGCCCTGTAATGCTGGCTGCTTCATACTTATTGCAGAACATCAAAGCAGCCATGGCAAAGGGCAGACTGGGTTACAGCAAGTGATGTGAAGGATTGTGCCTGAGACCATGGTAGACCCCGGACATTCAAAATAAATAGTCTTGGATGACACGGATAGGTACTTCTTCTTGGTATAATGTGGATAGAAGTTAAGAACATAAGAATTGTCATGCTGGAACAGATTACAGTACAGCAATATTTAAACAAAAGGGAAAACATATTTGTTTCAACAGGATTTTGTATTTAATATCAGATTTTAACATAACTGGGAGCCCTATGTTTGCTGCCAGTATATCTTTTTTAATGTGTTCTAGAAATGGTTTTCTAGTTTTAAATCTGCTTTTATACGATTATTTTAATATTTCCATGTTTAATCATTTTAATGTACATCTCTTGCCTTGAACAATGAAATACTATTGGAATGTCATTCTTTTGAGCAAACTAACAAGAAAAAGGAGTTATTTATCTTTTGAGGATGTCTGTTTATTCTCTAGTGCTGGAGTTCTCAACCTTTTAAAGCCGGGGGTTGGGTCACGCTCCCTCAGACAGCTTCGATGGCCGGATGGCCATTTTGCCCTTCCTCCACCACACATGGCGCTTCCTGGTATGGTGGAGGAGGTGCGGGGCCACATGAAATGGTGCCACGGGACACAGGTTGAGAATCTCTGCTCTAGTGGAATGGCCATACATTACAGTACTGTACTATGCAATAGTCTTAGGCCACCACCAGTTTGTTTGGGGAAAATTCAATGAGTGATGGGGGAGGGGGGGATAGCTCAGCCCCCAGTCATCTAGACATACCAAAATTGCCGAGATTCCTCTGCTGACTCTCCTCTCAATCTTCTCCCAGGTAGGTGAAATTTGGAGTTTGAGTGTTCAAGATATGTCCCGCCCATTCCCAATCACTCATTGAATTTTCTCCAAACCAGCCAGAGAGAAGACAGTCCTCCATTGAAGACCTTGCCCTTCTTTTTGGTGATAGTTATCATGCACTCCAATCAGTCTTCTCTCATTTTTTAAGTTAAATGGTTTGGAGGGGAGTCATATTGTAAGAAAAAACAGAAGCCATATACAGTACACTGATATAACTGCTGATGGATGGCAGGAACAAGACAGCATGGCATGTCGAATTCTGTGTGAACTTCAACAGTGAGTTCAGCCCCAAGAATGGACATTCTGAAAGCAATGTTCACACCATTCCTCTGAAATAATTGGTTATTATTATTGGTTGTTGCCTAGCTAGATATGTCAACAAAAATACAGTGATCTCTTGTTTACACACACACACACACACACAAGGCACAAGACATTTCAGAGAATTATTAAACACTGTGCTTTATTTATTGGATACAGTAAAACCCCGTGTTATGAAGGAGGTCTGTTCCAACTGCCTCCGTCGTAATGTGAAAAAAATCATAACCCGAAGGATCCATAGGGATGCATTGAGAATTAAAAAAAGGTCACAAATTGACCATCGTAACCTGAAAAAAATGCATTAAACATTTGTAACCCGGGATGGCAATTCCATAAGATTTGCCATCACAAACCGGGGCAAACGTTACCCGAAGCGGTCATAACCCGAGGTTTTACTGTATATCCTGTGGGATCCGCGCACACAATTGGTCAGCTGTCCCTGACAGAACCCCGGTAATGGGTGATCACATTGTTGCCGCGGGTTCCGGAGGGGACAGAAATTGGGGGAGCAGAATATTAGATAGAGTTTAATTCATCAATAGCTGATCTGACAGGCAGTTCGGACAATGGAGAGGTAATGACTAACTCGCTAGGCATGTAATAGGTAATCTCGCGTCTGCGGATTCCTTTAAGCCCTAGAATCAATGTTAGCCACTTGTTTACTTCCGATAACATGGAACAATAAATTTCGCCTGTAGTTAATTAAGTTAGTTAATGAACTTCCCCTGTAGATTTCCCCAATTAACTTGTGTAAACATGATGTGTGAAGCCTGAAGTTACAATGGATCGCTATGCTTGTGCATGCAGCCTGAACATGATAAATACTCAAGATTTGTCATCATTAAACTACTGGTCTTCGCTCCATCTTGCCTCGTGTGTTGTTACTTGACCAGTCTCCTCCGGGACCCAACGGCTGCATCGCGGTTCCGATCCAGCTTGCGCAACCCGCTTCGTCGCCCAGATCCAACATATGGTGACCCCGACGTGATCTACTCGTGAGTAAGCGATCTTCTTGGTCTGGTTCTACGCCAGAACCGTGTCCGAGTCTTCCCGGAGGACAGCGCAGCAGTTCTGGTCGGAAAGCCATCCGATCTGAGTGACAGCTACTCTACGAGGCATTCCAGAGAGGCAGAGCATGCTCCAAAGCTCTGAAGCATCTTGCTCGGCGGAAAGCGCGTTCCGCTTAGGGTCGGTTGTGAAACCCTGACACCATCGCAGAGGCCACCGAGAGCCTGTGGCAGCAGCCCACGTTCTGAGTCCTTCCAAGAGGTTCGTCACGCCAAACCTGTTACCTAACCAGACGTGGCGATTCATCCCAAGGAGGAAAACTTCAAAGGACCTGGCAGGTAATATGGGGACTTGTCCTCAGCGACAACGTCCGACCACTAACCAGAGAGTTCACTTAATGGAACTCAAGGCCCTAGCCAGGGTATACCATACACACATTCACAGCGCCAAGTTAGCGGATCTTTTGGTGTACTTGGGGGGAAATTGTCCGTTTTATCCAGAAACGGGCATGCTTAGTCTCCAACTTTGGGATAGGATAGGAGCCTGCATTAGGCAAGCACCCGGAGCTCCAGCTAACGTAATTAGGACATGGAGCAAATGTAGGAAGCTCATAGCAGAGGTAGACCCAGTCCAGATAGAGACCCAAGAACCCCCAGCGCAGTCAGAGCCATTAGCCCCAGGGGCTCTCTATCCGTCATTTCACCTCAAGCAGGGCAGTGTACGGAGCTTTCCCTCAGTGACAGCTGCAGACGTCACTGAAGGAATGCATGGTATGAGAAGTGCTGGCGCTTCTCTGACAGTTAAAAGTTCCCAGACTACCAAGAGTTCCATCCAGTGTATGGTTGAGGAAGAATTGAATTGAATTGAAATTTATTCTTATATACCGCTTTCCTCAAGAAACCAGTAAGGGGGAGTTGCCAGCAGAACTAGCTGAGCTTAGGCAGATATGCCCAGTCCACATAGAGGTAGATGCCCTCACGGGTCAACAGCAAATAACCCATTCGCCAGTTTTGTACAAGCTACTTATGGCTATACGGAAGGCAATCACAGAGACAGGACTCCAGAGTCGCTTCACTAGGGGCACGCTTCAGCAAGTGTGCGAAACTATGATGCTCATTCGATACGACTGGAAAGCCGTCATGAGAATGATGCTCAACCCCAGCCAGTATTTGCTATGGGACAGCGAGTATCATCTTGAAGCACAGGCAAAGGCTGCCAGGATGGGAGGAGCAATCATCCCTGACCAGCTATATGGGTCAGGACAGTTCGAATCCATTGATGCGCAGATCACCTTGCCTCTCGCCACACTCCATTTGGCGGCTGAGACAGCCTTCAGGGCTTATCTCAAGGTCCCGGCAGCTGGCAAAGCAGCAAAAAATTACACAGCAGTCAAACAGGGTGCCCAGGAGTCCTACATGGACTTTATCAATAGATTGGAGGAAGCGGTCAGTAGACAGATTGACAATGAGCAAGCCCAACAGGAGCTCATGATGAAGCTGGTGAAAGACAACGCCAACCTTGACTGCCGTAAAATCTTGCAGTCACTGGGCAGTCGTCCCGATCTGACTCTCACTGACATGATTAGGGCTTGTGCCGACGTTGGTACAGATTCCTACAAAATGGGTCTGTTGGCAGCAGCGGTGCAAAGCGGTAGGAAATTCAAAGGCAGGACCAAAGGAGTATGTCACAATTGTGGCAAGATCGGTCATTTCGCTAAAGAATGCCGATCCAAGAAGGGCAACAGCCAAAGCACTGGTCATCCTAAGGCTCCGACCACCCCATGTCCACGGTGCAATAAAGGTTTCCACTGGGCCAGGAACTGCCCGAACTCGGGAAACCGGAGCGCAGGCTTGTCTCTGGTCCCAGTCCAAACAGAGACCTCAGTCGCTCTGGGAGAGCCAGAGCTGGATTAAATTCCAGTCACATTCTCTGCATTCCAGAGGCGCAGGCCAGACCTAAGGGTAGTACGGGACTAGATTTGACTTGCCAGTCAGAAGTCACATGTGACTTGCCAGGCATAGTCTATCTGGTCAATTCCCAATACATGGGACCCCTGCCTAAAGGCTATATAGGTTTAGTTTTGCCCCGTAGTATCACAGGAACGCGAGGCATTCTAGTAATTCCGGGAGTCATTGACTCCAATTTTTCGGGTGTACTCCAGGTTCAACTCTGGACACACCTACCCCAAACCATTCACAAGGGAGACACGTTATTGCAACTGATCATGGTTCCTTGTCACTCGCCAGCAGGCAGCCAGGAAAGGCTCAAGGACAGCTCAGAGTCCGGGTCGGCAGACCGCTTGAGCGCAGAAGGGGCAGTGCAAGGATACCAGGTCTTAGCGACAGTGGAAACCAACATAGAGTGGAAGCAGCGGCCAGTCATAAAGGTATTTTTAAATAAAAAACCTTTTGATGGGCTCTTAGATACCGGAGCTGACGTCAGCGTGGTCAGCCAGAGTCAGTGGCCGCGTGAGTGGGCTCTCGAGCCGGTCTCTGATGTGTGTGGGGTAGGTGGTGTTCAAGAAGCGTTTAGAAGCCAAAACTGGGTAGAAGTCACAATCCCCGAAGCTGACGGCACAGCGGTCATCTGGCCGCACATTTTGGACGTGCATGTCAACCTTTGGGGGTGAGACATTCTACAACAGTACCGTGCCACTCTTACCTTCGGGTAATGGCTTTACCGCTTAAATGGCTTACCAACATGCCAGTCTGGGTAGAGCAATGGCCGGTAGTAGGGGAGAAATTAGTCACCTTGAAACAGCTGGTAAAAGAACAGTGTCCACGCAGGACATATAGAACGGTCCACCAGTCCTTGGAATTTGCCCATATTAGTTATCAAGAAAAAGTCAGGGAAGTGGCGACTCCTTCACGATCTAAGAGAGATCAATAAATGTATCCAACCAATGGGTCCGCTTCAATGCGGCATCCCAAATCCGAACATGATCCCCGAGGGTTGGGAGATCTTGGTCATAGACTTAAAAGACTGTTTTTATACCATTCCTTTAGATGTAAGGGATCGGGAAAGGTTCACTTTTACAATGCCAGTCGTGAACCACAGAGAGCCCACGCAACGTTACGTGTGGAAATATTTGCCACAGGGGAAGCTCAACTCGCCCACCCTGTGTCAAATTTACGTTCACAACGCACTGGAAAAGTTTCAAAACCTTCACCCCACAGTCTTAGTGTGTCATTTCATGGATGATATCCTGGTCGCAGTGCCGCAACTCGGCAGCAAAATGTTTAAAGACCTCCAGACCACTCTGGGGGAGAAAGGGTTACTCATTGCCCCAGAGAAAGTTCAGAGAACCGAGCCATTTTCATACTTGAGCCATCGGCTTCTCCGTTCTTTCCAGCACCAGTTTTGCCACAGATAAATCTCAAAGAGTCAGTCACCCTTGTAGAATTGCAACAGATGCTGGGGAATATTAATTGGGCTAGACCCTATTTTAGGCTAGATACGGACCTTCTAAAGCTGCTCTTCTTGCTGCTAATGTTAGGCAAGCAGCCGGCAGACTGGATACACATTCCTCGAGAGGCGCGCTTGACTCTCGAAAAGGTCAACCAAGTTCTCAGCCAGAGATGGGTGGACAGGATTAGTCAGGGGCCATATGCTCCTGTTCTAAACCTGTACATAGTCCGGACAGGATTCATGTTCACCAGAGCTCTGGGAGTAGACTCCGAACAGGGGGCGAGTATCGTGGAATGGGTGTATTTACCACACACCTCTTCCCGAAACATCGTTCCTCTGAAGGAACTGGTCTCCATGGTGATTTGCCGAGGAAGGCTGAGAGCAAGGGATATCTCAGGGCACGATTTGGCAAAGTTCGTGGTTCCATTCACAAAAGACCAAATTCAGCAGCTGATGCAGCTCGGTGACTCACTTCCGATTGCATTGGAAGGATTCACAGGATGTTTGGCATACCTTTTGCCAAAAGACCCCAGACTCGTCTCGCTTCAAACGCAGACAGTCAGCTTGTGTGAGTTAATGTCCCTGGTTCCACTTCAGGTGGCTAGGACAGTTTTCACTGATGGGGGTCGTACATATGGTGTTCTTACTTGGCAAGAGGGCCAGGCTTGGCGCACGCTTCTAACTCTTCCGCAGAAATCCACGCAGCGGGCGGAATTGGCAGCGGTGAACCTTGCCTTGCGCACCTTTGCCAAAGAACGCTTAAACATAATAACTGACAGCCAGTATGTTAGGAATTTGCTTCACAGTCTACCGGGAGCATACATCACTCCCGCGATAGACAAAAACTTGTTGAGTCTTTTCCTCACAACTCAATTTCATTTGCAGAACCACACTGAAGTGCTCTATATCGCCCACATCAGAAGTCACCAGGACTTGCCTAGTCCGATTTCCATGGGCAATAGCAGAGCAGATGTGGCCACAAAGGAAATTCAGCAACGGTCAGTTCTGGGAGTCTTCACAACTCCAATTCAAAGTCATGCATTTTTCCATCAGAATGCCAAAGCACTCGCATGGCAGTTCAACCTGCCACTTTCCCGAGCCCAGGGCATAGTCCGTTCCTGTCCGCATTGTGCAGGGGTGGTAGGGGGGCCCTCGTGGGGGGTCAACCCACGAGGGACAGAGGCCAATCAGGTGTGCCAAATGGATGTCACACATGTTCCACAGTTTGACAGATGGCAGTACATGCACGTTTGCATTGACACTTTTTCACAGTTCGTTTGGGCTACAGCGCAGAAGGGAGAAACGGCTTCCCATGTGGAGCAACATCTCCTTTCCTGCTTTGTGGCCATGGGCCTACAACGGCACGTGAAGACCTATAATGGTCCGGCCTATAGCTCCAGGCAGCTGGCCACCTTCATGGCCACCTGGGACATTAAGCATACCTTTGGCGTTCCATACAATCCTCAAGGGCAAGTGATTGTGGAGCGGGTCAATCGGACACTTAAGTCCTATATTGACAAACAAACAGAAAGGGGGGAACTAGCCCTCCCCAAAAATCAGGGTCAGGCACAGCATTGTCTGAACATTGTTTACGTATTGTTTACGTACAATCACCTCAATGTTTTTTCAGATTACACTCCGCAGGAGAAGCACTTCCGTCGCACGGAGGCTCTCCCGCGGCCGATGGTGCATTACCGAGTGCCACCGGATCCTTCTTGGATGGGCCCGGCGCCACTCATAACATGGGGAAGAGGGTATGCTGCAATTATGTCTCCTACAGGCGTCATCTGGATTCCAGCCCGGTGTGTCAAGCCTCACTTTGAGTCCAATGGCGTGGACCCAGGCGCTCCTGGACCCAATACCGGAGATGGAGGAACTAACCCTGATGGGGAGAGCCAAGCAGAGGAGGCGGCGACAGCAGATGACAGCGCCAAAGATCACCGTGTGCCAGGAGGCGGCGGACGCCGTTCGGCGGGAGAACAAGGAGCCGACACCGGAGAACATCTTGATGGCAGCCTTTTCCCAGATTACTGCTAATTCCATGATGACCACCATCATCTTGAACCTTTCCTTGCTTGCGGGGGCAGAGGTTCAAGCAGCTTCACTGGAAGCCAACAACCTGATGCCAGGCGGAGATCTCTCTGCCCGGCTGCAGTACAACGTTTGGGAAAGATTGGTGAACCTCGTCAATCAGTCCGATTCTTGCCTGAGGCAGACCACCGCTTCTGCCTCCATTCTGAGCACTTGTCTCATCCCGGTGTGTCACTCCCCAGATGCACGCATCAGGAACGGTGACTGGTTGGTGAAGCGGATATTTGGTCCGTTTTACAAGACTGCCTTTTCAACGTACGCGCATTGGGGAACCCAAGTCACGAAAGTCTTACTGGCTGATGCGGCCACTCTCTACACTCCCCGAGTGGCAGTCAGCCTGAACTCTACTTGTGCTCGCATGACCGGTTGTTCTGTGGTCGAAGGGCCACAGCGCCGTTGCCTCGACCCCGGCAACAGCAATTGGACTTGTAATAACCCAGAGACTAGTAACTCAATGTTTGCTCATGTTACTTTGCCTTCAGGATGGTTTTTCACATGTAACCAGTATACTTGGAACTACATTCCTGCAAATGTATCAGATTCCCTTTGCTGTATCAGTCGTTTGACATTGTTGCTTCCCACTAAAGACATGGTTGCCCCAAGCACTAATGTACCTCCACACATACGGCACGCTCGTGCCACGCAGTTAGACAGTTCATGTGATAGCAACATCAGGATTCTGAGTAAAGCTGAGTATGTTTCATTAGCAGTCAGCTTGTTTGGCGTGCCAGGCTTAGCCGTTGTCAATGCTCGGAGAATTGGTCAATTGGCTTGCACTTTGGCAAAAGCCATTAACCACACGTCCTCGGCGATAGCGCTGCTTAATCAAGAGCAGACGGAGCTTCGCCATGCCATATTGGATAATCGAGCAGCTACAGATTACTTCCTACTGTTACACCATTTGGGTTGCGAGTCAGTCCATGGCATGTGTTGTTTTAACCCCACGGACAACTTGCGCAAGGTACAAAATCAACTCACAGATCTCCATACCTTGGTTAAAAATATCAAGAAAGATGCCCCGTGGGTGTGGTGGAATTCGTTATGGTCCTGGTTCCCGTGGGATTGGCTACAAACGACACTCAATGTGATAATACTAGGAACAGCGGTTTGTTGTTTCATGCAATGTATTCCCTCACTGATGTCAAGGTGTCCCCCATGGAGAGAACCCCAGAATGTCCTCACTCCACGTCAGTTAATGCCACTCTTACATCGAGCCGTCTGTCAGGTCCAATTAAACAAATTAAGGGGGAGTGTGGGATCCGCGCACACAATTGGTCAGCTGTCCCTGACAGAACCCCGGTAATGGGTGATCACATCGTTGCCGCAGGTTCCCGAGGGGACATAAATTGGGGGAGCAGATTATTAGATAGAGTTTAATTCATCAATAGCTGATCTGACAGGCAGTTCGGACAATGGAGAGGTAATGACTAACTCGCTAGTTACGTAATAGGTAATCTCGCGTCTGCGGATTCCTTTAAGCCCTAGAATCAATGTTAGCCACCTGTTTACTTCCGATAACATGGAACAATGTATTTCCCCGGTAATTAATTAAGTTAGTTAATGAACTTCCCCTGTAGACTTCCCCAATTAACTTGTGTAAACATGATGTGTGAAGCCTGAAGTTACAATGGATTGCTATGCTTGTGCATGCAGCCTGAACATGATAAATACTCAAAATTTGTCATCATTAAACTACTGGTCTTCGCTCCATCTTGCCTCGTGTGTCGTTACTTGGCCAGTCTCCTCTGGGACCCAACGGCTGCTTCGCGGTTCCGATCCAGCTTGCGCAACCCGCTTCGCGGCCCAGATCCAACAATATCCCATCTTTCCCTCAATTTTGGGGAGAGGGGAATTTGAGAGGGTGGTTAACCACCATGGCTGAAGGCTTAATTAGGAAAAAAAGCCTCTTTCAGGCAAGGTTATTTCCAAGGATGCAGCAGCTGGGACAAGCACCACATGACCTTCACCTGATTAAAAAAAGAACCCCTATTCTTTTAACAGTCAAGATGTACCCTAGTAGTCACAAATCTGTGCAATATAGTAAGACCACCCTTGCTCGAAAGCCATTTGTATCTGACTCTAGGGTTCAGTGCTCATCTCTGTTTCATAGCCAAAGAGCCAGCGCTATCCGCGTCGGCAGACATTTCTGTGAACATGTGGCAGGCATGACTAGACACTGGAGTGCATGGAATGCTGTTTACCTTCCCACCGAAGTGTTACCTATTTATCTACATGCAATGTCCTGCTTTTGAACTGCTAGGTTGGCAGGAGCTGGGACAGAGACGGGAGCTCATTCCGTCGTGCAGCACTCCAGTCTCAAACTGCTGACCTTCCAGTTGTGAAGTTCAGCATCATAACCACTAAGCCACCGCAATCCCTTTGTCTCATATATGGTAAACAGTAACATATTTCCATTTAAAGCATAGTAATAATGTCTAATTGTGATGATCTTTTCATATATTAGCTTAAGTTAGTATATGCAAATTTTATGTAAACATGTCTTCCTTTTTATGAAGAATGTCCTTATTTTTGATGATGAAACTATGATTGCCCTGTATCTGAATAACTGATACAATGGCTCCAATTTGTGCTGTTGTGCTTTAGGCAATTTGTACAGTGCTGAGGGGTCAGTGAAGAACCTAAGATGCAAGCATTATGATGAGAGGCACTTAAGTTTTAACTTTTCCTGTAATATTGAGATGGGCATTTTGATGGGACTAATTATAGGCCTGAATTTTACAAGTCTGATATGTGTGTGGGAAGAACATTTCATGTTCCATTAAGGGCTGATGGGAGTTTCAGACACCCATGTCAGTAGCTGTAACTTAGCAACCAAGAAGAAAAAACGTGGATCTCATAGACCCAAGGGAAAAAAATTGTTTTGTCCATGGCCTTGGCCGAGTCACCTTTTCTTAAACTTAATCACTCCTTCTGCTGTAAAAGAAATATAATAAAAGTTGACATAAACTGCAGTTAACATAAACTGCAGTTGACATAAACCGCAGTTGAGGGGCAAGGCCATTTGACATGAAAAGGGCTATTTTGATGGATTGGTTGGGGTGATGGTCCCCTCAGTGGAGGAAATGCCACTGGAAACCATCAGTTTGGGCCCAATGGCAAAATGAGTGGAGTAGGAACCACTTCCCTATTCTGATTCTGATTCCCAACGGTCATGGAGGCGGAAGAGGCTATGCCAGATGGACTGGCTGTGAAGGCTCACCTTGTTAATATCCTCAAGGCTGCGGCAGTCCATTGCAGTCCCTGTGTTAAATCCTGCATGTCTCATTTCATACGTGCCACAGGAGATGGCTCCATGATCACAGTGTGTGGGTCGCTTCATGGCAAGCTGGGATTCAAGCCAGTAGCAACCAAATGATCAAATCCCCTGGACAGCGAGGAGAACAAATAGGACAATCTTAGCACTAATCAACCCTGACTGCTCCTTAGAAGGTCAAATAGTATGAAGTACTTTGGACATCAAATGAGAAGGGAGGATTCATGTGAGAAGGCCTTGATGCTGGGAAAGGTGGAGGGCAAAAGAATAAGGGGGCGACCAAAGATGAGATGGCTAGATAGTATTGTAGACGCAGTGGGCACAGAGCTGGGTGGGTTGAGGAGGATGGTGGAGGACAGAGGTGCCTGGAGGACAATGGTCCATAGGGTTGCAAAGGATCAGAATCGACTCTGCGACTGAACAAGCAACCAACACTTGTCCTGGGAACAATATAATGCATTGGCCTTCCATTTGCATCTCATTTCCATGGTGAAGAATTTTCATTTATGTTTTGTTGTAAGTGTAAATGTTTGGCAGTGATAAACTTTAGGAATGAATATGCTTTGTATGAGATGTTTCTTTGTGCTGATTGGTATTGCCTTATGTTGTATTCAAGTCATGAGGGTAAATTTGTGTTTAAAGGAGCAGGGGAAGGGAGTTCAATAATTCCTTCCAAGAGACCCTTCTGGTCTATTAATTGTTACTGTAGAAACCGGAGACACGGCCAGAAAAGACCCAGTTGTCCCCTGTAGGGATCCCGACGCTCTGGCCAACCTGGAGAACAGGATTCACACGAACAACCTTTACTAAATTGGGGTTGTGGTTGTTGTTGTTGTTTTTTAAACACGGCTCTTGTTTTCTAGTGAGAGTTCCTGTCATGAATCTGTCCGAAACGTCAAACGTGTGACAATCCTTAGGGATTTTTTCCCCTCCCGCCTCCCGGGGGTGGGGGGTGGAGCGCAAAGAACTTCAAAGCGGAAGCCGGCTGGGAGGCGGGGAGGTCATTTGCATATAACCCATGATGCATTGCGCGCGAACAGGCTTCGAAAATAAATCGCAATTGTTTCCGGCAAAATCAAAGTAGCAATAGCTGTGCGGGTTGGACGGCGGTGACCGCAACGAAGAGTCTTTAGGTATCACGACACGTGGAGAATGAAAACGGGTGGTTACCATGACGTGAAGAAACGTCTTCAGTTGACCGGGGTGAGCTCAGCAACTATTTTTTACTTCTTCTTCCGTGTCTCGTGAGAAAGATACCGAGTACGCCCCGGAGACACGGAAAGCTCTTTCCGTGTTCTCCGGTTTGTGGGAAGCTCTTTCCCCAATTTTTGAAGGCCCCTTTGGGGGCTAATGATTCAGTTATCAAAAGAAAGGAGGCAAGTCAGGGTGTGTTTTGGCCAGTGTGTTCCTGTAATAAAAGTCCTTTTGAGTTGTTGTTGTTATTATTATCAACATAAAGAAATTGTGACTGGAGATGCAGTGGTGTTGGCTTGACTGCGTTGGTGGTGCAGTGGTCTTCTTTCCAATCAGAAGTCCAGCAAGTGGGCAGGACTCTATCTCTCCACATTCATGCCATGTTTTGTTGCCCATGTGTTAAGTGCATAGTCAAAGCATTGGTATTCCCGGTATGGTTGTGAGAGCTGGACCATTAGGAAAGCTGAGCGTAGAGGCCTTTGAAATGTGGTGTTGGAGGAGAGTTTTGAGAGTCCCGTGGACTGACAGCAAGGAGAACCACATAAGTGGATCCTAAAAGAAATCAACCCTGACTGCTCATTAGAAGGTCAAATAGTAAAGATGAAGATAATAATAATAAATTTTAATTTATATCCCGCACTTTCTCGGCCAAAGCTGACACAAGGCAGCAATTACAACACGTCCACAACATACAATATAGTAATACAACAATAAAGGAGCACAAAAATATGTTCAGTACAATAATCAATATTCGATAATAAACATAAAATTAAAAAGATGAAGTACTTTGGACATCAAATAAGAAAGGAGGACTCACTTGAGAAGGCCTTGATGCTGGGAAAGGTGGAGGGCAAAAGAAGAAGGGGGTGGCCAAAGATGAGATGGCTAGATGGTATTGTGGACGCAATGGGCACAGAGCTGGGCAGGTTGAGGAGGATGGTGGAGGACAGAGGTGCCTGGCGGGCAATTAATGGTCCATAGGGTCGCAAAGGGTCAGAATCGACTGTGCGACTGAACAACAACAAGAAGTCCCCACTTATGTTGGTCTTGCATTTAGGGACTTCAACCCTCAGCCTATTCAGGTTCCTCCAAGTGACATAGGGGAGATTGTGATCTTCCGCAATATCCACCTTTAATGTTGTTCCTTTCCCATGAACTAATTTGGTTTTGCTCTTGTGTACCCTCCTGCCAACCTAAGCAGGTCGAAAGCAAGAAATTGCAAGTAGATAAATAGGGACCACTTCGGTGGGAAGGTAACAGTGTTCCATACGCTCCAGTGTCTAGTCATGTCTGCCACGTGATCACGGAAACGTCTGCAGAAGCAGACAGCGCTGGCTCTTTGGCTTTGAAACAGAGATGAGCACTGCACCCTAGAGTCGGATACGACTGGCTTTCGAGCAAGGGAAACCTTTACCTTTACCTACCCTCAAGAATGTTTGTTCTTGCCATAAAGCTCTTCCTGGATATGAGCTGGCAGACTTGAGGCTTATTGTTATGTTTTTTGGGGTTTTTAAATTGTTTTACCTGTATATTGGTCTTAGTATACACCGCCCAGAGTCCTTTGGATAGGGCAGTATATAAATCTATTAAATTAAATTAAATTAATTTCCGTTCACAGGGTGTCGAGGGTCATTCTCTTGCTTAGTTCTCTCAGCATCTGATGCTACTTGTCTCCTGATCTTAGGTGGAGCAATACCAACAGTGGTTAAACTGCTGTATTGTAACCAAACATTATACTGTTACCAAAAGGTTGTGAGTTTGTTTCTGACCAGTGCATTCAGCACTATGGGGTGGTATTTAAGTGTAATTGCTATTGCTACACTCTGGATCAAAGTCTCCCTTTCCAACTTGCAAATACAGGTAGCAGGAATCTATGGCAAGTTTCCATGGGAAAATATATGGGGTCATATCCCAGATCCTCTGAACCCCATCTATGTATTGCACAGAGTGCTGCTTTTCCCCCTCAGTTTGACTAGATAGGTTTACAAATAAGAGCAGAGGAAGTTTTCAGTGCAGTTTTTCACCTCCAAATTAGTTTCCTATTCTGTTTTTCCACACCGTCTTTCCCCCCACTAGTAAAGTGGAACTGCAGAATGGATGAAACAGCTAAACAAGGTGTCTGTATCTGCCATCCCTTCCTGAGAATCACTATCTAAGGCTAATTTGAACAGTTTTATGTGAGGGTGTTCACAGCACGATCGCTGTGGCTAATGGCAAACCATGGTCATAAATCGTGGGTGATCGTTCTCCTGCCTCATCTGTTTATGCCGTAACTTAGAGGCCTGGGCCCCCAGCTTGGGCCTCTGACCATTACTCAAGGCTTTCTAGCCCTCCCTACTATACCCAGGGATGGCACGCAGTCATTTAGCCAACACGCAGCCGTCTGACCAATCAGCAAGGTGAGCACGAGACAGGCATGCTGATATTTAGCCAATTATGTAACCTTATGCTATCGCAGGTAACCAATAAGGATATATTGCATACTCTTCTCTGGAATGTCTTTGTCCTGTTATTCCTAATAAACTCCGTCTGGGCTATCTTGCCCTATGCCTCTTCATGAATCAAGCCTCCGCTGCCTCCTTGATCCCAAAACACATCATCTGGTGACCCGCGACGCGATTGCTGGACCCCAACTCCCCGACTCACCAGCTGGAATAGCCCCCTGGTGCACCTCAGCCTTCAGGCTACCCCAGCCTTTAGGCTCCCTCAGCTTTCGAGCTCCCGATTGTGAGTATGGGGGGGGGGACTTTCTTTAGGGCAAAAGACCCATGCAAAGGAATTGCAGAAAATCATCAAGGAGAGCAGATGTCCAGACATCACGCTTAATAGTCTAGAAGACTTCATTAAGGAAGTCGAATGCCAATGTCCTTGGTACCCAGAAATTGGATCACTCAAACGGGATGATTGGCAAAGAATTGGAACAATTTTATTGGAAGAACCTAGGGCAGCGGTTCATCATTTATTGATTTGGCAAAGAATTAATGAGGCAGTCAGGAAATTAGTACCAGCAGAGACATCCCTGACCAATCCTCTGACTCATCCACCCGGGACCCACCACCTCCTTATCCAAAAGTGCTGCCCGCTATTTTACCACCTACAGCACCATTGGTGTCGCCCATCCCGAGCCTGGTTCCCCAGGCGCCGCCTGCCTACCCTGGCGGTGTGATGGGAAATGTTCGCTCTGCTATACATCGAGCCAAGAGCGATGGGGTTTTGTCCCTGGAGGAGGCGGAAGAGTGGCAAGGAGAGAGTCCTTCTGCATTTCCCATTACGGTTGAGATGGGGGTGCGGGCAGATGGGAATCCAGAGGAACGTATCCATTGGCAAGCTCTGTCATATACAGTAATTAGGGAACTTAATAAAGCCATTAGAGAGGCTGGTGTCCGATCAAATTTTGTGCAAGGGTTGCTTGAGGGAATTGGAAATGGGTACACGATGCTGCCCCAAGACTGGTAGGATTTGTTTCGAATGATTTTGACTGCTTCACAGTATGTTGTTTGGGATAGTGAATTCCGAGCAGCTGCGGTGGCGGCTGGTACGCCACAAAACACCCCTGAGCAGATTTATGGAGCAGGTGCATTTGCTACCCTCCAACAGCAGATGCAACTCCCTCGGGAGTCTTTCCACCGCACCTTTATGTGCTTCATGAGAGCCTTTAAAAGGGTCCCCGTCTCTGGGAAACCCACACGCTCCTTTACTTCCACACGGCAGCAGCCCACTGAACCCTACTCACAGTTCATTGATAGATTGAAGGAAGCCATACAAAGACAGATAGACAACCCTGATGCCCAGGGAGAACTCCTGAAACGGCTGGCTTTTGAGCAGGCCAATGCCGATTGCAAGAAGATTTTGCAAAATGTCATTCACCGCCCTGAGTATAGTTTAGCTGACATGATTCAAGCCTGTATGGAGGTGGGCACTCAAACACATGCAATGGCCCTTCTGGCTGGAGCGCTTCGTGCCGGAAACAAGCCCACTGGCAATTGTTTCAACTGTCAGAAACCGGGCCACTTCAAGAAAGACTGTCACGCCCCCGGAGGGGGAGCGCATAAGGGAGGTGGAAAGGATGTCAGGCGCCCCAGCAAGAAGTGCCCCCGGTGTGGCAAAGGCTACCATTGGGCTAGCCAGTGCAGAGTCAACCCCTCACCACAGGGAAACTAGGTACCGGGCCCTCCCCAGGCCCCGGAAAAATAAAGGGGACACGGGTCGATCAGCGCAAGGCTGCTACTGCTGGCAGCGCTGGTCTCGATCTCGTTAACACACAGGACATGACAACTGCGTTGCCTGGGGAGCTTATCCTGATGCCTGCCGACCTTACTGGCCCCTTGCCAAAAGGGACCGTTGGTCTGGTACTGCCACGTTCATCAGCGGCCAAACATGGCATCATGATATTTCCTGGCGTGATAGACGCAGAATACACAGGCATCATTTATGTACAATTTTGGAGTCACCTCCCATTGCAACTGCGCAAGGGGGACTCCTGGGCACAATTGATCATTGTTTCTTATGAGACCCCAGGGGGAGCGGAGCCCGCCCTTCGCAGAGGGGGGTTTGGTTCCACCCGTGCCGGGGCCGATGGAGACACCTATCATCCACAGGTTGCCGCCCTTCAAGAGCAGATAGGACAACAGAAGCCGACCCGTAAGTACTGGGTAAACGGTAAGTTGTTGGAGGGATTGTTGGATACAGGGGCGGATATTTCTGTGATAGCCGCTGGGCACTGGGATCCCTTGTGGCCAACCGAAACCGCTCCCTCAGTTTGGGGCATTGGTGGTAGCCAGGCCTCCCAGAAAAGTGCTCAGTGGTTATCTGTCAGTCTCCAACCTGGCGGGCCTGAGATCGCTCGCATTAAGCCCTGTATTTTACAAATTGATCTCAACTTGAGGGGGAGGGATTTGCTGGCGCAAGTTGGCACCACCCTCATAACTCATGAATAGCCATCAACATTGTGCTCTTCCACTCTCGTGGAAGACCGATCAAGCCGTGTGGGTGGAACAATGGCCACTTCCGCAAGAGAAGTTGACTGCGCTTAAGCAGCTCATCCAGGAACAACTGGACGCGGGTCACATTGAACCGACTAGTAGTCCGTTCAATACCCCGGTATTTGTCATCAAAAAGAAGTCCGGGAAGTGGCGGTTGCTCCATGACCTGCGGGAGATCAATAAGATAATCGAGCCGATGGGCTCGCTCCAGTGTGGAACCCCGAACCCAAATTTGATATCCCATGATTATGAGATGGCTGTCATTGACCTCAAGGATTGTTTTTATACCATTCCCCTTCAGGAAAAGGACCGGAAGTATTTTGCTTTCACGGTCCCAGTGTTGAATAACTCCCAGCCCACAGTCCGGTACCATTGGAAGGTATTGCCAATGGGAATGCTCAATAGCCCCACCATGTGTCAGTTTTATGTAAATGCAGCTCTCATGCCGTACAGGAAGGCTTACCCTAATTTGGTTATATATCATTACATAGATGACATCTTGGTGGCCAGGAACTCCCTCCCAAAGGGGTGGCTCCCTCGCCTTCAGGAGACCCTGAGCCTTTATGTCCTAATAATCGCCCAGGAAAAGGTTCAGTTAGCCGAACCTTTCTCCTATCTTGGGCACCGCATGATGGCTGCGTACTCTATACTTGGAGCTGTCAATTGGCTCCGCCCTTATTTTAAGCTCACCACCGCTGTGCTCAGCCCCCTCTTTGACGCTCTTAGAGCAGGGAAGAATCCAGGAGATCTGATCACCCTTACCGCCCCGCAACGGGAGGTCCTTTCCATGGTTAACTCTGCCATGGCCAAGGTCTGGGTTGATAGGGCTGAGCCAAATTGCCCCCCCCCCAAGCTCCATTGCCTGGGAGATGTGAAACAATTATATGCTGTCATACATCAGGAGCCTTCAGATGGGAAAATTCGTATTTTAGAATGGTTGTATCTTTCACACACCACAAAAAATACCATTACACCCTTTTTGAGCATGCTGGCGCAGGTCGTCTCTAAAGGCCGCCGCCGCTGTCTCGCCCTGTTTGCCCTGGATCCCATGGAGATTGTGGTTCCCGTTCCCCTCGCAGTTTGGGAAGCGGGACTGCGCTCTTCTACTGAGCTGCAACTTGCTATGGCAGATTTTACAGGCCAGGTAGTGTACCACTCTCCTAAGGATCCTCGGCTCCAGGTTGCTCAGCATATACTTTTGAAGCTTTTCCACCTCCTCTCTCCCACGCCCCTTTTGCCGGCTCTCACTGTCTTCACTGATGGTAGCCTGAGCCGTGGGGTGGTTGCCTGGCAGGAGCAGGGGACATGGAAAAGTCAATTTACGCTGCCGCAGCGCTCACCACAGCGCGCAGAGCTTGCGGCGGTTGTCCTTGCCTTTAGTCTGTTTCAGGATCAGCCTGTTAACTTGATCTCTGATAGCCTGTATGTCACCAATGTTGTGTCCAACATTGTGGGAAGTTATGTGTCACCTTCAGTAGATAGCAACTTGCTGTCACTGTTCCTGTCTCTACAGATGCTGCTCCAACGGAGAACAGTACCCTTTTTCATTGAACACATTCGTAGTCATCAGCCATTCCCCGGCCCCTTGACCGAAGGGAATGATCGTGCAGATGGCGCATTACGTGCCATGTATTGTTCCCCCATTGAAAGCCATGCTTTGCATCATCAGAATGCCAAAGTTCTTGCTAAAGAGTTTAACATTCCCCTTGCGGATGCAAGGGCCATAATTCAGCAGTGTCCACAATGTTCACAACAGCCCCAGAATCCTGCTGCAGGAGTAAATCCTCGCGGTCTGGGTGCTAACCAGCTTTGGCAGATGGATGTTACCCATTTTGCGCCTTTTGCACCATGGAAATATTTACATGTTTGTGTTGACACCTACTCTGGCTATATCTGGGTCATGCCCCAGAAGGGAGAAAAGGTCAAACACGTTTGCAATCACCTTGTCCGCTGCTTCGCGGTCATGGGAAAAACTGACCGTTTGAAGACCGATAACGCCCCCGCCTATTGTTCTACTGCCCTAGCTGAGTTTTGTACCCGCTGGCAGATTGTCCACACATTCGGCATCCCTTATAATTCTCTCAGGGACAGGCCGTGGTCGAACGGGCCAATAAAACACTGAAAGAGGCACTGGATCGCCAAAAAAGGAAAGGGGGAACTGTCCCCCTCTCACTTCCGGAAAAGGAGGAGTGGCTTGCTAGTGTACTGTTTACTCTAAACCACCTTAACTTGTCTCAATTTAATTCTCAATTTTTATCCAGGGCTCAGCGTCACTACTGCCAGCTTGAGGTTCTGCCTGCCCCCCAGGTCCAGTACAGACGCCTGCCAGACCCAGAGTGGAAAGGGCCTGTTCCCCTCATAACCTGGGGAAGGGGCTACGCCACCGTGTCTACGCCAGAAGGTCCTCTTTGGGTCCCTGCCCGGTTTGTTCGACCGTGGAAACATGGCATGGCATCAGGGTCTCAACAACCCCATTCCAAACTTCAACCTTCACCTGCACGAGCTCCCGGAGAGGAGACGGAACCGAGGGGGAAGGCAAAGGGGGCAGAACCCGCCAATAACCTGGGGCCAGGTGAAAGCATTGTCGGATGAAGCCCAGTCCGTGCTGGACGAAATCCGGGTGGAAAAGACTCCTGAGAACTTTGTTGTTGCTATCATAGCTTGTCTAAATGCTAATTCTATAATGATTCTTTGTTGCTACATGCTTATCTTTCCAGGGGCGCTTGCCGTCCAAGATGAGCTGTCCCAACGCTTTGAGTATAACCTGTGGTATAAGCTTGCCCGCATTTCTAATCAAACTGAGTTTTGCCTTAAGCAAAGCGTTGACTCCTATCACCTGTTAAGCACCTGTCTCATTCCCATTTGCTACACTCCCCCAAACGTCAGTAGGTCAGTGTTGGGATACGATATGGCGGACTTTAATGACAAGGTCAAAAACAAATATGCTCTTAGCCCCCTTTGGGGAAAGGCAACCAAAAGGCTGCCCCTTGATGCCCTGTCTCTCTATACTCCTATTGTAGCTGTTAGTAATGCTAGTAAATGTGCCAGGGTTGTGAACTGTACTCAACATAAGTCAAAGCCTCACTGTTTCCAGCCCAGTCGCGGTCTTAATTGCACCGGGAGGGAAACAGAGGACCTTCATTTTAACTTTCAGCACATTCTGTTGCCTTCTGGGTGGTTCTGGACCTGTGGGTCACGAACTTGGAACTATATTCCTGCTAACCTCTCTAAAACCACTTGTTGCCTTAGTCGTATGATTGTTGCTTTGCCCAACCGCACTACGCTGGTCCGTCAGCGTCCCGCCCGCAAACGCATCACCCGGGGTACTGCCGCTGAGCAGTTACCCTCTGATTGCGATAGCACTGTTAAGGTGCTTTCCCAGGAGGAGTTCACATCCTTGGCCATCAGTCTTGTTGGCGTGCCTGGCCTGGCAGCCGGGAATGCAAGGCAGCTTGGAAAGCTTGCTTGTGCATTTGTAAAAGCTGTTAATCACACTTCCCAAGCTATTAGCCTCCTGAAGAGGGAGCAATTTCAGCTTCGCAACGCCATTTTAGATAACCGCGCCGCGATCGATTATTTGCTGATGTTGCATCATCAAGGTTGTGAGTCTGTGCGTAATATGTGTTGCTTTAACTTATCCGATAATTCTAATAAGGTACAAAACCAATTGGATTCTTTAACCAAAATTGTTTCTGATATTAAGCAAAATCCTCTGCCTTCGTGGTGGAGCACTCTTTGGTCCTGGCTTCCCAACGGAGCTTGGGTACGGACCATTCTGCAGTATGGTTAAATTATTCTTGCCATTCTGATAACTGCCTGTTGCTTTATTCAATGCATACCTTCGTTGCTAGCCACCTGCCTGCAAGGATTTCGCTTGATGCCTCGTGCATGCAAGGACCAAATTTATTATGCTTATAAGCTTCTTAAAAACAGAAGGGGGGAGATGTGAGGGTGTTCACAGCACGATCGCTGTGGCTAATGGCAAACCATGGTCATAAATCATGGGTGATCGTTCTCCTGCCTCATCTGTTTATGCCGTAACTTAGAGGCCTGGGCCCCCAGCTTGGGCCTCTGACCATTACTCAAGGCTTTCTAGCCCTCCCTACTATACCCAGGGATGGCACGCAGTCATTTAGCCATCACGCAACCGTCTGACCAATCAGCAAGGTGAGCACGAGGCAGGCATGCTGATATTTAGCCAATTATGTAACCTTATGCTATCGCAGGTAACCAATAAGGATATATTGCATACTCTTCTCTGGAATGTCTTTGTCCTGTTATTCCTAATAAACTCCGGGCTATCTTGCCCTATGCCTCTTCATGAATCAAGCCTCCGCTGCCTCCTTGATCCCAAAACACATCAGTTTTAAGATTTAAAATGCATGGGTTTATGTAAAGTGCAGCAAGAGCCTCAGTCAGTGGTAGTAATCCAGTGAAAACTAAGCATATTTCAGTATCATTGCTTCCAATATGAGACTTAAAAGTATGGTTCCAAATGAGAACAACTTAAATATGTTTCAGTTTGGCTACAGCGATCATGGCTGTTGTTAGTAGATCACAACCCCAGTGATGGAATTGCTTGCACATGTACCAGCTCTCTAAGCAAGAAGTCAGCAAACTTGGCTGTCCATATGTTCTTAGACTTCAAGTCCCAGAAGCCTTGATCAGCAGGAGTGCCCACTTGGACTTCTGGTAATTAAAGTCCCAGAACACCTGGAGCCAAGTTTGCTGACCCCTACTCTAGCCTGAATCCAATTTTTAGTTCTAACCAAAGTAGCTCCGCTGAATTAATAGAGCTTGTAAAGACAACATGAATAAATTGCCTTGGCTCAATGGTAGATGCGGGGCCACTCTGTTCAGATCTGGATGGAAGTCCTCTCCCCAGTGTGACTGTGGAGGAGAAGACCAAACCATGGACCACATTATATTTTAGTGTCTCTTACGCATGTTTAGAGGCACATTGGAGGATTTGCATAGTGCCACAGATGAAACCATTCAGTGGGTGGAATTCTAGTTAGGAACTTGAGATGGTCAATTTGTGCTCACTGTATATATCAGCATTAATGTAGACAACTGAAGTTTATCATAAGATAAATAAAATAGGCCAACTTAATGTGGCTACACAATTTGACAAGTCACAGTGATTCCACAGGTCTCCTATAAAAGGACTGGCAATTTGGTTACTCCCATGATTTCCTTTTTTGGTGGTCTTGACTTCTTGCATAAAAAAAACAACCCAGACATAAAGTCCATGACACAAGTCTGTAGCTCATTCATGGAGATGGATGACATGTACAAACAGACAGTTTACCTATATTCATAAGAAAACATGCTATGTAAGTAATTATTCAGAGAAGGAAAAATCATTCTCAGTACTGAAGCCAGCTTGTGTTATTCCAGGCTTACTCATCAAGCCAATTACTTGCTGGAAAAGTGTTCTCACAACAGCCCCTCTCCAAGTTCAACAAGGATGATAACGGTAATGCTTTTTTAGACCATGCAAGGAACAGGCTTCTTGTAAAAGCTAACTATTGTGACTGAGAAATGTGTTTGGCTCATATTTTTGATGTTTCTTTTTTAAATATAATATAAAAACACATATACAAAAAAATAAACTATAAAATAAAATTAAAAGTAATCGTAATAATATGAGAACCAACGTTGCATACCTTATAACAAAATCCACACTTTTTAGTTTATAGCTATTGTAACCCCATTAATTAGCCTTAGTCAACATATATAAAACATATGTAACATTTGACAGGATTACAGTGACTCAAGTGGATAAGATGCTGACTGGAAGGTGGAAGTCAGCAGTTTGGTTCCCGAGTACTGCAGGACGGAATTAGCTCCCATATTTGTTCTAGCTCCTGCCAACCTAGCAGTTTGAAAGCAAGAAATTGCAAGTAGATACTGTAAATAGGGACCACTTCAGTGGGAAGGTAAACAACGTTCTGTCACATGACCACGGAAACATCTGCAGAAGCGGACAGTGCTGGCTCTTTGGCTTTGAAACAGATATGAGCACTGAACCCTAGAGTTGGATACGACTGGTTTTTGAGCAAGGGAAACCTTTACCTTTAACATTTGACAAGTGCACCCTCCATCCTTGGGACCTTCCTTTCCTTTCCACAGGTCTTAATTCTCTAATTTGATTGTTATAACTCCCCCCATTTCCCGAAACTAATGCTTTCTGGGAGCTGGTTTAAATCCCTTAGATTTTTGGGAAATTATTCAATAAAATCTCCCCATATATGTAAAAATTAATTGTTCTTTTCCATCCTCTTTTTAATTTGCATGTTAGCTTATCATTCAGTGCTATGTTCTAAATTTCTTTATACCACTTCTCCATGTTCATGGAGATGCACACTTTCCAATTCTTTTTTTAAAAATAATTTTTATTGATTTTATAACATATAAAAAAAAAACAAAGGATATGTATGAAGAAGAGAAAGTACAAAGTATGTATACATAAGACAAAAAGGAAATCGACATATATAGAAAGCAAAAAAAAAAATCAACACTAACATAATCATAAGGTAAGGATAAAGCTGCACTTGATTAAGTATAAACAGTTAAATTCATCCTAAATCATTTAATTGTTTTCTACCTGATTAAGAATTTTTTATAATTAAACTAATTTGTTTTTCAAGAAATCATTAGACATCTTTTCCTTGAAACAAAAATACAGACTTTCCAATAAAGTTCAATAAAATTCAAGTGCTATATCACCCTAAGTGACTATACAAGGCCCTAGAGGATGCGGTAGGACACACGTTTATATTATTTCCAAAAACTGGAATGTTCAGGCACTGGTCTGCTCCCATCATTTATTTATTTTTACCATAGTCCACAAAAGGTTGCCAAATTCGCAAACATCTGTTTTCTTTTACTATTCCCTTTTTCTTATTCAATTCCCATGTTAATTTATCATTCAGAGCTAACTGCAACATTTCCCTATGCCATTCTTCGATCTTTAATGTTAAATCATTTTCCCAATTCCTCGCTATACATTGCCTCGCCATTGTCAAGCATATAGACAACAGTTATTTTTTATCCTTATCTAAATATACTTTTCCTGTGTCTGTCAGTAAAGCTAAATTTGGCCCCAGATTAACGTTTACCCCCATAATTCTGACAATTTATTTTCCTATTTTCTCCCAAAATTCCTTTACTATCCTACAACTCCACCACATATGCTTATAAATTCCCAATTTGTTTTTACATCTCCAACACATTTGACTTTTATTTTTATCTATCTGGTGCACTGGGGTCAAATACCATCTCCACAAAATTTTAAAATTATGTTCTTTTATTCTGACAGACATAGCTCTCATGATTCTTTTATTCCATTTCTTTTTCGAATCGAAATCTGTGATGCTAACATTAAGATCTTGCTCCCATATTTTCTTCAATGTTTCTTGTGAGTTGATATCTTTGTTTAGAATCCTATAAATTTTGCTCACCAAACCCTTTATACCCACTTCCCCTCTTCTAATTTTCAATAATATTTCCTCAAAATCAGTGGTATCTCTTTCCAAACTATTTTCTTCCAAATAGACACTATTCCATTTATTTACATGTAATACCTGTAACCAATTTAAGTTCAGCTGTGTATATAGCTCCACTTTTTTCTCCTTATTTTTGCACACTTTTAACCAATCTTTTAACAGACAAATATTATATTCACCCAAAATTTCCTTGGCTTCTCTATCTAACTTTATCGGGAATTTTTTAAAATCAACTATTTCTATAATCAGAGATACATCAGGGACTAAATTTTACTTTACTTTTTTCCAGGTATCAAGTGTTGCTTTCATCATTTTATTTTTAACCCCTAATTTATTCCTCTCTTTATCCAAAAATACTGCTTTGCCAATCTGAGTTAATTCCTTCATCTCGATGTCCTTCCAATTTGGTTTCTCCTTCCTTAACATTTTAACCACATTTCTAATTTGAAAAGCTCTATAATAGTTTTTAAGATTTGGTATGCCCAGTCCACCTTCTTTTTGGGATAAATACAGCAAACCTCTATTAATTCTAGATCTTCTTCCTCCATTACAATATGCATTAAATAAATTTTGAAAGTCTTTAATTTCTTTGTCTTTTAATTGAATTGGGAGGGCATCAAACAAAAAGTTTAATTTTGGAAGTAACATCATCTTACATAGTGCCACTCTATTGAACCAGGACAACTTTAATTTATTATACTGCAAATTTTTTTCTTTAATTTGCTTTTTTTTCTTTCCATAATTAAGACTCTTAAGATCATCCCAATTGCAAGAAATATTTATCTCCAAATAATTTTCCCCTAACCTGGATTTTATATTTATCTTTTATTTTCTTTTGATCTTCTTTAACTACATTCCATGTTATCATCTCAGACTTGTCCCAATTTAAGCGTAAAGGCTTATCTTTATATTGGCGACTCCCTTAATATTTCTATCCTGTCTTATGGCGTTTGCTAACACCTCCATTGCCATAATAAATAGTAATGGAGATAATGGACACCCTTGACGTGTTCCTGCCTCTAATTTTACCTCATCTGTCATAACCTCATTTACTCTAATCTTGGCAGAACTTTGCTGATATAGTTGTTCAATAATTCTCTTAAATCTATCTCCAAACCCATAAGAGGTAATTATCTCATTAATAGCCACCCATTGAAGAGAGTCAAACGCCTTAAATATATCCAGGGATAGCATTCCAACTTTTTCTTTCTCTTTTGAAGCAACATCAATTATGTCCAAAGCCCTCTTTGTCAAGTCCACCATATGCCTTCCTTTTAAAATCCAACCTGATCTTTGCTTATATAATTGTTCATAACATTGCTTAGTCTATTTGCCAATATTGTCGTAAAAATTTTTGCATCTTGATTTATTAGAGAGATGGGTCTGTATGACTCCACCTTTTCTGGATCTTTATCCAGTTTTGGTATTAGAACAATTATAGATCTATGCCAAGAAGTCGGAATTGAACCACCCGCCAATATATAATTAAATAATTTTAATAATCTTGGGACCACCCTATCTTCAAACTCCTTATAAAATTCTGCTGGCAATCGGTCTTCCCCTGGAGATTTGCATGTCTTCAACTTATCAATCACATCTTTTATTTCTTTACCTGTTATTAATTCTTCCATTCTAGTTTTATGCTCTAAAGTTATCTTTCCCCCTATTTGTTTTGCCAATTGATCTCTTAACTTCCCTACATTTATCTTTTTTCAGTATATAACTCCTGGTAAAAATCTTTAATTATCTTTGTTTTATCTTTTAATTTGTTATATCTAATTCCATCCTTAATCAAAATGCCAATTTCCTTTTTACTCCTTTTTTCTCTTGCCAACATTTTTGAATTTTTATTGCTAAACTCAAAATACCCCCTCTTCAAATAAATTAGGTCCCTTTGCACCTTTTCTATATCCTTTCCCACAATCTCCATTTTCAACCTTTGTATTTTGTCAAAGGTCCTCATATTTTTTGTTCTTGCGTGTTCCTCCTGCAATTTTTTTATCTCTTTTTCCATTTCTTCATATTTAGTCCTATACTGTCTATTTCTAACATTTGCCAGCTTAATACATTCCCCTCTAAATATCAACTTCATAGTGTCCCAAACTATGTGGTATCCAACTTTCCCGTATCATTCCAATGCCAATACTCCTCCCAATTTTGCATCATCTGTGACTTAATCTCCGGGTCTTTATATAACTTGGGATCATATCTCCAATTGACTCCGCTCTTTACTCCTTCTGATTAAAAAACCATCAATACTTTTGCATGGTCAGACTCTTTAATTATTCCTGTCTCTATATCTTCTAGATTTTTAATAATATTTTCTGTAACAAATATATAATCTATTCTTGAATAAGTATTATAAACCTGAGGAAAAAATGTATAAGCTCGTTCTGATCCTTTTATTTCCCTCCATGCATCTTTCAATGCTAATAAATTCATCCATCTATCCAAAATTCTTCTTTTACTGACTCCACCCCGGGTTAAGTTTGTACAATCTGCCATTGATCTTATCAGATTAAAGTCTCCTGCCACTATCATCTTTGCAGAACCTTCCTTCCTCAAAATTTGATGAATCTTATCTAAAAATTTCTCCTGACCGTCATTAGGAGCATATATATTTACCAACGTAATTTCCTCCTCATCAATTTTGCCTTGTATAATTAAATACCTACCTTCCGGGTCAGCTATTTTCTTGGTCATATCAAAACCCAATCTATCTGATATCAGTGTTGCTACTCTGTTGTGTTCTGTAAAGCTGTGCCTTTAACAATGTACCTTTGCCATGTGTTAACAATGTAACCTTTCTGTGTGCAACATTATAACCATCAGCTGTATCAATGTAAACCTGATAAGGGGATGCGAGCTAGTGACCACTAGATGGCAATAGCGAGCGTCCAGCTCTCATGGCTCAGATTCACCTGGTTCAGCAGCGCGGGAAGATTCCCCGCGACCTCTTCACCTGGTAAAGAAGGGCGTGACCTTCTACGACGTCACGCAGGCAGCAACCAATAGTCTGTCGACGAGCCACATTCAAATGTATAGCCAGCTGTATATATTGAGCTACTCATCCGCCATTACCACATGTTCCTCCGGATCATCATGCAATAAACCTGTGTTAAGCCAACCCTTCGGCTGTTTCATTGTCTTTGGTCCCTTACACTAAATTGGCGACGAAGGTGGGATATGGCAGCCCACGGGACCAAGACATGCGCCGGTTTCGAAATCAGGAAACCG
This sequence comes from Bradypodion pumilum, assembly GCA_035047305.1. Taxonomy (NCBI): domain Eukaryota; kingdom Metazoa; phylum Chordata; class Lepidosauria; order Squamata; family Chamaeleonidae; genus Bradypodion; species Bradypodion pumilum. The sequence continues at coordinate 29,016,302 of JAWDJD010000001.1, read as the reverse complement.
GGCGACTGGGAGATCTTCGAGATGGACTTCCAGGCAGCACTGATTGAGTCCGAAGTCACGGAAGAGGCAAAGAAAAGGGCCATCTTCACCAGGATGCTCGGACAAGAAACCAAAAGGACCTTGGTGGACCTGATTGCACCGAGGAGGGTGAGCGAATTCAAGGCCAAGGAACTCATGCAGATGCTGCGTGAGCACGTCCGGCCCGCCACGGCGATGTTTCCCGCTCGGAGTGCGTTCTGGAGGCGAGTCCAAGCGCCCGGGGAGACGGTCGCCGCATTCGTGGCGGCCCTGCGGCTGGCGGCCGGCCCGTGCAAATGGGAGAATGCCGAAATCACCCTCCGGGACTGTGTGCTGTGCGGCCTGAACGACGCCGAAACCCAGCGCACATTAATGAACCAAGAGCCGCCTCCCACGTTGCAGGAGGTCGTCAGAGCGGCCCAGGCCGCAGAAGCTACAAAGGCCGGGGTCCAAGAACTCCAGGACTGGCGGCCGAAGTCGAGCAAGGCAGAGACTCCGGTACAGGCGGCCCGGAGAACTTCGAGGTCGTCCACAGAGAGCAGCGACGACGAAGACGTCCGGAGGGTCCGGAAGGAGAGCTGGCGGTGCGACGGCTGTGGAGCGGCCCACGACCGCGTAAAGTGCCCGTTCCGGAAGGTCGAGTGCCACAACTGCGGCCGCCGCGGGCACATCGCCAAGTTGTGCAGGAAGAAGCGCGAGACCCGGAGGAGCTCCACAGACCGCTCCGCGGGACAAGACTGCTCAACGAGACCCAAGGACGGCGCCCAGGCCACGCGGAAGCAGGACGGCGTGGGCCGCATCTCCGACGGCAGCGAGGACGACGCCCCAGTGTTCAGCGTGTCTGCAGGACACCCCCGCTACTTTGTTGAGGTACTAGTCCAAGGGGTTCCCATTAGGATGGAAATTGACTCGGGGTCCTCATATTCAATCATTTCCCAGAGGGAGTTTTTGGGAATTGCCCCCCACAAGTGACCCAAGCTCAAAGCATTGAGGTCCACACTACGGGACGTGCAAGGGAACAGCATTCCAGTGTTGGGGGTTGGAGAATTTCAGGTTAAATTCAAGAAGCACGCCGCGTCCCTTCCCCTAGTCGTGCTCAAAGGGGGAGATTGCAGCCTCCTCGGGACTCAATGGTTCCAGCCCCTGGGTTTGTTTATTGGGGGGGTGCACGCCGTTGGGATGCACGCCGTTGGGACTGATCCAATTCTGGAGGTGTGCGAGGCGCACCCCGAAGTCTTCAAAAAAGGACTGGGGAAATTCAAGGGGCCCCCAGTGACATTCGACCTGGACCCGGAGGTCCGCCCAATTCGTCTTAAACCACGCCGGGTGCCGTTCGCACTTAAGGACAAGATAGAGGCGGAACTGGACAAATTGGTGGGCCAGGGAATCCTTGTGCCTGTTGATTCCGCGGAGTGGGAAACTCCAATTGTAACCGCACTAAAGGCCAATGGGGAGGTCCGCATATGCGCCGACTACAAGTGCACCATCAACAAGGCGATCCGCCCGAATGCATATCCGGTGCCGGTAGTCAGCCATCTGCTGGCCAGGTTACACGGGGGAAAGTGTTTCGCTAAGCTCGACTTAGCACAGGCCTACCAGCAGCTTACGGTGTCCCCTGCCGCAGCTGCTGCGCAGACCATAGTCACCCATAAGGGGGCGTTCCAGGTGACGCGCCTCCAGTTCGGCTGTGCCACGTGCTGGCGAACGGAAGGGAGGCCCTGATAGCATTTTACTCCAGGTCCCTGTCCCAAGCGGAGAGAAACTACGCACAGACAGACAGGGAGGCACTAGCAATAGTCGCGGGGACGAAAAAGTTTCCCGATTTTCTGTACGGCCGCCCCTTCACCATTGTAACAGACCACAAGCCCCTGCTAGGCATCTTTACCGCAGATAAGCCCACCCCACAGATCCTGTCCCCGAGGATGCTCAGGTGGGCCATTTTTCTCAACGCGTATCAGCACGCGTTGGTCTACCGGCCTGGGAAAGAGATCAGCCATGCGGACGCTCTATCAAGGTCTCCCCTCCCCCTAACGCCCAGCCAGGTGAGCAAGGGGGAGCGGGACCATCAGGTTCTTATGATAGAGGTGCTGGATTCGCCCCCCGTAATGCTCGCCAACATTGCCAAAGCGACAGAGAAGGACAAGACGTTAGCGGCAGTTAGCTCCTGGGTGCAGAAAGGGTGGCCGGCGTCCTCCCCAGCGGAGGAGTTCGCTCCATTTTTCAGAAAAAAGCTAGAACTGTCCCTAGAGAGGGGGTGCCTCTTGTGGGGGCAGCGGGTGGTGATTCCCACTTCCCTTCGGCCGCAGGTGCTCAAACTGCTGCACGTCAGCCACCCCGGCATCGTGCGATCCAAGGCGCTGGCCCGGAGTTACTTCTGGTGGCCCCAGCTGGACGCCGACATCGAGCACATGGTCGGCACTTGTGGAAGTTGACAATGCTCCATACCAGAGGAGGCCCGCCTTCCCCACAGGGAATGGGACGCGGCTAAGGGGCCGTGGTCCCGGGTGCACGTTGATTTCGCGGGCCCGTTCAGAGGCACCCTGTTCCTTCTTGTAGTGGACGCCTTCTCCAAGTGGTTGGAGGTTATCCCAGTCACGAGCACCTCCTCGGCCCAGACCATTAGGCATTTGCGGAGGCTCTTTTCCACGTTTGGCATACCCGACACATTAATTAGCGACAACGCTAGTTGTTTCACGTCCTCCGAGTTTAGGGCATTCATGGAGATTAACGCCGTTCGGCATATCACCTCCGCCCCGTTTCACCCAGCCACCAATGGCCAAGTAGAGCGCCTCGTCCGCACCACGAAGGACGCGTTGCGGCGCATGGGCCCCGGGGATTTGAACCTACAAGTCTGTCAGTTTCTGCTAGGTTACAGGGTGACCCCTTTGGCGTCAGGATACTCCCCCGCAGAGCTCTTAATGCATAGGAAACTGACCACCATCCTTACTAGGCTAGACCCCACGAGGGTAGAGGACAAAGGAAGGAACATCGGGCTAGAGGCCACAAAGAGTTTCAGTATAGGTGCCCCCGTGCATTGCAGGAATTACGCCAGCACGGGCCCAGCCTGGGTACCGGGCGTAGTTGTGGAGCAAACCGGCCCCGTGTCGTACCGCGTGGAAACCAGTACAGGGCTCCTGTGGAGGCAGCACGCGGACCAGCTCCGACGCAGGGTCTCCGATGAGCAGGGCACAGACCAAACAGAGGAAAAATCAGCGTTAGGGTTCTCCCCCACCCGTTCAGCCCAAGGGGGAGGAAAAGGGGACCGCGGGCCCCCACCAAGGGGGGAGGAGGATGTTCTCGTAGATATCCTAGGGGATCTTTCTGAGGAGGAGGAGGAACCCGACCCCATACATATCTCGCGGAATGTCCCCACAAATGCGGATACCCCTACTAAGTTAGATTTTGATTTTCAGAACCGGGGGGGGGTTTCGGAGTGGTCCCCCACCCGTCCAAGCGAGAAGAGGGGTTTTTCGTTAGCCCCGACTGCCCCCGGTCTGCCCACAATGGAGTTTTTCTCTTCCCCTAAGGCCGCCAGACAGCGGCAAGCCACTAACAAGTCTCCCTCTCCCATTTCAGGACAAGGGACCAGGGAACAAAGAAGCAGTAGCGCCCCCGGGGGGGGTCAGCCCTCTTCACGGCCCAAACGCACATGCAACAAGCCATCTTGGCTGAGAGACTTCGTCTCATCCTAGGGGGGAGGGATGTTGTGTTCTGTAAAGCTGTGCCTTTAACAATGTACCATTGCCATGTGTTAACAATGTAACCTTTCTGTGTGCAACATTATAACCATCAGCTGTATCAATGTAAACCTGATAAGGGGACGCGAGCTAGTGACCACTAGATGGCAATAGCGAGCATCCAGCTCTCATGGCTCAGATTCACCTGGTTCAGCAGCGCGGGAAGATTCCCCGCGACCTCTTCACCTGGTCAAGAAGGGCGTGACCTTCTACGACGTCACGCAGGCAGCAACCAATAGTCTGTCAACGAGCCACATTCAAATGTATAGCCAGCTGTATATATTGAGCTACTCATCCGCCATTACCACATGTTCCTCCGGATCATCATGCAATAAACCTGTGTTAAGCCAACCCTTCGGCTGTTTCATTGTCTTTGGTCCCTTACACTAAATACTCCTCTTGCTTTTGAGGAGCCATACATTTTTTCATATATTTGAGTCCAACCTAAATATAATTTGTTCACCTCACCTGATTTCTGATGAGTTTACTGAAGAAAGATTATGTCTGGCCTATCTCTCCTAAGAGCTGATTCCAATCTTCTGCATTTGACTTGGCAGCCAGTACCTTTCACATTCCAAGTTAATACCTTTATATTCTTCATAATTTACCCGAATTCTCTAAATTGCGTCCACCGCATCCTTCTGTGGGTGTATATTCCTTTAGCCAGGAATTCCCCTTCGCCCTACATCCAAAAGAAAAGAACAAATATATAAAATATAACAAAATACAAAAATACTTGTTTACCCTCCCCACTTTTCTATCAAAAATGTTATCTTTGTCTCCCAAAGAGGGGAGGGTGGGAACGTATTGCTGATGCAAGATTATCATAGATGTTATTCAATCCCACATGCTGCTGCAAATTGAACATCCAGCCACTTATTATTGAAGGGAATTGTGTGGAACACGTCTCGGTGTTTCGATTTCTGGGAATGGAGCTGAAGGATGATCTAACATGGGGAGCAAACACCAAAGATCTGATGAAGAGAGCACAGCAGAGGTTATACTTCTTGAGAATCCTCAGGAAGAACAATCTTTCAAAGGACCTGCTGTTGACATTCTACCACTGTACCATAGAGAGTGTGTTAACCTATGGTCTGTGTGTATGGTTTGGGAGTTGTACAGCTAGAGAAAGAACAATGCTCTCCAGGGTCGTTAAGACTGCGGAGGGGATAATTGGGCATACTCTTCCCACTCTAGATCAAATCTACGCCACCAGGTGTTATAAGAAAGTTGTAGAGATTGTGCAAGATAGTACACACCCCAGAAATGATCTCTTTCAGCTTCTGCCTTCTAGAAGAAGGTATAGGGTCATAAAGACCAGGACCAGCAGCTTGAGAAATAGTTTCTACCCAAAAGCGGTTCTGGCTTTTAATGCAGTGCAATGCAGTCTATAAGGGAGCTTCTGTATATAGTTTTTAGAGCCTTAGAGTTTTAGAGCTTTTTAGGGGTTAAATGTGTATATGTGGGGTGGGAGTATGTTGATAATTTTGTATAGTAGTATTTTGTTTAGGTTTTGTTGGGTTGATAAGTGTCCCCCCTCATCTCATTGTTCTGTGCAGGACAATGACAATAAAGATCTATCTATCTATCTATCTATCTATCTATCTATCTATCTATCTATCTATCTATCTATCTATCTATCTATCTATCCATCCATCCATCCATCCATCCATCTATCTATTGGATGGCACCTCTAGAAATGTTCAGTATGCAAAATACTTTCTATTCTTTTTGCAAAAATATCAGGCCAGATGTCTCCTGTAACATATGAAGCTTGTTTGTGTATCATGTAACACAGGAGTTCCCAAACTATGGCCTATGGGCCAGATCCAGCCCAGGTTGTCCTCACCACTCCCGGAAGTGGAAGCAAAATGCACCCGCACATGCACAAAGCACTGCCATAAATGCACTCCTGGTTGTCGTAAACGCGTTTATGACAGCCATGGTGCATTTATGGCAGTGTTTTGCACATACAGTATGTGGACACATTTTACTTCTGCTTCCAGTTGGAGGAACCACGTGACTGGCCCACTCAAGTATGTGACTAGCCCGCAGCACGAAACGTTTGGCAACCTCTGATGTAACATATGAAGCCTGTTTGGGTATCAGGAAAATGGTTGAACTGGTGAGAGGAAGGGGTTAAAGGCCTAACTAAAGTGTAGTAGAGGAAATTGGTTTGGTTAATCCTTTATCACCAGGTGCAAGGAGGCCTTGCAAATATAGCAAAAGTAGCTTGAGACAGAGCAGAGTAAACTAGAAACCTCAAGGTGTAGAATATTATGGGGATTGGTTAATTCAAATAAGATGGGTTTTAAAGTAGCAAAAACAGGGTTTTTTCAGTTAGCTGGAGTTTGGACCTGGAGAGGAAACGTAATCATGCTTTTATTGTTATGTGATGTTTATATTTGTGAGCTGCCCTGAGTTGCTTTGGCAAGGGGGCAGCAATATAAAATCAAATAAATAAATAAATCTGATATTTTTTACTGTTGTATTATTGTAAGGTGATGTGATTCTCTGTGATTTTTTGTCAGCCGTCGAGAGTTGTTATGTGAGTGGGGCGGCATACAAGTTGAACAATTAAATTAAATTAAATTAAAATGGACTAGAAATCTAGGGAAAATGACTGTTTAGTTAGACTTTGTTATTTTATTTGGGAAGGAACCCTTGATTGGCTCTAATATATTTTGGCTAGTCATTTTTACTATCCTATATTTCTAATAAATGAAATCTTTTACAACAAGTGTGCTTATGGAAGAAAGAGGGAGGACTTGAGTGTTACCATGCAATAGGTGATGTTTGAAAAAGGCCAATGCTACCACATTTCTTTGTTGTCTCATGCAGAGGTGGCTTAATTAAATGAACTATACCTCAATAGGGGCTGGAAGCTTAACTCAGCCAGTTGAAAGCCTAAGATAGATTTCCTGAGTCCTGGTTGTTTAATACACTTTGGGCAAGTTAATATTTGATGCCTAGAGAAAGGGAACCCTTTGCCTGTTAAACAGTGAGAGACCCAAGGCAGAGGGTCCTGTTTTAGCAGGTACTTTGTCAGGTAAAGTTGAATAGAACCTGAACTGTTGGATCGGGGCCCAATGCAGGCTGCGGATCGGGGCCCGGAGCAAGTTGGAAGGTCCTGGAGGAGACTGGTCAAGTAAAGATACACGAGGCAAGATGGAGCGAAGACCAGTGTTTATTGATCAGAAGGCTCTAATCTTTATACCCTGCCTAGCTCGACCGCGTGCATAGGTTGCGCGTGGCCGTTACAGGAAAACTGCAGGTCTGCATTTTAAGATTACACAAGTTACTCATCATGGGTGACCTCACTGGGGGGAAATTCCTTATCTATTTAATTTACTACCGGGGGACATGCATTGTCTACTGCCTAAGTTGACTCTTGGACTCAGAGCCTCTGTGGATACAAGATTACCCATTACATGCTTATCGAGTTCATCACCCGGCGATCTTTCACCCTCTATTGTCCCAGCTGCCTGCCAGGTCAGCGATCGGTGAATTAAACTATAACTATTAATCCGCTCCCCAATTTCTGTTCCTTCGGAACCAGAGCTCCAAGGAGTGTTCCCCCAAGCCGTGGTTCTGTCAGGGACAGTATGCCAATTGTGTGCGTGGATCCCACACTGAACAGTATCCTTACATCTCCTGTACATATACACACAGCTGCATGATCTTCCTTACATACACATATAGCCATGAGCATGGAAAAGTATGGAGAGGAGGAATGAAAAAGCTGAGTGGTATATGATAGGATTGTGATGACCTGTAGGTATTGTGTAAGATGCATGAAGCTGTGTCTTTAAGAGGTCCTTAAGCACAGCACCCAGCTGTAACCACTGAGTGGGTGACTGAGCAAATTATAAACTATAAATCTAGGCTTCTCAAAAGCCACTTTGCTTCTATGCCAAAACTCTTGCTAGCTGAACTGCTTGCTAGCCATACTGCCTTCTTGCCAAAACTGCTTCAGCCAGGATGCTTCAGCTCCTGGGGTTCTGCTACTAGCTTTGCTGAAATCTCTGGAGGAGAGAGAGGATTGGAATCCAACTGCATGGACAAAGTGAGTCCAGTTTCCAGAAGCTACGCCGAGCAGAGACACTGAGCCTGAAGGCTCTGTTATTTCTTCAAGCCAGGACAACAAGGCTTTGCATAGCCTACAGCCAGCCTGGGAGAAGGCTGGAGTTTGCTGTGAGTACTTTGACTGGGACTCAGACCTTGAAAGTACTGCTTACAAAGACTTACAAACTGTTCACCTGACTTTGCTTTCATAGAGAGGAATCTAATGTTTTGTGTTTACGTTTTGAACTGACTTTGCTAAGTAAAAGCTACTGTGTTTTCATCATTACTGTGCAAATTATTGTCTGGGTGAGAGTGAAAACACTACACGGGCACCACCGCTGCTGCCACAAGCTAACTGCTTAGCTCTGCAGGATTCACCCCCAGACCCCAGTACCTAATCATATAGGTATCTGAGCTCTGCTGGTTAGCAAAGCACCCAGCAAGGTCTAAATGCTAGTATGCATAATAAGCCCACGAAGAGGTTGATAGAAGGAACCGAAAAGACCAGAAGAATCAAGGTTGCTATTGTGTTTTTTGTAAGAAAGAGACAGGAAAACTAGCTGTAGATGGTGCGATTTTAGGCAGAAAGAACAGTGTAGGAATAAGGGGGAAATGTCTTGAGGGTGATAGCAGTAAACAAACTGAAAGAGCTTTGGGGTTGGGGACCCCTCCTCTTGGACCCACTTGTTTGTCTTTCTGGCACTCTAAGGTATCTGAGAATCTCCTCCATATTTCAAATGACTCAGTTTATCTCCTCTCATCTTTCTTTCACACCCATACCATATAGTGATCAGGAATACAAAAGTGCGGATAAAAGCAATGGCTCCAGAGTTACTGCACCCCTTAGCATCTCCTTTCTTGGGTATTGGAATGTACAGCATATTGAATTTTTTCAGTCTATGGGCCATTGTTTTACATTACATATTTGTTTGCATATTCTTGTTAGGATTCTATCAGAATCATTCTCTGTAATTCACTTCTTGTGGCTTAAAATAGTTCTCAGTATTCTATCTACCCCTGGTGGTCTTCCCCCATCTACATTCAATTACAATGGGACAGCCTGCTTCCTGCTGTTCTTCTCTAGAGAAATTTTGGCCTTAAATGGAAACCCTGGACTCTGAAGTCATCTTATTTTATTTTATTTTATTTGTCATATGGTACTGTATTGTACTGTTTTAATTAGTGTTTTTGTAGTTGTTTTAAATTCATGTGGAGTGCCTTATTTTGAGTTGATATAGCAACCGAGAAATTTTGTTGTTTCCGCAAGGGGACAATGACAATAAAGATTTATTCTATTCTATTTCCCCCACAATGCTGTAGAGCAGGGGTTCCCAACCCCAGGCCCATGGGCCTAATCCGGCCAATGCATCACATTAATTCTGCCCACCGTGGCCACCCGGGCACCTCTAGGACTGTCCCCCACCACCAGAAGTTGTGATACATTACTTTCTGCAGCAGTGGTGGCGGCAGGAATAGCGCCATTTCCCCGGGTTCTTGCACAGCCTCCGGCGCCTCCCAGGGCAGCAGGAGGCTTTTTGGAGCATGTTCACTCTGGTTTGGGAATTTTCTGCCACTTCTCCACTGCGCTTTAGCAGCTAGAACACAGTGGTTGGTGACTTCCAGTGCAGAGCTTACGTCAGTGCCTGGGATCACAGTGTGGAACCAGGAAGTTGCAAAATGCCATGGTTTTGCTGCCAAAGCGCAGGGGAAAAGCGGTGGAAAAACCTGAACATGCTCCAAAAAGCCTCCCACCGCCTTGGGAAGCAGTGGAGGCTGTGCAAGACCCTGGAAAAATGGTGCGATTCTGTTGTGTTCTGTAAAGCAGTGCCTTTAACATGTACCTTTACCATGTGTTATCAATGTAACCTTTCTGTGTGCAACATTATAACCATCACCTGTATCAATGTATGCTTAATAAGGGGACGCGAGCTAGTGACCACCAGAGGGCAGTAGCGAGCGTCCAGCTCTAATGGATCAAAGCCACCTGGATCAGCAGCGCGGGAAGATTCCCCGCGACCTCCTCACCTGGTCAAGAAGGGCGTGACCTCCTACGACATCACGCAGGCAGCAACCAATAGTCTGCCAACGAGCCACATTCAAATGTATAGCCAGCTGTATATATTGAGCTACCCAGCCGCCATTACCACATGTTCCCCCGGATCATCATGCAATAAACCTGTGTTAAGCCAACCCTTCGGCTGTTGTATTGTCTTGGGTCCCTTACACTAAATTGGCGACGAGGATGGGATAGCAGCCCACGGGACCAAGACATGCGCCGGTTTCGAAATCAGGAAACCGGGCGACTGGGAGATCTTCGAAATGGACTTCCAGGCCGCTCTGATCGAGTCCGAAGTTACGGAAGAGGCGAAGAAAAGAGCCATCTTCACCAGAATGCTCGGACAAGAAACAAAAAGGACCTTGGTGGACCTGATTGCACCGAGGAGGGTGAGCGAATTCAAGGCCAAGGAACTCATGCAGTTGCTGCGTGAGCACGTCCGGCCCACCACGGCGATGTTTCCCGCTCGGAGTGCGTTTTGGAGGCGAGTCCAAGCGCCCGGGGAGACGGTCGCCGTGTTCGTGGCGGCCCTGCGGCTGGCGGCCAGCCCATGCAAATGGGAAAACGTCGAAATCACCCTCCGAGACTGTGTGCTGTGCGGCCTGAACGACGCCGAAACCCAGCGCACATTAATGAACCAAGAGCTGCCTCCCACGCTGCAGGAGGTCGTCAGAGCGGCCCAGGCCGCAGAAGCTACGAAGGCCGGGGTCCAAGAACTCCAGGACTGGCGGCCAAAGTCGAGAAAAGCAGAGGCTCCGGTACAGGCGGCCCGGCGAGCTTCGAGGTCGTCTACAGAGAGCAGCGACGACGAGGACGTACAGAAGGTCCGGAAGGAGAGCCGACGATGCGACGGCTGTGGCGCGGCCCACGACCGCGTGAAATGCCCCTTCCGGAAGGCCGAGTGCCACAACTGCGGCCGCCGCGGGCACATCGCCAAGGTGTGCAGGAAGAAGCGCGAGTCCCGGAGGAGCTCCCCAGACCGTACCGCGGGACGAGACCGCCCAGCGAAACCCAAAGACGGCGCCCAGGCCACGCGGAAGCAGGACGGCGTGGGCCGCATCGCTGATGGCAGCGAGGATGACACCCCAGTGTTCAGCGTGTCTACGGGACACCCCCGCTACTTTGTTGAGGTACTAGTCCAAGGGGTGCCCATTAGGATGGAAATTGACTCGGGGTCCTCATATTCAATAATTTCCCAGAGGGAATTTTTCGGAATTGCCCCCCAAAAGCGGCCCAAGCTCAAAGCATTGAGGGCCACGCTACGGGACGTGCAAGGGAACAGTATTCCAGTGTTGGGGGTTGGAGAATTTCAGGTCAAATTCAAGGAGCACGCCGCGTCCCTTCCCCTGGTCGTGCTCAAGGGAGGAAATTGCAGCCTCCTCGGGACTCAGTGGTTCCAGCCCCTGGGGTTGTTCATTGGGGGGGTGCATGCCGTGGGGATGCACGCTGTTGGGACTGATCCAATTCAGGAGGTGTGCGAGGCGCACCCCGAAGTCTTCAAAATGGGACTGGGGAAATTCAAAGGGCCCCCAGTGACATTCGACCTGGACCCGGAGGTCCGCCCTGTTCGCCTAAAACCACGCCGGGTGCCGTTCGCACTCAAGGACAAGATAGAGGCGGAACTGGACAAATTGGTGGGTCAGGGGATTCTTGTGCCTGTAGATTCTGCGGAGTGGGAAACTCCAATTGTAACTGCTCTAAAGTCCAATGGGGAGGTCCGCATATGCGCCGACTACAAGTGCACCATCAACAAGGCGATCCGCCCGAATGCATATCCGGTGCCGGTAGTCAGCCATCTGCTGGCCAGGTTACACGGGGGAAAGTGTTTCGCTAAGCTCGACTTAGCACAGGCCTACCAGCAGCTTACGGTGTCTCCTGCCGCAGCTGCTGCGCAGACCATAGTCACCCATAAGGGGGCGTTCCAGGTGACGCGCCTCCAATTCGGCGTGAATTCGGCGCCAGGAATTTTCCAGTCACTCGTGGAACGCCTCCTGAAGGGACTGGAGGGGGTGTTGCCTTACTTTGATGACGTGTTAATAACAGTGGGGAGTCGGGCTGAATTGGCCAAGAGGTTGGGGAAGGTACTGACGATATTTGAAAAGGTGGGGCTGAGGTTGCGAAAGGACAAATGCGTCTTCTTCGCAACCGAGGTTGAGTTCCTAGGGTTTTGTGTGACTCCTGAGGGGATAAAACCATCCAAGTCTAAGGTGGCAGCCATCAAGAAAGCCCCCCGCCCCACCTCCAAGCCCGAGTTGCAGTCGTTCCTAGGGCTGCTCAACTTTTACCACTCCTTCCTCCCCCGGAAGGCAGCGGTGGCCGAACCGCTACACAGGCTGCTTAAGAAAGACCAGGCATGGAAGTGGGGCAATGACCAGGAACGGGCATTTAGTGAGCTGAAAAGCCTCCTGGCGTCCGACGCCATACTGACCCACTTCGACCCCAAACGCCCAGTAGTTCTGATCTGTGATGCATCTCCAGTGGGGGTGGGGGCAGTGCTGTGCCACGTGCTGGCGAACGGAAGGGAGGCCCCGATAGCATTTTACTCCAGGTCCCTGTCCCAAACAGAGAGAAACTACGCACAGACGGACAGGGAGGCATTAGCGATAGTCTCGGGGATGAAAAAATTTCACGATTTTCTGTATGGCCGCCCCTTCACCATCGTGACGGACCACAAGCCCCTGCTAGGCATTTTTACCGCGGATAAGCCCACCCCTCAAATCCTGTCCCCAAGGATGCTCAGGTGGGCCATTTTTCTCAACGCGTATCAGCACGCGTTGGTTTACCGGCCCGGGAAAGAGATCAGCCATGCGGACGCCCTATCTAGGTCTCCCCTTCCCCTAACGCCCAGCCAGGTGAGCATGGGGGAGCGGGACCATCAGGTTCTCATGATAGAGGTGCTGGATTCGCCCCCGGTAGTGCCCGCCGACATTGCCAAAGCGACAGAGAAAGACAAAACGTTAGCGACAGTAAGCTCCTGGCTACAGAAAGGGTGGCCCGCATCCTCCCCAGCGGAGGAGTTCGCTCCATTTTTCAGAAAAAAGCTAGAACTGTCCCTAGAGAGGGGGTGTCTCTTGTGGGGGCAGCGGGTGGTGATTCCCACTTCCCTTCGGCCGCGGGTGCTCAAACTGCTTCACGTCAGCCACCCCGGCATCGTGCGATCCAAGGCGCTGGCCCGGAGTTACTTCTGGTGGCCCCAGCTAGACGCCGACATTGAGCACATGGTCGGCACTTGTGAAAGTTGCCAGTGCTCCAGACCGGAGGAGGCCCGCCTTCCCCACAGGGAATGGGACGCGGCTAAGGGGCCGTGGTCCCGGGTGCACATTGATTTCGCGGGCCCGTTCAGAGGCACCCTGTTCCTCCTTGTAGTGGACGCTTTCTCCAAATGGTTGGAGGTTATCCCAGTCACGAGCACCTCCTCGGCCCAGACCATTAGACATTTGCGGAGGCTATTTTCCACGTTCAGCATACCCGACACGTTAATTAGCGACAACGCTAGTTGTTTCACGTCCTCCGAGTTCAAGGCATTCATGGAAATCAACGCAGTTCGGCATATCACCTCCGCCCCCTTTCACCCGGCCACCAACGGCCAAGTAGAGCGCCTTGTCCACACCACGAAGGACGCGTTGCGGCGTATGGGCCCAGGGGATTTGAACCTACAAGTGTGTCAGTTTCTCCTAGGGTACAGGGTGACCCCGTTGGCATCAGGATACTCCCCCGCAGAGCTCTTAATGCACAGGAAGCTGACCACCATCCTTACTAGGCTAGACCCCACGAGGGTAGAGGACAAGGGGAGGAACATTGGGCTGGAGGCTACGAAGAGTTTCAGTGTAGGCGCCCCCGTGCATTGCAGGAATTACACCAGCACGGGCCCAGCCTGGGTTCCGGGCGTAGTTGTTGAGCAGACCGGCCCCGTGTCGTACCGCGTGGAAACCAGCACAGGGCTCCTGTGGAGGCGGCACGCGGACCAGCTCCGACGCAGGGTCTCCGATGAGCAGGGCACTGATCAGGCAGGAAATAAGTCAGCGTTAGGGTTCTCCCCCACCCGTTCAGCCCAAGGGGGAGGAAAGGGGGACCGTGGGCCCCCACCAAGGGGGGAGGAGGATGTCCTCATAGATACCCTGGGGGATCTTTCCGGGGAGGAGGAACCCGACCCCATACATATCTCGCGGAAAGTCCCCACAAATGCGGGTACCCCTACCAAGTTAGATTTTGATTTCCAGAACCGGGGGGGTTTTTCGGAGTGGTCCCCCACCCGTCCAAGCGAGAAGAGGGGTTTTTCGTTAGCCCCAACGGCCCCCGGTTTCCCCACAATGGAGTTTTTCCCTTCCCCTAAGACTGCCAGACAGCGGCAAGCCACTAACGAGTCTCCCTCTCCCATTTCAGGACAAGGGACCAGGGAACAAAGAAGCAATAACGCCCCCGGGGGGGGCAGCCCTCTTCACGGCCCACACGCACACGCAACAAGCTATCTTGGCTGAGAGACTTCGTCTCATCCTAGGGGGGAGGGATGTTGTGTTCTGTAAAGCAGTGCCTTTAACATGTACCTTTACCATGTGTTATCAATGTAACCTTTCTGTGTGCAACATTATAACCATCACCTGTATCAATGTATGCTTAATAAGGGGACGCGAGCTAGTGACCACCAGAGAGCAGTAGCGAGCGTCCAGCTCTAATGGATCAAAGCCACCTGGATCAGCAGCGCGGGAAGATTCCCCGCGACCTCCTCACCTGGTCAAGAAGGGCGTGACCTCCTACGACGTCACGCAGGCAGCAACCAATAGTCTGCCAACGAGCCACATTCAAATGTATAGCCAGCTGTATATATTGAGCTACCCAGCCGCCATTACCACATGTTCCCCCGGATCATCATGCAATAAACCTGTGTTAAGCCAACCCTTCGGCTGTTGTATTGCCTTGGGTCCCTTACACTAAAGATTCCCACCGCCACTGCCATCAAAAATGTAATTAGTGGGCGCAGCCATGCCTCTGGCCCCCACAGCTGAGCGCGGTGGTGGAAACTGAACACCTGGTGGGAAAACGTTGTGAACCCCTGCTGTATTGTATTCCAAAGGCCAGTAAGATATAACTATGCTGCAGCAAAGATATGCATGACTAAATGGCTGTTCTTCCATTGGGTTGCAACTCCTTTCTGAAGAAGAGCCTGAATTCTCCAGAATTTTTTTGTAACCATTGTAATCTTACTCGGAGGGTTATCTGGCAGCTTATGCATGGCCTGCCTCTAATTTATATTTAAATATTTTTATACTCTAGTTATTCACAAAAGGATCTTCCAGACAGATCATTTCTCCTCATATCGAACCTGTTTTATTACCCCTCTTGCTGGCTCTGTCTGCTTCACTGCTTGTGAAACTAACATTTGTCCAGTCTTCTAGGTACTGTGAGTTCACATGCTCATAGGTAAGCCTATTGGACACAGTATAGGGAATGCTTACACAATCACCCTCACACAGTTGCATAAATAAACAGGATTCTGGCTCATGTTTTCCCCACTATCCAAATTGTTATGTATGTACAATGTTGCTTTAAGAGATGTATGAATGTAACCTGACCACAATTACAATGTAGCTCTGCTGTTAAGGAACGTGAGTAAGCTGCCTATAGAGGGCAGCTGCGAGCGTTCAGCTCACATGGTTCACATTCCCCAAATCACCGGCAGCCACGGGAATCACCTGGAGAAGATGGCCGTGACTCAGAATGACGTCACGCCGGTAGCAGCCAATAAGCTACCGTGCAACGAGATTCAAATGTATGTTCCACAGTATATAATGAGCTGTACCTCCGCCATTACCACATGTTCATCCTGATCATCAACCAATAAACCTGTGTTAGTCCTCACTGCGACTCCTTCTTTGTCTTCCGTGCAAGACACTAAACAAATGATACTAGTTACAATTCTAGCAACATTCATGATTTTTCATAGTTTTCTTGTCCCTTCCTGAAGGATGGTAAATTTTTAATCTTGGTTTATTCCAGGGGTTGGAATTTCTGGCTATGGTGTTTCCTAATGAATTTCATTTCATGTTCACAGTGTCCTGGTCAGATGCTTTCAATTAAGTTTTCATGTGAACTTTTTTTAAAGGGGGTGGGGGAGAAAATTCTACAGAAGATAAACTCTAGCAAGGGAATGCATTTCTTTCATAGTTTTTACAGATTTTCAAATACCGTACTTCCTGAACAGAAGTGATCTGTGTGCAGAAGGGCAGGGTAAAATAAACATTGCATGCTGATGTGGTTGTCCATTTGATGGAAGAGATAAAAGCAAAACTGTAGTGAAAAACATTTTGGAATTTAGTAGACAAGCAGCCAACATAAGCATCTGAGAATAACTTGAAGGGTTCCAAAAATTATAGAATTATTATAACGTGTGTGTGTGTGTGTAATTTTTAATTGCCTGTGATTAGATAGATACGATATACCCCTGTGTATGCATTCACACCTAAAGAATATACAGTATTACGTATAGTTATCTTACCCAGACCCACACATAAATGTATTCTTATACTGTATATTTATGGCCAGTGTGCATAAACCAGGGATTATCATCCTATGGCCTGGGGGCCGAACCCAGCCCATGGCACCAAATCATCCAAACTGCGCTCTTGCTCTAGCCACCACCACCTCAATCCTTGTCCCCTCTGCTTGGCTTGGTGTGTTCCTGCCAGTGCTCCATAACAGAGCGGATGTTGTAAGGCTTACAACATCCACCCTGCTACAGAGCGCTGTTAGGGACATGCCAAGCCAAGTGGAGAGGACAAGGATTGAGGAGGCGGCAGTGGCCACACACGTCCACCCACATCTTTCACAGGGGGTGCTCTGGCCGAGCATGGGCAAGAAGGACAGCCTGGACCCCTCCTTCGCCTATGCCATGCAGCTCCTCCAGGCCTGTAAGCAGGGAAATGGTGTGGGGTGGAGTGGTGGGTGGCTCTGGGATGGTCACTGGTGGTGGTAGTAGTGGGTGGCTTGTGGGGGGGGGGGTCCTAGCGCTGGCTACTGCTGTTTTTTATTATTAAAAAAATGCAATTTCTACCCCACCCAAAGAAAACAGAATATTCAAAATGAACTCGTGAGGATGTCCGACTAAAACTGGAGCAAGCAAAATGCAGACAGGTATTGATGAAAACAGACCATTTCAAAAATATCGAGTTGATCTGCCAGCCACCATTTATGGTCTAATTAAAATTTTGCATGCACACAACTCTGTATATATACCCCCTTCCTTCCTGTACTGGAACACTCCAGGCTCAAGACTCCAAACCCTTTGGTAATTTTCCATACGCATTAACAAACCTGGCGCTTATTGTAATAATCTGTCAGAGTGACATTCTGGCCTCTATGTTTGGCAGTCTCTACCATTGAGTTGAATGCTGAGAAATTTCAAGCAATGTCACAAACACAAACAAAGGGATTAGTTTTGTCTGGGGAGAAATATGTATGTTTTCTTCTGATCCTTCCAGCTAAACACGCCCTTTGACTTTGGCAGTAAAAAGACAAGGCAACATTAAAAACTAAAAGGAAAATTCATGCCTGGTGTAAAATGTTTGCAGAGCTACAAGTTGATTCCTTATCCAAGGTCAGAGATGTAAAAAGAACAATGAATGGGAGAAGTGAAGGTACCTGTATAAGGTTTTTCCATTCTCACATTGAAGTAGGCATAATCCAGGTCCTAAAATTCTATTTTGTTAATCAAGCCAATTCTGGCTTACGGCAAACCTTTTCAGAGTTTTTTAGATAGGGAATACTCAGATGTGGTCTGCCATTTAATTTAATTTAATTTTCCCTTTTTTTGCCGCCCAATCAGGAAGCCCAACTGTGTGTGTGTGTGTGTGTGTGTGTGTGTTGCACACAAATATGCAATATATTCAATACACAATAATTATACAGTAGTCAATTCAAACAATATACAATATTCAATACAAACAAGATACCACATTACAATACTGCAGCAGCCTCTCCGCCTCAGCTGCATGTAAGTCTGGGGGTGGCGGACTTACTTGGGATTGTCCTGGGATTGTTCAGTGTGCCCAGGGCAACCTATGCTGGCTGTTCTGGGATGAGCAGTGGGCAATCAAATCCTCAACCTCTAGCTCTAACCAGATGCCAAACTCACCAGATGTCTTCAAAGAAATGCAACTAAGGACAAGGCTGCAGCTTGGTGATAGAACATATTGTTTGCCCACAGAAGAGCAATGTTCACTTGCTGCCATTTCTAGGTAGGACTGGGGGAAGGTTCCTGTCTGAGGGCCAAATTATACATTACAAACTACAGTATATGTAATATATGGTTTGGTCCTCAGATCATGGAGACCCATTGCAATACTGACCTTGATAGTTGGCTGATCTAACTACAGAGTGCATCTTGCTCTGTTAACAGAGCAGGGGGATGAAAAGATGGGAGCATGTTACATGTGTGTGGTTCATACCTGAATTGGGTGACAGACCCCTCTGAAATCTTGGAATAACCCTCTCCACTTGGATCACAAGATTACTAGTTTTATTCTTAACAGTGCAGGTCATTGTGGGTAGGAAGCACTCAGCTACTAAGAAATGCATCTTGAACTGTACAAGAGAAGGCTCCGAGAAATAACATTTTGAGACTATTTGATTTTTAATGTAGAGATTGGTGCCAGGGATTTCTTTGAACCAAATACCTGTCTTCTTCTGTGTCTAGGCCAGACGTGAAACTGCCAAAATGAAGGAAGCTTTTGGTTAGTTCATTCTGCAGTTCCATTGCTTGACCTAGTGTGAGAAAGATTAGCTGGCAAAACAAGGTGGCTGTTACCAGGGTATGCCTGATTGTGGTTCAAAAATACCATAATCTTTGAGGAGGTTATTTCTGTGTACCCCCAAAATACCTGTTTCAGTACATAACGGGCACAGGGATCTCAGGTATATGGGGTGTGTTTGTATTGTTGCTGCCATTTCTGTAAAATTGAAAATCCTTGCAAACTGTCTATGTTTGCAATATTCATTTAATTTTTAAAAAGAAGTCATGTAAAATCCTCAATGGAAATACACCCCTGAGGATTTCTGAGCTTCTCCTTTAATGCAACTGTATTCAACAAAACCCATCAATCTTCTGTGCCTAGGTCAGACTCTAAAATACCAAAAAGAAGCCATCTCGTGATGTTCATTCCATAGTTCCTTTCACCTAACCTAGTGTGAGAAAGATTAGCCGGCAAAACAAGGTTGCTGTTGCCTGGGGTACATTTGATTGTGGTCCAAAACTACCACAATCTACGAGGAGGCTCTTTTTGTTTACCCCAACCCATCAGTATGTAATAAGGATGTAAGCATTTAAAAAACAAAGAATACCATTTATATTTCTACCCTTCTACTCCTACCACAATAAAGTGACCTCCTGCCTTCTATGACCTTGTCTACAATGGCCCTCCTGGGCCAGTGTTGAATAGCTTTTTATAAGCCACTTTGAGTTGGAGGGAGGAGAAAAATGTTGTTTGGTCCGATTCCTGTACCCAAGCAGCATTTACTCCTCCAAAAGAGCAAACTTCTCAGCTGATCCCGCATCAGTTGGGATGTTGGTCTTTCAGCAGCACACAGAATGCTGTTACCTTTCCTGCTGAAGCAGTACCTATGTATCTACTTGAAATTTCTTGCTTTCAAAGTACTAGGTTGGCAGGAGCTGGGACAGACACATGCACACTCTGTCATGCAGCACTTGGGTCTTCAACGGCCGACCTGCCAGTTGTTAAGTTCAGTGTTTTAACCAGTAAGCCACCGCAGTCCCTTCTATAGTACACATATAGTCTACATATGCTGAGGACAGGATAATAAATAGTGAGCTAATTTAATTCAGCTCCTAATAGAGTTGGGGAAGGTTGGGGATAGTCCCTTGATTGATTTGTGGATGCCATCAGATCACGGCTCCCTCCCACAAACAGCAGGCTATATGCCCATGTCAACATCCTCTATAAATAGTAGTAATTCAACATGTTGTCTGTGTATCTCTGTTATTGGTTGCATTTCTTTTTCACACCAAAGTGCAACAGTACTCAAGAATTGACACTTGACCCTGAGAAGAACCCATGATCTTTGAAGCAGAATGCTTTGCTATTGGGAATTTGAATGATATTTACATTAGTTTAACAGTACTGTACTTGGATCTGGTTTATAGAGGTCAGAAACAACCGTTAGAGATGATCCATTATTGGAATAGTTTAGTGTCTTGCACGGAAGACAAAGAAGGAGCCGCAGTGAGGGCTAAAACACAGCTTTATTGCATGATGGTCAGGATGAACATGTGGTAATGGCAGAGGTACAGCTCATTTTATAGTGCAGTAATACATTTGAAAAGGGTTGCACGGTAGCTCATTGGCTGCTACCTGCATGACGTCATTCTGAGTCACGCCCATCTTCTCCAGGTGTTCCTTGCGCGGGAAGGTTCCCGTGGCTGCCAGTGATTGGGGGAATTTGAACCATGTGAGCTGAACGCTCGCAGCTGCCCTCTATGGGTAGCTAGCTCACGTTCCTTAACAGCTGGGTTACTTTAGTGTATGGGACCAAAGACGACCGGACAACCAAAGGGTTGGTTAACACAGGTTTATTGCATGAGGTTTCAGTGAAGCATGAGGTAATGGCGGTGATACATCTCAATATATACAGTAGCTCTCTACATTTGAATCTTGTAGCACGGTAGCTGATTGGCTGCTACCGGCGTGGCCTCGCCCAGGCACGCCTCTTTCTTCTGCTGCTGAATGCGGGGAAGGTTTTCCCGCGGCTGTCCGTGATTGAGCAATGTGAACCATGTGAGGCTGAACGCTCGCAGCTGCCCTCTATGGGCTGTCTGCTCGCGTTCTTTTACAGCTGGTATCGTTTGTATCTGGAGTGGTTACATTCTTGCCTTTACGGTATAATGAACATGCATACATACATACATAACATCCCTCCCCCCTAGGATGGGACGAAGTCCCGCAACCATTGTGGCTTGCCGCACGTGCGCTTGGGACACGCTTGCGTCTGACCTAGTACTGGAGAGCCTGTGATCCCTGACTCCGCGGGTGCTTGTCCTGCAACAGGAAACGGGGATTCGTTAGTGGCTCTGTGGGGCGTTCGTGCCTGCCTCGCGCCCGGGGATGGGAAGGGAATGAATAGTTGGGAGGTGAACCCCTGCCTGTTGCTCTCTGACCCCGGGGACCCTCCTATTGTGAACCGCGGAACCGATGAGGTCGCCCTTGTGGTTCGGCTACCTTCTGATTCCTGCTCGGGGGACCTTGAGACTGTGGTGGGCGGACTCGCTGACGCCTCCCGTCTTGGGGGTGTCGGTCTCCGGGGAAATGGCGCTATATCGCATTCTGACTCACAGGGGCTACTGGGACTGGAGGTACCAGGGGCTGAACTGAAACCCCTCTTTTCGCTAGGACGGGTGGGGGACCACTCCGCTAACTCCCCCTGGTACTGTAAATCAACGTCTAAGCTTCTATGGGCATCTGTGTTTCGGGGAAACTCCCGCGGGGTATGTGTGTGGTCGGGGCTCTTCCATTTTTTCGGGGACTCCCGCAAAAGATTTCTGTGGATCGATTCCCTTTCCTCCCCCCTTGGTGGGGACCCATGCTCCCCTTTTCCTCCCCCTTGGGTTAAGCGGGTGGGGGAGTACCCTAACGCTGATTCGATACTATTCTCGTCTTCGTCCTGCTCTCCGGGGACCCTGCGCCTGAGTTGGTCCACGTGCCGTCTCCACAGGAAGCCTGTACTGGTCTCTACGCGGTATGAGACGGGGCCGGTTTGTTCTACTACGGTGCCCGGCACCCAGGCTGGCCCCGCGCTGGCGTAGTTCCTGCAATGCACCGGGGCGCCTACGCTGAAACTCTTTGTGGGTACCACCCCTATGTTCCGCCCTTTGTCCTCTACTCTCGTGGGGTCTAGCTTGGAGATTCCCGTGGCCAGCTTCCTGCGCATCAACAGCTCCGCGGGGGAGTACCCTGATGCTAATGGGGTGACCCTGTATCTTAACAGGAATTGGCACAATTTCAGGTCGAGGTCTCCGGGGCCCATGCGCAGCAGGGCGTCTTTCGTGGTGCGCACGAGGCGCTCTACTTGGCCGTTGGTGGCCGGGTGAAAGGGGGCAGAGGTGACGTGCCGAATGGCGTTTCGCTCCATGAATGCCCCGAACTCGGCGGACGTGAAACAGCTAGCGTTATCGCTGACGAGGGTGTCGGGTAAACCGAACGTGGAAAAGACCCTCCTTAACTGTTTAATTGTTGTGGCCGAGGAGGTGCTCGAGACTGGAATGACCTCCAACCACTTGGAGAACGCGTCCACCACGAGGAGGAAAAACGTTCCCCTGAACGGGCCAGCAAAGTCTACATGTATCCGGGACCAGGGCCCCCTAGCCGTGTCCCACTCCCTAGGTGGCGAGCGAGCCTCTTCTGGCCTTGAGCTTTGGCACGCTTCGCAAGTGCCGACCATGTGTTCGATGTCGGCGTCTAGCTGGGGCCACCAAAAGTAACTGCGGGCCAGCGCCTTTGAGCGGACGATCCCCGGGTGGCTGACGTGCAGCAGTTTAAGCACCCTCGGCCGGAGAGGCGTGGGGATCACTACCCGCTGTCCCCACAAAAGGCAACCCCTCTCTAGGGACAACTCTAGTTTCTTTTTGAAAAATGTGTCGAATTCCGCTGCTGGGGAAGACACGGGCCACCCTTTCTGTACCCAGGAGCAAACTGTGGCCAGCGTCTTGTCCTTGCCTGTCGCTTGGGCGATGTCGGCCGGTACTACTGGAGGGGAGTCTAGAACCTCTATCATTAAGACCTGATGGTCCCTCTCTACTCCGCCCACGTGGCAGCAATCCCGGGGAATGGGGGACCTCGACAGGGCGTCGGCATGGCTGATCTCCTTCCCGGGCCGGTATACCAACGCGTGCTGATACGCGTTGAGAAAGATGGCCCACCTGAGCATTCTCGGGGACAGGATTTGGGGTGTGGGCTTATCTGCGGTGAAGATGCCCAGCAAAGGCTTATGGTCAGTTACTATGGTGAAGGGGCGGCCGTACACAAAATCATGAAATTTCTTGGTCCCCGCAATTATTGCTAGTGCTTCCCTGTCTGTCTGGGCATAGTTTCTCTCCGCTTGGGACAAAGACCTAGAGTAGAACGCTATCGGGGCCTCCCTACCGTTCTCTAGCACGTGGCATAACACCGCCCCCACCCCCACCGGGGATGCATCGCAAATCAGGACCACTGGGCGTTTGGGATTGAAGTGGGTCAGTACGGCATCTGATGCCAGGAGTCGCTTCAGGTCATTGAAAGCCTTCTCCTGGTCGTCGCCCCACTTCCATGCCACGTCCTTTTTTAACAATTTGTGTAGCGGTTCTGCCACGGCTGCCTTCCGCGGGAGGAAGGAGTGATAGAAATTGAGCAGTCCGAGGAACGACTGCAACTCGGGCTTGGAGGTGGGGCGAGGGGCCTTCTTGATGGCGGCTACCTTGGATTGGGCTGGCCTTATTCCCTCGGGCGTGACACGGAACCCTAGGAACTCAACCTCTGTAGCGAAGAAGACGCATTTGTCTTTCCGCAACCGCAACCCCGCCTTTTCGAATATAGTCAGGACCTTTCCCAACCTTGTTGCTAACTCGGCCCGGCTCCCCCCTGTAATCAATACGTCATCAAAATAGGGCAACACCCCCTCTAACCCCTTCAGGAGGCGTTCCACAAGTGACTGGAAGATCCCGGGCGCCGAATTCACGCCAAATTGGAGGCGCGATACCTGGAACGCCCCTTTGTGGGTGACTATGGTCTGCGCAGCAGCTGCGCCGGGGGTCACTGGGAGTTGCTGGTAGGCTTGGGCCAGGTCGAGTTTAGCGAAACACCTCCCCCCGTGTAACCTGGCCAACAAGTGGCTGACTACCGGCACCGGATACGCATTAGGGCGGATCGCCTTATTGATGGTGCACTTGTAATCAGCGCATATGCGGACCTCCCCGTTGGCCTTGAGCGCCGTTACAATTGGAGTTTCCCACTCCGCAGAATCAACAGGAACAAGAATCCCCTGGCCCACCAACTTGTCCAACTCCGCCTCTATTTTGTCCTTTAGTGCGAAAGGCACTCTGCGCGGTTTAAGTCTGATTGGACGTACTTCAGGGTCCAGGTCGAAAGTCACTGGGGGGCCCTTGAATTTCCCGAGCCCCTTTTTAAAAACCTCGGGGTGCGCGTCGCACACGCTCTGTATTGGATCAGTCCCGGCGGCGTGTGCTTTCACGGCGTGAACCCCCCCAATGAACAATCCCAGGGGCTGGAACCATTGAGTCCCGAGGAGGCTGCATTTACCTCCCTTGAGGACGACTAGGGGAAGCGTTGCGGTGTGCTTTTTAAACTGAACCCGGAACTTCCCAACCCCCAACACTGGGATGCGGTTCCCTTGCACGTCCTTCAGTGTGGCCCTCAACGCCTTGAGCTTGGGCCGCATGTGGGGGGCGATTTTCATAAACTCCCCCTGGGAAATAATGGAGTATGAAGAACCCGAGTCCACCTCCATTCTAACAGGGGCCCCTTGTATTACTACCTCAACGAAGTAACGGGGGTGCTCCGTGGAAACGCTGCAAACCGGCGCGTCGTCCTCGCTGTCGTCGGAGATGCGCCCTACTTCGTCCCGCGTCCTCGTGGTCCGGGTGCCGTCCTTTGGCCTCGTGGTGCGGTCCTGCCTCGTGGTGCGGTCCTGCCTCGCCGAGCGGTCTGGAGAACTCCTGGTGGCCTCGCGCCGTTTCCGGCAGACCTTGGCGATGTGCCCGCGCCGGCCGCAGTTGTGGCACTCGGCCTTGCGGAATGGGCATTTGGCGCGGGCGTGGGCGGCGCCGCAGCCGTCGCAGCGCCGGCCCTCTCTCTGGACCCTCCGGACATCCTCGTCGTCGCCGCTCTCCGCAGACGAGTTCGAAACTCGCCGGGCCGCGCGCACCGAGCTCTCTGCCTTGGCGGTCTTCGGACGCGGCCTGTGCCGTGTCGAGGACTTGTTGCCACGAGGGAGGCGGCTCCCTTTTCATCAGCGCGCGCTGAGTCTCTGTGTCCCTCAGACCGCAGAGTAGGCAGTCCCGGAGGGTGATTTCGGGGAGCTCCCACTTGCATGGGCCGGCGGCCAACCGCAGGGCCGCGGCGAACTCATCGACCGATTCCCCGGGTGCCTGGACTCGCCTCCAGAACGCGCTCCGAGCGGGGAACATCGCTATTGCTGGCCGGAGATGGGCGCGCAACGCCGCCAGGAGCTCTGTGGCTTTGAGGTCGCTCACCTTCCTCGGCGCAATCAGGTCCACCAAGGTCCTCTTGGTCTCGTGTCCGAGCATGCGGACAAAAATGGCCCTCTTTTTGGCCTCATCTGAGACTTCGAGCTCCACCAGCGCTGCGTTGAAGTCTATCTCAAACAGCTCCAAGTCTCCCGGCTTCTTGATCACGTAGCCGGCGCATGTCTTGGTCCCGTGGGCAGCCATATCCCACCTTCGTCGCCAATTTAGTGTATGGGACCAAAGACGACCGGACAACCAAAGGGTTGGTTAACACAGGTTTATTGCATGAGGTTTCAGTGAAGCATGAGGTAATGGCGGTGATACATCTCAATATATACAGTAGCTCTCTACATTTGAATCTTGTAGCACGGTAGCTGATTGGCTGCTACCGGCGTGGCCTCGCCCAGGCACGCCTCTTTCTTCTGCTGCTGAATGCGGGGAAGGTTTTCCCGCGGCTGTCCGTGATTGAGCAATGTGAACCATGTGAGGCTGAATGCTCGCAGCTGCCCTCTATGGGCTGTCTGCTCGCGTTCTTTTACAGCTGGTATCGTTTGTATCTGGAGTGGTTACATTCTTGCCTTTACGGTATAATGAACATGCATACATACATACATAACATCTACATTGTAATCATTGTCAGGTTACATTCATACATTCTTAAAGTAATACTGTTACATACACAACAAAGAGGGAAATTGCTAAAGAATGTGAGCTTCTGAATGTCACAGTATGAATGGCTCTCACTTCAGGGATGCTGTTCAGCTTGTTTAGTTTGGTGATTGGTCATGAAAACCTGAGCATGGCATTCCTTTAAAGCCTGGTTTTACAAACATGGAAAGACTGTTGTTGATACCTGCAGCATCAACTTGCTTTTAGTTCTAGTTGCACACTATTTCTAGCATCTATTCCTAGCCAAGCACGTTACTTTCAGGCAGGAGAAACAGATATTGTGTACATTTTGGAGAAGGTTACGCCAAAATTATAGCTGTTTCATATGTGCCCCAAGTTAATTTTATTTTTTAAAATCCCGGATTTTCCAGAAAGCTTTTTGTAGCAAATAGATTTTTAGTTGAGCAGTGGAATGTATTTCTGCTGTTCCCATGATATTACAGTACACTACAGTAAATCAATTAAAGAGTTACAAAAGTAACCACCATGTGATGTTGCAAGCGAACTTACCAGGCAACACCAGAGCTGCTGTACAGAGGTGGGGGATGTCTGACCACTAGCCTCGTGTTTCCCTTCCCTCTTTTTCCAGAAGCTGAAGCAGATGCAGAATGATTCAGGCTTGCATAAGTATAATTGAACCCTTTGTGGATGGGACATTGGCTGAATTAGTCACAGACAATTTATGATGTCTTGTTATTTAGAAATGGAGACAGGCACACAAAATCATCATTTGAACTGCAAATATGGTTTGTGTTATTGCAAAAACAAAAAAACAACCCAAACACAAAGAAATGTCTTTTCATCCTTCTCCCTTCCTCTCATTGCTTCATGTTACCCATTAGTAATAAGTAACTGGGTGTGTGTGTGCAATATTCTATTCATTACAGTTCTGCTATGGACTAGATCCCAGAGAAGAGTTCAACACAACGACATTCTGATCAAGACTCTATCTACGCAGCCATATCCTTGGTGCTCCTATCATCCCATCACCATCATCATTGAATTGCAGAACTAGAAGGGACCCCCATGGATTGTATTGTATTTTTGTATATTATATTGTACTTTTTGCTTTTTTGCTCCTTTTCATTTCATTTCATTTCACTTTATTCTTGTATACCACTTCACTTTACCAAAGCAAACTCTAAGCGGTTAACATTGGTGCATGCTGACTGTAATGCAACCAGCAGCAGGAAAGTGAAAGATACAATAAAAATAGATACATAACACTTAGGACAATAAGCCGACACAATTAAACGAAACAGTCCAATGAACCAACACTCAAAGTACATCCTCTGGCAATGTTGTGGGCCAGAGGGTTGAGGCAACACGTCCCGGCGTCTTCGGGGCTGCGGCCGGTCTTTTATCCCTCTCCGGGGGAAGCAGGACCCGGAGAAGGGAGGGCGGGAGCCGAACTCCACCGCCCGACCGCCACAGCTGATGCCTGTTCGTCCTCTGGCGATGTCGGGCCAGAGGGTCAGGCAGCGCGTCCCGGCGTCTTCGGGGCTGCGGCCGGTCTTTTATCCCTCTCCGGGGGAAGCAGGACCCGGAGAAGGGAGGGCGGGAGCCGAACTCCACCGCCCGACCGCCACAGCTGATGCCTGTTCGTCCTCTGGCGATGTTGCTCCTGTTATTGATATTGCATTGATTATATTGTAATGTTTTATTTTTGTACCATTGTGTATTAATTTATTTTGTATACTTATTGTATTGTTATGGTTACTGTTGTTTGCCGCTTTGAGCCACCTTTGGGCTGAGGGAATCAGGATAATAATAATAATAATAATAATAATAATAATAATAATAATAATAATAATAATAATAGTAATAATAGTAATAATAATAATAATAATAATAATAATAATAATAAATATAGCCTTTAAGAAAGGTTGGGATGGATTGGCTCAATCATGTCTATACTGCAGTCAGGTCAATCTGCCCCAGCCTGCACCCAATCTGTCCCATCATGAGACCCCTTCAAGGATTAACCTAAACTGACCACCTTTACTGTATTTCATGGATAAAATAGAGTGATGCCACATTACAGAGATCAGTTGTAACATGGCTTTTAGCCCATTCCCTACTGCTGATGTGACTCAGTAGAGGACTCAAGGGTAAAACCCAAACAGCACTCTGCAAAATATAGCAGTCAGTATTTAAGATGCCACAATGTTGTTTCTCCTCCTCAGCTCCTTCTCTTCCAAAGCAGAGATCTTCGATAGCAAAAACCAGGAACAAGGCAAGCAATATAGGAGCCAAGCAACTGCAAGTCTGCTGACCTTAGTTGCTGAAGGCACAACAATGGTCTATAACAGTGATGGCAAACCTTGGCACTCCAGATGTTCTTGAACTTCAATTCCCAGAAGCCTAAGTCCCTGTGAACCCACACGAATGGGGTTACTGCACAGGTCTATAAGAAACAGGATCTGGTCAGAGGTCTTCAGAAGTGGGAATCAGGACAAGAGAAGAGATCCACAGGAAGGGCCAGTTCTTATATAGCTAAGCCCCAGGGTCTCCAGTTGTAGCCTATGAAGGCCCAGAACTTTCCCCAGCACTTTCAGGTGGGAGCTTAGCAGCTGCTTCCAGACTGAGGGCTCCAGTCCTTCAGAACTTAGAGGAGTACCTGCAAATCCTCCTGACAGTCCTGTAGATGGAAATTTCCATACCATTAAACCCATTTGTGCAGGCACTTAGGTGCATGGGTTTTTCACAACAGGATTTTGCCCACAATATGTAGAAACCTTAACTTTATAGAAATAGAGTTGAATAAAATCTGTAATAAAGAAAGAGTATTAAACTTCTGTGCCCTATACTTTGCAATCTATAACCAAAGGTCCTCAAGTATGATGTTCTCTCAAAGATTTTGACACCGACTAGCAGTAGGCTCTCCAAAGGTCCCAGCTATTCAACTGGAAAACTGAAATTTCTTCCCCTGGGGGAAAATAGGAAAAATCTCATTTCCCACCTTGACTGTTGTGGCTTAGTGGCTAAGAAGCTGAACCTGGTAACTGGAAGGTCAGCAGTTCAGCAGTTTGAAACCTGAGTGCTGCAAAAAGGAGTGAGCTCCCATCTCTGTCCCAGTTCCTGCCAACCTAGCAGCTCGAAAACATGAAATTGCAAGTAAATAAATAGGTACCATGTCAGTGGGAAGGTAAACAGTGTCCCATGTCTACTCATGCCTGCCACATGTCGACAGAAACACCTGCAGATGCAGACAGCACTGACTCTTTGGGTGTAAACAGATATGAGCATCGAATCCTATAGTCGGATACAAACAGTTTTCGAGCAAGGGTGACCTTTACCCCACCTTGAAGTTTCTCATATCTGCCCACTTTTATAACTCTAGGAGCAGGCAACGATATAAGTCTAGATAAATAAATAAATAAATGAATATCCTCTTAGCATCACTTCTGAGCATCACCCTCAATGAAAGCTATGTATTGGCATAAAGTGGCATCGCAAATCCAAGCTTGGTTAAGGAACCAAGAATGACACAATGGCTGGGAATACTGAAAGCCAGTCAGAGTTTTGGCAAAACCAAGAAATGTATCCTTCCTGTTTATTTACCAATGCTGACTATTTACTGAGGCAACCAAGAGCACCTCAGTATCAAAACAAGGTTAGAATCCAGATTGCAGGGATCTAGGTAACGAGTTTAACAAAAGAGAGCGGATCACCCTGTTCATCCTGGCCAAGAATTGCTTAATAGAGACCCGTCAAAAGTTATTTAAAGAAGAGACATTCAGTATTATGCATACCCACTTTTTGGCTATGACTCCATTCCTCTGAGATTAAAAGCCAGGAAAATGTTTTTTTCTCAGAACATCTGTGAATCTTGAAGGAACCTCAGAGAATGCCAAGGCTGTGATGTGGAAAGAAAGAACTTCCCACCCTTTAAAATATATGGAACTCCAGGAAAGTCAAACTTCTTGCCACACAAAGACCTGGATTACATGGAAGTCACTTAAGAGGCTATGGATGGGAGTTGGCAGGATCAAATTGAACCTAAGAAAGCTGAGTTTTTATACCATCAAAGTCCTTTACGAATGCAGAGAAGCAATTTCACATCTATGTCAGTGTACTCTACACCTTTCAACATGTACTATGGAAAATTTGATGTTAGCTGCCTCAAATTTTGTTGATGTTGACTATTTATTAATTGTACTGACCATAATGACCACTAATAAAGTTATGTTCCACAGTTGTTCAGATCTGAGCATATCGTCAACACTTCCCTTTGACCTTTGGTATAGTCCAAGAGTTCTTATTCATGCAGTACAATGGGAAGACTTGCAAAAAAAAAAAAGCTTACTCTACATCATGCACTTAAAAATAAGACAGTGGCAGCCAAAAGGGAGCACAGACTGTTCAATCACAAGGGCTTATAACTCAGAGGTGACCCCTCTTAAGAAGAAGCAAATTGTGTAAAGAAATCGAAACTGTACTTTCCTTGGGATCAGGGAATGGTAGAGATTAGATGAGAATGATACTTTGCAATCAGTTCACTCTCGGGGCTCCGGTTAAGGTGACCTTGATCTTTGTCAGCAGAAAGAGTGAGATCCCCAGGACACATTGAAGGGAGGATGAGATGAGATGAGTAGCAAGCAAAAGCCAAGTAGATAGAAGTGTACTGTAAGCAGGTTGCTCCAATGTCAGTAGAATAGTGATACCACATACAACACCCATGACCATTCTCTCCTCTCACCCTCACCCTTAGCATTCTGCAGTCTTCGACCCAGGGCCGTAGCCAGGGGGGGCAGGGGGGGCCACAACCCTCCTGAGCTAACAGTCCCCCTCAACCCACACATGATGCCAATGTTATACAGTATATGTGAGTGAGACATTGTTGCCCTGTTAGATTCTCGCAAGAAGTAGACTAGAACGCCGCGTGTGGGTTAAGCATAGTGACTCTTTATTCAGATCGGGAGACAAGACTGAGGATGTGGGGAAAGATGGTATCTTATATACAGCGGTTTTCCATTTCAACAACAACAAGGAAACATACCAGCGGACACTCACAGTTTACTACCCCCATTTGGTCTCCAACGCCGCTTTGATATGTGCCCCTCCTTTGAAGAGGGCGCCCCTCTGGCAGATCTAGTTCACGCGCTGTGTCCCTTTGAAGTGAGTAACACTTGGACACAACATCCCTCCCCCCTCAGTGAGAAACAACCTTTCCCCAACGGATGGGTGGCCCACAAACTCGTCTGGGCCGCCCGTGCGTCTCTGGCACCAGGGTAGGCTCAACGGACACCCCAACTGGTTCGGAAGTGGGGGGAGAGCTCAGAGTGGCCCCCCTTCCGTTCCTGCCTCTGAGCTCGGGGTAGCTTCCCCTCCCGCCTCGGGCTCTGGGGAAGACGTGGGCAGGGGGTCACTAATTAAATCCCACTCCATATCACTCTCCATATCTCCCCTTGTTTCCCCTTGTGGCTCCCTCCCTGGGCCCGAGTTAGAGTTCTGCCCCAGGACCCGGAGCTGCATTTGATCTGTGTGTCTCCTCCAAATCGCGCCATTCTCCATTTGCACTCTGTAAGACACCGGGCCAGTCTGTTCCAACACCTCCCCCCCAACCATGGAGGCCCGTTGGCATAATTCCTGCAGTGGACTGGTTGCCCAACCTCAAAACCTTTTAAATTCGGAATGTCTATATTGAGGCCCCGATCCTCTTGGCGCTGAGGATCTAAACGGTCAAAAACAGTCGGCAGCTTCCTTTTCATTAACAGTTCGGCTGGCGACAGCCCCGAGGCCAATGGGGTGACCCTGTAGGACAGCAGAAATTGACACAACTGCAGCTCCAAATCCCCATGCCCCATGCGTGAGAGCGCGTCTTTGACCGTCCGTACCTGCCTCTCGGCTTGACCGTTTGTGGCAGGGTGAAAAGGAGCGGCCGTGATGTGTCTAATCCCATTACGACTTAGGAAATCCTGGAATTCTGCCGACATGAAGCTCAACGCGTTGTCGGGCACCACGATGTCGGGCAGGCCTAGGGTACAAAAGACCCGCCTTAATTTGCGGATTGTGGTGGCAGAGGATGTTCCTGACACCGGGATGACATCTACCCACTTGGAAAAGGAATCTACAATAATCAGAAGTGTTGTTCCCCTGAACGGTCCGGCAAAATCTATATGAATCCGAGACCAGGGGCCTCTGGCCGTATCCCATTCCCTGCGGGGAAGACGTGGTTCTTCGGGCCTTGAAGCCTGACATTCCCTGCATTTCCCCACCCAAGCCTCAATGTCCAGGTCCAATCGGGGCCACCAGAAGTAGCTTCGCGCTAGCGCTTTTGACCTGACAATACCTGGGTGGCTAACATGGAGCGTGCGGAGCACCTTGTTCCGAAGTGCAGATGGGACGACTACTCTGTCCCCCCAAACCAAGCAACCCCGCTCCAGTGACAGTTCGTTTCTCTTGGAGTAGAACACCCTGAATTCCTCAGGGGTTGGTGGCGATGGCCACCCCTTCCGAACCCACATGACAACCTTCGACAGGAGGGGGTCTTTTTTTGTTTGGGCTGCTATGTCAGCAGCGGAGATCGGGGGAGAGTGTAACACATCCAACATAAGGACCTGTCCTTCCGCCTCAATTCGACCCACATGCTCAACAGGGGATCTGGACAGAGCATCCGCGTGGCTAATGCTGATACCAGGGCGATGTTGGAGCGTGTACTGGTACGCCTGAAGGAACATTGCCCAGCGTAACATCCGCGGAGACAGGATTTGGGGGGTGGGCTTGTCTGGCACAAAAATACCCAGGAGCGGTTTGTGGTCTGTGATAATCGTGACAGCCCTCCCGTAAATGAAGTCATGAAATTTCTTCGTTCCAGCGATTATGGCCAGCGCCTCTCTATCAATCTGAGCATAGTTTTTTTTCGGCCACCGTTAACGACCTGGAGTAATATGCGATGGGCGCCTCTTTCCCTCCCCCCATGTCATGGCACAGAACAGCCCCAACCCCCACCGGCGAGGCATCACATACAAGCAAAAGGGGCTTCTTCGGATCGTAATGTGTAAGGACAGCATCCGAAGTCAACAGCTCCTTGACTTCCCGGAATGCCTTTTCCTGAGGAGGCCCCCACTGCCACACTGCCTGTTTCCTCAGCAACTGATGCAGGGGCTCAGCCACAGTCGCCTTTCGGGGCAGAAAGGAGTGATAGAAGTTTAAGAGACCCAAAAATGCCTGGAGCTCCGTCTTTGAAGTGGGACGTGGGGCTTCCCAGACTGCCTGAACTTTGGATTCAGAGGGCTTGATGCCAGCAGGCGTGATTTTGAACCCCAAGAATTCAACCTCATGAGCAAAAAAACAACACTTCTCCCTTTTTACCCGCAACCCCGCATTTTGGAAACGCTCCAGCACCTTCCCCAGTTTAGTGGCCAGGTCCCCCTTGTCTGTCCCAGATATCAATACGTCGTCAAAAAAAGTCAGCACCCCAGGGAGACCCTTCAATAACCTTTCCACAAGAGCCTGAAAAAGACCCGGAGCCGTACTAACGCCGAACTGAAGACGGTTCACACAGAATGCACCCTTATGAGTAGTAATAGTCTGACACAACGCAGATTCCGGGCTAACAGGCACTTGCTGATATGCTTGGGCCAAGTCCAGTTTAGCAAAACACTTTCCCCCATGGAGGGTGGCCAGCAAATGGCTAACCACTGGAACAGGATAAGAATTAGCTCGGATAGCCTTATTAATCGTGCATTTGTAGTCCGCGCAGATGCGGATGTCCCCGTTCGCCTTGATAGCAGTGACTATAGGTGTCTCCCACGGAGCAGAGTCCACGGGCTCCAGGATGCCCTGTGCCACCAGCTTGTCCAGCTCTGCTTCAATGCGGTCTTTCAGGGCAAACGGCACCCTCCGTGGCTTCATGCGAATGGGTTGGACAGTTGGGTCCAGCTCAAAATTAACAGGGGCCCCCTTGAACGTACCCAGCCCGGGACGGAAAACATCTGGATAGTGTTCACACACAGCCTGAATGGGGTTGGCCGTAACCGCATTAATTCCCGAAAACCCAATACCCAGGGGCCCAAACCACTGCACACCCAAAAGGTTATTCCTACCGGTTTTCACCATGACTAGGGGAAGCTTTGCTGAGATGGCCTTGAACCGCACATCAAAATTTCCGATTCCCAACACTGGAATGTGTCGACCTTGCACATCGGTCAGGGTGACCTGCAGAGCCCGCAGTTCCGGCCGGTCTGCTGGAGGAAGTTTAAAAAATTCCCTCTGTGAGATGATTGAGTAGGCTGACCCTGAGTCGATCTCCATGCCGACGGGGCACCCTTGGAGGCGAACATCAACGAAGAACCTCCCGGACACTGACTGTACACCAGATGATGTCTTCCTTCCAACGCGGACCTTGGAAATTGGGTGTTCCATCCTGCGCTGACCTCTGTCCCCGGGGTGACCTTCGGATCGCTGGCGGCACGCCCGTGCAATGTGCCCCTTCCGCCCACACTTGTGGCATTCGGCAGTCTTGAACGGGCACCGTGAGCGGAGGTGCCTTCCCCCACAGCCTTGGCATGGCGCGATGTTGCTCCTTGGAGCTTGGGAGGTTTGCTGGCGAACCCTCCCAACAGTACCCTCCTCTGACGCATTGTCTGTATCCACTGGAGTAGCGCACTGCTGCAGCTGGACGGCCGACTCAACACGGGCAGGAGCAGCAGTTTCGGCATGGAGGATTTTCACCCCGGCGTGTGCAGCCTCCGACGCCAAGGCTTCTTCCAGGACCTGGGCAAAAGTCAACCTATTTCTCTTCATCAGCCGCCACTGAGTAGCTTCGTCTCTGAGGCCCACGAGAAGCCGGTCTCTTAAGGCCTCCTCCAGGTCATGCCATTGGCATGGCACGGCAGCCTGTCGGAGAGCCGCAACGTACTCAGCTACCGACTCCCCCTCCTTCTGATCTCGCCGGTAAAAGGCAACCCTGGCTGGGAAGATGGAAACGACGGGCTTGAAGTGTTCTCGGAGCACCCCCAGGATGTCGGTCAATGGGGCTTCCCTCAGTGCCTGTGGCAGCAGCAGATGCCCGGCCAGCTCAATCGTGGGCAAACCACAATGGGCCAGGAACAACGCCTTCTGTCGCCCTTCATCCTCGATCTCCCCAGCGATTACAAAGTTCTCGAACTGGATCTCGTACATGGGCCATGCCTCCGGCTTTGCAATGTCAAACAGTCCGATTGAAGATGCAGTAGCAGCCATATCCCACCTTCGTCGCCAATGTTAGATTCTCGCAAGAAGTAGACTAGAACGCCGCGTGTGGGTTAAGCATAGTGACTCTTTATTCAGATCGGGAGACAAGACTGAGGATGTGGGGAAAGATGGTATCTTATATACAGCGGTTTTCCGTTTCAACAACAACAAGGAAACATACCAGCGGACACTCACAGTTTACTACCCCCATTTGGTCTCCAACGCCGCTTTGATATGTGCCCCTCCTTTGAAGAGGGCGCCCCTCTGGCGGATCTAGTTCACGCGCTGTGTCCCTTTGAAGTGAGTAACACTTGGATACAACATGCCCCTCCTGAAATTTTTTTGCCCCTCCTGTGACAGATAGGCTTTGACCTGGCTCTTGCCCTCGGGTCTCTCCCCGTTCCTCCCCAGCACTCACACCACCAGCGTGGGGATGGAAGTTGCTTCAGCTGTGGGTGCCATCACTTCTCTCCCAGCCCCACCTGTCTGGGAGGTAGAAAAGATGCCCACAGCCACAGAGGACTGCCCCGCTCTCCCCTGTGCTCACACCACCAGCGTGGGGATGGAAGCTGCTTCAGCTGTGGGCGTGTGGCTTCTCTCCCAGCCCTGCTTGGCTGGGAGGTAGAAAACACGCCCGTAGCTGGGGCAGTACGAACCGTGGCCTCAAAAGCCGCACCGACGTTGGCACATGTCTCACCTATGCTAGGTCCCGGGTTCCATTGTGGCTTTGTTAGGGACATTGACCTCAGCTCTGTTGTGGATGCTGAGCTTGGGGTCTGTCATGGACAATTGGGCCCCGGCTCTATTGTGGACG
The DNA here is from genome assembly GCA_035047305.1 of Bradypodion pumilum. Lineage (NCBI taxonomy): Eukaryota > Metazoa > Chordata > Lepidosauria > Squamata > Chamaeleonidae > Bradypodion > Bradypodion pumilum. The sequence continues at coordinate 28,980,519 of JAWDJD010000001.1, read as the reverse complement.
TTGAGCCTTGGGCTCTGTTATGGATGGCGAGCCCTGTTGTGTGTGTGTGTTTGATTTCCCCCCCCCTCCTGGTGCAGTGTATGATGGATTTGATGCTTTAAAATGTATACATTTGTAATTTGTATATTTTGTATCTTATTTTTATGTTACCTTGTTATATTCTGTATTTATTGCTTTACTCCATTGTATTTCTGTATAATTATATTGTATCTTTATTTGAAATGCTGTTAGCCACCCTGAGTCGGCCTGTGCCGAGTAGGGCGGGATATAAATTAAAAATTATTATTATTATTATTATTATTATTATTATTATTATTATTATTATTATTATTATTATTATTATTATTATTATTATTATTATTATTATTATTCCTGGTGAGCGACTTTTACCAGTCTGCTCTATGGAACTCCTCAAAGACACCCAGGGCCTAGGAGGCCTACGTGCAGTCCAGCAGATCCTTCTGCAGCAACAACCTGAGACTTGTCATGAATTCAATTGGGATGTCATTGTTTTTCATTTAAGTTACTTTGTAATCGCTTCGGGAACACTGTAGTTCACCTGTAGTCTTTTTAGAATGGTAGTCTAACACTTAGCTAGTTAACTGCTGCGAAGCCATTTTGCATAGCTATGCCAATGATTCAACACAGTCTCTCAACCCATTGGCATCTCATTAGCACATCTGTAAGATGACGGAATGCCAATTAGCAAGGTTAGATCATCTTGGAGTCCTTTCAAAAGGAAGGGGGACATCCGAGAGAGAGAGAGAGAGAGAGAGAGAGAGAGAGAGAGAGAGAGAGAGAGAGAGAGAGAGAGATCTGTGAGTCCCTAACGACTCAAAGAGAGTCATCTTTTAGATGAGAACATCGAGATAAGGATTTTGACAAGTAGAGTGGTCATCACAACAAATTATGTCATCAAAGCATCTTGGACACCTTTCAAAGGAAAGGGACATCTCAGAGAGATGGACATTGAGATAAACACTGATAAGAAGACACCTGTAGTCACTAATGATCTACAGGTAGTCATAACAAATAGTCATTTTAGGGTGAGCTAATCATTCCATTGGGAGGGGTGAGTGATGAAAAAAGATATAAAAGATGCGACACTTTGTCACATCTTGACTGGTCTTACCCAGATCAGCGAAGCCCACGTTAGATCAAATTAAGATGCCATAGATGCGATGACGGGCCGTGTCGCACCTATGGGGACACGAAGCCCTCTTTTTTAGCTATGCTTTTTAAGCAATGATTTTAATTACGTTAGCTTTTGCTTTATTTTGTTTTATTGAGTTATTTGCCATGTATCTTTGGATGCTATGCCATGCTACAAATAAACGCTGCTAAATGAATCCTTTGAGTAGCGTGTTTTAACTCCGTGAAGAAAAGGGAGTGAAGAGGAGGAGAGATAAGCTGAGCAGAAGGACAGTCAACAAAAGACTTCTTCTTTCAAGCTGCCATCCAGAAGGGATGCGACCATGGGACTCTGGGTAAATTGTCTAATTCTGGCGAGGTTCCTTATCAGCCCAATTAGCTTCTCTTTGAGGCTCAGGGCCAAGCTTTTCTCTCCAAAATAGTGTGTGTTGCATGTGGGAGGTGGCAAATGGAACTTTGTTTCCCCACTTTGCCCTTACAGACTGCTACCAACACCTGCATTTTCGCAGATAGCCACTTTCCCACTCATGAGCCAGTTATAATCTGGATAAAGAGGTGCGTGCCGCAGGCAAGCCGCCTGGCCACCAAAAAACCTCTAGGCATAACTGCACATGAAGAAACAGGGGGGCCACAACCTGATGGGCATAAGGGTAGAGGGTCAAACCCCCCCCCCCCGACAGGGCTTACCTTATTAACAGAGCCCAGCAAGCATTATGGAGAGAATTGTATTAAATGTGGTAGCATGTGGCTTATGGCTTAACTTTTGTTTTACCCCATCTCCTAAAGAACAGGTGCTGTTGATAAAGTAAAGATGTTTATTGTTCTTGAAGCATATTGTAGAAATAACAGTTCTTCCATTGGTTCAGGATACAGAATACAGCATACAAAAAAATACTAATCAAAAAGTACAGTTAGGGAAATCCACACTCAGACCTTCCCCCAGAAACAAAAGGAAAACCTGACTAATCTAGGTAATCATAATTAAGCTTGGGTTAGAGTCCGGACTCAATGGTAGAGTCCCCCTCTCCCTTCTGAGGTGTCACACTCAGAACCCCCAAACTCGAACTAACTCCCGAACCCATGTGCCTATACGAAAGACATGAGCTTGGCCCTCCTAATTAGCATACAGCCAATCAGAACCCGGGTTTGAATAAACAACCACTGGTTCTCATAACAAATGTCTGATGTTCCCAGGTTCTGGATGTTGATGTAAATGGACCTTCCAGAACAGAAGAAGTCAAAACAGGCCTGAAGCTTTGAGAAGTTTCTACAAGCACATCTGCTAGATAAGCATAGCAGAAAGAATTGTGAGGCCTTTGAAAAGAAGCAAGGCTACATTCTAAGACAGTTTAAAAACCAAAGACACTCCATGTTGAATAACTTGTGACCTATACCATCACACCTCCTGTACCCACTCACCCCAATCTAGAATCCTGGCTACAGCCCTACTTTGGCCATCTTTTGCCCTTTATTTCCAAGGTGGTGAAAATTTTGAGGGAGCTGACAGGAAATAGCAGCCATATTGCCAAATTTAAAATAGTCAATTTCTGCAGTATAAAAAACACAGATGCTCAATCTCTTTATCTCTCACACAATCGCAGAAGAATGAACTCCTACACATGGAGCCATGTGCATTCTTTCTAGGTGTTGTCACTTGCCAAAGCTTGAACTGCCTTTATTTTACATCCTTCCAATGCAAATGGAAAAATCTTCTTTGGCAGCATTGCTCTTGAAATTAATCTTCTTAGACTTTCTAACCCATTATTCATATCGGAATGTGAAAAAAGCTTAAGAAAGATACAGGGACCCCTTTTGACATTGTAAAAATGATGCGCGTGCACGCACGCACGCACGCACGCACGCACGCACGCACGCACGCACGCACGCACGCACACACACACACACACACACACACTTCTGAGTTCTTTCTCAGCTGTGACTCTGCCAGTGTTACCTGAACTAGGAAGGCATTAGACTAAATATTGGGTGTGACAACGTTACCACTCCCAATGGCCTTAGCAGCCATTAGCTACTACAGTGGCTCAAGTGGCTAAGATGCTGACTGGAAGGTGAAAGGTCAGCAGTTCAATACCCGAATACTGCAGGACGGAATGAGCTCCTGTCTTTGTTCCAGCTCCTGCCAAGCTAGCAGTTCAAAAGCAAGAAATTAGGTAAAGGTAAAGGTTTCCCTTGCTCGAAAGCCAGTCGTATCCGACTCTAGGGTGCAGTGCTCATCTCTGTTTCTAAGCCGAAGAGCCAGCGCTGTTTGCTCCTGCAGACGTTTCCGTGGTCATGTGGCAGGCATGACTAGACACCGGAGCGCACGGAACGCTGTTTCCTTCCCACCGAAGTGGTCCCTATTTATCTACTTGCAATTTCTTGCTTTCGAACTGCTAGGTTGGCAGGAGCTGGGATGAAGACGGGAGCTCATTTCCGTCCTGCAGTACTCTGGAATCGAACTGCTGACCTTCCGCTTCCCAGTCAGCGTCTTAGCAACTTGAGCCACTGCAGTTCAAAAGCAAGAAATTACAAGTAGATAAATAGAGACTACTTTGGTGGGAAGGTAAACAGCGTTCTGTGCGCTCCGGTGTCTAGTCATGCTTGCCGCATGCAGTGGTGGGCATCAGCAGGTTTGCACCAGGTCGCCAGAATGGGTAGCAGAAATTCTGGCCCATCCAAGTTTTGAAATAAAGTAGTCCTAATTCAGGTGCAACGCAGGGCTTTCCCCCTGGCAACGCCCACCATGCCACGCCCACAGTGTGGCAGCAATTTTTTTTGGAGCCCACCACTGGCCACATGACTACGGAAACATCTGCCAGAAGCAGACAGCACTGGCTCTTCGACTATGAACAGAGATCAGCACTGAACCCTAGAGTTGGATACAACTGGCTTTCAAGCAAGGGTGACCTTTACCTTACAATTGCTTTATATATCTAGTAAGTGTGATCTATGGGCACAACTACAGAGCAGGGAATGTACAGTGAAATGGATGTAGGCGTCCAGACACAATTTGCAAGAGTCAGCAGGGGCAGCATTCAAATTTCCTTTTATCAGTGTTTAGTAACTGAAATAGTGCTGAACTGGCAAGATATGATAAGCATTTGAATTAACGCTGTATCAGTTCAGTGCTATAGAGGGGTTCTATTTGATATAGCAGTGAACTAGGAGGAAAAAAAATTAAATACACTTTTCAAATTGCATTGTGAATAGTCTTTATTCTTGTGAATCAAAAGCAGACAAAAGTAGAATTCACACCCACATCACATCCCACTCTGTGCATCATTAGTGATATCATCTAGACCAGGGGTTCCCAAGCTAAGGTCCATGGGCTGGATCCGGCCCACGGAGCCATTTCATGTGGCCCCCACCCATCAAGGGCATTCAAGAAACAAAATGGCCACCCTTTTGAAGCTGTTGGGACAAAATGGCCACCCCAATCATGCAGGCAGGGCAAAATGGCCATCTAGCCATCGAAGTTGACTGAGAGAGCGTGACCCGGCTGTGCTTGAAAAGGTTGGAAACCCCTGATCTAAACACAAGCAACAACGGTCCTAAAGGACCAGTGTCGGCAACCACATTAGCCAAAGGCAAGGCAAAATAATGCACATAGAAAGACTACAAATACACACAAACAAACCTTGCTGAACAAACAAAATGTACTGTACACGCATGAAAAAATAATGGATCTATTTATGAAAAGCACATGTTGTATAGTTGATGATATAAAACAAACAGTGAGAAACACTACACAAACAGTAGGAAAAGAATAAATTTCGTCATTCCTTCAGTAAAGTTCTAGTTGGGGGGAGGGACACAAAGAGAGATAATAAGACAGAAAGATCTGAAGTACAAATTGTATGGGGTACAAATGGCTGCTGCAGACTTTCCTCCTTTAGTTTCATACCCTTGGAAATTAATCCTGTCTGTGGTTCAGTGAGATGACACTTTAAGAGGAAACAGGTCATGCTTGAGGCTGCCCTGGGAAATGGGGGCTGAGAGCAGGGAAGACTACCTTCCATCCGTAATTTAAAATTTCTAGTTAAGTCATTATGACAGACATCACCCTGTCCTAGATATAGTCAGAAAGCTGAAAATTGCTTCTCTGTTCAGTTTGCCTTGGCATTCAGTAATAATACAGTAGAAGTACCTTCTATATGTTCAAATTCTCTGTTAACTCCCACAGAATTGTATTGCATGGAGCACCCGAGGTGACGCAATTGCAAGAGGAGTCTTAATATTTGGAGGGATTGATCAGTCCCAGAATATTTCCTGAAGAGACCCAACTACAGAGGAGTCTTGATTCAATTTTGCGTGATCATTTCAAAAAAATGTTCACATGTCCAGCATAGTCTTCAAGGAATGTAATTCCCATCCCTTCTGGTTCTTGCTTTACTCACAAGTAGAGTAGGCCTGCTGAATCCAGGTGGATCAACTGCTTGGTAAGTTCCATTGATTCACTAAGCCTACTCTAGCTACAACTTGCTATTAGATTTAACCCACTGTTTATTGTTAACTGAAATGTGGGCCCTTTTCATTTCTTCTCATCTAAGAAATTTAAGACACATATGGGATCTTTTTAGGGTCCTTCAGGATGGAAATGTAACAAGAAGAAAGGATGTTCTTTCTTACTTTCATAAGTCGTTTGTGACGAATCAAGTTACACAATTGGTTCTTTCATTGCATCAGAAGAGGGATGAGAAAATAATAGTTCATTTAAGAGCTTAAACTACTGTTGTGTTCTGTAAAGCTGTGCCTTTAACAATGTACTTTTGCCATGTGTTATCAATGTAACCTTTCTGTGTGCAACATTATAACCATCAGCTGTATCAATGTAAACCTGATAAGGGGACGCGAGCTAGTGACCACCAGAGGGCAGTAGCGAGCGTCCAGCTCTCATGGCTCAGATTCACCTGGTTCAGCAGCGCGGGAAGATTCCCCGCCACCTCTTCACCTGGTCAAGAAGGGCGTGACCTTCTACGACGTCACGCAGGCAGCAACCAATAGTCTGTCGACGAGCCACATTCAAATGTATAGCCAGCTGTATATATTGAGCTAACCATCCGCCATTACCACATGTTCCTCCGGATCATCATGCAATAAACCTGTGTTAAGCCAACCCGTCGGCTGTTTCATTGTCTTTGGTCCCTTACACTAAAACTACCAGCATCATGAGCTCAGAAAAAGTACACTAATGTGATCACATACTAGTAAGAACTTCTGCACCTAAATAGCCCTGTTTAAATGAGGCTGAGTAGCTGACAGTTCACACTTTGCAGCCTACTGGTAGAAAAATAGGAAAGAAGCAACTGATGATGCCTGACATATTTTGTGGCTTTCCTGAAGTCTCATTTCCCAAATGCCAAATTAGATTGACCTAGGCCTGTGATGGTGAACCTTGGCACTTCAGGTATTCTTGGACTTCAGTTCCAAGAAGCCCAAGTCTCTGTGCGTATGCACAAGTAAACCCATTCATGTGAATTCACAAAGACTTGGGCTTCTGGGAATTGAAGTCCAAGAACAGCTGGAGTGCCAAGGTTTGCCCTTATGGACCTAGGCTGTCATAGATTTTGAATCAGTCATAACACTTTAGAAAAACCTGTGGCTTTCTGACCATAGTGGTGACCTCTTGTATGGAGGATATGAAGCTTTTCTGCCATTCTTCTGTTCTTTGCCAGAAATCCTTCCTTAAGGCTAGTGTGCTAGTCTTGAATGAGATACAGGAAGAAACGAAGCTGTTGTCTTGTGTGGATTCCACGTACATAATTGGCACAGCTGTCCCTGACAGAATAGCAGTTATGGGAGAACACTCCTTCGAGCTGTTGGTTTCGAGGGGACAGAAATTGGAGAGCGGAATATTAGATATAATTTGATTCACCAATTGCTGACCTGACAAGCAGCTAGGACAATAGAGGGCCAAAGATCGCCAGATGGTTAACTCGATAGGCACGTAATGAGTAATCTCGCATCCGCAGAAGCTCTAAGCCTTAGAGTCAACTTCAGCCACTTGTTTGCTCCCAATAACGATGAACAATGCATGTCCCCGGTAGTTAATCAGCTAGATAAGAAACTTCCCCCGGTAAAGTCATCCCTAATTAGTAACTTGTGTAATCATGATGTGCAGACTCAGGGCTTTCCTGTAAACGGCTATGCGCAACGTATGCACGCAGCCAAGCCAGGCAGGTATAAAGTCTTTTGCTTTCTGATCAATAAACACTGGTCTTCGCTCCATCTTGCCTCACATGTCTTGCTTGACCAGTCTCCTCCGGGACCCTCCAGCCCACATCGGGCCCCGATCCAACAGTCTTGGCCTCAGAGGCTCTGTCTTCTTGTACCTCTTTCAAAAGAGGTGGGGCAGTTGAAGTCACTGTCAGAACAATGGGCATTGTAGTACTGAGTAGCATTGTGCCTGTTTAAGGGCTACTCCCTGCTGAGTTACAGGTGTTTCCACTAGCCCTCTGACTCAGCAACTTTCAGCTATTTAGCCAGCCCTGTAAGCTTGCATCTTAATGAGAGAGAGAGGGGTGCGCGCGCATATTTGGGCTGGTGTATTTGGATTCTGTTGATTTGGACACACTGCTCCATTGGACTCTGTTGCTGCTGGCACTATCTCTGTTGCCCTCCATCCCTGGTGATTGGACACACCACTGAAGCCGCTTGCTGTTGCTGACAATACAGACTGGATCTTTGCCTGGAGGAGGAATGGACTACCTCTCACTGATACATTACTGGCCATAAGCATAGCTGTCTGTAACCTTCTGTTCAGCCGGTGTGCCTGTATATGTAGGAATCAGGGCCACTGGGGGCCGGAGGAGCCCGGAGGAGGACTGATCAAGTAACGATACGAGACAAACGGAGCGAGATCAGATCAGTACTTTATTGGAAAAAGGCAACATCATTTATAGGGAAAAAAGCGCAACGGTGGCAAGCTGTCACCTGACAGGAAAATTACCTCACCCACGTACACGGGTTAATGGGGAATTCTTCAAAGGGAAGTTAATTATCTGGGGCAAACATGGGTTTGGGGACCTCATTGTCTTGGGGATTAGGCAGGGACAAACATGGCTTATTTGCGCCAGGGATTTCCCGAGCCGGGAGATGAACTATGCACTTAATATCTGACAGGAGTCAGCTATCTGCTTACTTGGCCGAGTCGCAGGTCAGGTCACGGTAATTGGGTGAATCAAACCCTATATTTTATTCACCCCCCTTAATTTGGCGGCCGCAGAGCCCACGGGCTGGGAGCGTCTCTCACCGCGGTGGCCTCTGGCGGGCCGTTCCATGCCCTGTGGGCATGGGGAAACCGCATCTCCCCTTTATTTTCTATTTAAGGACCTGACTGGCGACCTTGCGCAAGAGCGGCATCAGCTGTTGAGCGGGTACGACGTCACGGAGTTTCTCTCTGGGGCGGCACTTGGAGATCAGCGAGGGAATGCACTGAGCAAAACAACAAAGCGTAATGCCTAGTATGGCTATCCCCACCACTACCTTAAGCACCGTTTGCAGCCACCCCCAGGGGATCCATGACCACATCCAATTCCACAGGGAACTCCACCAAGCTCCCCACGCGGAGCCTTCTGTAATGCCTGCAACTATGGTGTGGAGGTTCGTGATCTGGCTTTGGATCTTACGGGAGTTATCAGTAAGATTGAAGCAGCACATTCCATGAACAGACTCGCAACCCAGGTGGTGCAGCAAGAGGAGGTAGTCGATAGCCGCTCGATTGTCAAGAACAGCATGGCGAAGTTCTGCCTGCTCCTGATTGAGGAGCGCTATCGCTGTGGAGGTGTGGTTAATGGCTTTGGCCAAACCACAAGCCAAGCGGCCAATCCTCCGTGCGTTGCCGACGGCCAAGCCCGGCACGCCGACAAGGCTGACTGCTAGGGATACATACTCAGCGGGACTCAGCACTCTGAAGCTGCTGTCACAAGAGCTGTCTAACTGGGTTGTGCGTGTGTGCCGTATGAGCGGGGAGACATTTGAGACATTGGAAACATGTGGAACATTAGAAACATTTGTGCTTGGGGCAATCATGTCCTTAGTAGGAAGTAACAGTGTCAAACGACTGATACAACACATTGAGTCCGACAGATTCGCAGGAATATAGTTCCATGTGAACTGGTTGCAGGTGAAAAACCACCCTGAAGGTAGGGTGACGTGAGCGTACAGCGAAGTGAGTGTTTCTGGTTTGTCACAAGTCCAGTTGCCGCTGCCGGGGTCAAGGCAGCGGCGCCGAGTCTGACCGCCTGAGGTGCAGCCGGTCATTCGGGTGCAAGCAGCGTCCGGGCTGATCGCCACTCGGGGGGTATGAAGAGTGGCGGCGTCAGCCGGCAGGGTTGACACAAGTCGCAATCCCCCCCAGCGTGCGTATGCTGAGAAGGTGGTAGGAGTGTGTGGGCCAAAGAACGCCTTCAGCAGCCAGTCGCCATCCTTGGTGCGCGCGTCCAGAGTGTGGCACACGGGGATGAGACAGGTGCTGAGGATAGATGCAGAACCAATGTCCTGCTGTAGACAAAAATCGGACTGGTTGACGAGACCCGCCAACCTTTCCCACAAGTTGTACCGCATTCGTGCGGAAAGATCTTCGCCAGGCGGCAAACCGTCGGCCTGGATCGGAGTAGCCTGAACGCCTCCCCCCAAGAGCAGGGAAAGGGCCAGGATGATGGTGATCGCCGCTGTGTTGGCGTGAATCAGGCCAAAAACTGCAGCTGTGAGGTTCTCCGGTGTCGGCTCTTTTTCCTCGCGCTGAACGGCGTCCTGGGCGTCACTGCAAAGAGCCTTGACCATCCCCCAGGTGATCTTGGGCATCGGCGGCCGTTTCCTCCGGCGGGTCCTCCCGGTCAGGGTGAGGTCCTCCATCTCCGGGATCGGACTCGGGCCGGCCTGGTTCCACGCCATGCGGTTCCAAGTGGGGCTTGACACACCGGGCTGGAACCCAAACGACACCTGTAGGAGACATAACTGCAGCATACCCTCTTCCCCAGGTTATGAGCGGCACCGGGCCCCTCCAAGAAGGGTCTGGTGGCACTCGGTACCGGACCATAGGTCGCGGGAGAGCTTCCGAACGGCGGAAATGCTTCTCCTGTGGCGTACAGTCCGAAAAAACATTAAGGTGATTGTAAGTGAACAATACCTTGTTGAGACACATCTGTGCTTCTCCCTGTGACTTGGGGAGGGCTGGTGGCTCCCCCCTTTCTGTTTGTTTATCAATATAGGACTTTAGCGTCCGATTGACCCGCTCTACAATCGCTTGCCCTTGCGGATTGTAGGGGATTCCAAAAGTATGCTTGATGTCCCATGTTGCCATGAAGGCGGCCAACTGCCTAGAGCTGTAAGATGGCGCGTTGTCTGTTTTCATGTGCCGTGGTTTGCCCATGGCAGCTATGCAGGAAAGGAGGTGCTGCTCCACATGGGAGGCAGTCTCCCCCTTCTGCGCCGTCGCCCAAATGAACTGTGAAAAGGTATCTATGCAGACATGCATGTATTGCCACCTCCCAAATTGTGGCACATGCGTGACATCCATCTGCCACACCTGATTAGCCTCTGTCCCTCGTGGGTTGACCCCCCACGAGGGCCCCCCCGGCGCTCCTGCGCAATGCTGGCAAGAGCGGACTATACCCTGGGCCTGAGAGAGTGGCAGATTGAACTGTCTGGCGAGTGCCTTGACATTTTGGTGAAAAAAGGCATGACTTTGGATTGGAGTAGTGAAAACTCCCAAAACCGAACGCTGCTGAATTTCCTTTGCGGCCGCGTCCGCTCTGCTATTGCCCGCGGAAATCGGACCCGGTAGGTCTTGGTGACTTCGAATGTGGGCGATATAGAGCGGCTCCGTGCGGTTTCGCAAGTGAAATTGAGCAGTGAGAAACAGACTAAGCAAGTTCTTGTCTATCGCGGGAGTAATGTAGGCTCCCGGTAGACTGTGAAGCAAATTCCGTACATACAGACTGTCAGTAATGATATTTAAACGGTCCTTGGCGAAGGTGCGCAAGGCAAGGTTCACGGCTGCCAACTCTGCCCGCTGAGCGGACTTCTGTGGAAGAGTTAACAGCGTGTGCCAAGCTTCGCCCTCCTGCCAGGTCAAAACACCATAGGTGCGACCGCCATCAGAGAAAACTGTTCTGGCCCCCTGAAGCGGGACCAGCGAGAGCAATTCGAACAAGCTGACTGTTCCTGTTTGCAGTGAGACAAGCCTGGGGTCTTTGGGCAAGTGATATGCTAAACTGCCGGTGAAACCTTCCAAAGCTATCGGAAGCGAGTCACCCAGCTGCATCAGCTGATGAATTTGTTCCTTGGTAAACGGAACCACAATTTTGGCCAAATCATTTCCTGAAATGTCCCTAGCTCTCAGCCTGCCGCGGTAGACCACCGCGGAGACCAGTTCTTGGGGCGGAACGATGTTCCGTGAAGATGTATTAGGCAAGTAGACCCATTCCACAATCTTCGCTCCCTTCTCCGAGTCTACTCCTAGCGCCCCAGTGAACATGGAACCTGACCGTACGATGTACAAATTCAGGATCGGGGCATATGGCCCCGGGGCGATCCTATCCACCCACCTCTGGCTGAGAACTTGGTTCACCTTCTCGAGCGCCAAGCGCGCGTCTCGAGAGATTTTTATCCGGTCTGCCGGCTGCTTACCTAAGGTTAGCAGCGAGAAGAGCGGTTTTAGAAGATCCGTATCTAAGCGAAAATACGGTCTGGCCCAATTGATATTCCCCAAAACTTGCTGCAACTCTACAAGGGTGACTGAGTCTTGTAAATTTATCTGAGGCAGGACTGGTGCTGCAAAAGAGCGGAGAAGCCGATGACCCAAGTATGAGAAGGGCTCGGACTTCTGCACCTTCTCAGGGGCAATAAGTAAGCCTTTGTCCCCCAGGCTGGCCTGGAGGTCAGAAAACATTTCGCTGCCAAGCTGCGGCAACGCTACTAAAATGTCGTCCATGAAGTGACAAACAATAGCTTTAGGGTAAAGGCTTCGGAACTTTGCCAGTGCGCCGTGAACATATATTTGGCACAGGGTGGGCGAATTGAGCATGCCCTGTGGCAAAAATTTCCACGCGTAACGCTGCGTGGGCTCTCCGTGGTTCACGACCGGCACCGTAAAGGCGAACCTTTCCCGGTCCCTGGGGTCTAGGGGGATTGTATAAAAGCAATCCTTGAGATCTACAACTAGGATCTCCCACCCCTCGGGAATCATATTAGGATTTGGGATACCGCATTGAAGCGGACCCATCGGCTGAATGCATTTATTGATCTCCCTGAGATCGTGGAGGAGTCGCCACTTCCCCGACTTCTTCTTAATCACAAAAATTGGCGAGTTCCAGGGGCTTGTGGACTGTTCTATGTGTCCTGCGTCTAGCTGTTCTCTCACTAGCTGCTTGAGCGCAACTAATTTCTCTCCCACTACCGGCCATTGTTCTACCCAGACCGGGGTATCGGTGAGCCATTTAAGTGGCAACGCCATTACCCGAAGGTAAGCGTAGCACCGTACTGCTGGAGAATGTCTCGCCCCCAAAGATTGATGTGCACGTCAAGAATGTGCGGCCGAATTACCGCCGTGCCCTCAGCCTTTGGGATTGTGACTTCCACCCACTCTCGGCTCCTAAACGCTTCCTGAACTCCACCTACCCCCCACACATCGGAGACCGGCTCAATGGCCCACTCCCTAGGCCACTGGCTCCTGCTTATCACACTCACATCCGCTCCCGTATCGAGCAACCCTGAGAACACTCTTTTGTTCAAAAATACCTCGATAACGGGGCGCTGTTTCCACTCAATGTTGGTCTCCACTGTCGCTAAGACCTGGTATCCTTGCACTGCCTCACTCGCGCTCGAGCAGTCTGCTGAACCGGACTCTGAGCTGTCCCTGAGCCTTCCCTGGCTGCCTGCTGGCGAGTGACAAGGAACCATGATCAGTTGCGCTAACGTGTCTCCCTTGTGGATTGTTTGGGGCAGGTGTGTCCAAAGCTGGACCTGGAGAATGCCTGAAAAATTCGAGTCAATGACTCCTGGAATTATGAAAATTCCGCGTGCTCCAGCTACACTACGGGGCAAAACTAAACCTAAAAAGCCTCTGGGCAGGGGTCCCATGTACTGGGTGTCGACTAGATAGACTGTGCCTGGCAGGTCGCATGTAACGTCCGCCTGGCAAGTCAATTCTAGCCCTGTACTACCCTTGGGGCTGGCCTGTGCCCTCGCAGTGCCTGGGATGTGCCTGGAATCTAGTCTTGGTCTGGGGAGTTCTGGATCTGGGTGAAGGAAGCCTCTGTTTGGACTGGGGCCAGAGACGTGCCCGGATTCCGGTTTCCCGAACTCGGACAAAACCTGGCCCAATGATAGCCTTTCTTGCACCTCGGACAGAGGGTATTCGGAGCCTTAGAATGGCCGGACTTTTGTCCGCCTCCCTTGGATCGGCACTCCCTAGCGAAGTGGCCGACCTTGCCACAAGTGTGACATGCCCCTTTGGTCTTTCCATTAGGATGAGATCTTCGGCCCCCTTGCACGGCTGCCGCTAGCAGACCCATTTTATAGGAATCTGTGCCAACGTCAGCACATGCTCGGATCATGTCCGTTAAGGTCAAGTCAGGACGATTGCCTAGCGACTGCAAAACCTTACGGCAGTCCAAGTTGGCGTTGTCCTTGGCTAGCTTAATCATGAGCTCTTGCTGGGCTTGCTCGTTATCAATCTGCCTGGTGATTGCTTCTTCCAAGCGATTGATGAAGTCCATGTAGGGCTCCTGGGCTCCCTGCTTAATGGAGGTGTAATTTTTGGCCGCTTTGCCAGACGCTGGGACCTTGAAGTAAGCCCTAAAGGCTGCCTCGGCTGACATCTCGAGGGTGGCGAGAGGCAAGTTGATCTGAGCGTTGATGGACTCAAAGGCACCTGAACCATATAGCTGTTCAGCAATTACCGCGCCTCCCATCCTGGCGGCCCGGGCCTGAGCCTCGAGCCGATACTCGCTGTCCCAGATCATGTACTGGCTAGGGGTCAGCATCATCCTCATGATGGCTTTCCAGTCATGGGGAATCCACATGGTGGTCTCGCACGCCTGCTGAAGCGTGCCCCTGGTAAAACGGCTTTGGAGCCCTGTCTCTGAGATTGCTTTCCGCAAAGCCATGAGAAGCTTGTACGGGACTGGGGAATGGACGATTTGTTGAGCGCCTGTGAGCGCGTCCATCTCCATTCGGATTGGGCATATCTGTCTAAGCTCAGCTAGTTCTTCCGCTGACAATTCCCCCTTTTTGAGTTCTATCTCTGCTGTGCGCTGAAGGGCACTCTTCACGACTAGGGAGCTTGGAGCTGTCAGAGAAGCGCCTGCGCTTCTCATTCCTTGCATTCCTTCGGTGACGTCTGCAGCTGTCACCGCGGGAATGCTCCCTGCGCTACTATGCTGATAGCTGATTGACGGATAGAGCGCCGTGGGCGCAGTCGGCTCGACTGGCCTGCCTGATGACTTTTCTAACGGGGGTTCATTGGCCTCTATCCGGACTGGCTCGATCTGTTCTAAGAGCTTCCTACACTTCCTCCAAGTACGAACTATCCCTCCTGGAGCTTTGGGGGGCTGCTGAATGCAGTCTCCTATCTGATCCCAGAGCTGCAGGGTTAACGTACCTACTTCTGGGTAAAGTAGGCAGTGTTCCCTGAGGTACGCCAAAAGTCTCGCTAGTTCCCTGCTGTGAAATCGTAACTGAAATACCCTGGCCAGGATTCTGAACTCTTGCTCCCGAGTTCTTTGGCTAGCGGACGGACTTGGTCTATGAGAACAAGTCCCCATATTACCTGCGATGGTCCTCTGAAGTTTCCTCCTCGGGACGAAGATCGACGCGTCTTTGCAGGCAACAGGTTCGGGCGTTGGGTGTCTGGGGTAGACCTCGGAGCGTGGACCTTCTGCCACGGGCCCTCGGCGGCCTCTGCGCTGTCAGGGGCTCACAGCCTGCCCTGAGCGATACGCGTTTTTCCCTTTGCGCAAGCCTCCCCGAAAGCTGGGAGCAAGCTGTAGGAATGCCTCTTTGGAATGCCTCGCCGCTGGCCGTCTCTCTGTCCGGCTGGCTGCCGACCAGAGCACCGCGCTGTCCTCCGGGCTGGTTTTGGTCGCGGCTCAAGCGCAGAACCGGACCGCGTGGATCGTTACTCGCGAGTAGACCTCTCCAGGGTCCCTTTACTCACGAGTAAATCACGTCGGGGTCACCAGATGTAGGAATCAGGGCCACTGGGGGCCGGAGGAGCCCGGAGGAGGACTGATCAAGTAACGATACGAGACAAACGGAGCGAGATCAGATCAGTACTTTATTGGAAAAAGGCAACATCATTTATAGGGAAAAAAGCGCAACGGTGGCAAGCTGTCACCTGACAGGAAAATTACCTCACCCACGTACACGGGTTAATGGGGAATTCTTCAAAGGGAAGTTAATTATCTGGGGCAAACATGGGTTTGGGGACCTCATTGTCTTGGGGATTAGGCAGGGACAAACATGGCTTATTTGCGCCAGGGATTTCCCGAGCCGGGAGATGAACTATGCACTTAATATCTGACAGGAGTCAGCTATCTGCTTACTTGGCCGAGTCGCAGGTCAGGTCACGGTAATTGGGTGAATCAAACCCTATATTTTATTCACCCCCCTTAATTTGGCGGCCGCAGAGCCCACGGGCTGGGAGCGTCTCTCACCGCGGTGGCCTCTGGCGGGCCGTTCCATGCCCTGTGGGCATGGGGAAACCGCATGTATATGCTTTGACCTTCACTGTTTTGTGTTCTCTATGTCTTGGACTTTGGCCAGCTTCATTTGCAACTGGAAAGCTATTTTGTTTTGGACTCAGTTTATCTTAACCAGTTGTGACTGCTGAAGTAAAATCTCTTTCTGTTCTTTACTACTGCCTATCTGTGTGTAGAAGTTTGTGAACCACACCCCAGCTTCTGCTGTGTTACAGCTTAACAGCTTGCTCTGCTGCAGCGCACACATACTCAACACCTGCAGGATATAATACACTTTTAACAGTCATGACATAAGTGATAAGAAAGTTTGGTTCTTTCAGTGTCTACAAGCAGCATGGTAAAACCTCAGTAACAGAAGGTCCAGATCAGATCATACCAGACTTCTGCTGCACCAAAACAGAAGAGGACAAAGGAAGGCATGGATTTGTTTAGTTGATAAACAAGTACAATTACAAAGTTAGAAGTATTAATTGGCCAAAATCAGGATATCATTAAATTATCAATAGTCATTCTTCATAGACTTTAGTTATGGTGGTGGTGGTGGTGGGGGTTTGCTCTATTTTTTTCTTTTTAAAAGATAAGTATTATCAGAAGGCTTGGGGAGTGGGTGTATACATGTTTAGAAATAAATGCCATTTGTCTTCATTGGAATAGCCATGTGCAACAATACATTCATCAGTAGTATGTTATTTGTAATCACAAAAGCAAAATTCAAGGAAGAGGTGAAGACTTGGATGTTAGCGTTTTATCTTCTTTATGTCAAGAAAATGTCATCAGGTTCATAATTCATATACAGTTGTGCTTTAATCCTACAATGTGTTTCCCATCTTAATGGGAGCCATTGAAGGAGAGTTGAAGATTAACAGCACAGCCAATTTAACTATGCTGCTGACAGTGGATCAATTTTCATATCCATTTGTGAACTGGAAGAGTCAGCTCAAGGTGACTTTCCCACTCCATATTTATACGACAAAAATGGCCTTGTGAAAGAGGATTGTGACATGAACTCACTTGGAGATGAACCTTCAATGATTTAAGATTCCTATGAATACGCGTGGCATGTAATCCCAGATCTTTGTTTCTATGTAAACTAGGCGACCAAATATGCTCTCTAAGATTTCATGGCAAGACTTTGTGAATTTCATGTGTCCTCATCTATTAGCCTCAGCTAATAGATCAAGCAATGTAAAATCAAGCAATGAAGTTTGCATGAAGCATCTATACCTACTGGCTGAGCTGAGAAGCAGCTGGTAGAAACAAGAATAGCACAGAAAAGCTGCAATTCTAAGCCTACTTATCTATACATAAATCCTATTATAGTCAGGGGGACTTTTTAAAATATTCATGCACCTAATTTTCTATTCTGAAAAACCCTCTGGGTGGCTTAATAATATGAAGCTAACAATCTTCATTCACTATAAACAAAAGAAAATGACAAAGCAAACTGCAGACTCAATGCCATGCAGAAAAATAAGACTTTTTAAAAAATCTTAAAGAGCCATGATGGCGAACCTTGGCACTCCAGATGTTCTTGGTTCCCAGAAGCCCAAGCCCCCACGAATCCACATGAAGGGGTTTACTGCGATTCATCCGGCCCACACTACCCTTGTCGCTCCCAGAAGAGAAAGTAAAACATGGCCCGACGGTTAAGGCTCTTCCAGGTTAACTCTTCCTCTGTATGGGCACATTTTACTTCAACTTCCAGAAGCAATGAGGGCGGCGTGGGCTGGATGAATCAAAGTAAACCCCTTCATGTGGATTCACGGAGGCATGGGCATCTGGGAATTGAAGTCCAAGAACATCTGGAGTGCCATGGTTCGCCATCATGGTTATAGACTATTTCTATTATAATAGAAAATATCTTCCTCCAAGACCTTGCCAACTGCACTCCCATCAGAGATTTTGGGCTTTTTTTGAATTTCAGTGGTCATGTTGTTTCATGGGGGCAAAACATCCAGAATGAAAACACATCCGGAATGGCACCAGAGAGAAACCTCTTTCAAACCATTTCATTCTACCTGGACACACTATCCCTAAAAATATCCCATATGTGTCTCAAATTTCTTAGATGAGATGAAATGAAAAGGGCCCACATTGTGAGCCACCTTGGGTTGTTTAGGCGAATCCAACAAAATAAATAAATAAATGTGGTGCTATATATTTTGTATATTATATTTTGTTAATTTAATTTTATGAAATTTATACCCTGCCCCTCTAGGGGAAAAAACTTTCCTACTCTGGGTGACTAACAGCATAAAACTCAACAATAAAAATAGACACAAATTTTAAAATTGTCATATAAATACAGTACAACAAAACCCTTAAGGAAAAACCTATCTGTGATATAGAGAGATAGAATAAAATGCCTAACGATCAGCTGTTGGTAAAATATTCCCAAAGGCCTCTTTAAAAAGGAATGTTTTCAACTGTTTTTTAAACGTAGGGAGGGATGTTATATTATACCACTTTCATAACTTTCCTGTAATACTGTATAGTTAATTCCAAACAGGGATGCATCTTCTTCTTTTCTTTTAAATGACAATTGGCTTGCACAATCATAACATTTTTGATTGCAATCCATTTCATTAGTGCTAAACATAGTCCAAACACATAAAAACCAGAATGCCAAGAAAATACCTCCTCTGTGTGTCATAGTGACTCTTCTAAGACAAAGCCTGTAGGGATGTGAGTGCAATTGCTCATTGTATTGTTGGTTCTCAGCAACAGACTTTTGCTTGAAACAGCGATGATCATGGTTTGGCTGCTTGCCAGATCCCCAACATGTCATTTAGAGAATGAGGTTGATTGCATTCAATGCCCTGGATTTGGATTTTGAAGCAAAAGTCACTAAGCTAAACCTAGTCGCTCACTAACTCTATGTCCCACATGTTGTAATTACAGCACAGAAAACTAACATTTAAGAATACACACATAAAGAATATAACATTAGCTCAACCTAAATGGATTTGGGCTGAATTTTATTATTTAAACTGGGTATGTCAAAGTCTAGAGATCTTGTTGTGTAAAAAAGAATGCTTTATATCAGGGGTGCCCAAACGTTTCAAGCCGTGGACTGGTCATGTGGTTCAGCGGGCTGGTCATGTGGTTCCTCCCACTGGAAGCGGAAGTAAAATGTGCTTATTAATCTGTTTTGCAACAGGGTGAGATAGATTTTTTTTAGGTTGACATTTTCTCTACTTTTACCAGGGGTGCCAAAACTATGGCCCATGAGCCGTACATTGACCCCAACACCAATTCATCCAGCCCACGCCACCCTTGCCACTTAGTATAGGCGTGTTTTACTTCTGCTTCCAGGAGCAGCAAGGGCAGTGTGGGCCAGATGATTTTGTGTTGTGGGCCAGATATGACCCATGGGCCGTAGTTTGGGCACCCCTGCTTTATATAGTGAGAGCTGAGGAAGGGTTTAAAGAAGCATTGACAGATGTTTGAAACAACTTTCTAACATTATAGTAAAATTGGATATTTGATCACACAGGGCAGAACAGGGCAACCTCTTGGAGCTGGGGGTCTAATTGACCCCCACAAATCACTGGGGGTTCATCATCACACAGGTAAAGTGATGGCCATAAAGGTTCCTGCAGGTTCTTTGTGGCGATTGCAGTAATTAGACTACTATGGTTTTCAAAGAGGTACTGTAGCTATGTTACTCTGTTTCAGCAAGAAAGCCGAATACAGTTAAACCAAAACAGAAGCATTGCACCTTTAAGACTAACAAATGTATTAGATATCAGAGACAAAACAAAACAAGACAAAGGAGGCATCCAGGAAGGGATCCAGGAAGGGAAGCCTGGTTATAATGGGGGACTTCAATTACCCTCACATAGACTGGGTGAACTGTTGATCAGCACATGATAAAGAGATAAAGTTCCTAGATATGCTCAATGATTGTTCCCTGGGACAGATGGTTGAAGACCCAACTAGAGGTACAAGAATCCTTGACTTGATCCTGAGTAATACTCAGGATCTGGTGCAAGATGTTAATGTGACTGATCCAATAGGGAACAGTGACCACAACTCAATTATGTTTAACTTGAACATAGACCGCAAGTCACTGATAAAATCTAACACAGAGACCTTAAATTTTCAAAAAGGAAATTTCCCAAAGTTGAGGAAACTAGTAAAAAAGAAGCTGAAAGGGAAAATTGAGAGAGTCCAAACACTCCAAGAGGCATGGAGGCTGTTTACAAAAACAATAACAGAGGCCCAATTGGAATGCATACCCAAAAGGAAAAAGGGCACTGCCAGGTCCAAGAGGACTCCAATGTGGCTTACAGGAGCTGTTCGGGAAGTGATCAAGAGCAAGAAAAGCTCATTTAGAAGATGGAAGGCTTGTCCAAATGAGGACAGCAGGCAGAAACATAAATTCTGGCAGAACAAATGCAAGGCAACAATCAGGAAAGCAAAGCAAGACTTTGAGGAGCGTATAGCTAAAAATACTCAGAGGAATAACAAAGACTTCTTTAAGTACATTAGAAGTAAGAACCCAACTAGGAAGGCCATTGGACCATTAGATGACAATGGAAGGCAAGGGGTTATTAAAGAGGAAACAGAGATTGCAGAGAGACTCAATGAATTCTTTGCTTCAGTATTCACTGAAGAAGATAGAGACCACATGCCCAAAACAGAACCTATCTTCGTAGGGAGGGAAACCGAAGAATTAAGCAAGATAGAAATAACCAGGGAGGAGGTCCTTGCATGTCTTGTTAAACTAAACACTAACAAATCACCAGGACCAGATGGCATCCATCCACGAGTTCTCAGGGAACTTAAAGATGAAATTGCTGATCTCCTAGCCAAAATATATAATATTTCCCTCAAATCAGGGTTTGTGCCTGATGACTGGAAGGTAGCGAATGTAACACCAATTTTCAAAAAAGGATCCAGGGGTGATCCAGGAAATTACCGGCCTGTCAGTTTGACATGTGTCCCAGGTAAAGTGATGGAAACCATCCTAAAAGATAGAATTAATAGGTACATAGAAGAGGAGGCGCTGCTAAAGGAGAGCCAACATGGCTTTTGCAAGGGCAAATCATGCCTCACTAATCTGTTGGAATTTTTTGAGAGTGTCAACAAGCATGTGGATAAGGGGGATCCAGTTGACATTGTTTATCTGGACTTTCAGAAGGCTTTTGACAAGGTCCCACACCAAAGGCTCTTGAATAAACTTACCAGTCATGGAATAAAGGGACAGGTCTTGTCCTGGATCAGCAACTGGCTAAGGGACAGGAAACAGAGGGTAGCACTAAATGGACACTTCTCCAAGTGGAGGGAAGTAAAGAGTGGGGTCCCCCAAGGTTCAGTACTGGGACCCCTGCTTTTCAACCTCTTCATAAATGATCTAGAGGTAGGAGTAAAAAGCAAGGTAGCCAAATTTGCTGACGATACTAAATTATACAGGGTAGTGAAAACTGTGAGAGATTGTGAAGAGCTCCAGAGGGATCTCTTGACACTGGGGGAGTGGGCAAAACAGTGGCAAATGAGCTTCAACATCAGTAAGTGCAGAGTGATGCATGTTGGGGCAAAAAACCCCAATTACATTTATAAACTGATGGGGTCTGAACTCTCTGCGACAAACCAGGAAAGGGACCTTGGTGTCCTGGTGGACAGCTCAATGAAGGTGTCAACCCAGTGTGCCTCAGCAGTGAAAAAAGCAAACTCAATGTTAGGGATCATTAGGAAGGGTATAGAAAATAAGTCAGCAAGTGTCATTTTGCCTCTTTATAAATCTATGGTGAGGCCCCATCTGGAATACTGTGTACAGTTCTGGTCGCCATACCTCCAGAAGGATATTATGGAGTTGGAGAAAGTACAGAGGAGGGCAACCAGAATGATTAGGGGACTGGAACACCTTCCTTACCATCTGAGGCTGCAACGGTTGGGCCTTTTCACTCTTGAACGACGGCGTCTAAGAGGTGACCTGATTGAAGTTTATAAAATCATGCACGGTGTGGACAAAGTGGATAAGGAAAAACTGTTTTCCCTATCGCACAACACTAGAACTAGGGACACTCCATGAAACTTTTGGGTACTAGTTCTCAAACAAATAAGAGAAAGTACTTTTTCACCCAGAGGATTACTGGTCTATGGAACTCCCTGCCAGAAGAAGTGGTGACAGCTGTCAGTCTTGACAGCTTTAAGAAAGGATTAGACAAGTTCATGGAGGACAAGGCTATCAATGGCTATAATTATGGCTACCTAAGGACAACCTCCGGGTTGGAGAGATAGGCAGGATATCTCTCAATGCCATTTCCAGGGAATCCTAAGCAGGTGAAGGCATCTCCTTGGGAATACCCTGAAGGAAATGGTGAGCCACTGTGTGAGACAGAATGCTGGACTGGATGGGCTGTGGCCTGTTCCAGCAAGGCTGTTCTTATGTTCTTATGTTATGTTGTTATGTAAGACAAAAAAAATGCTGTGACACCTTAAAGACTAACTTCTGTATTTTAGTGTTAGCTTTCGTGGACCAGTGTATTCCAGTGTGATTTGTTCTGGGTGACAAACACTCACAATGAAGTAAATGCCTAGTCTTAAAGGCATTATTTATTTGATTGATTTATATCCCACCCTACTCAGCACAGGCCAACTCAGGGCAGCTTACAACATGTCCTAAAATTACATTATTTTCTTTTTGTTGCTGTAACAACTTCAATAGGTGTCTTTGGTTCCAAAGGGTGCCAGCACACCCTCCTGGACCATACAGCCCTACTCCTCTGAGGGCCAGAGCATCCGCTTCCCTTCCTAGAAAGGAAATTCCTTTCTGGTGTGGAAGGAAAGGCCCAGAAGATCTGGGCTAGTACTGTATTCCTTTTGTCCACTCCACTTGCACATGTGAGTGGTCAGGCTTTTACTGAACTTCTGCAAAGAGGTAGTGAAGGAGGAAATTCTATGCATAAATATAAAACTTTGGGTCTCTCTACACTACTAACATGCTCTATCCAGTATGGAGAGAAGATAAAACACAGCAGGGCACTGTTGAATGTCCAACAGGATCTCAAAACGAGGCGGGTTGAGACTAATTGGTCTGAATCAACAGGTGCATGCAATCTGACCAGCTTGCCCCCAAACAGGTTATACAGGAGTAGGCAACACATGTTTGCCTCTGAGCAAGTGGAGCGGACAAAAGGAATTCAGTACTAGCCCAGGTCTTCTGGGCCTTTCCTTCCACACCAGAAAGGAATTTACTTTCAAGGAAGGGAAGTGGATGCTTTGGTCCTCACAGGTTATACACCTGTGTAGGTAGCCTCTTTGTTCCTTTGAATGGGTCAATCACCAGCTTGCATAACAGGAAGCTAGATGTCATGTTGAGTGCTACATCACAGAGGTGTTACATCCCAACAGATTACTTCCTCTTCTTAGTTCCTTCTCATGCTGCGCGGCACCCGTCTCTGCCACTACAGCATATTGGACAACAAGGCTCCTCATTGCTTCTTCTTGATTTTTGATATGTTGGCAGCAAGAAATATGGGCTTGGAAAACAGAAACATGTGTTGCCTACTCCTGACACAGTGTGACCTTACATAATCTCTAAACAATAGTCAGTGCATGAGACCCCAAACTTTGTTATGCTTTTGTTAGATAAAATTCCATCTGATTTACAGAATTTTCAAGGTAAGTGAGATACAGGTCACTCTCCATATCTATTATCCACAAATCCAGTTATCCGTGGGTCTAAAATTATTCAATAAAAATCCTGAGATACATAATATACTATATATGAAAGTAAATAAAACAGAACAGCAAAAAAAAAGACAAAAATGTTGTGGCCCCTTAGACTAACTCTTGTATTTAACTGTGAGCTTTCGTGGACCAAGTCCACTTCATCAGACATAAATATATATACTACTGTATATTTATTTCTATGGCACTGCCAGAGCTGACCACAAGAGGCCACTATCTTCAATGTAAAATGTAGGGTTTGCTGTTATCCCAGGTTTCAGGTATCTGTAGTAGGTCTCAGAATTTATCCCCCACAGATATGGGGGGCAACCAGTATTTAAGGAGTTGTTTTAACATGGTCAATGAGGTACACAGAAAGAGCCTCCTCAAAGGTTGTGGTACTTTTGAACCACAATTGGGCATACCCTGGTAATGGTAACCTTGTGTTGCTGGCTAATCTTTCTCACACTGGGTCAATGGAAAGGAATTCACCAAAGGTGGCTTCATTTTAGCAGTTTTACATATGGCTTAGACATGGAAGAATAAGAACATGGTCAATGGGTATTTGGACCTAGAACCTCTATCCACTTCATCGTGCCAGCATAAGAAAGCATTACATAGTACAAACCTGTATGGTAATAATCATATATATATATTAGCAAAGTGAAGGATTCATTGTAAAATTGCTGAAATGCATACTGTTTTTTGTCTCTGAACAAAACCATTCCCAATTTTCAGTTTATGGAGAATTAAATGTTATTGCCCCTCTCCCATTTTGCCTTGTTGCTGTCTTTTAAAAAAGCCTTATTGGATTTTTTAAAAAAACATGCTTTTTTTATTTTAAAAAAACACCATGGCTTTATTACAAATTGCTACAAGACCTTTATTTTAAAATAAACATAAGAAACATCACAGTTCAATTGAATGGGGGAAATGATTCTTTCTACCACAGAAGGTAAATATCAGAAGACTAGATT
The DNA here is from genome assembly GCA_035047305.1 of Bradypodion pumilum. NCBI lineage: Eukaryota > Metazoa > Chordata > Lepidosauria > Squamata > Chamaeleonidae > Bradypodion > Bradypodion pumilum. The sequence continues at coordinate 28,956,008 of JAWDJD010000001.1, read as the reverse complement.
TCATGGTTTTTACCCAAATACTTCTTACAGACTGACAGGTCAGCTTTCGTTCAACTTTTATAAATACTGTACTAGCACGTAGGTAATTCTGGATTTATTTCCAGTTCCTAAACTTGGTGGTCTCAGTTTGAGAAGGGTTTCAGCACAAGCTGAATAACTATCAGTCATATTAATGCAGGAGAATTACCAAGAAAGAGGGAGCTTCTAAGTCAAGCACATTTGCACTGCAAATCCTTTATGTGATGCAATTTTCAATTACCGCTATAGCAATGGAGTAGACAGTACAGCCAGCAACTCAACGCCAAGTACCAGGCGGCAGTTAACTAACCTGTCTCCCTAAAGAGGCCAATGGTTATGGGTAGATTAGCCTCTTTAGGTGGGCTGATGGCTCCCTCAATGGAGGAAATGCCACTGGAAACCATCATATTAGGCCCAATGGTAAAATGAGTGGAGGAGGAACTCTGATTCCCAACAGTCATGGAGGTGGAGGAGGCCATGCCAGATGGGCTGGCTGTGAAGGCACATCTTGATGATCTCCTCAAGGCTGTCCATTGCAGTCCCGGTGTTAAATCCTACATGTCTCATTTCATGTGTGCCGCAGGAGATGTCTCTGTGATCATAGTGTGTGGGTCACTTAATGGCAAGATGGGATCCACACTAAACAAATTCACGGCAGTGACATTTTTCCTGCTTCAGGGGGAAAATGCTTTATTGGATACAAGATGCAGTCAATGACAATGACAACAAGGTATGTAGTGGAGATATTGGAAAGAACAACTGTTTCTAGGCACATATTTGATGTGAATGATGAGGGGAAATGTCTTCACTAGGCTCATTATGAGGGTAACATTAAGTTGTGGACTTTGACCTGACTTGAAAGGCAAGGAAACAAAGGCTGAAACTCTCTTGTACAACTCTGCAGGCATAAGGGGTGATGATGTCATCAGAAAGAGATGTCAATCTTTAATTTAAAGTTTCCTATATCCCTTCACTCAGAGACGCCTCAGGAATCTTCTTCAACCAAGGAAAGCCTTTATAAGCCTTGTGGTGGAAGGCAGAAGCCTTTAATATCCAAAACTTGATGGAATAAGAAACTTTAAATTAAAAATTAACATCTGTAGTTGATGACATCATCATCCTACACAATGCCACCAAAAGGATTCCAGCCACTAAGTTCCATATAAATGAAGCCACAAAAATTATGTTCTTGTATTTTGAAGAACTAGAAAACAGAAGAGAAACCCTTTAAAAATTAGTGCTGTGATACTTTGAACAGAGAACAGAAATTTGATAATTACTGTTTGTTGTTGTTCAGTTGCACAGTTGATTCCGACCCTTTGCGACCCTATGTTACTGCCTTACTATTGAATCGATCAAAGTAAATTAACTTTTAAATGTTAATTTTTTTTATAAGTCTGTAAAATCAATTTGTTACTTAGTGATCAACTGTCTAAATTAAACATAGTTCATAATTACTAAGAATGACCAGCAATTAATTGAAATAACAAGGAGACATCTGGGAGCTGTAGACCCAAATGTAACATTTTAAAGCTCTGATTGTAACCACCACTGTATTACAAGTTATCTTTTAAAAAGTAACTAGTTACAGAGAAATTTGTTACTTGTAACTAGTTAGTCCCAAACTATGGCTGTAGCATCATAATTGGGGAACAAACATGTGAATACTGATTGTACGCTATGCAATTTCTTTAAATCATTCTGCTGCTAAAGAACACTGTGGTTTCCCCCTTCTCATTGCAGGACACAAAGAGACGTAGCAGCATCTAAATTTTCAGATGTACAGAAGTTTAGCACAACCGCTGTCCATGTAAGTCAAAATGAAAAGTGGGGAAAAAGAAAATAATTCTCCATTGCTCAAGATTTTCAGGGGCCAAATGGTGTAAGACAGATGGGAACCAAGATCTGTGGCCCCAAATACTGCTGAATTTGTAGTTATAATCCCATTTAGACAGTGGGATAACTGGGTAGATGTATTTTGGGATACTTTTAATATGGTTTAGGATTAAGCCTGAAATATTTCAGTCCAAATACAGATCTCTCTCTCTCACACTGGAATTTTTGGCTGCCTTCTTTCTGGCAACAGCAAACATTGAGAGTCATACAATTATCTGGCCATTATGTCTGCAAAATATTGTATATATATCGCTCTCTCTCATGAGCCATTCTATCTCCCAAGCAGAAGTCTAGGGACATGGCTTACTTTCCAATGGCAATTCTTTTGTTCCCTCATGGAAAAACCAGAAGGGCAGCCACCTGTGTTGACTCATATTGACCAAAGAGTTCTAGCAGTGTAATCTTTTGTAAAACTAATCATTCCTTATTGCCCATAAATAACTAGTCTAGGAAAAAGTCTGGCCAGGTTATCCTGCTATGGTAATAGAGTGGACCATACTGCCAGCGACTTGTCAGGCGGCAATTAACTAACCTGATCACCCTGAGGACTAACGACCTTGGATGCTGAAGTCCACAGGGAAGGGTGATGGTCTCCAAGTGGATTAAATCCCATTTGAATCCCTCTTGATGGAGGGCAGCTTCTGCATCAATACTGGCCTGGGGCTGATGAGGACTTTGCATGCCAAAAGAGCTCAGGATCAGAAAATGACTCGCTGATCTGGATCAGTGGTGTGCGGGTCATGCTGCGATACGGAAGGCAGATGAAAGACCACTCCATTATATTTTCAGGACAGTTTTCATGGTTGATTGCCATGATGATTGCCTATATTCGGATCTGGATACGGCAGAAGAAAAAAAGTAGCAAAAGCGATCTTTCTTGCCACCTAGTGGTAGGACTTATTTACATGGCACAGCAAAATCTGAATGGTGTGTATAATTTGCCGTGTCTTTTATCTATGGCAGGGGTGGCCAAACTACAGCAACCCAAGCTGGATCCCAGACCATGACACCATTTCATCCAGCCTGCTCCATCCTCACCGCTACTGGAAGCAGAAGTAAAACATACCATGCATGTGCAAATGCTGCTGTAAATGCACTTATGACCGCGGACGCGTTTTACAGCAGCGTTTGCACATGCATGTTTTACTTCTGCTTCCGGCTGGAGGAACAATGTGACCAGCCCGCAGCGTGAAGTTTCAGAACACCTGCTCTATGGCTCCAAGAAACACACATGATCTTGTACACCAAGCCTGCAGTGTGGTGATAACCACTCCTGCCCACATCAGAATGCAGAGGGAAAATGCACATTTATGCTTTTTAATAGGAAAGGGAGATGCAACATATTTCAATATGCATATTTTATACTGTGTTCATATGCAGTCTGCACGTACAATTATAGCTCCAAAGTTAGAATCCGGGAGGATAAGCTGTTTTATGCACAAATTTGTTCTCATCACTACTTGAGGGTAACATGTAAAATAAATGTGCACACTGACTTACTGTAAGGGAGAAAACTGACCTAGACTGGTTGGTACATCCTTGCATTATTCTGTAGTAGACCAGCAAGGATTTCTGTCTCCCAAAGTCAGTATCATATTGAAGATTTCTGCCAACACAACGATCATTCAGCAAGTGGTTGTGATGTTTGGCTAGAAATATATTATGTCTATTAGTCACAAGATAATGACCCAAACGTTTGGTAATGGTGCGAATGTAACAATTTTCCTCTTGCCCTAAATGCTAAGATAAATAAAGCTCAGGGTAACAAGGAATGGGATTTTGTGATATAGAATTGTGAGCTCCATTCACTTCTAAGATACCAAACATATTCCTAGTCTTGGAATTCTGTAATTCTAAGTGTATGTCTCCTGCACCAGGATCCAAGATGGGAAATGTTAGTATTCTTTTGAAACATAAAAGCCGCTGGAATTCCTCACCACCTTCCCTTTCAGCCCTATCTAGACATTCAGTGCACTGGCTCAGGAAAGTGTAAGGTTAGATGACAAGCATGTAGAAGCATCAACCTGTCTAAGTACACAATGAGGAGAAAGCCCAGGCGATGGAACGCTAAGAATTTCCAGAGAATCTAGAAAAATAAATTAGCAAAAAAGCAACAGGTTATTAGATTGAAATGACATTGTCATTTGATTAATAAAGGTAAAGGTCACCCTTGCTCAAAAGCCAGTTGTATTTGACTCTAGGATTTAGTGCTCATTTTTGTTTACATCCAAAGAGCCGTGGACATGTGGCAGGCATGCCTCAACACTGGAGTGCACGGAATGCTGTTTACCTTCCCACCGAAGTGGCCCCTATTTATCTACTTGCAATCTTTTGCTTTTGAACTGCTAGGTTGTCAGGAGCTGGGACAGAGACGGGGGCTCACTCCATCACACAGTACTCGGGTCTCGACCTCCCAACCTTCCTCTCGTCAAGTCCAGCGTCTTAACCACTTGAGCCACTGCAGTCCAGAGATCAAATAAAGGTTACAGTTAAGATGCTGAACTTGATGACTGGAAGTTTGGCAGTTCAAGACCCGAGTGCTGCACAACAGTGAGCTCGTGCCTCTGTCCCAGCTTCTGCCTACCTAGACATCCGAAAGCAAGAAATTGCAAGTAGATAAACAGGTATTGCTTTGGTGGGAAAGGTAACAGGATTCTATGCGCTCTGGTGCCTAGTCATGCCTGCCACATGACTATGGTAACGTCTGCAGATGCAGACAGCACTAGCTCTTTGATTGTAAACAGATGAGCACCGTACTGTAGATTCGGATGCGACTGGCTTTCAAGCAAGGGCAACCTTTAACTTTACTAATAATGGTTATATCAGAGAAATGATATCATGGTTTAATTTTATTCAGATGGAAAAATAGACTAAATATTGGAGAAAGAATAATTCTAACTGTAGAGAAATAACAAAGGATTAATAATTCAGAGGTAAATTGATGAATAAAATAAGAGGAAGGGATTAATGAGCAAAATTTATTAAATCTGGGTAGATGCATGAGACCAACAGCACAGTCTTAGAATAATCTGGGAAATATTTAGATACAGAAATAAGTAAATAAGAGCTGATAAGATTATGGAATAGAAGGATGTAAAAAGTGTGACTGGGGATTAAAGAGAATTGTTATAAGACTATATGGAGATGATATTTTAACCCTGTAAAAATGAATTGTTCTCATGCTAAATATTCTGCATTGTATTCGAGATGTAACCAGAAAATTGATACAGTACTTATTTTTATCTATACTAGATATGTGATGAGATTCAGAAATTCTGGTAATTAGTTTTTAAATAAAAAGAGTGAAATTTTATAAAAATAAAAATATGTCCAAAAATTGCTCTCCGGTTCAGTTTTAGAATACTGTAATCAAATGAAATGGCAAAATAATAAATTAGGAATTTAGTAACATCAGCTAAGTCAATTCTTGCAAAAGATTTGGAAAGTCAAATATAAGTTTCAACTTAATGACCGGTATGAAGAAGTTTGTAATTTAGCTATAAATGATAAAATTAACGTACGAGATCAAATTTAAAAAAGGATTGATTAAAGTAAATCATTTTAATGATACATGGGGAGACTTTACAGAATTTGTTCTATTGAAGGGAAAGCTCAGGTGCCAGTGAAATAAACCATGAATTCTTGGGGGGAAATGGAATACAATAACCAATGAGAAGATGATGATGTTTGGTTTGTCTAAGTCAGGGGTGCCCAAACTACGGCCCAAGCCGCCTTCACAGCTCCTGGAAGCAGAAGTAAAATGCACCCATGCATGCGCAAAACGCCATTGTAAAGCACCTGAGGCAGCCACGGGTGCATTTGCGGCAGCCACGGGTGCATTTACGGCAGCATAAACATGTTGCAACAGCCACGGGTGCATTTACGGCAGTGTTTTGTGCAGGCACATTTTACTTCCACTTCCGGTGGGAGAAACCACGTGACCAGCCTGCTCAACCATGTGATCGGCTTACGGCCCAAAAGGTTTGGGCACCTCTGGTCTAAGTGGTCCCAAGAGTGATGGGGAATACAATGTTGTGCTACATTTTTTCTTCTTTTACTTGTATTTTTTTTTTCATTTTGGGTTGTTATGAGCCTTTCCTGGTTTTAAGATCTTTGAGAGGAAAAGTCTCAGTCCCACCACCTGTATATGCCTGCTTGACATACACACGACAGTGACTTTCCAGTGGTTGTTCCCAATCTATGGAACTCTCTTCCTTTTCTGGAAGAAAGGCAAGATATATCATATTTTTCAGACCATAAGATGCACCCCATTTTTAAAGCAGGAAAACAAGAAAAAAAATATTCTGAACCAAATAGTACTGTATTTGCACCACCAACCAGTGGTGGCGCTGCAGGGGAAATGGGCGGGCAAGCCAACTGCACTGAGGCAGGAAGTGATGCTCTAGCCTAACCTCTTGCTCTCCCTGCAACCAGGAAGCATGGCTTCCCACTCCATTTTGACCACATGGAGCAGGGACAAAGGCAAGAAAGGTAAATGAAACCCTTTCTTTTTATGCACAGGTTTGGTTTCCCACTGAAATGCATTGGGAACATACAAACAGAAAACCTTTAGAATACTGTACAAGAAATTGATTTCCAATACATTTAAATGGGAAATTGTGATTTGCCCCCTCTTGTGGCCACCTGTGGTAATGGCCCACCGAACATATGTTTTTCTTTCCCCAGCCCGGAACAACTGTGGTGGTGGTGGTCTTCGACCAGCTGTGGCTGTTGTAAAACATCCTTTTACAATAGCCTTGCTGGAGAGCATTCGGACTATAAAATGCAACCTCATTCCCTCCCCACTTTTGGGGGAAAAGTGTGTCTTATGGTCCCAAAAATACGGTAAATAAAATTAAAACAAAATGTAACAAAAGCCAATTAGCAATTGTACAAACCAGCTTTGAAACTGCTTTTATAAATCAAAGTCCATAGGAGACAGTATCCTTAGCTGCTTACTCGAAGTTTTACAGCTGCTATGACACAGAAGGCCTGTCTCTTATAGCTTGAAAATGCTTAGCAAACATCCCAGTGGGTTCAATCAATATGAAATAGCATGAAGTCAGAGTTTCTTGGAAGGGGGGGGGAGAGAGAGACTAGTACTAGCAGTACCTGCACAACTACATTATCTCTACTACATTACCTTCTTCAACCTGATCCATTGATGGGGCTCTATAGGAAACAATTTGACAAAAAAAAAGGTCAACCATGCTATTTCAGTAACAAAAGAACAGATGTCCGGTAAAATTCTATTTGTGAATGATTGATTGCAAAGGGGACACAAGTTTTCAAAACCTGCACTACTTGACTTGTACATCTGAATAATCATAACCACACAAATCCAGCCTATTGATCCAGCTGTTAGAAGAACATAATACAATCAGCTTTTTTTATTATGCTGTTAACAAAGGAAGCATTTTTTTTTACAAATATGCTTTGTATAAGAATAGTTTTAATACAGAAAATAGGTCTTTATATAATTTACAGAGAGCATGTAGGTTTTCTCTTTGTGAATATAACAGTTTTGATTAAATAAATGAATGTTTCCCACCATGGTTCATACAACAGGTCAAACACCAAGAACAGTTAACAAGCCATTTTACATCTATAACAGTTGCTCAACCTAAAACTGTATATAGTTGCTCAACCACTTTTAAATATGCGGACCATTCAAGTATTTGAACACTCTTTGAAGAGTTTTAGGAAAAAACACCAAGTATTCTCATAGCTAACACCATGAATTCCTGTCAAGGTATATAGTACTGATGAGAACCTTTGCAAGGCAGCATTTTACTGTGATTATGAAATGTAGCTAATTTAGGAACAAATTATTGGTTGAAGATTTTGCTAATCAGCAACAGCTAGTAGCGCCACTTTCTGAAAGACTTCTCTAAATAAAAAATACTGTATTAATGGTATAACACAAACACTAATACATTAAGGCTAAAACCAGTTGTTATTCTCAAACAGAGTAGACCCAAATAATACATGTATTAAATATTTCAGGTCCAAATGCAGCCTAAAGCAGCTTTAAACTCTCATCGATTTTAAATGAGAAGATTTAATTAGTCACTTAGCTTTCTCAATGGCATCAATAAATATTAAAAGGGCTTAATTTTTTTCCTTGGATTTAGCTTTCATGTCAAAATGATTTCTCAGCTCAAAAGCAAGAATAAAATAAACATTGGCTGTCACTGTAAAGACACACTTTCAGGCTAAATAGTACTGTAACTTTTATATTTTCATGTTTACTGGACTTCTCTGAGGGTTGGGAGGTAATGACTGTGGTAATATCTTTCTGAAATGAGTTTTTTGGCCATCTGCAAAATACTGTAATATGCTAATAAAGACAATGGACTATATTGCTCAATATTGTTATTTAACTAGAGTCTGAAATTGTTCCCAACGTAACCTCCCATGCTCTCCAACATACCACTGAATAATAGGAATTCAACAAATTATACTTCCTTAGCCTTCATTTTGCAGCTTGGAGGGTGCTCTAGACCAGCGTTTCCCAAACTTTGGTTTTTGGACTTCAATTCCCAGAAGCCTAAGTCAATTTTCCCATAACACTGATCAGTCAATGTACTGGCTTAGGCTTCTGAGAATTGAAGTCCATCAGTGTTCTGCGGAACATAGTTTGGGAAACGCTGATCTAGACAAACATAAACAAAATCAGGAGTTGGCAAGCTGTAGTTCTCCAAATGTTGTTGGACTGCAAATTCCCAGCATTCTTCTACTAATGACTAAACCCATCAAAAAGTGAGAGAAGTCGCAGTCCAACAGCACTGGGAAGGATGTGTTCTGTCCAGCTCTACACTCCAACAGTCACATTGTACTAGGTCACATCAATGAGAAGATTCTTTAAATAATTGTTAGAGTTACTATTCCAGTGACTTGGCAAACTCAGCATAGTCAATGTATCCATCATTGTTCTTATCATCATCTTTCAGGACACCATCTATCAAGCTAACTAGCTCATCTTCTTTCATTACTTGAATGTCTTCACCTTCCTGTAACAAAAAAAAGATGGGTGATTTAGCAAGGCAGCAAGTGTAAAAATCAAAATTATTCTTTTAATACTTTTTCCTTCAGGGTTGCTTCAGAAGTGCACTAACTTTGCTAGAACATAGGTAGCAAAGGACAGGAAAAGATGGATCTCAATTTAAAAGCTGCTATGTAATATTTTTAATTTGATCTCCTCTTTTCAAAGCAGAGGGACTGCAGTGGTTCAAGTAGTTAAAACACTGACTGGAAGGCTGGCAGGTCAGCAGTTTGAGACCCGAGTGCTGCATGACTGAACGAGCGCCCGTCTATGTCTCAGCTCCTGCTGACCAAGCAGTTCGAAAGCAAGAAATTGCAAGTAGATAAATAGAGACCACTTCGGTGGGAAGATAACAGCGTTCCGTGTTCTTCGGTGTCTAGGCATGCTTGCCATGTGTCCACGGAAACGCCAGCAGACGCAGACAGTGCTGGCTCTTAGGCTGTAAACAGAGATGAGCACTGAACCCTAGAATCAGATACGACTGACTTTCGAACACGGGGGACCTTTCAAAGCAGTGCTGCAATTTTTGTGTCCCTTTGCTTACATTTCAGTTTGGGCTAGAATAATTTTGGTCTGCCATTTTAAAAATACAGTAGGCCCTATGTATCTACAGGTTTGGCAACTGCAGTTTAACTTATTCATGACAAAAATATTCAGTAAAAAATCCTAAAAATGTAGTACTGTGCAAAAGCCTTAATCACTACCACCTGGTTTGGGGAAATTCAGTTAGTGATATGGGAGGATGCGTAACTCAGATACCCTAAATCCAAACTTCACTACACTTGAAGAGGATTGAGAGGAGAATCAGTAGAACAATCTCTCCAATTTTGATGTGTCTAGGTGGCTCAGGGCTGAATTATTCTCTTCCCACATATTACTCTCTGAGTTTTCCCCAAGCCAGCTGGTGGTGGCCTAAAACCTTTGCACAGTACTGTATGTAATACAGGTCATTCCCTGTATCTATGAGGAATATGTTCCATACTCTTCTGTGGATAGCTGAAATCATGTTAAACAATGAACCTTATATTTAAGCATGCATACTCAAGTAATAGAAGCAGGAGTATGTGCAAATGCCTCCATCATTTTACACATATGCTAACAAAATGGCTGCCTCCATTCTTTTTAAACATTACATTGTAGATGCTGTCCTCTAGTGGCCAATTCTGGTAATGGATCATAGAAATACATATACAGGGGAACTCCGAATAACGACAAGGCTTGGTTCCCCAAGTCACGTCGTTGTTCGGGCAGAATTTTTTGTAGCCCAATTTGGGGTCTCTGCTACCCCTGCCACCACCAGGAGGGACGGGGTAGCTGATAGGGCTTTTTCTGAACCCCACCCCACCCCCCAAACCTGGACGTTGCTGCAAGCCCAAAACTGCAGCCGACGAAGGAGTTTCCCCCACTGTTTTGCCTTTCAGCAATCCGGGCAAGTGTGTGTGTGTGTGTGTGTGGGGGGGTGTTTGGAAAAAGCCCCAATTGGCTCCCCCTTGGATCAGAGAGGCACCCAGGCTGCCTCTGCCCACCCACACCCCAAAAAGGATGACTGGTCTCCTACCCGTTCACGCTGGTTGTGGAGGAAAAAAATCTCTGCCTGCCCTGCCTGACAAACAGCTGATCAGATCAGAGTTGCGGGTGGCCATTTTGCTTTCTGATTTTTTGGACTTCAATTCCCAGAAAGCAAAAATGCATGCGGTGGCCATTTTCTTGTACAGGAAGCTTTGCTTTCTGGGAATTGAAGTAAAAAAAAAAACAGAAAGCAAAATGGCCGCCCACAACTCTGATCTGATCAGCTGTTTGTCGGGCAGGGCAGGCAGGGAGAGATTTTTTTCCTCCACAACCAGCGTGAACAGGTAGGAGACCAGTTGTCCTTTTTGGGGTAGTGGGTGGGCAGAGGCAGCCCGAGTGCCTCTCTGATCCTAGGGGGAGCCGATTGGGGCTTTTTCTAAACACCCCCTCTCACCACCTGGATTGCTGGAAGGCAAAGCAGTGGGGAAAACTCCTTCGTCAGCTGCAATTTTGGGATTGCAGCAGCGTCCAGACCGGGATGGGGGGGGCGGGGGTCCGAAAAAGCCCCGATTGACTCCCCTGACCCTCAGAGAGACACCTGCACTGGCTGAGAACCCAAATACGATCCATTCATGTAACAACGTCACATTGTTATTTGGGGCATGACATTTCAAAAAATAATGCGTCGTTATTCGGATTTGACGTTATTCGAACGCATCGTTAATCGAGGGTCCACTGTACTGTATGTCATACACATTGTCACTTAGAAACTTCATTGTCAACCCCAATGTTACCAAGTGGCCCGCCAGGTTTCTTGTTGAGACAAACTACTGCTCACCTCTTTATGTACATGGGTTATTGCAGTGGCAAGCTCAAGCCCATCAAGCAAATTGTTCCCATCATAATCATGCATTTTGAAGTAATGAAGCTGCAGTTCTTGCGGTGACATCTCTGATTCTTGTTTATCAATGACACCTTCAAAATGCTCCATGATGTGGCTGCAAAATAAGATAATAATTATCAAACGCATAGCCAACACTGTTGACCAACACACAACAGGGAGCCTACAACTACTCTGCCTTCAGGCTGGGTGAGGGTGCAAGGTCTCTCCACACCAAATGTCCTGTTCTCAACTGCCCTGCTCAATTGTTGCAAACTCAATCCAGTGGGTTCCTTTAAGGAGTCAATCCATCTCACATTTGGTCTTCTTTCCCAGATGCTTCATGGTTAATCTAAATTCTCACTTTGCCATGTTGGCAATATGGTTTCATAAGCCTTAGACAGAAAATTTAATTAGTTGCCTTTATCCCATGTTTTATATAATTTTACCTGATTAAAAAGTTTAAGAGAACACAGAAGTTCATTTTATTTGTAATCTTTTTTCTGATCCATAAAGGTATCGATGAACTTTGACACATATTAACTTGGTGACGGTCTTAATACTGATCATTAACAGTCATCTAACAGTCACTGGTCATCTAACAGTCACATAAAGTTCTTAATGGTATTCAAAGGTCAGTGATGAGTAACAAGCATTATCCAAGCATAGATAAACAAATTAAGGCTTGATGGAGAAAGTCTTTGTCTAAGCCAAAGGTAAAAGAAAAGTTTGGCTTGTAAGTTCACATAATTGGTAGAAGACAGAATGTGAAAATCAAAATTAGAGAAAATTGTCCAAACACTTGTCCATACCAGTGACAGCAGTACATCATAGTTTTCTCTGTGGTTGCTAATAACATAACAGATAATATGTAGCATTAACTATGTTCACAACTAGTATCATGTACATTTTGCCCCTAGAATAGTGATGGCAAACCTTTGCACTCCAGATGTTCTCGAACTTCAATTCCCAGAAGCCCTGATCAAGAGGAGCATTGACTCTGGCATTCAAGTCCAAGAACAACTAGAGTGCCAAGGTTTGCTATCACTAGAACATAGTTCACAAGAGAACTTGCCAGACAATAATGAAAACAGCATTTGAAACTAATTTAGAAAATAATCTAGGAAGAACTAAAAAAAATTGGTTCTATATCAGAGACATAGTGTACCTTAATCTAGATAATATTGTTCTAGACATGAAAATAGCTCAAGCCTTAGAACAAATCCAGTTTCTAAACCACAGCCTGCATTTCTCCAAAGCAAACACGGTGGTTTGCCCCTGCATTTGAATAATCTTGTTAATAATTGCTTGGCTGACGTACATTCAAGAATCATCTAGTTAAGATAGAAGGTAGATCAGTACCTACTACTGAATCCCTGGTTGTTGTTTTTACTATGACTCAAAAAAGAAATTTTAATTCTGACTTGTTTATCAACAGTGGAAAAATGGTTTTGATCGCTTAAAGTAGGTTGCTGAAACAATCAAGTCCCCTAATCAAGGTTTAATGATCAACCATTATAAACCGCACATAACACTACCAAAACAGAGCATATAGCACTTCACAAGAATATTTAATATTGACTGACATTCACCCCTTTAGGGCAGGGGTGGGCAACCTATGGCCTGTGGGCCAGACTTGGCCCACAGGCCAAATCATCTGGCCCCTGCCGCCGGTAGAAGTGGACATATTTATGACAGCCGCGGACGCATTTTACAGCAGCATTTACACTGGGGGGAACCACTAGTCTAGCCAGCTCAACTGTCTGAGGGAGCATGACCCACCCCCCGACTTAAAAAGGTTAGCAACCCGTGCTTTAGGGTGTGAAAGTCTAGAAGAAATTTAGCTGTCCTATACATTTGCTCTTGAAATATGTGTCCTTAAGTTTCTTCTTACTTATGGCAGCCCTAACAGAGTTATCAAGGCATATGAAATACTCAAGGAGTGCTTTACCACTGGAAATCCCCAGTGAGTTTCCATAGCTGAGGTAGGATCTGAACCAAGGCCTTCTAAAACTTAATCCAATGATATCCACTACACCATATATTCTTTCTTCTGAATATTAGGTAAAGGTAAAGGTCGCTCTTGTTCGAAAGCCAGATGTATCCGACTCTAGGGTTCAGTTCTCATCTCCGTTTATAGCCAAAGAGCCAACTCTGTCTGTATCTGCAGACGTTATTGTGGACACGTGGCAGGCATGACTAGACACCAGAGTGCATGGAATGCTGTTTACCTTCCTACCAAAGTGGTACCTATTTATCTACTTGCAATTTCTTGCTTTCAAACTCCTAGGTTGGCAGAGGCTGGGACAGCGACATCAGCTCATTCCATCATGCAATACTAGGGTCTTGAACTGCTGACCTGCCTACCTTCCAGTCATCAAGTTCAGTGCCTTAACTACTTGAGCCACCACAGTCCCATCTTCTGAACATTACAGATCCCAAAACCTGTTGTTGAGCATAATAAATCACATTTGAATAGGCCTACTGCATCAATGAAGATTTAGTGAGACTCTTCCTCTGTAAGTCCCATTGATTCAAGTGGACCTACTCTAACTGGAACTGACCTTGGCACAGGATTTTCTATACTTCTTATTCTTCCCTGTCTAGGCCAGATGTGAAACTGCCAAACTGAAGGTACCTTTTGTTCATTCTGCAATTCCTTTCGCTTGACCTAATATGAGAAAGATTAGCCAGCAACTCAAGGTTGCGATTACCAGGGTACGCCAAAGTGTGGTTCAAAAATACCACAATCTTCTAGGAGTCTCTTAATTCACGATCTTCTGCATCATCTACCATCCACACTTACTCTGTCCTCTTTAAGTGAGATATATGTATGTCATAAATATTAATTATAAAAACTCAACATTTTTACCAAATGTAAATTTACAGAACACCTACTCCTTCTCTTGCACGATGTTCTTATCAAGGCGTGAACCGGCTTGATGGCCTCCACCAGGGTGGTGCTCTTCTGCAAAACAGATACCTGAAGAAGCAAAGACTAAGAAGCCAAGCAAATATAGCCTATCAATCCTCAGATTTCTCACAGTAGCCATGTTTCTAGAAAGAAAGAAAAACATGTGTCCTAAATATACAATACCTGCAGTATAGCAACTAGTGTACAATTAAACTGTAATACTAAAGTGTCATAAGAAACATGGAGTTTCCTAGGTTGAGAAACTGTTTGCAAAGCCCTGTTTCCTTTCTGCTTGCTTATCAAGCAGGTGTAGCTGTAAGAACTTCTCAAGGCCCTTGGCCTATGTTTTGTCTCATTCTCCAGGATTGGAATGACTGCTCACGTCAACATCCAAATCCTGAGAATAACAAGATTTTGTTATGAGAACAGGGAATGTTTACACAAACCCTGGACTCTGATTGGCCATATGCTAATTCAGGAAGCCAAACTCATGTTCTATGCTATAGACCCGTGATGGCGAACCTTGGCACTCCAGATGTTCTTGGGCTTCAATTCCCAGAAGCCCAAGCCCCAGTGAATCCACACAAATGGGTTTACTGCGATTCATCCAGTCTGCGCAGCCCTCGTCGCTTCTGGAAGCGGAAGTAAAACGTGACCGTACAGGAGAAGGTCACGCCAGTGGACTGTTATCTGGTGTGTTGGGACCCTTGTGACCCTGTTGTGACACAAAGTTCCGTTTCTCAAACTGAGAAGTCGCAGTAAGTTACTTAATCCAAAGTAACGTTTCCAAGTTCATGACAAACTGAACTCCCAAACTGTGGCTTTGCTGACTTTGCTGACTTTACTTTTAACTTGGGCTTTTGGTAATTGAAGTTGAAGAACACCTGGAATACCAAGGTTCTCCATCACAGTTCTATAATAAACACATGCCTCAGCAAGAAAGTTTAATATTTGTCTTTATTAAAATATCATAACAATGTGTATTTTCTTTTGTTTTGAAATCTATCCCAATTTATTTTGATTACACAGAGTCTCACATTTTATACTTACCGTATATACTATACTCAAGTATAAGCCAACCTGATTATAAGGCAAGGTACCTAATTTTGACCTGAAAACCCAGGAAAATAGATTGACCCGAGTATAAGACGAGGGTGGGAAATGCAACAGCTGCTAGTGAGTTTCAATAATCAAAATAATGAAAATACGGTAAAATTAACTAAATTGTTGGCACATCTCAATCTGGCACGGTCTTGGGACCCTTGTGGTCATTAGCCAGAGTATGAGCTGAGTCCCCTTTTGGGGGCTAAAAACTCAGCTTATACTCAAGTATATACGGTAAGCATGCTACTTTCCTTGTATTATATACTGTAAACCATTAGGCCAGAGACCTTTGAAATAGCTAAGGCTATTACATTATAACATTCTCAATCAGCTTGTTTTTCCTTTTCAACTTTACCTGTTCAATCAACTTTTTATGATTATCTGCACAACAGCTGTCATTTTATTGCATCTGTGACCAAGAAGATAATTCTCTTTCTAACTATAATACTTGTCGAGAATAATACTATCATTCATGTTTGATCTGAACTGATACCAAAGCTAGCTAGTGAGTGTGGGAAACAATACCTTTCTATCCATTTTCATGCAGTGAGGCCAATATGTGATTCAAATGTTACACATTCACAATGATAGATTGGGGCTGATGAGAATTCCATACCAAAACATCTGAAGTGCTAAAGGTGTCTCACACTTCACAATGCAGACTGCTTAGCAATACCAAACAGTAGATCTAGTAGTCATCTTTATTTACCTGATGTATTAATAGGTAACATATCAACAAACCTTTAAACCTGAAAGCTGAAACAGTGAGCCTTTGGAGTCAATTGATTACTTGCAACATCATCACATGCTTTGGGCAGAATCAATTTACTACCCCTCCCCTCTTAGTGAAACACAAAATAATACATGTGAAATGTGATTACTTACCCACTCCTTCAGCTCTGGTCAGTAAAGTAACCTGACACTGACCTTAGGAACAGCTGGAACAATAACATCAAAATGTTAGGAAGAAAAAGAGGAAAATACCTACTGCAAAATATTCTGACCTTCGTTTAACACAAATAGAAAAAAAAAGTAATTGGCTAAAGATCTGAGCACATAATATTTTATATGTCCTTCAATGCCTGAAATAATGAAGACAACTTTATAGGGCAAACAAAGGGTTTTGAAAAGTTTCTCTAAAACAGATCAGCAAACTTCCTAGAAAGTCATGTCACTAACCTTGTTCCAGACTAAACTACCAACTATTTGCTCATTTATTTTATATACAGTATTTACATAACCTGTAAGTTGATGTTTAGTTTGCATCCTGTCTTTCTACTCAGAATTTCAAAACCATTTATAATAGCTGTTAAAAAATGAGATACACAACCACAATGAAAAGTTATTGGGGGGAAGCTCTGAAACAAATGAGAAAATGTCATTTAATTCTTCCATCATTACACACAAGTTTAATTTTTAGAATTTAATTGCACTTCTGTAACCATCACAGCTTAATTTTTAATGCAAAATGCCCTCTCAATGACCCTTACATTGTTTTAGGGTGAGGTAAGGTACAGGTTTCCCTTGCTCGAAAGCTAGTCGTATCCGACTCTAGGGTGCAGTGCTCATCTCTGTTTCAAAGCCGAAGAGCCAGCGCTGTCTGCTTCTGCAGACATTTCCGTGGTCATGTGGCAGGCATGACTAGACACCGGAGCTCACGGAATGCTGTTACCTTCCCACCGAAGTTGTCCCTATTTATCTACTTGCAATTTCTTGCTTTCGAACTGCTAGGTTGGCAGGAGCTAGGACATAGACGGGAGCTCATTCCTTCCTGCAGTACTCGGGAATCGAACTGCTGACCTTCTGCTTCCCAGTCAGCGTCTTAGCTACTTGAGCCACTGCAGTCAGTATAAAAGGGTGGTATAAAGAAGTGCAACTGATATGTACAATCTTGTGCTTGCACTTGAGCAATGAGGGGCGGGGAGATCACACAAACTTAAAAAATTATTTTACAGTCGGGTGAAAGATTGCAAAAGCGGAAGCCAAACAAAACAAAACCCTTTTAAGTGAGATGGGGGTTTAAGTACTGTACTTGAATCAATAACTGTGAGTAAAATTAAATATATTTTCCCCCAGTGTGTCTTTTTGCTGGCAGGTTTTTTTTTTAAAAAATTCCCCCATTCCAATGTTAGAAGCTAGTAATGTACTGTTTGTAAGCCGCCCTGAGTCGCTTCGGCAGTGGGCGGCAATATAAATTTGTATAAATAAATAGTAAGTTAAAGGTCTCCCTTGCTCAAAAGCCAGTTGTATCCGACTCCTATGAGCCAGCGCTGTCTGCATCCACAGATGTTTCTGTGGCCGGCATGACTAGACCCTGACGCACAGGGCACACTACCTTTCCCGCCGAAGTGGTACCTATTAACCTATTTGCAATTTCTTTCGAACTGCTAGTTTTGGAAGGAGCTGGGTACAGAGGCGGGAGCTCACTCCATCGCGCAGCAGTCGGGTCTCCAACTGCTGACCTTCTAGTCGTCAAGCTCAGCGTCTTAACCGCTAAGCCACCGCAGTTCTAATTCTATGTGCAGAATTACAGCCTTAATATACCAACTAACAGGCTCCCTTCCTCAACCAATCCCGAAGGTCTCTGCACTGATAAACTGATAAGAAGGCTGAGAGCGGGGAAAGGAAAGGCTCTCTAGACTGTACCTGAGCCAGCAGGTAATCCTCGCCGCCGCCGCCGCCGCCGCCGCCGCCGTCTCATTCACCGCGGCCACGCCTCTCCCTTTACCAGCTGCTAAGATGACAGCATCTCCCTAAACGCGCACTCATAAAGACTTGAACCCACCCGGCCACCATCCCCCAATTACTGACAGACAGAATCACCTCTGAACCTTTCGCGCGACCGCCTTATCACGCCCCCTCCTCGCCGATTGGTCAGCCGCTTTCGAGTTCGACGGATAGGGAAGGGAGGGAGGTCCAGCGAGAGGCCCCGCCCCTCCTCCCTGTCTTTATGACGTGGCCTCTTCTTCCATTCTTCCCGAGCTCAGCTGATGTTCGAGGGGGAGGGTCCCACACTCTCCATTCCTTGCGCTGATACGCTCAGATTGGCTCCAATTAGTGGTCTAAATTAATTATTGAGGTTAGGATTTTGAGGATGTTGTGAGATAGTGGAAGTAATGGAGCGCTTAAAAGGAAATAAAATCCACAAGCCTAGGGACTGCAGTGGCTCAAAGTGAGTGACTAAGACGCTGACTGGGAGGCGAAGAGGTCAGCAGTTCGATTCCCTAGTGCTGCACGACAGAGTGAGCTTCCGTCTCTGTCCCAGTTCCTGCCAACCTAGCAGTTCGAAAGCAAGAAATTGCAAGTAGATCAATACGGACCACTTCGGTGGGAAAGAAAACAGCATTCCGTGCACTCTGGTGTCTAGTCATGCCCATACCTGCCAAGTTTTGGATTTGGAAATAAGGGAAATTTCCCAGCAAATACAGGATACTTGACAGCTATGCTTATCCTGTGCTGCCCTCCAATGGCGGCAATAGGACATTGTAGTCTAATTAATAAGGGATGACGGCAGGAAAGAGGGTAAAATAAAGGGTTTTCCTGGCCAATAAGGGATACTTGACAGCTATGGTCATGCCTGCCACGTGACCACAGAAACGTCTGTAGAAGTAGACAATGCTGGCTCTTCGGCTTTGAAACAGAGATGAGCACTGAACCCTAGAGTCGGATACGACTGGCTTTCGAGCAAGGGAAACATTTACCTTTACTAGGGCTGTTCCAGACAAAAGTAGTCTTTCATCCTTTGATAATGTGATTATTACTAGGTGTTGCTTATGGAGACCTTGATTATTATTTGGAGAAGAACAGTTAGTCCAGCATACAGTAGTTAATTGGGATTAGGCTAGGGATCCTTTTCTGCCAATAATTTATTCTGTCTGGTTTATCATTTAATTTTATATTCTTACTTGTAAAGATCTTTTAATTTATTGTACACAACCCAGAGTGGGAGAATATTCAAGATGGGTGGGATATAAATGTAATAAACAACCAAACCTTGAAATGTTTTCATTTTCTCCTGCTTGGATGTCAGTGTTGATTTTAATTTTTCACAACATAGCACTGTAATACTTAAAGGGCTCATTCTCCCCCCTCCCCCCAATTTCTCTGCATACGTGAACTGTTCAAGTCATAGTCTCCTACCGGATTTAAATGGGGCTTAACCTAGGATTAGAACTCACTTATGACCCCCCTCCCTTCTAGATTTTGCCTAGCCCTGCTTTCCATACTTGTTTCAAAAATTTAGTGAAATTCAGCCTCACTCCCATCCAGTCTTCACAAAAGGTTTACAGTAGTACCTCATACAAAGTCCTCTTTGTACAACATCGAATTCATACAA
This sequence comes from Bradypodion pumilum, assembly GCA_035047305.1. Lineage (NCBI taxonomy): Eukaryota > Metazoa > Chordata > Lepidosauria > Squamata > Chamaeleonidae > Bradypodion > Bradypodion pumilum. Next base: position 28,936,306 of record JAWDJD010000001.1, on the reverse strand, counting down.
CATCGCCCAATTCCTTGAAAAAAGTTGCCTCATACAAAGTTGATGTGACTTTGTATGAGGCATTGGGGTTTTTCCCAGGTTGCATTGTGCCTGGGCAGTAGAAAAGGCAGGACGCATGCGTGCATTGCTCTTGTGGGTTTTGCATGAGGCGAAGAGTGTTTGGATTGGTTTTGAGTGCGATTTTGGATTTTGACATGTTTTTATAATGTATTTAGCCTTTAGACAATGATTTCTTAAAGTTCTGTCAGTTTCCTGTCTGTTTCCTTGACTTTGCCCTGAAGTCTGTGCAATTACAGTACAATATATCTCTATGGAAACAACGTTGTACGAGGCATCGCGGCAAGGATTTGGACGTCGTATGAGGCATCACGGCTAGGATTTTGCATGTCCAAATCCGTATAAAGTCCAAACTTGTGGAACCAAGTTTGGACATTGTATGAGGTATCACTGTACTTTTAACTGATGGCTTTTGAAATTCCTGTCTGTTGCAAACATTATTTCATTTTGTTGTGTACAATTTAAACTTGAAACTTTATTAACTCTTTCCAACATTTTCTAAATCACTCTTGTAAGCTAAAATCTAAACTTTTGTAAATACAAAAATATTTGTAAATTACTTCAAGATTTCATTGTAGGAATGGCTACCGGTGAATGGCTGGCTGCAAGGAAGATACGTGGAGACAATCGTGTGGTGAAGTCCAGCCCCGGATGAAGTCGGGGATTCGTATTTATTACCCTGCCTTGGGGTGGTACGTGCCTAATACAGAAGGCTTGCATATGTGGCATTTTCTGGTGGTCAGGACAATATCTGCTCTTGGACATTGCCCTGTGGTTAATGGACAGCCCGCAACTAATTAAGGTTTGGGCTGGCGAAACCCATTGTTCCTGCCCTATCTCGGAGCCTTATGTGTATTGACTCCCGGTGCCTAACTTTGTCCTCTGTCTGGCTTGGTTTGTTTGCCCAGCTTAATGTGTAGCCAGCAGCTGAGGATTGTGGCGTATTACTCGAGTCATCATCTTAGTTTTGCCCCATTTCTACTGTAGTCTTCAGCCAAGGCTTTATGATTCACCCCCCAAACTAGCTAACTTGCCTTTCCTGCCAAGCCCGGTTGATCCCCGGATCTATCAAAGGCCGAGCAAACCCCTGGGGAAAGGTTTAGCCAATTATTCCCACGGGCAACCCACATTTTATAAGTGGAAAGCAGTAAGATGTGCTTTATTGAGTGAACGTATCTAATTTTATTACTTGTGTTTCTGGGAATAAGCTTGTCTGAACTGAAGAATTTGCTTTTAAGTAGAAGCACATTTTTTTTGTTCAGTCGTACAGGCGATTCTGACCCTTTGCGACCCTATGGACCATTGCCTGCCAGGCACCTGTCCTTCACCTTCCTCCTCAAACCACCCATCTCTGTGCCCACTGCATGTACAATATCATCTAGCCATCTCATTTTTGGCCGCCCCCTTCTTTTTATGCCCTCCACCTTTCCCAGCATCAAGACTTTCTCAAGTGAATCCTCTCTTCAAATTTAACGTCCAAAGTACTTTAGCTTCATCTTTATTTGACCTATTTGACCTAAGGAGCAGTCAGGGTTGATTTCTTCTAGGATCGACCTATTCTCCTCGCTGTCCAGGGGACTCGCAAAACTCTCCTCCAACACCACATTTCAAAGGCATCGATTCTTCTGCGCTCAGCTTTCCTAATACATAGCAGTGTTTCCTAATACATAGCAGTGTTTTATTATGAGAGCCCAAGGCTGGTAATAAGGCCCATTGAACTCAATGAGGTGACCTTTGAATAGATAGGCATAGGCCAGGTTCTTGAAAACTACGGTAACTCTCTTAATTTCTCAATAAACTGCCCTATTACCTTTAACATATTCACAATGTGCTATGGAGATGTAAATTGGGTGTTTTACACTTGAAGTAGCCACTTCCTGTCATCCTCTCCAAATTATAGGTTATTTTGATGACAAAACATATAAGAGAAGATGGGAAGTGAGATGACAGAAGGGCAGAAAAGACTTTTCTTTGGAATGTTGCTACAAACAGTATAGCTATCCAAGAAATTAACCCCAAATTTAAGAAATAAAGACCTGTTTGAGGTCTTCTTTTGTTTTATTTATTTTCCTTTTCAAACAAGCACCAATTAAATTGATTGTAAGGTAAAGGTTTCCCTTGCTCGAAAGCCAGTCGTATCCGACTCTAGGGTTCAGTGCTCATCTGTTTCAAAGCCGAAAAGCCAGCGCTGTCTGCTTCTGCAGATGTTTCCGTGGTCATGTGGCAGGCATGACTAGACACGGAATGCTATTACCTTCCCACCGAAGTGGTCCCTGTTTATCTACTTGCAATTTCTTGCTTTCAAACTGCTAGGCTGGCAGGAGGTGGGACAACGACGGGAGCTCATTCCATCCTGCAGTACTCAGGAATCGAACTGCTGATCTTCCGCCTGCCAGTCAGCGTCTTAGACACTTGAGCCACTGCAGATTGTAAGGATCATAAAATAAGTATTACTAATTCACAAGGATAAAGCTACAGCCAACACCCCGTTGTACAGTTATGGCAGCAAAGGGGAAATAGCACAACCTTACAATCTTCTCTAAGTATATATACAGTATGAGATTTTGGTCTTTCTAATATATATATGCTCATTTGGAGACTCTAATGTATTATCTTCTGTGCCATTTGTGAATGGCAAATTGGTTAAGATGCCATTAAGACAACATGATGTTCAGCAGTTGGAGACCTGAGTGCTGCATGACTGAGTGCGCACACTTTGTCTGCACCAGCTCCTGCCAACCTAGCAGTTCAAAAGCAAGAAATTGCAAGTAGATAAATAGGTACCACTTCGGTGGGAAAGAAAACAGCATTCCATGTGTTCCAGCATCTAGGCATGCCTGCCACATGACCATGGAAAAGTCTGCAGATGCAGACAGCGTGGGCTCTTTTGCTGTAAACAGAGGAGCACTGCCACCCTTGAGTCAGACATGACTGGCTTTTGAGCAAGGTTGACCTTTACCATTACTAATTTTAAAAAATATTTTATAATGGTACAACTCTGTAAGTTCTGTCGCCATAACATGACTTATCATTAATAAAACTAAAAACTAAAACCTAGGGTTTGTGACTAGTGTCCATCTGCTGTTAGCATATCTGAAGGGCTGCAGGTTGGAGAAGACTGCCATATAACAACACAAGAGTGGAACTTCATTAATACTTACTCACAGGATGAAAATATATGCTATTAAGTTTGTTGCTCCCGTAATACAGAAGCAATCTTCTCCTTTAAGACTGGCTTGCCAATTGACATATGCTGAAAATTAAGCAGGCACATGTTTTCCATTTTGCATAGTGCATACCAAGTACTGAAGTAGTACTTGCAGAAATATTTTTAAAGATTGAAGACACAGCCGATCCTCAGAGAGAGGTTCCTAGCCAGATATAGTTGCTCAAAGTACTTAACCTCTTTAAGTCCCCAATCTGTGGTACTTTTGTTGAGAATTATTGTTCAGAAATTTAGCTATGTTAGTCCATTCTTCTTTCGTGTCCAGATCAAACTTTGGACTGCCAAAACAAAGCCACTTTCTTGACTTTGTTGTTGTCCAAAATTAAATCTTCATTAGTACATGTTCTGGTAGTAATCGGCAAATCAACTAGCCTATTGCAACAAAAACAAAACCCTGCAGCAGTGCCTTAGAGGCTAACCGCTTTTACTGTAATATTCATCAGCCTGATTGTAGTTCTAAAATACAGTACCATGATCTTCTAGGAGGCTCTTTTTGTGTACCCCAATGCTACAGATGAAGAAGTTTTGTAGGTCACAAAAACCTTTTGTGTGTGTGTGTGTATTAAATAGCCAGCAAAACAATTATTAGTCTTTAAGATGCCATAGGACTCCTTGTTTTGCTGGCTATTTAATAGATGCCCTTCTTTAAATTTTGCTATACAATGTTTTGTTGTTTCATATCTCACTCTTTCACCCTCAGTTCATGATATAGTCATTATCCAAGACTTGGAAAAGTCACTTTTGGAATATCGTTTCCCGATCCTCCCCGTCACATGCCAAACATGTTTTCCCAAGCTTTGCTATTGTGGTCTATATTGCAAGTGTGTTTTGGGAGCTATTACAAGGTTATACATACATACAACAGCGATAAAAATAATTGTCAATTGGTAATGTATGAGGTAATCACTCAATTAAAAACCAACTAAACTGTTAAGTTGTAGGAGTAATTCAGAGCAGAGAATAGCTAGAGTAAGTCAGAGTTCCTAAGTGGAGAGCCTGCTCCGTTAGGAATAACAGCATAGACAGAAGATAGAGAAAGAAAACACACTTCAGTCTTGATGATTGAACAAACGATAATGGCGGCCACTCATCACGGCTTTATTTCTAGAGTATAAGATTACAATACGTCACACACCCATTAGCCTATAAGGTTCTCAGACTGGCATTACAACCAGCTCCAAATATGGGAAATGACTCAGCACTTTTCACACCATTTACGCATGTGCAAAGGCCAGCATTGTCTCACGTCACAGTCCATAGACTGTGAAAAATGCAGAGACAATACAGGCAGGTTAAAGCAGTTTTAAAAGCAGACAGATTCCCACATGTCCTCTTTCTTTATTTTAATTTTGAGAGAGAGACAGCCAATTATACCCCCTGATGACCAGCATAATCCATAACTACTCCTCCATATTCATCATCACTGTTCTCTTGGACATCGTACCCCTCCTGACTCCTGGTGCCTTGTTCAAGAGGATGATACTGCATCGAGTATAATTGCCATCCTGCAAAACCAGAAGCCTCCCTTCTATGCTGTGGACAGGTATTACATATAGAAATAAGGTTAGGAATACAATAAATGCAGAAACATATGAGTATAAGGCATATAATAGTAATGACACCATAAAAGAAAAGCTGCCTGAGGAAGGACAGATCAGGCAACAATGAAGTCATCCAATCAAAAAGAGATACATCATTATGCACATTATTAGTAATAGTCTCCTGAAGATCCTGGAGTTCTTTCTCAATCTGGCCTAAAACCAATCAGGGTCAATATTTATCTAAACAATATCTGGCTTTCAAATCAATAGACTATCTATGTCAGGTGATGAAAGATGAGCGTCCTCATCCAGAGTAGAAAACAACATTCTTTAACACCATTTGGCTATTTACAACACCATAAAGTTGCAAGAGGGAGTCAAGAGGCCCACCTGCAATACAGGGCAACCAGCTCCTCTAAGAAACAGGAACATGCCATGTTTGATGACCAGTGCCATGTTATTACAACCCTCTCCACAAGAGAAAAGTTCATTTTTAGCACTATGGAACTAGACATGAAACATGCCTGACATATAGACACAATTGCAATGTAACAAACTCAGTTACATATGTAGGGTTACAGTGAAAAACTCTTCCAGGCATTTTCATAATTGTATTACAAACACAGCAAAGTCCCAAAATACATTCCAGTAAAAGATCAAAAGCACATAGTTAAAGCAATCTGTTGGGGGGGGGGGAGAAGGCTGGTCGCCCCCCCCTTCCAGGAGGCGGGAAACATGGAACGAGCAGGACTTCATTCCATGACACCCCCTCATTAGGGTGACGAAAACCAGGATCTTCTTGTAAAATCATGCCTTTTGTCATAGTTCACTGTATGCACTTTTAAAACAGGCAAGCACATTTCTTTTCTTCCTTACAAGAATGTTTTTCTAGCAATTCTAGCAAACAACAACACATATCAGTTTAACAACATTACCCACTCCCCAATTACATGAGTAAAGCATTACATTTCTTCTCTCACTAGGTATAAGTGAAAGAGGCATACGATATCTTAACCCCAGCATAGCATGGTAGATCAAATAGGTACAGTACAAATATCAGCAGAGCATTTCAAAACCATAGCATGAGCATTTAGACAATTTTAAAAAGGTTTTCAGGTTTTATAATGCAAACAAAGCCAATTCATCTTTGGAGTCCACACAAACTTTTTAGTCCAATTAAAATATCCAAATTAAGAGTCCAAATGTTGATTGAAGATCTCTTCAGACTAGAATTTAAACACCATCTTCCCTCCAGCCCCCAGACTTAGCAAGGCAACCAACCACCCTCAAATACCAACACAACAATTCCTCACCTATCCAGCCAACACACTCACTCCGTCACCCTCCAGGCACAGCCATCTGTATTTCAGCAGGCAGATGATGCAGGAACAAAAAAGAACAGCTTCTCCAGAATTTGCAAGTAACTTCCACACTGATGGACAGGACAGGGGAATTTCCAGTTGCTTCCCCTGCGGTCCCGATGCTTGTAACTTGGAACAGCCCACTTTTGATCTCTTTGCTTGAGGGTTGAGTAATTCAAAATTAGCCAAAAACTGGAGTATGTCCTCTCCCACCTTGTATTTTGGCAAAAGCCTGCCATCCATAGAGGAAGGATCCACGCCATGTTTTCTCTGGGCTTCTTTCAGCTGCAGCGTCTGAATCTTAACTAATTGAAAAACTGTATCTTCTAAGTTGGATTTGCGAGACGACCCCTTTCTGAGTTTGGGTTTTTTGCTTTCCTCCTCTGGCTCAGCCTTCCAATTCCTGCCCACAAGTGAGGAATCCAGCTTACCGCTCGGCTTCTCCTGCTTGGTCCTCTTCTCCGCCTTCCGTGATGGGAGTTGCTTCAGGGGCGAGCTGAGGTCTTCTGTGCTGCCCTCGGAATCAGAACCCTTGCTGCCTGCCATTCTACATGCAGTGATAGCTTCTATCTGCGATGAGGTCCTGATCATTTGTTTCCAATCAGCCGGCACTAGTTGTCTTTTGTTAGAGATGGCAGGAAGTGCTGGAGCATTCCCAACTGCTGGGGCACCTCTGATGACTGGAAATGCAGTAGCAGGCTCCAAGTCCAGCACAGCCGCAGTTAAAGCAGCAGAGGATGAGGCTTTTGTAGTCTTAACAGTGCTTGATTGCTGCAAGTTAGGATATAACATTCCACCCCCATCTCAGGGTTCATGCTGTCGTTTCCCATATGGTGGGGGGGGCAGTAGGGGGTAGAGAGCCTGCTCCGTTAGGAATAACAGCATAGACAGAAGATAGAGAAAGAAAACACACTGCAGTCTTGATGCTTGAACAAACGATAATGGCGGCCGCTCATCACGGCTTTATTTCTAGAGTATAAGATTACAATACGTCACACACCCATTAGCCTATAAGGTTCTCAGACTGGCATTACAACCAGCTCCAAATATGGGAAATGACTCAGCACTTTTCACACCATTTACGCATGTGCAAAGGCCAGCATTGTCTCACGTCACAGTCCATAGACTGTGAAAAATGCAGAAAGACAATACAGGCAGGTTAAAGCAGTTTTAAAAGCAGACGGATTCCCACATTAAGTGGCATCGGAGATGTCATGAATAGCCTCTTTGAAAAGAAAGGTTGTTTTTTAAAAATATATCCAGGGATGAGGTTTGACGCAGCTCAGTTGGTAGATCATTCCGCAGTGTAGGTGTCTCCACCGAGAAGGCCCTTCTTTGCCATTCTCCATGTCAGCACCTAAAGCTGCAGTGTTTGGTAAGACTGAGTGATACAGGCAGCTGTTCTATGGGAGAGATAGGAGCGACAGAAGGAACAAAATTGCTTTTGAATTTGGTTTTAGTGTATTTTTATTGTGCACAGTCAATTCCAACCCTTTGCGACCTTATGGACCATTGCCTGCCAGGCACTTCGCTCTGTCCACCATCCTCCTCAACCCAGCTCTGTGCCCATTGCATGTACAATACCATTTAGCCATCTCTTTTTTGGCCGCCCCCTCCTTCTTTTGACCTCCACCCCTCCCAGCAACAAGGCTTTCTCAAATGAATCCTCTCTTCTCATTTGATGTCCAAAGTATTTCATCTTCATCTTTACTATTTGACCTTCTAAGGAGCAGTCAGGGTTGATTTCTTCTAAGATCGATCTATTTGTTATAATGTATGCACATGCAATGTTACTGCTACGTTTTAAATTATGTTTATGTCTACTGACTTGTTCATCTCAGGCTGTAAAGAGCAGCAGACAATGAAATGTATACAAAAGAGGTAATCATCATAGTAACAATATGGGTCTTTGACAGTTCAATGAAATACTGCAGGTTCCATGCTTTTCTTTCGAGGGGCGGTGGCACCAAAAGGACTCACAAAGTGACTCAGTGACTAATGCTAAAAATGGTAAAGCAAATTCCTGTGATGATCATTTTAGGTCATGCACAGTCTCACACACACACACACACCGGTTCCAGAACTATAGTAAAGGCCATTCTTTTTCTTTGTTAGAAATGTTGATATAACTAATCAAAACAATAACTGTCTCTTTAGTGTCATAGAACTTTTTGTTGTTTTTAGTACAACAGATTTAAGAGAGTTAATCCATTGAAAATTATGAAAATAAGAAAGCTAGGCTAATATAAAACTTGTACAGCAGAACTTGTTCAGGATGAACAATGAGCAGAGAGCAGAACTAACCAGAAGAAAGTGGGATGGGCAGCATTCAACTCCATCAAAGAAATCCTGCTAAACGAGAAACTCGACAAGAAACAACGCACCCACCTTTTTAATTTGACAGTACTACCTGCAGTCCTCTATGGGAGTGAAACAAGGTAACTAACAAAGGCCAAGGAAGAACCATCAAGAGCCGTAATAGTGATGGAAGGTAAATGTAAAGGTCACCCTTGCTCAAAAGCCAGTCATAGCCGACTCCAGGGTTCATTACTCATCTCTGTTTACAGCCAAAGAGCCAGCGCTGTCTGCATCTGCAGACGTTTCCATGGACATGTGGCAGGCATGCCTCAACACTGGAGTGCACAGAACACCTTCCAACCAAAGTGGTACCTATTTATCTACAGTACTTGCAATTTCTTCCTTTCGAACTGCTAGGTTGGCAGGAGCTGCAATAGACGGGAGTTCATTCTGTCATGCAGTATTGAGGTCTCAAACTGCTGACCTGCTGACCTTCCAGTCATCAAGTTCAGTGTCTTAACCACTTGAGCCACTGCAGCCATGGAAAGATCAATGCTAAAGGTACCCCTTCGCAACCACATCCTCAACGCCCAGATAAGAAAACAACACAGAATCAACAAAGCTGTTGCTGAATATCATAAATGGAAATTGCGCTGGGCTGGACACATCTCTTGAATGTCAGATGGATGTAGGACAACAGCAGTCAGAGTGGCATCCCAAAGGAGTAAAAAGATCCCTTGGCAGGTGTCACCAAAATGGGAAGACCCAATCGTGAAACGTTTTGGTCGAACCTGGAGTAGAAGAGCACGGCAGCAAAAGAAATGCAGCAAAAGCGAATTGCAACAAGCAGGAACTCACCTCCTGATAAGTCAGGTCAACCTAGGAATCGAGGAATAGCAGAAAAGCCAAAAGCTTATGTCCAAAATTTTGGCTAGAAACTTTGGAGATAAATAATTACCACCACCAAAGGAAAAAAAGATAACCTAATGTCTTGTGGCAAGGAATCCCACGTACTTACTGAAATCCTATTGCAGTCAATTTCATTGTATAAAGTTGGTGATGTCAATAAGATGATTCTTCAAAAATTAAACATTTCTGACATCTCAGAAAGTCCAGAGGCTCCTACAGAATCCCCTGCAGGAATTTTTTCCTTAATTAATGACTTCCACTTCCTTCAAATGCCATCCATAAGCTTCCCAAAATAAAAGGGATTCCACAGACCCTTTGGGACCTTTAGGGAGAGTTAAAAAAAACAACAGTTTTTTTACCTTCCACAACATATCTTATGCAACTGGATTTCAGCTACTGGGTGCCTGCACGAAATATGCTATTCTATGTTGCAATGTATTGTTTATTGTATCCAGTAAGCAATATGTTTGTAAACACAAATTAAATTAAATTAAAATTGAAGTAAACTCAAATTACTTTGTGTTAAATTGTGATAATATGTATGACAGTAAAATACTGGCATAGAAACCAGGAAACCACGTTAGGAAGTTTGCCAAGAGAACTCTATGGACTAGACTACTTCTACAGTATACTATTGTATATTGTACTTTTGCTGCTACGTATTGCTATGTACAGTACAGTAATACCTCATACAAAGTCCGCTTCATACAACATCGGATTCATACAATATCGCCTAATTCCTTGAAAAAAGTTGCCTCATACAAAGTCGTGCAACTTTGTATGAGGCATTGGGGTTTTCCCAAGTTGCATTGTGCCTGGGCAGTATAAAAGGCAGGACACATGCGTGCATTGCTCTTGTGGGTTTTGCATGAGGCGAAGAGTGTTTAGGAGTGGTTTTGAGCACGATTTTGGATTTATTTGAATTTTTAGAAGCATTCCTGGGATTTTTGCAGCATTCTTCAGGTTCCTGGACAGTCAGGGTTGTTTGACATGTTTTTGTAATGTTTTTAGCCTTTAGACAATGATTTCTTAAAGTTCTGTCAGTTTCCTGTCTGTTTCCTTGACTTTGCCCTGAAGTCTGTGCTGTCACAGTACAATGTATCTCTATGGAAACGACGTTGTATGAGGCATCGCGGCAAGGATGTGGACGTTGTATGAGGCATCGTGGCTAGGATTTTGCATGCCTCATACAAAGTCCAAATCTGTATAAAGTCCAAACTTGTGGAACCAAGTTTGTACGTTGTATGAGGTATCATTGTACTTGTATTTTTGAGTTGTTATTGTTATATTGTATTTTTGTTTTTGTCATATTGTATCTGCATTTGACAAGGTGTAATGCCGCCCTGAGTCAGCTTGTGCTGAGTAGGCCGTGGTATAAATCAAATAAACATAAACATAGAACAAAAGGCAAAGCAAAGGGGCAAAATAGATGAAACAGGATGCTTAGCCCACCAGGTCAGAAGAGGGGGGTGGGAAGGACAGTGGGAGGAGAAATACGGTGTTGTAAGGAACAATATGGTATAGGGACATAGAATGTTAGATCTATGAATCAAGGAAAGCTGGAAGTGGTAAAAAGGAAATGGAAAGAATTGTGGAATTCCCACGCCCGGTGGGCATGGAACGGCCCTGGCAGAGGCCACCACGGTAGAGAAAACTCCTGGCTCGTGGCGTCTGCGGGCAGAGAAATTAAGGGGGGTGGATGAATGATAGGGGTTGATTCACCCAATTCCTTGACCTGAACGGCGGATCTGCTGAGAGAGGCAAATATCTAACTCTGTTAGCCATTAGAGTAATCACTCATCTCCGAGTCTCAATCTAATCTCTGGCACAAATAGATGCCATGTTTACCCCTGCCTAATCCTTGTACAATGGTGCTTCCTATGTCAATGTTTATCCCGGTTAATTAACTTCCCCAGTGAGATTCCCAATTAACCCAAGCAAACAGGTGATGTGATTCCTGTCAGGTGATGGTTTTGCCACCGTTGCGCTTTTCCTTCTATATATGTTGCAGCCTTTCCTCAATAAACTACTGATCTTATCCTCCTCCATACTGCCTCGTATCGTTTCTTGATCAGTCTCCTCCGGGACCTCCGGCCCTCTGCGGCCCCGATTCCTACATCTGGTGACCCCGACGTGATCTACTCGTGAGTAAGCAAGCGGTCTTCCTCAGAGTAGCGATCACACGGCCCGGTTCTGCGCTTGAGCCGTGTCCGAATCATCCCGGAGGACAGCGCGGCACTCCGTCCGGCAGCCAGCCGATCGGAGGGATGGCCTGCAGTGAGGCGGTCCAAAGAGGCATCCTACAGCTTGCTCCCGGCTTTCGCGGCAGCTTGCGCCAAAGGGAAAACGCGTTCCGCTCAGGGCAGCTGTGAGCCCCTGACAGCGCAGTGGCCACCGAGGGCCCGTGGCCGCAGTCCACGCTCCGAGCTCTACCCAGAAGCGACGTCGCCAGAACCTATTGCCTGCCAAAGACGCGTCGACTCGTCCCGAGGAGGAAACTTCGGAGGACCCATCGCAGGTAATATGGGGACCTGTCCTCAGCGACAGCGTCCATCCGCTAGCCAAAGAACTCGTGAGGGAGAGTTCAAGATCCTGGCCAGGATATTTAATTTGCGTTTTCACAGCGGGGAGCTAGCGAGACTTTTGGTGTACCTAGGGGAACACTGCCTGCTTTACCCAGAAGTAGGTACGTTAACCCTCGAGCTCTGGGATCAGATAGGAGACTGCATTCAGCAACCCCCGAAAGCTCCAGGAGGCGTAATTCGCACATGGAGAAAGTGTAGGAAGCTCTTAGCGGAGATAGAGCCAGTCCGGGTAGAGGCCAAAGAACCCCCAAATCTGCCAGAAGCGCCAGCCGAACCAACGGCGCCTACGGCGCTCTATCCGTCACTCCAATTTAGGCAGGGTAGCGTAGGGAGCTTTCCCTCGGTGACAGCTGCAGACGTCACCGATGGAATGCAAGGAATGAGGAGCGCAGGTGCTTCTCTGACAGCAACGGGTTCCTGAGTTACCAAAAGTCCCCTTCAGCGTACAATTGAAGAGGAGATCAGGAAGGGGGAGTTGCCAGCAGAAGAACTAGCTGAGCTTAGTCAGATATGTCCTATCCGCATGGAAATGGACGCGCTCACAGGCGCCCAACAGATAATTCATTCCCCAGTTCCGTATAAGCTTCTCATGGCCATACGGAAAGCCATCTCAGAAACAGGGCTCCAAAGTCGTTTTACAAGGGGCACGCTTCAGCAAGTGTGCGAAAACACCATGTGGATTCCCCATGACTGGAAAGCCGTCATGCGGATGATGCTCAACCCTAGCCAGTACTTAATTTGGGACAGCGAGTTTCGCCTAGAGGCGCAGACGAGGGCTGCCAGGATGGGAGGCGCAGTACTTCCTGACCAGTTATATGGTTCAGGTGCCTTCGAGCCCATCGATGCCCAAATCAACTTGCCTCTTGCCACTCTCCAGATGTCGGCCGAGGCCACCTTCAGGGCGTTTTTCAAAGTCCCAGCAACTGGCAAAGCGGCTAAAAATTACACCGCTATCAAGCAAGGAGCCCAGGAACCCTATATGGACTTCATCAATCACCTGGAGGAAGCAATTAGCAGGCAGATTGACAATGAGCAGGCCCAGCAAGAGCTCATGATGAAGTTAGCCAAGGACAATGCCAATCTAGACTGCCGTAAAATCTTGCAGTCCCTGGGCAATCGTCCGGATTTGACCCTTACGGACATGATTAGAGCTTGCGCCGACGTTGGCACAGAATCCTACAAGATGGGATTGCTAGCGGCAGCAGTGCAAGGGGGTAAGAGACCAAAAGGAAAGACCCAAGGAGCGTGTCACAATTGTGGCAAGGTTGGTCACTTCGCTAGGGAGTGCCGATCCAAGGGAGGCGGACAAAAGTCCGGCCGTTCCAAGGCTCCGAAAACCCAGTGTCCGAAGTGTAAAAGAGGCTACCACTGGGCCCGAGACTGTCCGGATTCGGGAAACCGGAACGCGGGCATGTCTCTGGCCCCGGTCCAAACAGAGGCTTCCCTCATCCAGAGCTCAGCAGAGCTAGACTAGATCCCAGTCCCACTCCAGGCATCGCGAGGGCACAGGCCAGCCCCAAGGGTAGTACAGGGTTAGACTTGACTTGTCAGGCGGACGTTACGTGTGACCTGCCAGGCACGGTCTATCTGGTGGACTCCCAGTACATGGGTCCGCTGCCCAAGGGCTTTATAGGTTTAGTTTTGCCCCGTAGTGTAGCTGGAGCACGCGGAATTCTTGTAATTCCAGGAGTCGTTGACTCCAATTTTTCAGGCGTTCTCCAAGTCCAGCTTTGGACTCACCTGCCCCAGACAATTCACAAAGGAGACACCTTAGCGCAACTGATCATGGTTCCTTGTCACTCGCCAGCAGATAGCCAGGGAAGGCTCAGTGACAGCTCCGAGTCCCGGTCAGAGGACCGCTCGAGCGCCAGTGAGGCAGTACAAGGATACCAGGTCTTAGCGACAGTGGAGACCAACATTGAGTGGAAACAGCGCCCGGTTATCGAGGTATTTCTGAATAATAGAATATTCTCAGGCTTATTAGATACCGGAGCAGATGTGAGCGTGATAAGCAGGGGCCAGTGGCCAAGGGAGTGGGCCATTGAGCCGGTCTCCGATGTGTGGGGGGTAGGCGGCATTCAGGAAGCGTTTAGAAGCCGAGAGTGGGTGACAGTCACGATTCCAAAGGCTGACGGCACGGCGGTAATTCGGCCGCACATTCTTGACGTGCACATCAACCTTTGGGGGCGAGACATCTTACAGCAGTACGGTGCTATGCTTACCTTTGGGTAATGGCGTTGCCACTTAAGTGGCTCACCGACACGCCGGTCTGGGTAGAACAATGGCCGGTAGTGGGGGAGAAATTAGTCGCCCTTAAGCAGCTAGTTAAAGAACAGCTAGACGCAGGACACATAGAGCAGTCCACGAGTCCATGGAATTCGCCAATTTTTGTGATTAAGAAGAAGTCGGGGAAGTGGCGACTCCTCCACGATCTCAGAGAGATCAATAAATGCATTCAGCCAATGGGTCCGCTTCAATGCGGCATCCCGAATCCGAACATGATTCCCGAGGGGTGGGAGATCCTGGTCGTAGATCTCAAGGATTGCTTTTATACAATTCCCTTAGACCCCCGGGACCGGGAAAGGTTCGCCTTTACGGTGCCGGTTGTGAACCACAGTGAGCCTACGCAGCGTTATGCGTGGAAATTTTTGCCACAGGGCATGCTCAATTCGCCCACCCTGTGCCAAATTTATGTTCACAACGCACTGGCAAGGTTCCGAAGCCTTTACCCCAAAGCCATAGTTTGCCATTTCATGGACGACATCTTGGTCGCGATGCCGCAACTCGGCAGCGAAATATTTTCTGACCTCCAGGCCAGCCTGGGGGACAAAGGCTTACTCATTGCCCCAGAGAAAGTGCAGAGAACCGAGCCCTTCTCATACTTGGGTCATCGGCTTCTCCGCTCTTTCGCCGCACCAGTTTTGCCTCAAATCAATTTACAGGACTCAGTCACCCTGGTAGAATTGCAGCAGGTTTTAGGGAACATCAATTGGGCCAGACCGTATTTTCGTTTGGATACGGATCTTTTGAAACCACTCTTCTCGCTGCTAACACTAGGTAAGCAGCCAGCAGACCGAATAAAAATTTCTCGAGAAGTGCGCTTAGCTCTCGAGAAAGTTAACCAAGTTCTCAGCCAGCGATGGGTAGATAGGATCACCCCAGGGCCATATGCTCCGATCTTGAATTTGTACATCGTACGGTCAGGATCCATGTTCACTGGAGCGCTCGGCGTAGATGCCGAGAAAGGGGCGAGTATCGTGGAGTGGGTGTACCTTCCGAACACCTCTTCACGAAACATCGTTCCTCCCCAAGAATTGGTCTCTGCGGTGGTCTACCGCGGAAGGCTGAGAGCTAGGGACATTTCAGGGCATGATTTGGCCAAAATCGTAGTCCCGTTCACCAAGGAACAAGTTCAGCAATTAATGCAGCTCGGTGACTCACTCCCAATCGCGTTGGAAGGATTCACCGGATGCTTGGCATACCACTTGCCAAAGGACCCCAGACTTGTCTCACTTCAGACGCAGACAGTCAGCTTGTTTGAATTGCTTTCGCTGGTTCCACTTCAGGGGGCCAGGACAGTTTTTACTGATGGTGGTCGCACATATGGTGTCTTGACCTGGCAGGAGGGCCAAGCTTGGCGCACGCTGTTAACTCTTCCACAAAAGTCCGCGCAGCGGGCGGAGTTGGCAGCGGTGAACCTTGCCTTGCGCACCTTCGCCAAAGAACGTTTAAACATCATTACTGACAGCATGTACGTTAGGAATTTGCTTCACAGTCTACCGGGAGCATACATCACTCCCGCGATAGACAAGAATTTGCTTAGTTTGTTTCTCACTGCTCAATTTCATTTGCGAAACCGCACGGAGCCGCTCTATATTGCCCACATCCGCAGTCATCAGGACCTCCCGGGTCCGATTTCCACGGGCAATAGCAGAGCGGACGCGGCGGCAAAGGAAGTTCAGCAACGTTCAGTTTTGGGTGTTTTTACTACGCCAATCCAGAGCCATGCTTTCTTTCACCAAAATGCCAAAGCACTCGCCAGACAGTTCAATTTGCCACTCTCTCAGGCCCAGGGCATAGTTCGCTCTTGCCAGCATTGTGCAGGGGCGCTGGGGGGGCCCTCGTGGGGGGGTCAACCCACGAGGGACGGAGGCCAATCAGGTGTGGCAAATGGACGTCATTCATGTCCCGCAGTTTGGCAGATGGCAGTACGTGCACGTTTGCATAGACACTTTTTCACAATTCGTTTGGGCAACGGCGCAGAAAGGGGAGACTGCTTCCCACGTGGAGCAGCACCTCCCTTCCTGCATTGCAGCCATGGGTAAACCTCGGCACGTGAAAACCGATAACGCCCCGTCCTACAGCTCTAGGCAGCTGGCCACCTTCATGGCCACTTGGGATATCAAGCATACTTTTGGCGTTCCTTACAATCCACAGGGGCAAGCGATTGTGGAACGGGTCAATCGGACGCTCAAGTCCTATATTGACAAACAAACAGAAAGGGGGGAGCCACCAGCCCTCCCCAAGTCACAGGCTCAGGCACAGCATTGTCTGAATAAGGTATTGTTCACGTACAATCACCTTAATGTTTTTTCGGATTGCACGCCGCAGGAGAAGCGCTTCCGCCGTTCGGAAGCTCTCCCGCGACCGATGGTCCGATACCGAGTGCCACCGGACCCTTCCTGGAGGGGCCCGGCGCCGCTCATAACCTGGGGGAGAGGGTATGCTGCAGTTATGTCTCCTACAGGTGTCGTTTGGATTCCAGCTCGGTGCGTCAAGCCTCACTTGGAATCACATGGCGTGGACCCAGACAGATCAGAGTCCGATCCCGGAGATGGAGGACCTCACCCTGACCGAGAGGACCCGTCGGAGGAGGCGGCCACAGAGGACGGCGCCGAAGGTCACCTGGGGGATGATCAAGGCTCTTTGCAATGAGGCCCAGGACGCCCTCCGACGCGAGGAGAGGGAGCCGACACCGGAGAACTTCTTGGCCGCAGTTTTTGCCCAGATTAATGCCAACTCCGTGGCAGTATTCATCATCCTGATCCTCTCCCTGCTTGTGAGGGGAGGCGTTCAGGCCGCCCCATTTGGGGCCAACCGGTTGATACCAGACGGAGACCTCTCCGCCCGGATGCATTACAACTTGTGGGAAAGGTTGGCGGGTCTCGTCAACCAGTCCGATTTTTGCCTGAAGCAGGACACAGGTTCTGCCTCAATTCTGAGCACCTGTCTCATCCCAGTGTGCCACACTCTAGATGCGCACGCCAGGGATGGCGACTGGCTGCTGAAGAGGATTTTCGGACCGCATCTCCCTGCGAGTTTTGCAGCCTACGCTCGCTGGGGGGGATTGCGGTTCACCATGACTTTGCCGGCTGACGCAGCCACTCTTCACACCCCGCGAGTGGCCGCCAGCCCGAACTCTACTTGTGCTCGAATAGTCGGCTGCGCTGCAGTCGGCCGAACCCAGCACCGCTGCCTCGGCACCGGCAGCAGCAATTGGACTTGTGATAAACCAGAGACACTTGGCTCTATGTATGCTCATGTTACGTTACCATCTGGTTGGTTCTTTACATGTAATCAGTATACTTTCAACTACATTCCTGCAAATATATCAGACTCCACATGTTGCCTTAGCCGTTTGACACTGTTGCTCCCCACTAAGGATATGGTTACCCCAAGCACAAATGTTTCAAATGTTTTAGATGTTCCTGCACCCATAAGGCACACTCGCACCACCCAGTTAGACAGCTCATGTGATAGCAGCTTTAGAGTCCTAAGTCCAGCCGAATATGTCTCGTTGTCAGTCAGCATAGCTGGCGTGCCGGCCTTAGCCGTCGGCAACGCTCGGAGGATCGGTCGTCTGGCTTGCGGATTAGCTAAAGCCATCAACCATACCTCCACAGCGATAGCGCTGCTCAACCAGGAGCAGGCAGAACTTCGCCATGCCATTCTCGACAATCGAGCGGCCATAGACTACCTCTTATTGCTCCATCATTTGGGTTGCGAATCCGTCCATGGTATGTGTTGCTTCAACCTTACCGACAATTCCCGCAGGGTACAGAGTCAGCTCACAGACCTCCACACCATAGTCAAGGGTATCAGGGAAGGCTCTGCATGGGGAGCCTGGTGGAGTTCATTGTGGAGCTGGATGTGGTCGTGGGTCCCATGGGGGTGGCTCCAGACGGTACTTAAGGTGGTTGTGGGGGTGATTATACTAGGCATAGCATTATGCTGCTTTGCGCAATGTATCCCCTCACTGATATTGAAGTGCCGCCCCAAGAAGGAACCCCGAAGCGTCATTCCCGCTCAGCAGCTGATGCCTCTCCTACGCAGAGTCGCCGGTCAGGTCCTTAAATGAAATTTAAAGGGGAGATGTGGAATTCCCACGCCCGGTGGGCATGGAACGGCCCTGGCAGAGGCCACCACGGTAGAGAAAACTCCTGGCTCGTGGCGTCTGCGGGCAGAGAAAGTAAGGGGGGTGGATGAATGATAGGGGTTGATTCACCCAATTCCTTGACCTGAACGGCGGATCTGCTGAGAGAGGCGAATATCTAACTCTGTTAGCCATTAGAGTAATCACTCATCTCCGAGTCTCAATCTAATCTCTGGCACAAATAGATGCCATGTTTACCCCTGCCTAATCCTTGTACAATGGTGCTTCCTATGTCAATGTTTATCCCGGTTAATTAACTTCCCCAGTGAGATTCCCAATTAACCCAAGCAAACAGGTGATGTGATTCCTGTCAGGTGATGGTTTTGCCACCGTTGCGCTTTTCCTTCTATATATGTTGCAGCCTTTCCTCAATAAACTACTGATCTTATCCTCCTCCATACTGCCTCGTATCGTTTCTTGATCAGTCTCCTCCGGGACCTCCGGCCCTCTGCGGCTCCGATTCCTACAAAGAATAAGCATTGACATCTTGGGAATCAGTGAGTTAAAATGGACAGGGATCGGCGAATTCAGCTCTGGAGTCCATCATATCTACTACTGTGGACAAGAATACTTCAGAAGAAATGGAGTAGCCATAATTGCAATAAAAGAGTGAGAAAAGCAGTAATGGGATATAATCTTTAAAATGACAGAATGATTTCAGTCAGAATCCAAAGCAAACCTTTCAATATCACTGTAATCCAAATACTGTATATGCACCAACCAGTGTTGCAGATAAAGCCATAGTTGATCAGTTCTATGAGGACCTACAACACCTCATAGAACAGACACGAAGAAATGATGTCCACATTATCATAGGAGATTGTAATGCCAAAGTAGGAAATCAAAAAGTAAATGGAATAACAGGCAAGTTTGGTCCTGGAACACAGAATGAAGCAGGGCAAAGGCTAATAGAGTTCTGCCAAGAGAATGCACCGGTCATAGCAAACACCCTCTTCCAGCAACACAAGAGGAGACTTTACACATGGACATTACCAGATGGCCAACATCAAAACCAGATTGATTACATACTCTGCAGCCAAAGATGGAGAACCTCCATACAATCAGCAAAAACGAGACCTGGAGTAGACTGTGGCTTAGATCATAATCTACTGATTGCAAAATTCAGGCTTAGACTAAAGAAAATAGGGAAAACAATTAGACCAGACAGGCATGACCTAGACAACATCCCTAAGGAATACACAGTGGAGGTGTGGAAAAGATTTAATGTCTTAGACTTGATAGACAGAGTACCAGAAGAATTATGGACAGAGGTGCAGGACATCATACAGGAGGCAGCAAGGAAAACATACCAAAAGAAAAGAAGTGTAAGAAAGCAAAGTGGTTGTCTGACGAGGCTCTTAAAATAGCAGAGGAAAGAAGGAATGCAACAAGCAAAGTAGAAAGGAAAAAATCCAACCAATTGAATATAGAATTTCAAAGAAAAGCAGGGAGAGATAAGGAAACCTACCTAAATGAACAATGCAAAGAAATAGAGGAAAACAACATAAGGGGTAGGACTAGAGATCTTTTCAAAAAAATTGAGGAAATCAAGGCAACATTTAAAGCAAAAATGACCATGATAAGGGTCAAAAAGGCAAGGAGGCCTTTGACTGTGTGCCAAGTAATTAAAGAGATGGGAATCCCAGAACACCTTATATGCCTCATGAGAAATCTGTACAAGAGTCAAGGAGCAACAGTTAGGACAGAATACGGAATGACATAGTGGTTTGGAATAGGAAAAGGAGTAAGACAAAGCTGCATTTTGTCACCCTGCTTATTCAACTTATACACAGAGCGCATAATGCACAATGCAGGGTTGGACGAATCACAAGTTGGGATCAAAATTGCTGGGAGAAACATCAACAACTTGAGATATGCAGATGATACCACCCTAATGGCAGAAAGTGAGGAAGACCTAAAGATGCTGCTGCTTAGGTTGAAAGAAGAGAGTGCAAAAGCTGGCTTGAGACTCAACATCAAGAAAACCAAGATAATGGCAACAGGCCCTATCAGTCCCTGGAAAATAGATGGGGAAGAAGTAGAAGCAATGACAGACTTTACTTTCTTAGGATCAAAGATCACTGCAGATGGTGATTGCAGCCATGAAATAAAAAGGCCACTGATGCTTGGGAGACAAGCTATGAGAAACCTGGGGAACATAGTGAAAAGTAAAGACGTCACCTTGCAAACAAAAATCTGCAGTTAAAGCAACGGTATTCCTGGGAGTAATGTATGGTTGTGAGAGCTGGACCATTAGGAAAGCTGAGCGCAGAAGAACAGATGCCTTTGAAATGTGGTGTTGGAGGAGAGTTTTGAGAGTCCCCTGGAGAGCGAGGAGAATAAATAGGTCAATCCTAGAAGAAATCAACCCTGACTGCTCCTTAGAACGCCAAATAATAAAGATGAAACTAAAGTACTTTGGACATCAAATGAGAAGAGAGGATTCACTTGAGAAAGACTTGATGCTGGGAAAGGTGGAGGGCAAAAGAAGGGGTGGCCAAAAATGAGATGGCTAGATGGTATTGTAGACGCAATGGGCACAGAGCTGGGTGGACAGAGGTGCCTTGGCGGGCAATGGTCCATAGGGTCGCAAAGGGTCGGAATCAACTGTGCAACTGAACAACAACAAAAGCAATATGTATCTCTGGCCAGTGCAAGGAAACAGTTTGCCATGTTTTCTGAAGTTCTGAACCCAAGAGTTTGAGGAGCAATGGAGAAAACCTGAGATCTACAAGTTGGAAAGCAGTGCTATAGTGGGCACATTTGGAAGTATGGATATTCATCAAGCAGTCCCTAGAGGTAGGCTCCTTCCAAGGAGAATCCAAAAACATGAATGAATTGATTCATGTTCACAAATAAATTCTGGCAATTTTGTTTCTTCCAGGAACAAGCTAGTAATTACAAAGCTAGTAATTCTTAATTGCCCATTCAAAATCAAACTACATACCTTAAAATGCTTTGCATTACAAGAGGAATAATTGCAAAGAATATACTGTACTGTTCTTGGGAAAATTCCTTTCTCTTCTAGCTACAGTGAGGACTGCACCTAAGTTATAAGGAGATGGGGAAACTGCTATTCTAAAAGTCTTCGACTGTTAACTTTGTGAAACTTAGTTCCACTGCACCACTAATGGAAAGGAGCAGGGTGTCAAATTTGGCATAACTATAGAAGAAAAAGAACAGTGCAATTTTTTTGTTGGAGGTTAGATGGAAAAAAATTAGTTCCTCCGTGAATTTGGAGTCTGTTGGATGATGAATGGGATTGACTCCATGAAGGAGCCCTTGAATGTGCAAGAGGTGAGTAGAACTGCTCATGAGGGGAGATTCTAGAAGTCATTTGTTCATTAGCAAAGCAATCACAATTATATACTGCCTCATAGTGCTTAGTGCACTCTTCAGTGTGTCTTCCCATGTGCGTTCACAAGTTAATTAGCATTTTGCCCCCAACATGCTGGGTGCTAATTTTACCGACTTCGGAAGGCTGGAAGGCTGAGCCAACCTTGAAGTCCTGCTTAGGATCGAACTCACAACCTTTTGGTTGCAGTACAGCAGTTTAACCACTGCACCACCATAAGTCTGAGATGGTCTTCATATGTGCCATGTTTGGGGAAAAAGAGTCTGCTAGTCAAAGGAGTCTGCTAGTCCTACTACTTCTTTGTGACACTCTGCTTTTCCACTGCAACTTGTGTAACTCCTTGGCTAGCCCTCTTTCTCCTGAACGGCACTTTGTGGAGGGTTCCTCTCCTCCTCCTCCTCCTCCTCTTCGCCTGTGTCCAGGTCAAACTTTGGACTGCCAAAATGAAGCCACTTTCTTGACTTTGTCTTTGGCCAAAATTAAATTTCTGGTAGTAATCCACAGACGAATAAATGAGACAGATTCTGTAGCTTCCCACATTCACAGTGTTGTTCTCTGTCAGTAGTCCCCATAGGAGCATGTTGGTCTTGCATTTAGGGACTCCCAACCCTCAGCCTATTCAGGGTTCTCCAAGTGACATAGAGAAGGTTGAATTCCTCAGCTATATCTTCCTTTAATGTTATTCCTTGTCCAATGAGCTCCTTTCTCTATCTTCTACTTTAGTTTTTGTAGATGCAATGGGCACAGAAGTTTTCAACCTTTTAAAACTGGGGGCCGGGTCATGCTCCCTCAGATAGCTTTGGGGGCGGACAGCCATTTTGCCGTTCCTCCACGACATGGCACTTCCTGGTGTGGTGGAGGCAGTGGGGGGCCACATGAAATGGTGTCACGGGTGCAGGGCCGTAGCCAGGATTCTAGATTAGGGGGCAAAAAAATTTCAGGAGGGGCAAACATTTTTTCAGGGGGGCCCCCAATGTCACAATCACATATATAACATTGGCATCACAGGTGGGGGGGGCTGTTAGCTCAGGAGGGTTTTTGCCCCCCTGGCTATGGCCCTGCACAGGCACATCCAGCCCATGGGCCGAAGATTGAGAATCCCTGCTCAAGTGTGTTTGGTCTTGCCATAAAGCTCTTCCTGGATCTGAGCCTGTGGACTTGAGGCACATATCCATTCAGAGGACATCAAGGGTCATTCTCTTGCTTATCAGAGTAAACAAAACAAAACAAAAGGCAAAAAATGCTGTGGCACCTTAAAGACTAACTCCTGTATTTTAATGTTAGTTTTTGTGGACCAAGTCCACTTCACAAGAGTCTGATAAGTCCACTTCATCAGTCATAGTTAGACTTTAAGGCGCCACAGCGTTTTTTTGTCTTTTTTGTTTTGTTTACTCTCTGATATTCTTGCACAGACTAACACGGCTACCACTTCAAAAAATTATCTTGCTTAGTTCTCTCGGTGTCCGCTGCTACTTCTCGGAGCGATACCAACGTGAGGATACAGGTGAAACTCGGAAAATTAGAATACAGTACCGAGCAAATGTTCATTCAGTCCAGTAGTGCAACTTAAAAGGTGAAACAAATATATGAGATAAGACTCATTACATGCAAAGCGAGATAGTTCAAGCCTTACTTTGTTATAATATTGATGCTTATGGCTTGCAGCTTATGAACACCCCCCCCCCCCATCTCATAAGAACAGCCTTGCTGGAACAGGCCACAGGAGCCCATCCAGCCCAGCATTCTGTCTCACACAGTGGCTCACCATTTGCTTCAGGGTATTCCCAAGGAGATGCCTTCACCTGCTTAGGATTCCCTGGAAATGGCATTGAGAGATATCCCGCCTATCTCTCCAACCCGGAGGTTGTCCTTAAGTATCCATAATTATAGCCATTGATACCCTTGTCCTCCATGAACTTGTCTAATCCTTTCTTGAAGCTGTCAAGACTGACAGCTGTCACCACTTCTTCTGGCAGGGAGTTCCATAGACCAGTAATCCTCTGGGTGAAAAAGTACTTTCTCTTATTTGAGTCGGCTTCAGCTGAGAAAGTGTGGGATATAAATTAAAATTTATCAGGCCACCTTAGACGCCGTCGTTCAAGAGTGAAGAGGTCCAACCGTTGCAGCCTCAGATGCATCATGCTAAGGAAGGTGTTCCAGTCCCCTAATCATTCTGGTTGCCCTCCTCTGAACTTTCTCCAGCTCCATAATATTATGTACCCCATAATCATCACATAATCTCATGTACGCTGCACGCCATGATCATCACAATTATAACAAATTAAGGCATGACATATCTCGCTTTGCACGTAGTGAGTCTGTCTCATATATTTGTTTCACCTTTTAAGTGAAATGAATGAACATTTGCACGATATTCTAATTTTCCGAGTTTCACCTGTACATCTAGATCTCACCCCTGCGCCCGCGCGCGCCTGTGTGTTGTCCACCCCGTTTTGCCCAGGGTGGGGCGGGCAAAGCGTCTCGAACTCGCTTTGCCAACCGAGATTCTGCACATGTTCCGGCCGGGGAGGGAGTGGAACCGCGCCTCCCTGCCCGCCTCCCTCCCAGGGCCCGGGACTTACTTCCCTGTTGTTGTGCAGGAGGCAACCACCCACGCAAAAAGATGGCTGCGAAAGGCTTGCATTCCCACCTGAAAATGGAAGAGGCGGTGGAGAAGTGCCGGGCGGAGTGTCAGTGGGAGATGCAGCTGGCGCTGGTGGGCCAGATGCGGGCCCGGGCCTCCTCCAGCCCCCGCCACAAAGGGGCCAAGGGAGGAGGACACGGAGCCCAGGCGGCGCAAAAGTCCGGTAAGGCGCGACCTGGAAGGCGGGAATCGCTTAACAACAAGAGTATAGTAGCAACAGCAGCCTGCCTGCCTGCCTGCCTGCCTCTCTGCTGCTGCCTGTCAGGCAACGGAAGGAAGGGGGTCAGGCCCCCCGTCGGCTGTGGGTCTCCAGTCAGGGTCTCCGCAAGTTCAGCCCTGCAAGGACGGGGGCTTGCAAAATCCGTGCCGGAGCGAGGCTCGGCTACTTTCCACCCAACCCACACCGGCTTCCCCGTCCTCCCTCCCTCCCTCCCTCCCGCTGATCTAAGCGTCGTCCTCGTCCCTGATCCCTGTCAATTTGGCGTCTCATTCATTCTAATCCCGTCGCCTCTGCCCTGCTGGGCTGCGACTGCGACCATCGCGTCTTCCCATGTGCGCTAACCAGATTCACACGTTACACCCACTCCGGCGCGCCATTGAAAGAAGACCCGCTCGCTGGTTAATTGGTCTTGTGAGAGTAGCAAAAGCGATCGTTACGTATATTACCGCCCCATTAAGTGCGCTTAGCGTGTACTCTCTGTGCAGTTCAGTTCACAAGTTAATTAGCATTTTGCCCCCAACATGCTGAGTACTCATTTTACTGAGTACTCATTTTACCGACCACGGAAGGAAGGAAGGAAGGCAGAGTCAACCTTGAACCCTGGTCAGCTCGAACTTTCAACCTTTAACCACACAGCGCCACCAGGGCTCCTGAGTCACTCAAGAGAAGCTTTTGAAGTCTGTGTAAGCATATCAGAACATGAAACAAAACAAAATGTCAAAAAAGTTGTACCACCTTAAAGACTTACTGCTGTATTTTAATGTTAGCTTTTCAAATGTTTCTTTTACCAGATGAAGTGGACTTGATCCACAAAAGCTAACATTAAAATACTGCAGTTAGTCTTTAAGGTGCCACAATTTTTTTTGTCTTTTTGTTTTGTTTACTCGGCTTATTTGAGTCACCAGAGACACATCCATCAATGGAGGAAATAATGACTTTCAGGAGAGAAAAAATTGCTCAGACACAGTAGCTGCTGACTCCTGTTTGTTGTTGTTCAGTCAGTCGATTCCGACCCTTTGCAACCCCATGGATCATTTTCCTCCAGGCACCTCCTCCTCCTCATTTGAACCCCATACTGGGTTGAGCTGATTAACATCATGCCATGAGTAGCTTTCGACCAAGGCAAAAAAAATTATTTTGAGGTTCCCAACAGACTCACCTGCTGATTTCTCTCTCATTGCTTTGCCACTTGTTCATTTGGAGTCGTTCTTCTGTTTGATCAAAAAGTCTCAAAAGGAATCAAGAATCTTTTTTGATAAGTTTGCTCGGAAATAAGGCCTTGGTTGTGTCTGGCTGAGTTTAAATTTTTTTTTAGGAAGACAGCAATTGCAATAGCAGTTACATTTACAGTGGTACCTCATACAACAATTCTATCCCGTTGATCGATTTGATCGATTGATTTATTAGACTTGTATGACTCAGGGCGGCCAACAACAATCACAATGCAATCTAATCACATCTAATAATTACAATATTATAGTACAACAGAATACAGTAAAATCAAATGATATCCTATCATTATCCCCGTTCCACGGGGCTCGTTGTTGTACGAAAAAAATTGCTATACGATGCAGGCATTGTATAGCGATTTTCCCTATGGGATGCATCGTACAACGAATATCTCTATGGGAAAAATTGTACAACAACAAAAAATCGTTATACGATTTTTCCTATAGAGATGCATTACATCGTATAACAACATTAGTTGTTACACGGGTCACAATGTTTTTTTCAAATCCTTGTTGTAAGATTTAATTGCTGTACGAGGCATTCGTTATACGGGGTTCTACTGTATATACCGCCCCATAGTGCTTAGTGCACTCTCTGGGCAGTTCATAAATTAATTAGCGTTTTGCCTCCAACATGCTAGGTACTCATTTTACTGACCTCAGAAGGATGGAATGCTGAGTCAACCTTGAATCTTGTCAGGACTGAACTCACAACGTTTGGGCTGTAGCACAGCAGTTTAACCACTGTGCCACCAGGGCTCTTAGAGAAGTAGAGGACAGTACTGTACTACTAGTCTTGATGTTGCACTTAGCTGGGAATAAATCCCTGTCAACTCAAAGGATCTGACTCTGGATTCTACCTTTATAGGACTACCTTTATAGGACTATAGGACTTTACAGTGCAAAGAAATGGAAGAAAACAACAAAAAAGGCAGAACCAGAGATCTTTTCAAAAAAATCCGGGAAATCAAGGGAACATTTAAAGCAAAAATGACCATGATAAGGGACAAAGACGGAAAGGAGCTAGCTGATGCAGAAGAGATTAAGAAAAGATGGAAAGAGTACACAGAGGAACTCTACAAAAAGGAACTCAACACTCCTGATAGTCACAATGATGAAGAAATTGAACCTGAGCCAGACATCCTGGAGAGTGAAGTCAGAAAGGCCCTAAAGAGCACTGCAAACAACAAAGCTAGTGGAGATGATGGTATCCCAGTTGAATTTTTCAAAGCTCTAAAAGATGATGGCATCAAATTACTGCATTCAATATGCCAGCAGATTTGGAAAACAAAACAGTGGCCACAGGACTGGAAAAGATCAGTATATGTTCCAATCCCAAAAAAGGGCAATGCCAAAGAATGTTCAAACTATCGAACAATCGCGCTCATCCCACACGCCAGCAAGGTGATGCTCAAGATAATACAGGATAGACTTCAGCAGCATGTGGAAAGAGAATTGCCAGAGGTGCAGGCTGGTTTCAGAAGAGGCAGGGGGACTAGAGACCACATTGCCAACATACGTTGGATCATGGAGAAAACAAAGGAATACCAGAAACAAGTTTATTTTTGCTTTATTGACTACACTAAGGCATTTGATTGTGTGGATCACAACAAGATGTGGCAAGTGATTAAAGAGATGGGAATACCAGAACACCTCATATGCCTCCTGAGAAATCTGTACATGAACCAAGAAGCAACAGTTAGGACAGAACACGGAATGACCGAGTGGTTTGGAATAGGAAAAGGAGTAAGACAAGGCTGCATTTTGTCACCCTGCTTATTCAACTTATACACAGAGCACATAATGCGCAATGCAGGGATGGAGGAATCACAATATGGGATCAAAATTGCTGGGAGAAACATCAACAATCTGAGATATGCAGACGACACCACCCTAATGGCAGAAAGTGAGGAAGACCTAAAGAATCTCTTGATCGGTTTGAAGGAAGAGAGTGCAAAAGCTGGCTTGAGACTCAATATCAAGAAAACCAAGATAATGGCAACAGGCCCGATCAGTTCCTGGAAAATAGACGGGGAAGAAGTAGAAGCAGTGACAGATTTCACTTTCTTAGGATCTAAGATCACTGCAGATGGAGATTGCAGCCATGAAATAAAGAGGCGGCTGATTCTAGGGAGACAAGCCATGAGAAACCTGGGGAACATAGTGAAAAGCAGAGACATGACCTTGAAAACAAAAATTAGAATAGTCAAAGCAATGGTATTCCCAGTGGTAATGTACGGATGTGAGAGCTGGACAATTAGGAAAGCTGAACGCAGAAGAATAGATGCCTTTGAAATGTGGTGTTGGAGGAGAGTTTTGAGGGTACCTTGGACAGCGAGGAGAACAAATAGGTCAATCTTAGAAGAAATCAACACTGACTGCTCATTGGAAGGTCAAATAGTAAAGATGAGGCTAAAGTACTTTGGGCATCAAATGAGAAGGGAGGATTCACTTGAGAAGGCCGTGATGTTGGGAAAGGTGGAGGGCAAAAGAAGAAGGGGGAGGCCAAGGATGAGATGGATAGATGGTATTGTAGACACAATGGGCACAAAACTGGGAGGACTGAGGGGGATGGTGGAGGACAGAGGCGCCTGGAGAACGATGGTCCATAGGGTCGCAAAGGGTCGGAATCGACTGTGCGACTGAACAACAGGACTACACTAATTACCTTGGCCTTCCGGTTTGCTGAGTATGAGCTCGCCTTTTAGTGAACATGGGTGCTGTGAAGGGCAGGGACAGCCCCAAACATTTTGCTGGCTGAGGTAGAGCAGTATGTTGACAGAGTTGTGTTTGCAAATGTGCATAATACCCCAAATCAGCCAAATTAATTTGGCATATGAGGCAGAAAGTCCCTGGCAATTGAAGGTAATGAATGAACAATTTGGGTCCCTTTATGGGTCCCCTCCCGGCCAGACCGGCGGGAGATGAACAGGCACAGCTGGAGGGAGTTTCGGCAGGCAGCCTCAAAAGTGGGGCCGACGCTGCCAACGCCAAGGACACCGGGCGCTCTCTTTCCCTCCCGGCCAGACCGGCGGGAGATGAACAGGTACAGCTGGAGGGAGTTTCGGCAGGCAGCCTCAAATGCGGGGCTGATGCTGCCAACACCAAGGACACCGGGCGCTCTCTTTCCCTTCCGGCCAGACCGGCGGGAGATGAACAGGCACAGCTGGAGGGAGTTTCGGCAGGCAGCCTCAAAAGTGGGGCCGACGCTGCCAACGCCAAGGACACCGGGCGCTCTCTTTCCCTCCCGGCCAGACCGGCGGGAGATGAACAGGCACAGCTGGAGGGAGTTTCGGCAGGCAGCCTCAAAAGTGGGGCCGACGCTGCCGACGCCAAGGACACCGGGCGCTCTCTTTCCCTCCCGGCCAGACCGGCGGGAGATGAACAGGCACAGCTGGAGGGAGTTTCGGCAGGCAGCCTCAAAAGTGGGGCCGACGCTGCCAACGCCAAGGACACCGGGCGCTCTCTTTCCCTCCCGGCCAGATCGGCGGGAGATGAACAGGTACAGCTGGAGGGAGTTTCGGCAGGCAGCCTCAAATGCGGGGCTGATGCTGCCAACACCAAGGACACCGGGCGCTCTCTTTCCCTCCCGGCCAGACCGGCGGGAGATGAACAGGTACAGCTGGAGGGAGTTTCGGCAGGCAGCCTCAAATGCGGGGCCAACGCCAAGGACCGCCGCTGTGTTCGGCCCCGGCGGGGGCGAAGAGGCTCGCTGGCCTCACCATCGGCCGGCGTTTCGGGCCCCGCCCCCCGCCCCTCGCCAGGACTCAAAAGGCGAGGGGGCCTGCCGGACGAAACATCACCGCCGCTGTGTTCAGCCCCGGCGGGGGCGAAGAGGCTCGCTGGCCTCGCCATCGGCCGGCGTTTCGGGCCCTGCCCGGCAGTTGAGGGTTCAACACAGTTGTGGAAGAATGCCCCACCACTTCCATCACCACCGGAGCCGTGCGGAGGGTGGTGGGGGGAGTGAATGGGGCGGTTTTATATTGGGGTGGAAGGGAGGGAGGGAGAGATTGCCAGGCCAGCCAGGAAGGAGAGGCAGCATTCTGTCCAGGGCAAGCAGGGAGGCTCCGGAGACCAATATAGAGGTTGTGATGGGCATGGGGTGATATAGCGGGTACCGAGGGGCGGGCCGCACCCGGGGAACGCGGGGCAGATGCTTAGTATCTGTCCCTCGTTCCAGCCCCACGGTTACACCTCTAGGTCCTGAGCAGCTGACCCAGGGTGACCCTGTCCTTAGGCTGCTGCTGATGAATGCCAGGTCGGTATGTAATAAGGCCCCCCTGATACAAGACTCTATTATGGGGGAGCGGGCCGACTTGGCATGTATTACTGAGACCTGGCTGAGACCAGAGGATGGGGTTCCTCTGTCAGAAATGTGTCCAGCTGGGTTCAGTATTTGGCACCAGCCTAGGGATAAGGGTAAGGGCGGTGGCGTCGCCATCATAGCCAGGGAGTCACTGGGAGTCACCAGGGCTACTGCTCCACAAATTCTGGGTTGTGAGGCCCTGCTTCTGCGTCTGGGCTCTAAGGGTCAGTTGGGAGTCTTACTCCTGTACCTGCCCCCTTGCAGGGTAAGGGACTCCCTGCCTGAGCTCCTCGAGGCCGTCTCAGCGTTGGCGTTGGAGTTCCCTAGACTGATGGTTCTGGGGGACTTCAATTTACCCTCGCTGGGGACTGGCTCCGAGGTGGCTCAGGAGTTCATGGCTTCCATGGCAGCTATGGACCTGATTCAGGTAATTCAGGGCCCGACCAGGGGCAGTGGCCACACACCAGATTTAATCTTTTTGTCGGAGCGGTGGCAGAGTGATCTGAGATTACGGAAATTAAACATAACACCTGTGCCATGGTCAGATCACTATTTGGTGGCTCTAGACTTCCTGGGTACGTCGCTTCACCGTAGGGAGGCAGGGCCTATTAGAATGGCCCGCCCCAGGCAACTGATGGATCCTGATGGATTCCAGAGGGAACTGGGGGATTTTCCTCTGGATCGGCAACACGATTCGCCCGAGGCACTGGTCGACCTGTGGAACAGGATGACAACAGCGGCCTTGGATGAAATCGCACCACTACGGCCTCTCAGAGCTCATCGAGCTAGGTCATCTCCATGGTTCACAGATGAACTGCGGGAGCTCAAACGGGCAAAGAGACGCCAAGAGCGCCGCTGGGTGAAGACCCAGAGAGACTCCGATTGGACACTAGCTAGGGCCGCTATTAGGGCCTATCTAGTGGCGATGGAGGTGGTGAGGCGACAATACTTCACCACCCTTATCGCCTCCGCTGATAATCGCCCAGCCACCCTGTTCCGGGTTACCGGGTCTCTCCTTGGTAGGGGGACCCCGGTGCCCGGTTGGCAAGGGTCGGCTGAGGACTTTGCTGACCATCTAGTGGAGAAAATCGATCGGATTCGCTCTGGGTTTAATCCTGGCGTGGATGGGGAGAGTCCGCAGGGAGCCGGAGCACAGTCTTGCCATGCCATCTGGGACCGGTTTGATCCAGTTGCCCCTGATGAAGTGGACAGGCTCCTTGCAGCTGTGCGCGCCACTACCTGCCCTTTGGACCCCTGTCCCACCTGGTTGGTGAAAACCTCCAAGGCAGTGACAGGTGGCTGGGTTGGGGCTGTGATCAATGCATCATTGCGGGAGGGGGTGTTTCCTGCATCTTTAAAACATGCTTTGGTGCGCCCCCTCCTGAAGAAATCTTCCCTCGACCCAGCTGTCCTAACTAACTATAGGCCTGTCTCAAACCTCCCCTTTTTAGGGAAGGTGTTGGAGAAGGCAGTGGCGTGTCGGCTGCAGGGGGTACTGGATGAAGCGGATTATCTGGACCCTTTTCAGTCAGGATTCAGACCTGGATATGGTACCGAGACGGCATTGGTCGCACTGATGGATGATCTCTGGCGGGAGCGGGACGGTGGTCACCCATCCGTCCTTGCTCTTCTTGACCTCTCAGCGGCTTTCGATACCGTTGACCATGGTATCCTTCTGGAACGGCTCCGAGGTTTGGGAATCCAGAGTACTGTGTGGTCCTGGTTTTCCTCATTTCTGAAGGGTCGGTCCCAGTCGGTGTGGTTGGAGAGTGAGAGGTCCAGTCCTAGGCCCCTCAAATGGGGGGTTCCTCAGGGCTCGGTGCTCTCTCCTCTCCTATTTAACATCTACATGAAACCGCTGGGTGAGATCATTCGTTCCCATGGGGTGCGGTACCATCAGTACGCGGATGACACTCAGTTGTACATCTCGGCCCATGGGGACCCCAGTGATGCTGTCAAAGTCCTTTCCAGATGCCTGGAAGCTGTGGGGGTCTGGATGGGGGCTAACGGGCTACAATTGAATCCCAGCAAGACTGAGTGGCTATGGATAGGGGGTCCTGCGTTAATCCGGGAGCTTCCATCGTTGGTTCTGGATGGGGCTATTTTGCCCCAGACAGACCCGGTGCGCAACTTGGGGGTCCTCCTGGATTCACGGCTACTGCTAGAAGAACAGGTGGCGGCTGTGACCAGGAGGGCTTTCGCCCAACTTCGGGTGATTCGCCAGTTGCGCCCACTCCTGGACCGGGACTCCTTGCTCATGGTCACCCATGCTCTGGTTACCTCCAGACTAGACTATTGCAATGCGCTCTACATGGGGCTGCCCTTGACGACCATTCGGAGGCTACAGCTGGTCCAAAATGCGGCTGCCCGGATGGTGATGGGGTGTGGCCGTTATGCTCATGCTTCGCCACTGCTCCGGGAGCTGCACTGGTTGCCAGTATGTCTCCGGGTGCAATTCAAGGTGCTGGTTTTGACTTTTAAAGCCCTATATGGTAGTGGGCCAGGTTACCTAAGAGACCGCATCGCCCTGAGGACGTCTGTCCGTCCAACCAGAGCGGACCGGAGGGGCTCTCTAATTGTTCCATCAGCCAGAGGGGCTCGCCTCTCTGGCACAAGGAGGAGAGCCTTCTCCGTGTCTGCACCGGCCCTCTGGAACCTCCTGCCAACAGAATTACGTCTTCGGACGGAGTTGCTGCCTTTCAGAAGGGATCTTAAAACCTGGCTGGCAGGTCAAGTGTGGGGTGCGGGTGGAAGGGTAACCACCATGGGGTGGTTGGTGTAGAGGAACTCTTCCCCATGGTGCCTTTTCGATCCTGCAGCCCTTGCTTTTTAGGGGGTGGGTAGTCTTAACTTTTTTTACTGTTTTAACTGTTTTTAGGATTATTGTTGTATTTGTGAATATTGTCTGTAAACTCCTTGGGTTGCCCTGGGGTTACTTTTTATGTTGTTAGCCGCCCAGAGTCGGCCTTGTGTTGAGTGGGCGGGATATAAATTGAATAAATAAATAAATAAAAATAAATGAAGCCACCCCCCCCCCCCCAATCAAATCTGCTGCCTGCAGTAACTGCTTCATTGTACCTAACAGTAGAGCCTGCCTTGATGAAACTTCCTTGATACATTTTCCTGTTTATCCAGTGCTTGAAGGTGCTTCATTCATAGCAGCTTACCTGATTCTTTAATAATGACTGCTCCTCTTTCCAAAGGATGGAAGAAGCCTGGAAATTTACCTACCTTGGTAGCATGGGGACCACCAGTCCGAGAATTGAAGATGTAAAATGCAGGATTGGCTAACTTTAATTTAATTTAATTTAATTCCTCCCCAAATATTGCAAAAACACTACTCTGGGCAACTCATAGCACTCCATAAACCAACCAATAATACAGTATTTAAAATCACAATAATTGTTAATCATAGAAATAAAAACATAACTAATACAACTATACAACAAATAAACATACACATCCAGATGGCAACTGTAAATTCAAATTACCCCAATAACTTAAAAACCTTAAAATATTTCTATCATATGGGCCTAGTAACTCAGGTCAAAACCTAAATTATGTTTGTTATTTATAAACGAGAGGGTTCAGGTGAAAATGTTTGATGAAATAAATATGTTTTAGCTATTTCTGAAAGGAAATATGTAGCTGATCTTACTTCAGATGGAAAGGCAACAACTACGTATATTTCAATGAATGAATCATATTTGGTTATCTGGGTAATAAACATTGCTATTAAACTTTGTTTAACACTATTGTCCTGGGGAGACATCCAAGGCCCCATTCATATATGCAAAGTGAAACATGGAAAATTACAAGGAAGATAGCCCAGAAGTGAAACATTTTCCAACATAGATGCTTGAGAAATATTCTTGGCATCATATAATTTGATTGGACTACGGATGAAGAGGGTTTGTGTCAAAGTGGGTCATGCAACCTGGAACACAGTAGAGAAAAACAAAGAATGAGGTTTGCAGGGCATACAGTATCTTGTAATTGTTTGAGCACTGGCACCTGAAAATAGCAGCGGACTGGGTGCCACAAGGGAGTAAAAGGAAACCAGGTAGACAAAATAAAACATGAAGAGCCACTTTTAGAGAAGATTTGAATAGACAAGTCCCCTGGGACTGAATGTAGCAGCAAAAAGAACTTGGAGACAATTGCTCACCCAATATCCTTACATGTAAGGATGTAAGAAGAAGCTCTTCCTTTCTGTTAGAGCAGAGGTTCCCAAACTTTTCACTCCACAGGCTGGTCACGTGGTTGAGCGGGCTGGTCACGTGCTTCCTCCCACTGTAAAACACGTCCACGGCTGTTGTAAACACCTTTACGACATCCACAGGTGTATTTATGGCAGTGTTTGCACATGCATGGGTGCATTTTACTCCTGGTTCAGTGGTGGGCTCAATTCTTTTTTACTACCACACTGTGGGCGAGGTATGGTGAGCGTGGCCAGGGGGAAAGCCCTCCGTTGCACCTGAATTAGGACTACTGTATTTTATTTCAAAACTTGAATGGGCGGGGCTAGCCAGAATTTCTGCTACTGGTTCTGGCGAACTGGTGCAAACCTGCTGATGCCCACCACTGTTCTGGTTGCATTGCAGGTGGTGTGGGTCGGATGATTTGGTGACACAGGACGTAGTTTGGCCACTCCTGTGTTAGAGGGAACACAGGCTAAAAGGTCTTTGAGAACGAATGGGTTTCTGTTTCACTGGTTGGCAGTCTAGTGGTGCACTCGTAGCTAAAGGCTGGGGATACATCCAAGACCCCATTCAGCAGGATGGCCCTCAGCCATCTTCTTTCATGTCCTGATCAAACCCTAGACTGCCAAAATAAAGTTACTTTCTTGGCTTTGTTGTTGGCCAAACGCAAGTCTTCATGTTTCTGGCAATAATTGTCAGACCAGTAAATGAGCCGCATTCTGTATCTCTACATTCACACCATGTGTTGTCTATCAGCAGCCCCCCACCCCCACCCCCTTGAGTATGCTGGTCTTGCATGTAGGGTCTCCAACCCACAGCCTATTCAGGGTCCTCCAAGTGACGTTGGAGAGGTTAAGTTCCTCAGCAATATCCTCCTTTAATGGGACTCATTCTTCAGTTCCCTTTCTTCAATCCGGTGTTAGGTTCGCCCGATTGTATTCACAATCTTTGTGGAGGCTCTTTCTATGTACTCTGCCATGGTACAGCTGAATTACCACATTTTGAAGGATGTGCAGGAATACACTTTAAAAAAATCAAAACAAGGCTTCCCCACTCCTGCTAGAACAGGGATTCTCAACCTGCGGCCCATTTCATGTGGGCCCCCGCCGCCTCCACCACACCAGGAAGTACCATGTGGTGGAGGAAGGGCAAAATGTCCAAAGCTGTTTTAGGGAGCATGACCCGGCCCCCAACTTAAAAAGAATGAGAACGCCTGTGCTAGAAAGATCAACTGTGTGTGTACATCACAGTGGCATTTATCTTGTTATTCAATGCTGTTTCTGTGTCCTTATAAAGTAGCTTACAGCACAGAGATGGACAGCAGCTTTGTAGTGTTGTGTTGGAACAATATACATAATCCTGTTGACAAAAATATATGCTAGGCAAACCTGGATTGGGCTCTGGAAATATTTGATTTAAATTAACAGAAAGCTTCTATTTACTGCCTTTCAGGTTCATAGGTTCCTTAGGGTTTCCTTTTGCCTAGGGCAGTGATGGCGAACCTTTTAGAGACCGAGTGCCCAAGGAGGAGGCGCAGGGGCAGGCACCGCAGTGCCCATCCACCCATGTGATGTTGCCAGCGCACTGGTGATGTCACATAGACGTGAGCACACCCCTGTGGGTGCAGCCTGCCTGCACGTACCCCTGTGCATGTGCGCCCCTGTGGTTATACCTGCCCCCCCCCCGGGTGTGCTTCCTCTTCCTCTGCCTCCTAGGAAGGGTGGGTGGGTGGTGTCTGGTCACCTCACCTTGTCCCCACCCCCACCTCATGGGTGGGATTTCAGCCTCCCATCTCAGGGAGAGGGGTGGGTGGGGAAGCGGCGCTGCCATATATATATATATATATATATATATATATATATATATATATATATATATATATATATATATATATATATATATATATATATATATATATATATATATATATATATATATATATATATATATATATATATATATATATATATATATATATATATATATATATATATATATATATATATATATATATATATATATATATATATATATGCGCCATATATATATATAGGCTCCTCTACCAAGAGAGGCATGGAGCTCTGGTGGCACAATGGTTAAATTGCAGTACTGCAGCCCAAACATTGTGAGTTCAATTCTGAACAAGGTTGACTCAGCCTTCCATCCTTCCAAGGTGGGTAAAATGAGTATCCCAGTATGTTGGGGGCAAAATGCTAATTACCGATAAACTGCCCAGAGAGTGCACTAAGCACTATGGAGCACTATAAGTGGTATATAAGTGTAATTGCTATTGCTAAAGATGTAAAAAACAGACAAAGGTCTTTTATAGACCAGGTCCCTGAGCCAGAGAGCAATGCACAAAGTTCACAATAGTGCAGACATGGCCTTATCTAGTCTTTTGCATATCAATTCACTACTTTTACCTTCTTCATTTTTGTCCCTTTGCAAAACTGTTATTATTTACAGTAATGGTGCCCAAACTATGGCCTGTGGGCCAAATCAGGCCCCCACCATCAATTCATCCGGCCCGCACCACCTTCATCACTCTCAGAAGTGGAAGTAAAACGGCCTGGATGGGCCATGGTTTGGGCACCCCTGGTTTAAGCAGAAAAAATGGCAGCTTAAAATCTATCTCATCCTATTGCAAAACAGATCGCAAGGCATATTTTACTTCCACTTCCAGTTGGAGGAGCCGTGTAACCGGCCCACTGAACCCCGAGACCAGCCCACGACCCAAAAAGTTTGGGCACCCCTGATTTACAGTATTCACCATGTTTTCTCAACAGGCCCATCTCTACATTTTTTGAGCAAATGTTAAATCAGTTTTTATTACATTTTTAAAACTGAAGACTATAGATCGGTTGGTTAAAGAAGAGTTTCATTTTAAAAATAATTTTTAGATGTTTGTCTTTTAAGGCTGTTTACCTCCTCAGGGAGGAGATTGGAAAGAGAAAGAGCGAGTAGATGATTCATGTTTTCACATCCTGTTAAGACAGCTTTGCTTGCCCAGCGGCACAGCTGAGGGAGGAAAAAAGATGCAATTCTCTTCTCCAACTTTTATAGATATCATCCAGGACTGCAGTGGCTTAGTGGTTAAGACGCTGTACTTGACGACTGGAAGGTCAGCAGGTCAGCAGTTTGAGACCTGAGTGATGCGTGACGGAGTGAACACCCATCATCTGTCCCAGCTCATGCCAACCTAGCAGTTTGAAAGCAAGAAATTGCAAGCAGATAAATAGGTACCACTTCAGTGGGAAGGTAAACAATGTTTCATGCTTTCTGGTGTCTAGCCATGCCTGCCACATGACCACGGAAATGTCTGCAGATATAGACAGCATTAGCTCTTTGTCTGTAAACAGAGCCACTATGTGAGACAGAATGCTGGACTGGATGGGCTGTGGCCTGTTCCAGCAAGCTGTTCTTATGTTCTTATGAGATGAGCACCACTTCCTAGAGTCCGACACGACTGGTATTCAAGCAATGGAGACCAATTATCAGCTTAATTGACTTGATTTTTTTGTTGTTCAGTTGCACAGTCGATTCTGACCCATTGTGACCCCATACACCATTGCCTGCCAAGCACCTCTGTCCTCCACCATCCTCCTTAACCTGCCCAGCTCTGTGCCCATTGTGTCTACGATGCCATCTAGCCATCTCATCTTTGGCTGCCCCCTTCTTCTTTTGCCTTCCACCTTTCCCAGCATCAAGGCCTTCTCAAGTGAATCCTCCCTTCTCATTTGATGTCCAAAGTACTTCATCTTCATCTTTACTATTTGCCCTTCCAATGAGCAATGACTTGATAGATCAGTGGATTAGCTAGGGTGTGGGAGTTCAGTTCCCCACTGTGCCTCTTGTGAGAAGAGCCAATTTGTGTGCAGTCATGGGCAAGCTGCACAGTACCAGGGTGCCCCCAGAAAAAGGGAATGGTAAACCACTTCTGAACACTGTACTCACTACCCAGAAAACCTTAACACTACACCATCATTATCATCATCAGCTTGACTTGTTAGATGGTTAAATTTATATACTGTACAGTAATGTCTTTTTGTTAGTAGGCCAAATGTTTTCCTTTTCTCCTTACTTCATCTTCCTTTCAACCCTGTTAAGTAGCTCAAACTGGCAGTGATTAGCCCATGTGCCACATAGTAAGTTTCATTGCTCTTTGAGGACTACAACCTTGATCTCCCAAGTGGTAGTCCAATGCTATAACTGCTGTGCCACTTTGGCTCTCTGTCTTATTGTTTCCTTTCCTTAGGTAAAGGTCGCCCTTGCTTGAAAGCCAGTCGTATGCGACCCTAGGGCTCAGTGCTCATCTCTGTTTATAGCCAAAGAGGCAGCACTGTCGGCGTCTGCAGATGTTTCCGTGGACATGTGCCAGGGATGGCTAGACACCGGAGTGCACAGAATGCTGTTTACCTTTCCACTGAAGTGGTACCTATTTATCTACTTGCAATTTCTTGCTTTTGAACTGCTAGGCTGGTAGGAGCTGGGACAGAGACAGAAATTCACTCCATCATGCAGTACAGTACTTGAGTCTCAAACTGCTGACCTGCCGACTTTCCAGTCGTCTAGTTCAGCATCTTAACCACTAACCCACTGCCTTACTCTGGTATTTATCACTTCCTTACTCTGAGTTAATCATAGCAATGCATATGATTCTCTTTCCCCTCATTTTGCCCTTATAACAAGCATCTGAGACAGGTCATGCAGAGAGAATGTAAGATTCAGAATTGAACAAGGATTTGAACTTGAGTCTCCTCAGTCTTGGTCTGACTCTCTAATTGCTATGTCATGCTGCTCATGCGTCTAGGCTGAACTTTTCCAGTGTGCTATGCTTCCTTTGAAAAGCATTGAGAAGCTGCAGCTCATCCAGAATTTTGAGATGAAGGTTTTAACTGATGCTCAGCACATAGTACATGTTATTCTTAAATTAAACCCTCTTTGAAAGCTCTCAGTGGGTATTTTCCACCCTATTCAGAAAATCAATGTTGGCCTTTAAAGCGCTGCATCATATGTAGACCACAGCACTACAGTGGCTTAGTGGTTAGGATGCTGAGCTTGGAGACTGGAAGGTCAGGGTTCGATACCTGAGTGCTGCACAATGGATCTTGGGGTCATGAAAGGCGCCTCATTTGGGCATCCCCAGAGCGGAGTTTCTCCAGCAAAAAGCCTTTCAAACCAGAGTAATTTTTGACACAAAATGTATTT
This sequence comes from Bradypodion pumilum, assembly GCA_035047305.1. Classification (NCBI taxonomy): domain Eukaryota; kingdom Metazoa; phylum Chordata; class Lepidosauria; order Squamata; family Chamaeleonidae; genus Bradypodion; species Bradypodion pumilum. The sequence goes on along the minus strand of JAWDJD010000001.1, from coordinate 28,896,732 downwards.
ATTTTTATATGTGGACCACCAGTGGGTTCCATATGGTCCTCAGTTGCTCTTCATGTAATTTTCTTTGAATTTATTTAGGTCACTTCATTGGAGAAGGAGCCCTTCTTTAACAGGGGTTCCCAACCTATGGTCCATGGGCTGGATCTGGCCTGCAGTGCCATTTCTTGTGCCCCCCCCCCTCCAAGGGCATTCAAGAAACAAAATGGCCACCCTTTTGAAGCTGTTGGGACAAAATGGCCACCCCCATTGTGCAGGCATGGCAAAATGGCCATCTGGCCCTCAAAGCTGACTGAGAGAGCGTGACCCGGCCCCTTGGCTTGAAAAGGTTGGGCAACCCTGTTTAAGAGAAAATAATGCATTCACCCATCCCTCCTCTTTGTGTTTATAGGAGAGATCGCTGCAGACTCAAAGCCAAAACCTTATTACATTAGATTGTTCCTGCTATGCTGATGAGATAGGATCATTGCCTGAACAATCGCAGTAGCTCAGATGGTTTCTTTGGTGGCACTGCAACATTCCTTGGTTTCTTGGAATTACAACCTGAGGAACTCTTGAGATATGCAATAGAAGCACTTCTGGAAAGAAGCCACCATTCCAGACAGCATGTCTTGCTGCCTTTGCTGTGCTGTTCTAAAACCACAACCTTCCCTACAGTAAAATGCTAGCAACTCAATGGGAATGCTAAGGGTGAACATTCCTCCCTGCTGTGCTAACATTCTCTTTCAATTGAGATATCAGTGGGGTTAAAGTGTTTAACTACTATATATGAATGAGGCACTGAGGATTCCGCGTGCCCGGTTGGGCATCGGTGGCCTCTGGCAGAGGTTAAACCAGTGAGCAGACTCCTGGCCTCTGGCCTTTGTCGGCGAGCAAGGGGGGAGATTAATGGTAGGGATTAATCCGGCCGCTTATTGCCTGACCAGCGATTCTGCAAGGAGCTCATCTCGCTGACCCCAGTTACCCATTAGAGTAATGACTCATCTCTTACCCAAGGTTATGCCCAGTGCAAATAAGGGCTATGTTTGCCCCTGCCTAATCCCTGAACAATGGGACTCCTAAGTCCATGTTTGCCCCAGTCAATTAACTTCCCTTTGAGGCGTTCCCCATTAACCCGGGTACGTGGGTGAGGTAACTTTCCTGTCAGATGACGGTTCTGCCACCGTTGCGCTTTTTTCCCTATAAATGATGTTGCCTTTTCTCAATAAAGGACTGATCTGATCTGATCTGATCTCGCTCCGTTTGCCTCGTGTCGTTACTTGATCAGTCCTCCTCCGGGCTCCCCGGCCCCCCAGTGGCCCTGATTCCTTCAAGGCACCAACGTGAAATGGTACAGTTATTTCTAGGACTGTACCATTTGCTTCCTCTTCCTCTTTAAATTAAATCTAGTATGGCTGCTTTTCTGGAACATGAGCAAACATGACTTTAGCTGAGACTATAAACCTGATAGTCCAATCCTGTGTAAACTCCACAAAAGTATGTTGCTCTGTTTTCGTTGTGGGTTATTCCTGGATAAATGACTGCAGCCTCATTATGTGTAATGTGTCCATAAACAGTAATTTGAAATTTCTTTTCTGGAAGTAGAGAGAGAAGCCTTGACATACACACTCCGCATAGGGATTTCAGTTTCCTCAATCCTTTACATTTGGCATTGGCAGCTGGTACGTCTAGAACAGTGGTTCCCAATGTGGGGCCCACATCCCACAGGGGACTTCAATTCCCAGAAGCCTAACTCAGTACACTGGCTGATCAGTGCTTTGGGGAATTGACATAGGTTTCTGGGAACCGAAATCCAAAAACCAAAATTTGGGAAACATTGTTCTATAAGATGAAGTTCAAAACATCAGGTAGGCCAGATTGGATAATTACCTGAATCTGAGCCAAAATTTGGCATTAATGGCCAGGTTTTTAGAATAAAGAGATATTGGCTTTATTGCTTTACAAGTTTTTGGAATGACACCCAACTGGTGTAACTAAAGTATCATTTAATTCCTTAACTGGGGGAAAGGTGCAATATTAACAAAATAAATAAATACCTGTATAGCAGATATAATTGTTAGCATTATAAATGATTTTGCCTCAATCTTTTTTATATCTTGATGAACTGCATAATAAAAACCTATGGTTCAGCACATATTAATATATTAATGAAAATAAGACCCAATTTGCATAGCATGGGCAGAGCCTTCAAACAGAAATGAGATATTTTTTAAAAACAGGTCCCCTAGATCGATAGGTTGGGAACCCCTGTTAAAGAAGGGCTCCTTCTCCAATGAAGTGACCTAAATAAATTCAAAGAAAATGGCACTAAGTGTTAGAACTTCCTTGAGTTAGGGAATGTGTATACAGTGGCTAGGATTCATCTTTGTGGCCTACTATATATGGAAACATGATACTTTGTTTGACTTCTCTTTATTCCGTTCACTGTGACTTGCAGAAGACTATGGGAATCTACTGCTTGCTGAGGCAACGCTGGAGCTGTGTTTGAAAGAGAACCTTGCCAAAATCAAAGATGCCATTCCGTTAATGGGAAAAAACGAGCCCAAAATGAATGATGCCAAAAACAACTTGATTGGCATTCTAAATCGAGGGAAGTTACTGGTAAGCATCCTTGACAGGTAGAAAATATGAATGTTTATGATGCTGCAAATCAGTGTTTCTCAACTTTGGGTCCCCAGGTGTTCTTGGACTTTAATTCCCAGATGCCCGAATCAGTACACCTGTTGATCAGGGCTCCTGGGAACTGAAGTCCAAGAACATCTGGGAACCCGAGGCTGGGAAACCCTACTGTAAATGATGTACAATTGCAAAGCTCAAGCAACATATTTATTTTTTATTTAATTTCTATACAACCCATCTGGGTATTGTACCCACTCTAGGCAGTTTACAAAATTGAACACATACAAACAATTTTAAAAACAATTTTAAAAGCACTTACATTTTCAGAGTTATTTTCTCTATGTCCCAATAAAGTTCAGTTTCACTTACCAGTGATAACTTTCGTTCTTCGAGTATATAGTTTGTGAATACACACTATTGGGTTATGCGCCTGCGCAGAACGCTGATCGGAGGCTTAAAAAGCTATTGGTTAAAAGTTTTGGCGGTAAGACCGCCCACCATGAGGCGCCAGTCCGCCATTTTACCTCAGTTCCATACTTAAGCCAAGCACAGGATAAACCAATTGATCTCATCCGTGCAGCTCAAGAGGGGAGGCAGGGTGGGTAGTGTGTATTCACAAACTATATACTCGAAGAACGAAAGTTATCACTGGTAAGTGAAACCGAACTTTCTCCTTCGTATAGTTTGTGAATCCCCACTATTGGGAGATTAGCAAGCTCACACTCACTTGGTCGGTGGGCAGTCGGATGAGATGATCCCACGATGAATATGATGGTCAGGTAGGGTGAACTGTCAAGGGCGATGAGCCCGGAGCCCCCTAGTGAGGACGACACGGCCAAGTCTGGCGTCCGCAGTGGCTCTGGTGTCCACCCTGTAATGTTGGACAAATGTAGAAGGTCTGGACCAGGTGGCAGCCTTACAGATGTCCTCAAGGGGTGTGCCCTCCAAAAAGGCAGTGGATGTGGCAACCGCCCTCGTAGAATGTGCCCTGACATGCGACGGAGGTGTCAGTGAGGCCGACTCGTAGGCCAGGTAGATGGTAGACGTGATCCATTTGGAGAACCTCTGGGCAGAGATGGGTTCACCCTTGGACTTTCCTCCATAGGCCACAAAGAGACGCTGTGACTTCCTGAACTCCCTTGTCCTGCTGGTGTAGAACAATAAAGCTCTTTTCACATCCAGCGTGTGCCAAGTCCTTTCTTGGGCGTTGGTGGGGTTCTGGAAGAAGGTTGGTAACGAGATAGTCTGCGCCATATGAAACTCGGAGACCACCTTAGGAAGGAAGGTGATATCCGTGTGAAGCACCACGCGGTCCTTGAAAAACTGGAGAAATGGTGCATCTGCCCGCAGAGCAACCAGTTCACCAGCCCGTCGAGCAGACGTGATAGCCACCAGAAAAGCCGTCTTCCACGTGAGGAGACGAACATCCGCAGTAGCCATAGGCTCGAAAGGAGTCCTGGTGAGCGCGTTGAGAACGGCAGACAAGGACCATTGTGCTGTTGGAGTCCTGACCGGCGGGAAGGCGTTCCGCAGTCCCTTGAGGAAACGCTTCACCGTATGGTCGCGAAAGGCACCAGAGGCAGGTGAACCAGCCGGGGAGTGAGCCACCACCGCTGTGAGATGGACCCGGATGGAAGTGATACTAAGACCAGACTCTGCCAAATGGAGGAGGTAGGCCATCACGTCCTGTAGTCCCACCTGTGGGGGGGGGACGTCTGCCGGGATGCCAGGAAAGCACAAAAGCGTCTGTATTTGGATGCATAAGACTTCCTTGTGGAAGGGCGCCGTGCTAACTCCAGGATCCTGGACAGTCTGGGGTTATCCTCCACGCGGTGAGGTGGAGGCTGGGTAGGTCCGAATGGTGGAGCCGGCCGTGTTCCATCTGGAGAAGTGTTGGCGATTTCAGCAGTGTGCGATACTGCGACAACATGCGTAACAGTAGCGGAAACCAGGGCTGGTGAGGCCATGCTGGTGCCACGAGGATCGCGTTGGCCCGGTGTTGGTGCATCCTGATGAGGACCTTCTGAACCAGAGGAAACGGAGGAAAGGCGTAGAGGTAGTCCTGATCCCACCGTTTCATGAAGGCATCGCCCTCGGAGTTCAGTCCGATGCCTGCCCTGGAACAGTACCTGTGGCATTTCCTGTTGGACTCCGACGCAAAGAGGTCGATGCTCGGAGTCCCCCAGGCCCTGCAAAGGGACCGAAATACCTCGTCGTCCAGTTCCCATTCGTGGGTCGTCGAGGTGAGACGGCTGAGGTGGTCGGCCAAGACATTCAGCTTGCCCTGAATGTGCACTCCAATCGGAAAGATGTGTCTTTCCAGGCACCACTCCCAGAGTTGCACTGCAAGGTAAAGTAGGATGGTGGACCGCGTTCCTCCCTGTTTGTTCAGGTACGCCACTGCCGTGGTATTGTCCGAGGCCACTTGGACCACGTTGCCGGTGAGTAGGGCCTCGAAGGAACGTAGGGCCTTCCAAACGGCCAACAGCTCTAAATAGTTGATATGGCGCACCATCTCGTGAGGCGACCAAACATTGTTGACCGTTAGAGTCCCGCAGGCAGCCCCCCAGCCGAGGTTGCTTGCGTCGGTCAACACCTGCAACGAAGGTTGCGGGGGGTAAAAACTCTTCCCCATGGCCACATTGGGTGGCATGGTCCACCACAGTAACTGGTCCATCAGCTCTGGAGACGGAGTCAGCTGTTTGGACTGGTTCTCCCTGAGCGAGTCGAATTCGTGGAGGAGCCACGACTGCAGGGACCGGAACTTCAACTTGGCGTGAGGAATTACCGCCGTCGTTGAGGCCATGAGGCCTAGAAGTCTCTGTGCCTTTTTCGCCCGGATGAACGGTTTGGTTTGGAAGTCGCTCACCCCATGTGCAATGTCCTGCAAGCGTTTCTGGGGGGCGAAGGCTCTGGTAACAAGTGAGTCGAGTACCGCTCCAATGTACTCGACGCGCTGAGAGGGAATCAACTTCGATTTGGCGAAGTTGATCCTGAGGCCAAGACTCTCCATGAGGTGAACCGTGAATTGTGTGTCCCGAATGGATGACGAGCTGGTGGGGGAGACAATCAGCCAGTCGTCGATGTACGGGAAGACCCTGATCCCCCGCTGACGGGGGAAGGCAGCCACCGGAGCCATGCACTTGGTGAAGACCCTCGGTGCCGTGGCGAGACCGAACGGTAGACACCGGTACTGGTACACAGAATTGCCGATGCGGAAGCGGAGGAACCGCCTGTGATCCTCGAGGATGGAGACATGGAAGTAAGTGTCCTTGAGGTCTATGACTGTGAACCAGTCCCCTTTGTTGATGAGGGGGAGGACGGTCTGCAGGGTCACCATCCGGAACTTCCTGGTGTGGATGCACTTGTTCAGGCGGTGCAGGTCCAGAATTGGGCGAAGTCCTCCGTCCTTCTTCTGAACCACGAAGTACCTCGAGTAGAAGCCGTTGTCCCAGTCGGACGGTGTTACCCGCTCGATGGCTCCCTTGGACAGAAGAGTTGATATTTCTTCCTCCAAATGGGGGGACGAGGTGGTGAAACGATGTCTTCCTACCCGAGGCACTCGTACAAACTCGATGGCGTAACCAGCGGATAAGATCTTTAAGACCCACCGGTCGTCCGTGATGCCTGACCACACCTGGAGGAAGTTCCGGAGGGGAAGGTATGGGATGTGGAGCGAGAGAGACTTGGCCATCGCAGTTTCAAACCCGGGACTTGGATTTCGCGTCGGAACGCTTTCCCTGTCCGTAAGGCTGGTAGTGAGGCTTGTGTTGGCGCTGCTGCTTGTAGAACCCGGGCCTGGGCTGGTCAGTCGAGCCACCCTGTTGCTGTGGGTTCCCCCGATACCGGTGCGTAAAGGGTTGGAACCGCGGTTTGGCAGGCTGAGTCGGCGTGGTGAGCCCCAGGAACTTAGCCGTCGAAGTTGTCTGTCGCAGTTCGTTCAGTACCTTATCGGTGTCCTGACCGAACAGGCCTTGCCCATCAAACGGGAACTCCTCGATGAGCTTTTTCATGGCATCATCGAGAGAGGTGCCCCTGAGCCAGGCATGACGATGCAGTAAAATGGCAGAAGACATGTCCTTGGCCGCATAATCGTTAATGTGCCTGGCCGTCCTCATCTGCTGCTCTGCCAGAAAGTCTCCTTCTGCCGCCAGCGCGTCGAATCCTTTCTGTGCATCGGCAGGCAGTTTAGCAGCAAGGACCTTCACTTGCTCCCAGAGGTGGGACTGATAGAGGCCCATGGCAGCCGAGTAATTAGCGGCTCGTAGGAAGAGGGAACCGGTGGCGTAAAACTTACGGCCCACCGCGTCCAGCTTCTTCCCTTCCAGAGTCGAAGGTACCGGAAAACCGCTGACAGCCGTTTTATGCTGGAAGGCCTTGACCACCAACGAGTTCGGCAAAGGGTGCACCTGGAGAAACTCAACGTTGTCGTCCAAGACTCTATACATTCCGTCGAGCCTGGACGAAACTGAGTGCGACGACACCGGCTTCTTCCATGTTGCCTTCGCTGACGTCAACATGGATGGAAGCATGGTGATGTGGACCGGTCGAATCGCCTTTTTGTCCAACTTGGCGGTCATTTGGTCCTCGCCCTCCAGTGGCGGCTGGTCCACCTTCAGGTTAAGAGCGGTCCCCAAACGAGTCAGCATTGCCGTGAGGGAGCGTTGATCCTCACCACGCGGTGGGTCAATCGCACCGATAGCCTGGTCCGGCGTCTTGTCGGCGTCGACATCCCCCTCGTCCTCCTCCGAAGACGCGCTGGAATCATCGGAGGACGAGGGAGGAATCCTGGTATCCACGTCGGGACTGCACCAGTACGGCCTGGGCGGGTCGACGGGTTGGGAGCTCACCGCATCGACGTCTGGACCACACCAAGACGATATGGGTGGGCCAGCGGAGCGAACGCTCGACCCTCGAGAGGTCGGCGGAGCAACAGCAGGACCAACATCCCTGGGGCTTGCGGTGGTCGGCACCGGAGCCGCAGAGGCCGCAGGCATGGAGGCCTTGAACTGTTGGGCAAAGGATTTTGCCATAGCCTCGAACATCCCCTTAAAGAAGTCCACCTGGGATGCATCCACCGCCGATGGTTGGGACGAAACGGTGGCCGGCGAAACGGTGGTCGGAATGATCGGAGACGAAACGATGGCCGGAATGGTGGTTGCTGGTTCGTCTATTGTCGGAGTCCTAGGCCTCGGGGAGACAGAAGCCTGCCTCGTGGGTGGACGGCCCCTCTCACGAGGCGGAGAAGAGAGTACCTGCAGTGGGCGAGCTGGAGCCCCAGCCCTGCGACCTTTTGCAGGAGACCCCGAAGAGGACCGTCCGCCCCATATCGAAGATCCGGGTAAAGGACATCTCGCAACCGAAAAGGGAGGCGAGGGCCCCGGAGAAATCGGAGGGCGAGGCGTAGGAGGGAAAGATCGCCTTTTCTCCGAGAGTGGAGATGGAGAGAGTGGAAGAAGAAGGAGGAAGCGGTAGAGGCCGAGAGGGCTGAGAGGCACCGGCAGAGGTGGAAGCAGCCGCGGCGGGAGCCAAAGCGAGCTCCATAAGGTGCGCTTTCAACCGTTTGCTCCGGTTTTGGCCTGCAAGTCGAGTAAAGTTCTTACAGTGAGCGCAGGATTGGCTCTGGTGAGATTCTCCCAGGCAAAAAAGACAGAGGCTATGCCCGTCGGAGGCAGGGAACTTCTTGAGGCAAGCAGAACACTGCTTGAAGGCAGCAGACATCAAAAAATTCTTCCGACGGAAGGTTCGAGAACGCGAGCACCCCGAAGGGCAGGCCAGCGGCCACCCCCTTGAGGGGGGAAACGGTGACCGGAGCGAGTAGGTAACTGAGTCCACCAGAAGGAAGAAACAGCACCGGGGTGGCAATCCTGCCCAAAGGACAAGATCGCCAAAAAAAATTGTTAAGTTCGTCAAAGACTTTTCCTCAGAAAAGACGAAAAAATTGAGGAAGCTCTCAACGATCGTCGTGCTGCTAAGGCGGAAAGAAGAGAACTGAGGTAAAATGGCGGACTGGCGCCTCAGGGTGGGTGGTACGGTGGGCGGTCTTACCGCCAAAACTTTTAACCAATAGCTTTTTAAGCCTCCGATCAGCGTTCTGCGCAGGTGCATAACCCAATAGTGGGGATTCACAAACTATACGAAGGAGAACTATTTTAACTCTGCCTGCCTGTCTATGTACATACACATAGAAGCTTCACTTTTATTTAAAATATCTATTTAAAAGACTGGTGGTAGCATATCAAAAAGTCACAAACCGTCCTGATACATTTCCACACACCCACGTTACCAAAAACAAACAACAACAACCCAACAACAATATCTTGGAGAGTAAAAAAAGTTTAACTAATATTTAATCTTCAAATTTAACTCAAAGAATGATGGGTTCCTTTGGCAACTGTTTTTTCTTCAATCCTGTGTTTCCTAATGAGCCCAAGAAATTTGCTATTTTCTTTCTCTTAATTTAATTTAATTTCTCAACTTTTATGCCGCCCACTCAGGCGAACCTGACTCAGGGCGGCTTACCAACAATCTAAAAACACATACTGTACAATAAAACATAAGAGTATATAAAAATACTTAAAACCACCCACATTAAAAGAACCCACCCACCCCACAGAAGAGAGAGGTGTGCCTCTTATTATAAAAGCCAGCGGACAGGGGCCACATTACCCTCCGGGCCCCATACCTGCCCTGCCAGCCTGGTTTTTAGACCTTTCCTAAAGGGCAGCAACTCCGACTGCAGACATAGTTCTACTGGCAGGAGGTTCCAAAGGGCTGGTGCGGACACGGAGAAGGCCTTCTTTCTTGTGCCAGAGAGATGAGCCTCTCTGGCTGATGGTACTATTAGAGAGCCCCTCTGGTCCACTCTGGTTGGATGGACAGACGTTCTTAGGGTGATGCAGTTGCTTAGGTCCACTACCATGTAGGGTTTTAAAGGTCATAACCAGCTCCTTGAATTGCATCCGGAGGCACACTGGTAACCAGTGCAGCTCCCGAAGCAGTGGCGAGGCGTGGGCATAACGACCACACCCCATCACTTTGCTCGTACACAGCATTTTTGGTTATGTCAATTCACCTAAGCAATCACAAGGTGAACTTAGTGCCCCCCCCACCTCAGGCACTTGGCATGAACCTCCATAAGTGAGATCAGTTCTAAGGACTGCTATAGGATAGGGAAAACTTAAAAATGTGGGGAGAGACAGCAAACAATGTACTCTTTGCATAGCTTCTCTTTTAAGGGGTGAAACTTACAGCAACATATATGTTAACAAAAGAGTAAAATCACCATTGTTACGCCTTATGCAGCAACAATGGCACTACTATCCATGCAAAAGGGAAATATCCTGTCAGCCAGATGTGACATATACAAAGAATTATGCCTAGAGCTTACCATACCTGTCAAGTTTTGGACATGAAAATAAGGGAATTTTTGGGCCATGCCCCCTCCTCCCCAAAATCCAGGCACATCCAAGAGCCTAGAAGAGGAGGAGCCACCAGAGCCAGGGAGGAGTGTTGGGCTCCCCACCCCCCATGGAGGAAGAACCGCCCCCTAGGCACTCCCCCACACCCCTTAGTGTCCCTCATGGGGAATAAGGCAACAGGCCAGCCCCTACAGGCCAGCCTTACTGTAATAATTCTATTTTAAAACTTTCCACATTCTCTGCTGCGACATCATTTCATATTATGGTGATTTTTCATGGATGTTTTTTCACTTTAATCACTTAATTGTCTACTGTCTTAGCCTTGTGTACCTCAATTTCATTTTTAAAAATTCTGTGTTTAAGGCAGGACCATCGAAATATCCTCTTTATATTGTATGCAAATATACTTGAAGCCGATTGACTCATTGTCTCTTCCTTTTAACACTCTCTTTCCCAGGAGAGAGAAGAGACAATGAGCCAATTGGCTTCAAGTATATTTGCATATGAAGTATATTTGCAGAAGAAGATCCATATGTGCATTTTGTTCGCTTAATGGTATGATCTTTGCTTAGCTCAGTTCACAGAAAGAGTCTCCTTAACTACAATTGGACATACCCCGGGCAATGGTCACCTTGTCGCCGGCTAATCTTTCTCACACTAGGTCAGGCAAAAGAAACTGTGAAAATGAACTCACCAAAAGGTGGCTTCATTTTGGCAGTTTCACATCTGGTCTAGACACGGAGTAGGAGTAGGAAGAAGAAGAAGAAAAAGGAAAAGGAAAAAGAAACAAAATAATAATAATAATAATAAGAAGAGTGGTGCATCAATCAAGATTCAGAAGGAGGGTATATTCAGGTGCTTGATGGCTTGGTATAAATCTAATTCTGAAGCAAAACAGTTACATCTTCCTTATATATCATTCTCATTGAAAGTCTGGTTTATTTCCTGCTTTTTCTTTTGCCAGCCAAAAGATATGACAGAAGCAATGCTGATCCTAGCCAAGCTCCATTATGTGGAGGGTTCATATAGGGATGCTCTTAGCATGTATGCAAGAGCTGGTCTTGAAGATATCATTGTAGAAAAGAAGCCTTTGTATATGCTGCGACTGCTGACCGAAGCATTGGTTATCAAAGGTAAATAGATCATCCACATTTGCTGGAATTATTTCTATATTTTACATTGATTTGCAAAACCAGTTTGAATTGACCCCATTGTTGTCACTTCTGAATGGCATTTAAAAATTGATTTGGGTGGGAGCTGATGAAATTTTGACCCTCTTTATCATATGTGTAAAAAGGGGGAAACTGAAAACAGCATACAGACTAAGCTTGCAGAGACTATTTAGAGTTCAGTCTTATAATTTAAAAGTATAGATGCTTGATCCCATTTTATTTAATTATTTACCTCATTCCTATCTTATCTTTTCTCCAGTTAGCTGGCTTTATTTTCCCAGCACCCCTGAGGCTGACAGAATGTAACTAAGTCCAAGATTACCCAGCGAGACTCTAATGGGCAAAAGTGGATTTGAACCCTGAACGTCTATATTTTAGTGTGTAATCTAACTACTATGCCATATAGACTGTCTTTCGTTTTAGTAATCCTTCTCTATCCTTCTGAGCTTGTAGAGAAAAGAAATACTGTAACATACAATATAGCACCTTAGAACAAACTTTGCCAGTCTGTTGCCTGTCAGGTGTGTATTGGTCTGCAACAGGGGAATTCTGTGAGTTGCAGTTCCAAACATCTGGAAGGTACTGGATTAGAAGAGTTTGATTTAGATTACTGGCCTTCATTTTAGCCTAAGTAAGGGCGGCCCCCACTGCATTCACAATCAGAAATATACACACCCCATGTTCCCTAGGAAGGAAGGGCAACTTTTCAAAAAGTACTGTGTGTCTGCATTGAAAATCTGTCTGTGAAATGAAAAAATATATATGCAAAAGCTATGGAAAGAAAAGGGTGCAATTGCATATTAATAACTACCTGATTGTCCGGCCTTGCCGGGGGGGGGGGTATTGATTTTGTGTTGGTGGTGGGGTGGTTTTGGGGGGTGGCTTAACTGGGAAGAGAGGATTCACTTGAGTAAACCTTGTTGCTGGGGAAGGTTGAGGGCAAAGGAAGAAGGGGACGGCCAAAGATACAGGTTTTTTGTGGGGGGTTCAACCCGTGGCACTGGCCTATTCCCCTATGGTTCTACCCCTGGCTGAGGGGAGGGCCATTCCCCTATGCCTCCTTTGCATTTCCCCCTCTGCTGTTTCAAGGGCTGTTCTCAAAACAGCGGAGGGGAAATGGCAGGGCGAGAGGCAGGTATTTGTCAGGGAAGGCGCTCTCCCTGGTGGATCGCTGGCTGCCACCTGTGCATTTCCCCCTCCACTGTTTTGAGGGGTGCCTCAAAGCAGTGGAGGGGAAATGGCAAGGGCGAGAGGCAGGTATCCGTCAGGGGAGGTGCCTTCCCTGGCGAATCCCTGCCTGGCGCCTTTGCATTTCCCCCCCCTGCATGTTTCAGCAGTGTGGCTGAGGGTGGAAGGGACGGCAGGGCAGAGGCAGCACCTATGGCACCGCCTCACCCAGCCACGTCGGGTCCTCAGCTGTAGTGCGTGTGCGCGCTAAGCGGCCGTTGGCTTCAGTGTTCACGCACTGGCTGTTCCGCCTCCTCCGTGCTCGGGCTGCCCTGCCTGATTGGCTGTGGCATGCTGCGGAGGACGCTGGGACTTGGAGGTTTTTTGTTGCCGTTTGTGGGGCGCAGAACCCACTCTCGTTCTCCAGACCCTTGTGGTGATGATGTCAGGGAAGTAAGGTAAGTGTGAACGACGCATTACGGGATAGGCTGGACGGGTGTGGAAACGCATTCCGCACATGCACGGCCGCACTCCTTTCTTATAGGTATAGATTCCAACTGTATCCCATGTTGCAGATTAGGGCTAAAGGTCTAAAAAAAGTTGAAGACTTTTCATGTTGTCTTACTGGCAAGACATTCCTTTTCCGTGTGGCATAAAATAACACTTGCTTCTTTACTTGTAATATCCTAATGTTGCTTCTATTCTGTAGCCTCCAATCTTTCTTAGTAGTGCTTGGCCAATTACCTGGAATGTTTGATTTTTCTTTCTTATTTGTGAAGATACATGTTGTCCTTGCTGTCAGGTTTTTTCCCCAGGCATCATGGTGAAAAAATAATATCTCTGATGCCTGAAATCTGTTTCATTTTATTGCAGGAGGGTTGCCATATGATTGCTTGAGCCACTCTTACAATCTCCATTTTCTGTTAGGTTTTGACGCTTCTTATAAATGTTGTTCAAATAGTCGCTGTCTATCTATCTATCTACTTTCTACTCCTTTTCAGCATGCCTACCAGCTTTTAGGTGAATGGGAACTCTTGGATGATCAGATACCTTCCAATGGTATGTAAAGATAAAGACTAAAATTCTACCAGTACCATAGGAATGAATGCTTAGTGCATTGATAGTCAGCTTAATGTATGCCACTGTTTTTGTAGATTGTGCTTGTCGTTCTTATCTGCTGTTCTGTTTTTTTTTTTTGGCATAGCTTTTTTTTGCAGAATATCTTTGGGGCTCTCTGTTCTGATAAGTGGCTGGGGGTTGTAGTAGAAAGAGCTTAAACATCCATCCAGCCACATGCTATCATCACTAAGTGACATCTTTTTTGTGTGTTGGTTGTAAGAAAGCATGTAGAAGTTTCTGAACATAGCTCTAACCATGCTGGATGATTTGCAGGGTATAAACAAGGATTTTCCAAAAAGAAAATTTCTCACTACTATTCTAGCTCTGACATTTATATCCTGTCTTTACATATAAAAATAATATAGATGGCTAGAAATTCTAATGAATTTATAGGAAGCCCACAATAGAAATTGTCATTAAAACATCAACAGGATCATATAGAAATAATCAAATTATCAAAAGTAGTCATTGACAGTTCTGAATTTCAAGAAATACTACACAGCTGAGTACGTCTGGCCAGGTTATCCTGCTGTGGTAATAGAACATAATGCCAGTGACTCAACAGTGACTGTCAGATGGTGGTTAACTAACCTGACAACTCTGAGGACTAGTGGCCTTGGGTAGTGAAGTCCACAAGAAAGGGTGATGGTCCCCAAGTGGATTAAATCCCACTTGAATCCATCTTGATGGAGGGCAGCAGTTTTGTCAATACTGACCTGGAGCTGAGGAGGACTTTGCATGCCAAAAGCGCTCAGGACCAGAAAGTGACTCACGGAACTAGATCAGTGGTACGTGTGTCACTCTGTGATGCGGAAAGCAAATGGAAGGCCACTGCTTTATGTTGTTCCCAGAATAATCTTCATGGCTGTTCGCCATGAGGATAGCCAATATTCAGAATCGGATACGGCAGAAGAAGACAGTTGAAAGTGGCAACAGAGGAAAATGGCTGAGGATGCATGTTCCAAATTCTAGGTGCTGTCACAGAAGAAGCCCAATATCTAGAGCCCATCCTTGTACATTTCGTGGCAGATGGGCTTGGAAGGATATTTCAGAGTTGGTTTATTGCACCTGGGCAGGTTTATGTGAAGGAGGTAATTCTTGAGACTCATGACTTGCATTGTAGTCCTAGATCAGTGGTGGCAAACCTATGGCACGTGTGACAGAGGTGGCACTCAGAGCCCTGTCTGTGAACACCTGTGCAGTCACCCCAGCACAGAGTTCGCCCCATCCCACTGCTCAGCAGCCCAATGGGATCACTTCCTCCCTCTTGCCAAGGACACCAGGCGCTCTCTTTCCCTCCCGGTCGGACCGGCAGGAGATGAACATCCGTAGCTGGAGGGAGGTTCGGTTGCAGGGGTCGCTGCCGGCGCTCATCCAGATAACGCCTTCCCGACTGCTCCTGTGGCCCGGCCGGCCGTGGGAATTGGAGGCACAGATGACAGATGTCACCTGTGGCTGAGTTTATTTTCATTTAGTATTCTGAGTATCCCTCCTTTCCTGGTTCTAAGGTCAGTAATGCGGTGTAAGGTTAGAGAGTTGTGGTTTTCCCCTCCTTATTCCTACTGGACTTGTTGTGGTGTGGGAGGGGGGATTTTTATAGTGCTATTATAGTGTTTTGGTATTTATATTATTTTTATGCTCATTTGTTACTTTAACTGTACTTGTATATGTTATTTTGATTTTGTTGGGTGGGATATTTTGACAATGCTACTGTGTAATATTGCATTTATATTAATAGTGACTATGATATGTTATTTTGTTATTGTTTCTTATGGTTTTCTGGTATTTTGTTAATATGCTGCTTTCTATTTGAATTGTATTTATTTGCATTTAACTATATGATATGTTAGTTATACTTTGGTTTTATTATATTGTATATTTAATTATGTTGGAAGCCGCCCTGAGTCGGCCTACAAGCTAAGAAGGGCGGGGTACAATTAAAAATCTAATCTAATCTAATCTACTCTCCCAGCACAGAGTTCACCCGCCCCTCTGCCCAGCAGCCCAATGGGAGTGCTTCCTCCCTTCCTCAGCACAGAGTTTGCCCCACCCCTCTGCCTAGCAGCCCAATGGGAGTGCTTCCTCCCTTCCTCAGCACAGAGTTTGCCCCACCCCTCTGCCTAGCAGCCCAATGGGAGAGTTTACTTCCTCCCCTATTGAGGTGTTGGCACTTTGAGATAAATAAGTGTTTTTTGGGTTGCAGGTTGGGCACTCAGTCTCTAAAAGGTTCACCATCACTGTCCTAGATGTCATGATTAGGATTCAAGAGCAGTATTGGTCTGTTGCACCCAAACAACAGAGATTTCTGTAGTATGTGATTGAGTTACAAACTGATTATGGTTTCAGCTTTTGTAGACTTGAATTCAGAGGTCTCTGAGAACACCATGTCACTCTCTTCTAAATGTATAGGGCTATAATTGTACTACTGTACCAGTTATTGTTCATACAGTATTATGTACCTTTTAGGATTAGATCAGCTGGTTTAACTGGAATTCTAAGCCATTGTTGGCCACAGTAATGTATAAAGCATGCATTTGAGTCTTTGGGCTGGTTTTGATTGGTTCTCCCAACTACACCCCATGACACCCTTGGAAGTTGTTACATCCTGACCAAAGCAACAAACAAGCAGTTTGTGGGAGGGGGGGGGGATATCTGATTCCTAGAGACTGACATAGGTGTTAGATGTTGTTGTGGAAGTCTCAGTTCTTTAAGTCAGCTACATTTGCTAATGTGGTTTAGACTGTAATTTAGGGGTGGATAACCTGTGACACAAATTTTATACACCTTCTAAAAATATTCCACAACTTGTCGTCGACTGCAACTTGTATCCGAGAATGCATTTTCTCCTGAAGCAGGAAAAATGTCATTGACGTAAATTGGGAAATCTGCTTTTAAGATAAATAAGATTGATAACTGACTGAAGCAATCTGCAATGGAGCAGTGGTAGGAAAATGTCCTGTATCCTTTAACTACTTGGTTATGGGCAGCTTTGTCATGTCATTGATTTAAAAAATAACATCCCAGAATCTGACAGGGAAAAAAAAGAATTAATTGGAAACATTGTTAGAGAAAGACTTTATGGATAACAGGGCCTGCTGGAAAGACAAATAAGTGAATGCTACACCAAACAAGACTGAACTTCTTCCAACGAGAAGATGACTAAATTCAGGATGTTGTACATCTGAAATATCACAAGGCAGCAAGACTCATTATGAAAGACAGTTATGTTGGCAAAAATGGAAATTAGCAGAAGGAGAAGACTTAACACAGGGGTGCCCAAACTATGGCCTGTGGGCCTGATCCAGGCCCCGATGCCAAGTCATCTGGCCTGTGAAGCCCTCGTTGCTCCTGGAAGTGGAAGTAAAATGCACCTGTACAGGCACGTTTTACCTCCGCTTCCAGAAGCAACGAGAGCTTTGTGGGCTAGATGACTTGGTGTCAGGGGCCGGATCTGGCCTGTGGGCCACAGTGACCTGCCCCCTGAACCACGTGACCGGTCCGTGACCTGAAAAGTTTGGGTACCACTGACTTAGCATAATGTAGATTGGCTCAATAAAGAAAGTAATGGCCTTTAGTCTGCACGAAACTAGCAGGACTGTTAATGATAAGATCTTTTGGAATTGCAAGTAGATAGGTACTGCTTCAGTGGGAAGGTAACAGCATTACGTGCACTCCAGCGTCTAGTCATGCCTGCCACATGACCATGAGAATGTCTGAAGACACAGATAGTGTTGGCTCTTTGGCTGCAAACAGAGATGAGCACCAAACCCTAGATTTGGACATGGCTGGCTTTTGAGGTAGCCCTGAACTTGGGAGTGATTTGATGGTCACAGAACAACAAGTACTGTATTTTCTGGCGTATAAGACTACTTTTTAACCCCGAAAAATCTGTGCCAAAGTCGGGGGTCGTCTTATAGGACAGGTACTTAACTGCAGCTTGTTTCCCCTTGCTTCATATGTCCGGCGCATATGGTGGGGGGTGCCGCGGCTGAGTCCCTGCTCTGTGCGGGGAGTATGAAGCAAGGGGAAGCAAGCTGCACACATCTTCCTGTACCTCGAGGAGGAGAACGTGAGTGTGGATTGGCTCTCCACCAGAACCTGCCCATTCAACTCGGAGGGCTGCGCGTCTTCGGGTTGAGTGTGGGTTAATTTTTATTTGGTGTGCATTGGAAGAGGGGTAGTCTTATACGGCAAGTATATTCCAAACTCTATATTTTAACTGGAAAAGTTGGGGGTCGTCTTATACGCACAGTCATCTTATACGCCGGAAAATACGGTAATTGAATGTAGACATGGATGAGGACTGAGCCATAGGCAGTTGTCGAAGACGAATTGGTAACAGTAGATGCACAGAAACATACCAGAAAGACCTTTGATAGTCAGCTGAGATCACAGCCTTAATTGACAATCCTTTCCTATTTAGGATGTGGTTAGCTCAGTGAATGTTTTACTTTTATTCTTTATTTCCAGTTGCCGTTTTCGTGTTTCACCACATGGGGGCACCTGATATAGAGAGCTGAAGATTCCCTACCTAATTTGCATTCTTCTGCGGTATCCAAATCCAGTATAGGCCTGTGATGGCGAACCTTGGCACTCCAGGTGTTCTTGGACTTCAATTACCAAAAGCCCAAGTCAGCACTCCTACTGATTAGGGCTTCTGGGAATTGAAGTTCAAGAACAGCTGGAGTGCCAAGGTTCGCCATCACTGGTATAGGCGATCATCCTGGTGATCAACCGTGAAGACTGTCCTGAGAATATAATGCAGTGGTCTTTCATCTGCCTTCCACTTTTCCACATGACACCCGTACCACTGATCCAGTTCCGCGAGTCACTTTCTAGTCCTGAGCCCTTTTGGCACACAAAGTCCTCTTCAGCCCTGTTGTGTTCTGTAAAGCTGTGCCTTTAACAATGTACCTTTGCCATGTGTTAACAATGTAACCTTTCTGTGTGCAACATTATAACCATCAGCTGTATCAATGTAAACCTGATAAGGGGACGCGAGCTAGTGACCACTAGATGGCAATAGCGAGCGTCCAGCTCTCATGGCTCAGATTCACCTGGTTCAGCAGCGCGGGAAGATTCCCTGCCACCTCTTCACCTGGTCAAGAAGGGCGTGACCTTCTACGATGTCACGCAGGCAGCAACCAATAGTCTGTCGACGAGCCACATTCAAATGTATAGCCAGCTGTATATATTGAGCTACTCATCCGCCATTACCACATGTTCCTCCGGATCATCATGCAATAAACCTGTGTTAAGCCAACCCTTCGGCTGTTTCATTGTCTTTGGTCCCTTACACTAAATTGGCGACGAAGGTGGGATATGGCAGCCCACGGGACCAAGACATGCGCCGGTTTCGAAATCAGGAAACCGGGCGACTGGGAGATCTTCGAGATGGACTTCCAGGCAGCACTGATCAAGTCCGAAGTCACGGAAGAGGCAAAGAAAAGGGCCATCTTCACCAGGATGCTCGGACAAGAAACCAAAAGGACCTTGGTGGACCTGATTGCACCGAGGAGGGTGAGCGAATTCAAGGCCAAGGAACTCATGCAGATGCTGCGTGAGCACGTCCGGCCCGCCACGGCGATGTTTCCCGCTCGGAGTGCGTTCTGGAGGCGAGTCCAAGCGCCCGGGGAGACGGTCGCCGCGTTCGTGGTGGCCCTGCGGCTGGCGGCCGGCCCGTGCAAATGGGAGAATGCCGAAATCACCCTCCGGGACTGTGTGCTGTGCGGCCTGAACGACGCCGAGACCCAGCGCACATTAATGAACCAAGAGCCGCCTCCCACGTTGCAGGAGGTCGTCAGAGCGGCCCAGGCCGCAGAAGCTACGAAGGCCGGGGTCCAAGAACTCCAGGACTGGCGGCCGAAGTCGAGCAAGGCAGAGGCTCCGGTACAGGCAGCCCGGCGAACTTCGAGGTCGTCCACAGAGAGCAGCGACGACGAGGACGTCCGGAGGGTCCGGAAGGAGAGCCGGCGATGCGACGGCTGTGGAGCGGCCCATGACCGCGTAAAGTGCCCGTTCCGGAAGGCCGAGTGCCACAACTGCGGCCGCCGCGGGCACATCGCCAAGGTGTGCAGGAAGAAGCGCGAGACCCGGAGGAGCTCCGCAGACCGCTCCGCGGGACAAGACCGCTCATCGAGACCCAAGGATGGCGCCCAGGCCACGCGGAAGCAGGACGGCGTGGGCCGCATCTCCGACGGCAGCGAGGACGACGCCCCAGTGTTCAGCGTGTCTGCAGGACACCCCCGCTATTTTGTTGAGGTACTAGTCCAAGGGGTTCCCATTAGGATGGAAATTGACTCGGGGTCCTCATATTCAATCATTTCCCAGAGGGAGTTTTTGGGAATTGCCCCCCACAAGCGACCCAAGCTCAAAGCATTGAGGTCCACACTACGGGACGTGCAAGGGAACAGCATTCCAGTGTTGGGGGTTGGAGAATTTCAGGTTAAATTCAAGAAGCATGCCGCGTCCCTTCCCCTAGTCGTGCTCAAAGGGGGAGATTGCAGCCTCCTCGGGACTCAATGGTTCCAGCCCCTGGGTTTGTTTATTGGGGGGGTGCACGCCGTTGGGATGCACGCCGTTGGGACTGATCCAATTCTGGAGGTGTGCGAGGCGCACCCCGAAGTTTTCAAAAAAGGACTGGGGAAATTCAAGGGGCCCCCAGTGACATTCGACCTGGACCCGGAGGTCCGCCCAATTCGTCTTAAACCACGCCGGGTGCCGTTCGCACTTAAGGACAAGATAGAGGCGGAACTGGACAAATTGGTGGGCCAGGGAATCCTTGTGCCTGTTGATTCCGCGGAGTGGGAAACTCCAATTGTAACCGCACTAAAGGCCAATGGGGAGGTCCGCATATGCGCCGACTACAAGTGCACCATCAACAAGGCGATCCGCCCGAATGCATATCCGGTGCCGGTAGTCAGCCATCTGCTGGCCAGGTTACACGGGGGAAAGTGTTTCGCTAAGCTCGACTTAGCACAGGCCTACCAGCAGCTTACGGTGTCCCCTGCCGCAGCTGCTGCGCAGACCATAGTCACCCATAAGGGGGCGTTCCAGGTGACGCGCCTCCAGTTCGGCGTGAATTCGGCGCCTGGAATTTTCCAGTCACTCGTGGAACGCCTCCTGAAGGGACTGGAGGGGGTGTTGCCTTATTTTGATGACGTGTTAATAACGGGGGGGGGGGAGTCGGGTTGAATTGGCCAAGAGGTTGGGGAAGGTCCTGACAATATTCGAAAAAGCGGGGCTGAGACTGCGAAAGGACAAATGCGTCTTCTTCGCAACCGAGGTTGAGTTCCTAGGGTTTTGTGTGACTCCTGAGGGAATAAAACCATCCAAGTCCAAGGTGGCAGCCATTAAGAAAGCCCCCCGCCCCACCTCCAAGCCCGAGCTGCAGTCGTTCCTAGGGCTGCTCAACTTTTACCACTCCTTCCTCCCCTGGAAGGCAGCGGTGGCTGAACCGCTACACAAACTGCTAAAGAAAGACCAGGCATGGAAGTGGGGCGATGACCAAGAAAGGGCATTTAGTGCGCTAAAAAGCCTCCTAGCGTCCGATGCCATACTGACCCACTTCAACCCCAAACGCCCAGTAGTTCTGACCTGTGATGCATCTCCAGTGGGGGTGGGGGCAGTGCTGTGCCACGTGTTGGAAAACGGAAGGGAGGCCCCGATAGCATTTTACTCCAGGTCCCTGTCCCAAGCGGAGAGAAACTACGCACAGACAGACAGGGAGGCACTAGCAATAGTCGCGGGGACGAAAAAATTTCACGATTTTCTGTACGGCCGCCCCTTCACCATTGTAACGGACCACAAGCCCCTGCTAGGCATCTTTACCGCAGATAAGCCCACCCCACAGATCCTGTCCCCGAGGATGCTCAGGTGGGCCATTTTTCTCAACGCGTATCAGCACGCGTTGGTCTACCGGCCCGGGAAAGAGATCAGCCATGCGGACGCTCTATCTAGGTCTCCCCTTCCCCTAACGCCCAGCCAGGTGAGCAAGGGGGAGCGGGACCATCAGGTTCTCATGATAGAGGTGCTGGATTCGCCCCCTGTAGTGCCCGCCGACATTGCCAAAGCGACAGAGAAGGACAAGACGTTAGCGGCAGTTAGTTCCTGGGTGCAGAAAGGGTGGCCGGCGTCCTCCCCAGCGGAGGAGTTCGCTCCATTTTTCAGAAAAAAAGCTAGAACTGTCCCTAGAGAGGGGGTGCCTCTTGTGGGGGCAGCGGGTGGTGATTCCCATTTCCCTTCGGCCGCGGGTGCTCAAACTGCTGCACATCAGCCACCCCGGCATCGTGCGATCCAAGGCGCTGGCCCGGAGTTACTTCTGGTGGCCCCAGCTGGACGCCGACATTGAGCACATGGTCGGCACTTGTGAAAGTTGCCAATGCTCCAGACCAGAGGAGGCCCGCCTTCCCCACAGGGAATGGGACGCGGCTAAGGGGCCGTGGTCCCGGGTGCATGTTGATTTCGCGGGCCCGTTCAGAGGCACCCTGTTCCCCCTCGTAGTGGACGCCTTCTCCAGGTGGTTGGAGGTTATCCCAGTCACGAGCACCTCCTCGGCCCAGACCATTAGGCATTTGCGGAGGCTCTTTTCCACGTTCGGCATACCCGACACATTAATTAGCGACAACGCTAGTTGCTTCACGTCCTCCGAGTTTAGGGCTTTCATGGAGATCAACGCCGTTCGGCACATCACCTCCGCCCCGTTTCACCCGGCCACCAATGGCCAAGTAGAGCGCCTCGTCCGCACCACGAAGGACGCGTTGCGGCGCATGGGCCCCGGGGACCTGAACCTGCAAGTGTGCCAGTTTCTGCTAGGGTACAGGGTGACCCCGTTGGCGTCTGGATACTCCCCCGCAGAACTCTTAATGCGTAGGAAACTGACCACCATCCTTACTAGGCTAGACCCCACGAGAGTAGAGGACAAAGGAAGGAACATCGGGCTAGAGGCTACAAAGAGTTTCAGTGTAGGCGCCCCCGTGCATTGCAGGAACTACGCCAGCACGGGCCCAGCCTGGGTACCGGGCGTAGTTGTGGAGCAAACCGGCCCCGTGTCGTACCGCGTGGAAACCAGCACAGGGCTCCTGTGGAGGTGGCACGCGGACCAGCTCCGACGCAGGGTCTCCGATGAGCAGGGCACAGACCAAATTGAGGAAAAATCAGCGTTAGGGTTCTCCCCCACCCGTTCAGCCCAAGGGGGAGGGAAAGGGGTCCGCCGGTCCCCACCAAGGGGGGAGGGGGATATTCTCGTAGATATCCTAGGGGATCTTTCTGAGGAGGAGGAGGAACCCGACCCCATACATATCTCGCGGAATGTCCCCACAAATGCGGATACCCCTACTAAGTTAGATTTTGATTTTCAGGACCGGGGGGTTTTTTCGGAGCGGTCCCCCACCCGTCCAAGCGAGAAGAGGGGTTTTTCGTTAGCCCCGACTGCCCCCGGTCTGCCCACAATGGAGTTTTTCCCTTCCCCTAAGGCCGCCAGACAGCGTCAAGCCACTAACAAGTCTCCCTCTCCCATTTCAGGACAAGGGACCAGGGAACAAAGAAGCAGTAGCGCCCCCGGGGGGGGTCAGCCCTCTTCACGGCCCAAACGCGCATGCAACAAGCCATCTTGGCTGAGAGACTTCGTCTCATCCTAGGGGGGAGGGATGTTGTGTTCTGTAAAGCTGTGCCTTTAACAATGTACCTTTGCCATGTGTTAACAATGTAACCTTTCTGTGTGCAACATTATAACCATCAGCTGTATCAATGTAAACCTGATAAGGGGACGTGAGCTAGTGACCACTAGATGGCAATAGCGAGCGTCCAGCTCTCATGGCTCAGATTCACCTGGTTCAGCAGCGCGGGAAGATTCCCCGCCACCTCTTCACCTGGTCAAGAAGGGCGTGACCTTCTACGACGTCACGCAGGCAGCAACCAATGGTCTGTTGACGAGCCACATTCAAATGTATAGCCAGCTGTATATATTGAGCTACTCATCCGCCATTACCACATGTTCCTCCGGATCATCATGCAATAAACCTGTGTTAAGCCAACCCTTCGTCTGTTTCATTGTCTTTGGTCCCTTACACTAAAAGCCCCAGGCCAGTATTGATGAAGCTGCTGCCCTCCATCAAGATGGATTCAAGTGGGATTTAATCCACTTGGGGACCATCACCCTTCCCTGTGGACTTCTGCACCATACCCGTCATGCACGGCTCTGGAAAATACGGGACCTGTGCAGAAGGTTTCTGCGCATACGCGCATGCACAGTGACTACTTTCCCCGCCGGTCAAATTACGGGTTGACGGCAGGAAAGTGAAGGAAGCATAGCAGAAATACAGGAAATCCCGGCCAATCTGGGATACTTGACTGGTATGTTCTGCACCCAATGCCATTAGTCCTCAGGGTGGTCAGGTTAATTAACCTCTGCCTGATACTCGGTGTTGATTCGCTGGCAGTAGGGTCTCCTCTGGCATTCTAGGAACTCAAAGATGTTTCCACCCCCTCTGTATCTAACCTTTGTGTAATTAAGCAGATTTATGTCGCTCTTTCTCAGTGTGCACATGTACAGGATGAGAGAGAGAAAGACTGTCGCCCAATATGGAGAACACTATCGAGGTGGATATTGCAGTATAGTATCTTGATGGGGGAAAAAAGACTTTGAAGCTTTGGTGCATTCAGGTCTTCTCTGAAACCACAGGGGTGTAGGAGATGCTCAGAGTTTTAGGTTGCATGTGACTTTTCATGGGTTGAATGTGCAGGAGCTCTACTTGTGGTGTATGTCACAGTGTGTGAAATTAAGAGATTAACGACGTAGCTGATGCTTTGCCTTCTGTCGTAAGAGAGCTTCATTTTGTAGAGATGAGCCACTACAGGAAGAGCACCCAATAAATAGAAGGGATTTTCTCCCCCGTATTCCCAACACCTCCTCTGTACATTCTGTGCAGTCTCCAGGCCAAGTAGGCTTGACGGAGGATGAACGGCCATGTATGGAATGAAGGCGGGAGTGACTAAAAGAATCCGGAAAGGAGAAAAACAACAGATAGGATTGGAGAGGATGCTGTTGAAAGTAACTAGCCTTTTTTCTAACAGAATTGGAAGAGATATCCTTTGCCTCTGAGCCTGCAGCCTCCATTTTGAAACTTGCTTTTAACAAAAGAGTCTAGCATGCAGTCTGGCCATGGTTCTTGGAACTTATAATTTTTTTCTGCATCACCCTCAGCGCTCTGGTGCCAAGCCTGAGGAAGCTGAAATGCATAATTGAAAGCTAAATTGTGTTTTTTATTTTTTTAGTTATCTGATAACTAAGCTTAACTAGTTAACCTGTCTGGTCCAGTTGCCCTGCTATGGTAATAGAGTAGACCACACTGCTAGCGACTCAATGCTGATTGTGAGGCGGCGGTTAACTAACCTGACAACCCTGCCTGAAGACTAGAGCCCTTGGGTCGTGATGTCCACAAGGAAGGGTGATGATGGTTCCCAAATGGAAGGGTGATGGTCCCCAGTTGAATCCGTCTTGATTCACCAATACCTGGGTGTCATACTGCGATGTGGAATACAAATGGAAGGCCACTGTATTATATTGCTCCCAGGACAATCTTCTATAACTGATCGCCATGGTGATAGTCAATATTCGGAATTGGATATGGCACTTGTATTGTACTGATTATATTATTATATTGTTAAATTTCTTATTTATATTTTGTACTGAAATGTATTTTTGCTTTTTGGCTTGTATGTGTATTCTATTTGGTGATATTGTATTTTGATCTGTATTTCTGTGTGTTTCTATATTTCTCCCCCCTCCTCCCCCTCCTCCCTTCCCTCCTCTCCCCCCCCTACTTTGACTTGCTTTGTATTTATTTAATTGTGTTGTTAACCGCTTTGAGTTGTCAGTAGACAAGAAAAGCGGTATATAAGCATACTAAATAAATAAATAAATAAATAAATAAATAAATAAATAAATAAGACGATAACTAAGCCTTACCTTCAGATTGCCCTACACTGAGTTAGACTACTAGTCTATGTTGCTCAGACTTGTTATAATGCTTGGGTGAACAGCATGCAGCCAATACATTGTGTATGGCTTCCTAGTGCCCAAATGCATCCCAGAACATGAAGCAACTCAAACATTTTAGTGTCTTAAAACATTTTGGAGTGAAATAGGCCCCATATGCCCTCTCAGAAACATGGATGCAGTTTTGCCATTTAAAGCAATCTCCCCAATTAAAAATGCATTTCTTTGTCACAAGCCTCTTCCAGTTAAAAACAGCATCTTTATAGGACATTTTGGATTTGTGTGTGTGTGTGTGGTGGTGAGGAGAGATGTGGCTATGATTTTCCAAATATGAGCATGTACAGCCCTGGGAACTATAGAGGGTATAGTATTGCAATATGAGGCAGGATTCTCTTCCTAGCTTGTCTGGATATGCTGGCTACCACTGAGCTATGCCTCATTTTCTCTGAGAGAAAGCAGAGAAGGAAACTACTAACCTGTTAGATACAGAAGTATAGGACCTTAATTGTAGGGTCTGGATATATAATTCACATGTATATATTGTGATTTATATAGTGGCAGTAATTTATTTGTTATTTCATAGTGTTGTGGTGGCTTAGTGGTTATGACACTCAACGTGATGCCTGGAAGGTCATTAGATCAGCAGTTTGAGACTCGAGTGCTGTGTGCGGCTGAGTTCTCGTTGTCTGTCCCAGTTCCTGCCAACCTAGCAGTTAGAAAGCAAGAAATTCCAAGTAGTCAAATAGGTACCTCTTTGGTGGGTAGGTAACAGCGTTCTGTGCGCTCCGGCATCTAGTCATGCCTGCCACATGACCACAGAAATGTCTGCAGACAGCACTAGCTCTTTGGCTATAAATAGAGATGAGCACCATACCCTAGAGTCGGACATGATTTGCTTTCGAGCAAGGGAGAACTTTATCTTTACCTTTTTTATAGTGTCATATGCAAGAGACAGGTCTGTGTCTGAAAGAGTTTATAGTATTTTTTCCTGGCATTTGATTCCTTCTAATATAGTTTAGAACAGGAGTGCCCAAACTTTTTGGTCCACGGGCCGATCACGTGGTTGAGTGAGCCGGTCACGTGGTTCCTCCCACTGGAAATAGAAGTAAAATGCACCCGTGCATGCACAAAACAGCCGTAAATGCACTCTTGGCTGTTGTAAATGCTTTTACGGCAGCCATTGGGTGCTTTATGGTAGTGTTTTGTGCATATGTGGGTGCGGGCGTGTTTAACCTCCGCTTCCGGGAGCGGTGAAGGCAGTGCGAGCCGGATTATTAGGTGCCACGGGCTGGCTCCGGCTCATGCGCTGTAGTTTGGGAACTCCTGCTTTAGAAGTAGTGGACTTTAGTTTTGCTGGGTATTCTTCTGGGCTTTCCCCTAGCATCCTGATACTTATCAACAGCTATAAAATACCTTAAGTAGTGCTCAGATGTATGCTAAAGAGTTAAGGCAAACGGTACCTTTTTGCCTTGAATCCAGGA
Source organism: Bradypodion pumilum (assembly GCA_035047305.1). Lineage (NCBI taxonomy): Eukaryota > Metazoa > Chordata > Lepidosauria > Squamata > Chamaeleonidae > Bradypodion > Bradypodion pumilum. The sequence continues at coordinate 28,869,758 of JAWDJD010000001.1, read as the reverse complement.
GTTTGAGCTCAATGCTGGAATCAACCTCAAGGTCTTTTTCACAGCAAATGGTCTTTTTTCATGAACTAATTATTACTAATGTTAGTTGACACTAATTGGTAAACAACTGTGGGTCAGAAATCCTTGGTGATCTGCTGCAAATCAAATCAGAGATCTACTGGCATGACCGAATCTGTCTTCTGCACACACCCCATTTCTTGGCTATAGATTCAAGAATGGTGGGGAGATAGTGTGAATCACTTGAGTATGTGCAGTTCTGTGATGGTACTCTAGGTGTTCTTGGACTTCAGTTCCCAGAAGGCCAAGTCTTTGTGTAAACTGAAGAACACCTGTAGTGCCAAGGTTCACCATCATTGGTGTAGGTATATGTGTGTCTGTGTGTATGGAGAATGCGGGGAAGGGACCTGAAGGTGATGCATTTATCAACTTTTCTGAGCCATGTGAACTCCAGATATTTTGGCCATCAACTCCCAACTTTCCAACTGGCTGTGGGATTGTGGGAGCTGAAGTCTAACACATCTGGAGGGCACAAGGTTCAGGATTACTGCATTGTGACAGCCAATTCTTTAATAGTTCTTTTCAGCTTGGCTTTAAAAGGGAATTGGTGTCTTCACAGGCTTGGCACTGGAACGTTCCCCCAATTCAGTAGCTTCTCGGGCCCGGCTCTCGGAAAATGAGGAAACAGTCATGGCTTGTTTTGAAAAGGCATGTGTGATTGCTCAAGTGTTCCTACAAGAACTTGACAAGGTAAATAGAATCCTACTTGAATTGCCCAAGCAAGGCTTCAACCACTTACTGTTTGTCTGATAGCTCGCTTGGTCCTCTGAGTATTATTTTCCTTTCCTATTTATCCAAACTTTTAAAATAACTTTCTTTTTGTCTGGATCTCTTGCTTATAACACCTGTGAATTTAAAGCAAGAACAGGACACATACACCCTGCATATGACCTTATGTCCCATGTTTCTTCTTCTGCCATATCTGAATCTGAATATTGGCAATCCTCATGGTGATCAGCTATGAAGACTGTCCTGAGATTATAATGCAGTGGCCTTTTATCTGCCTTCCACATTGCAGCATGACACTCCTCCCCCCGGTACCACTGATCCAGTTTCATGAGTCACTTTCTGGTCCTGAGCCCTTTTGGCACACAAAGTCCTCATTGTCCCAAGGACAGTATTGATGAAGCTGCTGCCCTCCGTCAAGATGGATTCAAGTGGGATTTTATCCACTTGGATACTGTCACCCTTCCCTGTGGACTTTGGCACACAAGGCCGTTAGTCCTCAGGGTTGTCAGGTTAGTTAATCGCCGCCTGTGAGATGTGGAGTATTAATGTGTGTGTGAGAGAGAGAGAGAGAGTGCGTGTGATCATCATTTGTGGATGGCTGTATGTCCTAGAGCAGTGATGGTGAACCCTGGCACTCCAGCTGTTCTTGAACTTCAATTCCCAGAAGCCCTGATCAGCAGGAATGTTGTCATGGGGTTCTGGTAATTTAAGTCCAAGAACAGCTGGAGTGCCAGGGTTCACCATTACTGTTCCAGTGACTGGTGGCTTAGTGGTTAAGATGCTGAACTTGACAACTGAAAGGTCAGAAGGTCAGCAGTTCAAGACCCAAGTGCTGCGTGACAGAGTGAGCTCCCACCTCTGTCCTACCTCCTGCCAACCTAACAGTTTGAAAGCAAGAAATCACAAGTAGATAAATAGGTACCGCTTCGGTGGGAAGGTAACAGTGTTCCTTGCACCCCAGCGTCTAGTCATGCCTGTCACATGACCACAGAAAGATCTGCAGACGCAGAGACAGCACCGCACCCTAGAGTCGGATATGACTGGTTTTCAAGCCCGGGTGACCTTTACTTTTATCTATATGTCCTATGTTTGGCTTAGGACATATAGGACAAACTGCATAGGCCTGTGCTGTAAAGTATTATTGGAAGCATGGGGAAGTTTCTAGATAAACACAGATATCTTGCTTTGGCTACCACTGTGAGAACAGTACAGAAACGGCCTAGAAGACTCATAAAGGAATGACAGTAATAATTTCGTAGAATTTTTCCTTTTTCTCTCTCTCATCCCATTATTCAAATGTTATCCATTTTGTATGAATAGAGGAACTGGCAATTTTAACTAGATGATAATTCCTTTTTTTCTGTAATAATTCCTATTTTTGTCTCTTCCCCCTACATTACTAGAACTCCATCAATGCGCATCCAAGAGGCATAAAAGGAGGTCATGCATCTGCTTCAGATTTTGAACTGCCTTACTTCTTGGAAGCTGCCCTACAGAGTGCCTATGTGGCTCATCTGAAAAGAGGGTAGGTCAGGGGTGCCCAAACATTTCAGGCCACTGGCCAGTCATGTGGTTCAGCGGCCGGTCACATGGTTCAGTGGGCCGGTCATGTGATTCCTCCCACCAGAAGTGGAAGTAAAATATGCCTTGCAATCTGTTTTGCAACAGATATGTTTTGCAACAGGATGAGATATATTTTAGGCTGCCATTTTTTCTGCTTAAACCAGGGGAGCCCAAACTATGGCCCGCAGGCTGGATCTGGCCCCTGGCGCCAATTCATCCAGCCCGTGCCACCCTCATCGCTCCTGGAAGTGGAAGCAAAGCGCGCCATGGGCGCATTTTGCTTCCGTTTCCAGGAGTGACGAGGATGGCACGGGTTGGATGAATTGGCGTCAGGGGCCGGATCCGGACCACGGGATGTAGTTTTGGTACCCCTGCGGTAGGTATTGAGAATCGGCTTGCCATCCCAAATCACTGATGTTGAATGTGGTTTTATGTAATGCTGGCTGAAATCCTGTTGTGCAGTTACACAGGCGGCATAATTTTTTTGGAAATAAATTGCTGGAAATTTCCAAACACAATTATCTATTGCATTCTGTGTAATTTATGGTGATTCTCATTTAAGTGTTACTCTGTTTACATAACTGCACAACAGGATTGCAGCTTCTATAATTTATTCAGTGCTCAGAAATACCAAGACATTTTGGAATTCTCGAAAGGCAAAAATGCATGTTGAAAATGATATTTTAGACAAATGATGAAAGTGGTTCCCCATACCGGTGTCGGGTGAACATAATATAGATTTTACATATGCTAGTAAGAAAATAATTAACAACCATAGTTTAGCAAAGAGTGATTAATGGTGAAAGGCTAACATATAAGAAATTATACATTACTTAATCACTTAATATAACAAACATAGAAGCAAGTAAAAGTGATTATGTATAAGTTTTGAATAGAAACTTTTAACTACTGAATTGAAGTTACGGATTGTTAACTGAGTTATACAGTAGAACCCCGTATAACTAATACATCACACAGCGGGGAAAACGTACAACGAAGGAAATTTGAAAAAAAACAAACAACTTGGTGCATTGTACAACGAAAATTTTCATTGTATGATGCATCCCAAACAGATTTTTGTTGTACGATTTTTCCCATAGGGATTTTGTACAGTGCATGCATCGTATATTGAAAAAATCATATAACGAAGTGCCCAGTAGAACCAATTATTTTTGTTATAATGGGGTTCTACTGTATATGTTTATTGTTTATGGTACAGTACTAACATTTTATTTCTATTATTCTGTTTATATCACCGTTTATATCTGTTTTTCTTGTTTAAAATCTATTTTATTTCATTTATTTATATTATAATGTTATAAAAATAAACAACAACAACAACAACAACAACAACAACAACAACAACAACAACAATAATAACAATAATAATAATAATAATAATAATAATAATAATAATAATAATAATAATAATAATAATAATAATAATAATAATAATAATAATAATAATAATAATAATAATAATAATAATAATAATAAAAAGAATTACCACCTTTTTTGGACACTCCTGAAATCCCCCAATCAGTGGTTAACTAGGAACTGTAGATAAAAAAGCAGCATTTCCAAGAAATGATGTTGTATTGAGCTTCCTTGGGTCTTCTTAGAAACATAGTAAGATGTGAGACCTGTGGATAAATAAATGAAATAAAATGGTATCACAGGCTTATGGTATCATGAGTTCTGGAGGTGCAGTGGTTAAACTGCTGTACTGTAGGCCAAACTGCTGCTGATATTGTGAGTTCGAACCTGACAGGCATCAAGGTTGACTCAGTCTTCCATCCTTTTGAGGTTGGTAAAATGAGTACCCAGCATGTTGGGGGCAAAATTCTAATTACCTTGTGAACTGCACAGAGAGTGCACTAAGTGCTATGGAGTGGTGTATAAGTGTAATTGCTATTGCTATTATGCCAGTATGTGACAGTGTTGTAGTGTTTGGCAAACAAAAGGGATGTTAAAGTACAGTAACACATAAACCTCAGATATATATTGAGTTAATACTGGAGGGAAGCTACAATAGAAGAAACAGAAGAAATACTGTCCTGTAATGGGTCCAGGTGCATTTATGTGTCTGAATACTCCTCTCACTACTTGGGAGCTCTGATTAAAGGATTCATATAAACATTTCCACACTGTATGTCAATCTTTTGTTCCGTTCAACTCATCTGTCAGTTTATTGTGCAGAAGATTTCCACCTTGTTCTCTATTTAACTCATATAGAGGCATAGGTTAATCATTAACCCAAGTGTCAGTTTGTGACCCTGAATTATAAGAAGGCTCAAATGTAATTTCTCAGTCGCTTGGACGCAGGTTTTCCCATCATGGTGCCTATAACCATAGACAGTTTAGATTATAGTTCCCATCAATCCATAACCATGCTAAGTGGGATGATAGGAGACATTGACCACAACATTTGGTAGTCACTTTATTGGGAAAGTCTGTTAATAGAAATCTTTTTAAAATTTGATTTATGTTCAAAGATCAATGTAGGTTACGGAGAAGATAAGTTGAGTTGAACTTGTTTCTTTGTCTGCCACAAGGGGGCAAATGTGTGTCTCATAATAAAGTGTACATACAGTGCTGTATATCAAACAATTTTGAAACTGGGGAGTGACATTTAATCATGCTCTTTATGATTGTGTGAATTCTGGAAATGAACAGCTTAGAAAAATTCTCTTGTTATAAGTCTTCAGCTTGAAAGTACAGTATACAGAATTCCTCTTACCAGACAGACTGTAGGCTGGAGGACAAATTTTTCCAGGCTATGATATACTTTCCAAGTGAACTGTGGCATGTAAACAAACTGCTTACACCTCTGTTTCCCTGTATATAGTCACTTTAGAAAGGCTACTCTACATGTAATGTAAACCTGAGCTTGGATGGGGAGGAAATACACTAACTGTGCTGGCTGGAGGATTCTGGGGATTATAGACTCGATCCATAACTTTTCCAAGCTCTGATTCAGAGGGGTTGTGATAGCCTTTGTAAGAGGCAGAATTTGCCAAGGCCTAGGACAGAATTATTTCCCCCCCAAATCCAAAATTCTCCCAAGAAAATTTTGTGTCCCCATCATCTTTGCATGGTGTTCTTGAGTATATACACTTTTACACAAGGATGGTCTAACAATAGCATATACTATCGGCCTCTGACCCAAACTCTTGAGGGAGACTGGCAGTTGGAGAATGTTGTAAAGGAGGCATCCAAGAAGGGAAGCCTGGTTATAATGGGGGACTTCAATTACCCTCACATAGACTGGGTGAACTGTTGTTTGGCACATGATAAAGAGATAAAGTTCCTAGATATGCTAAATGATTGTTCCCTGGGACAGATGGTTGAAGACCCAACTAGAGGTACAAGAATCCTTGACTTGATCCTGAGTAATACTCAGGATCTGGTGTAAGATGTTAATGTGACTGATCCAATAGGGAACAGTGACCACAACTCAATTATGTTTAACTTGATCATGGACTATAAGTCACTGATAAAATCTAACACAGAGACCTTAAATTTTCAAAAAGGAAATTTCCCAAAGATGTGGAAACTAGTAAAAAAGAAGCTGAAAGGGAAAATTGAGAGAGTCCAAATACTCCAAGAGGCATGGAGGCTGTTTACAAAAACAATAACAGAGGCCCAATTGGAATGCATACCCAAAAGGAAAAAGGGCACTGCCAGGTCCAAGAGGACTCCGATGTGGCTTACAGGAGTTGTTCGGGAAGTGATCAAGAGCAAGAAAAGCTCATTTAGAAGATGGAAGGCTTGTCCGAATGAGGACAGCAGGCAGAAACATAAATTCTGGCAGAACAAATGCAAGGCAACAATCAGGAAAGCAAAGCAAGACTTTGAGGAGCGTATAGCTAAAAATACTCAGAGAAATAACAAAGACTTCTTTAAGTACATTAGAAGTAAGAACCCAACTAGGAAGGCCATTGGACCATTAGATGACAATGGAAAGCAAGGGGTTATTAAAGAGGAAACAGAGATTGCAGAGAGACTCAATGAATTCTTTGCTTCAGTATTCACTGAAGAAGACAGAGACCACATGCCCAAAACAGAGCCTATCTTCGTAGGGAGGGAAACCGAAGAATTAAGCCAGATAGAAATAACCAGGGAGGAGGTCCTTGCATGTCTTGTTAAGCTAAACACTAACAAATCACCAGGACCAGATGGCATCCATCCACGAGTTCTCAGGGAACTTAAAGATGAAATTGCTGATCTCCTAGCCAAAATATATAGTATTTCCCTCAAATCAGGCTTTGTGCCTGATGACTGGAAGGTAGCGAATGTAACACCAATTTTCAAAAAAGGATCCAGGGGTGATCCAGGAAATTACCGACTTGTCAGTTTGACATGTGTCCCAGGTAAAGTGATGGAAACCATCCTAAAAGATAGAATTAATAGGCACATAGAAGAGAAGGCGCTGCTAAAGGAGAGCAAACATGGCTTTTGCAAGGGCAAATCATGCCTCACTAATCTGTTGGATTTTTTTGAGAGTGTCAACAAGCATGTGGATAAGGGGGATCCAGTTGACATTGTTTATCTGGACTTTCAGAAGTCTTTTGACAAGGTCCCACACCAAAGGCTCTTGAATAAACTTACCAGTCATGGAATAAAGGGACAGGTCTTGTTCTGGATCAGCAACTGGCTAAGGGACAGGAAACAGAGGGTAGCACTAAATGGACACTTCTCCAAGTGGAGGGAAGTAAAGAGTGGGGTCCCCCAGGGTTCAGTACTGGGACCCCTGCTTTTCAACCTCCTCATAAATGATCTAGAGGTAGGAGTAAATAGCAAGGTAGCCAAATTTGCTGATGACACTAAATTATACAGGGTAGTGAAAACTGTGAGAGATTGTGAGGAGCTCCAGAGGGACCTCTTGACACTGGGGGAGTGAGCAAAACAGTGGCAAATGAGCTTCAACATTAGTAAGTGCAGAGTGATGCATGTTGGGGCAAAAAAACCCAATTACATTTATAAACTGATGGGATCTGAACTCTCTGCGACAAACCAGGAAAGGGACCTTGGTGTCCTGGTGGACAACTCAATGAAGGTGTCAACCCAGTGTGCCTCAGCAGTGAAAAAAGCAAACTCAATGCTAGGGATCATTAGGAAGGGTATAGAAAATAAGTCAGCAAGTGTCATTTTGCCTCTTTATAAATCTATGGTGAGGCCCCATCTGGAATACTGTGTACAGTTCTGGTTGCCATACCTCCAGAAGGATATTATGGAGTTGGAGAAAGTGCAGAGGAGGGCAACCAGAATGATTAGGGGACTGGAACACCTTCCTTACCATCTTAAGCTGCAACGGTTGGGCCTTTTCACTCTTGAATGATGGCGTCTAAGAGGTGACCTGATTGAAGTTTATAAAATCATGCACGGTGTGGATAAAGTAGATAAGGAAAAACTGTTTTCCCTATCGCATAACACTAGAACTAGGGGACACTCGATGAAACTTTTGGGTACTAGTTCTCAAACAAATAAGAGAAAGTACTTTTTCACCCAGAGGATTACTGGTCTATGGAACTCCCTGCCAGAAGAAGTGGTGACAGCTGTCAGTCTTGACAGCTTTAAGAAAGGGTTAGACAAGTTCATGGAGGACAAGGGTATCAATGGCTATAATTATGGATACTTAAGGACAACCTCGGGGTTGGAGAGATAGGCAGGATATCTCTCAATGCCATTTCCAGGGAATCCTAAGCAGGTGAAGGCATCTCCTTGGGAATACCCTGAAGGAAATGGTGAGCCACTGTGTGAGACAGAATGCTGGACTGGATGGACTGTGGCCTGTTCCAGCAAGGCTGTTCTTATGTACAAATGAATTGCAATAATCTTTACAATTATCGAGAGGCAATGAATATATTTCCTTTTTAATATTTATTTAAGACTAGCAGAGGTTGCCCGGCGTCGCCGGGCTGTTTTAAATTATGTTGGAAGGTTAAATTGTGTTAATGTTTTAAAAAAATTGCTTAGTCTGTAATTTTAATTTTTAAAATGTTTATTTATGTAAATTTTTTTGGCTTGGCTGTTATTAACTGTGATCTGCTTTTTTTGATTTTTTTTAGGATTAATAAAAGAACAAAGTATGATATAATTTTTTCAAATTGTTTTATGTAAGCCAATAATGTTTTAGTTTTTTGAATTTTTTAAATTAGTTGTACCGTAGGTAATAATTTTAATAATGTAAAAGTAAATGTTTTTTACATTCATTGTTTTTAAAATGTGTTTAGATGTTTTGGGTTTTAATTTGAGTTAAAACTCAGCACAGGAGTTTTAAAAGTTTCTATTGTATTTTATTGACATATGTATGTGATTTGTGTTAAAGTGTGTTTTAGTGTAATTTTTTGACTTCTTTTTATTGGTGTGACCTTTTGTGTAAAATTGTGAATTGTGTTATGTTTTTGAATTGTTTTTACTATTGTGGCCAGCAGGTGGTGCTGGTAGGGGTTATTGTATTTTGACTGTTTTTTCTCTCCTGGCCTCTGGGTGGAGCTTCTTCTGGTAAGTAGTCTCTTTCTTTATTCATTTCTTTTCCGGTCCTCGTGGAGGTAGGACATCTTTTGGTAAGTTTCCTTGTTTTTTTTCTTTTGTGTGTGTGTATGTGGGGTGTGTGTGTGTATTGGAATTTGTATTTTTTGTCTGTTTGTTTTTGATTGTGTTTGTGTTTACTTCGTATTGTTTTTGGTGTTGTTTTTGTTTGTTTTTGTGTATTTTGGATGTTTTTGACTGTGTTTTTAGTAATATTTTAAAAATTATTTATTTATTTGGTGGTGGGGAGGGGGCGTGGTTGTTGAGGGTTAGGAAGGGTGGGCTAGGTGGTGGGGAGGGGTGTGTGGTCGTTGGGGGTTAGGAAGGGTGGGCTAGGTGGTGGGGAGGGGAGCATGGTTGGTGGGGGTTAGGAAGAGTGGGCTAGGTGGTGGGAAGGGGGGCGTTGTCGGTGGGGATTAGGAAGGGTCGGCTAGGTGGTGGGGAGGGGGGCTTTATTGTGTTATGGTGCTTTGATTGTGTGGAGTCGTGAAAGTAGATCGGGGTTTCCCCTTTAATATCAGTGGGTGGGGGGTTTGCGATCCCCCTCTCCGCTGGCTCCCCTGGGGTTGGGAGGTTTTGGGGGACAAAAGGGGTATGTCCCCCCCAACCCTTCTGGACCCAGGAGACCAGGGAGAGTGGATCGATTCCCCCCTCCAAATAAAAAAAACCTCAATTTTTAAAGAGAAGAAACCGCTTGGTTTCTTCTCTTTAAAAACAGAGTTTTTTTAAAGGAGGGGGTGGAATCGATCCACTCTCCCTGGTCTCCTGGGTCCAGAAGGGTTGGGGGGACATACCCCTTTTGTCCCCACAAACCTCCCAACCCTAGGGGAGCCAGCGGAGAGGGGGATCGCCACCCCCCACCTACTGATATTAAAGGGGAAAATCCAGTCGGGACCTTCAGGCGCCATTGGTGAGGGAAAGAAGGGCGGTTGGTGTTTGCGTGGCTGTGAGGCGGTGAGTCTTTTTTAAAAAAATTCGGGCGCCGGCGTGCAGGACTCTGGGGCTTGTAGTTATGGGTTTATGATTTGTGGTTGTGGTGCATTTTTTTCTGCGGCTTGATTTTGATTGGCCGCAGCGCATTTCTCAATGTTCTTTGTGGTCGCGCCTCTCAGCCTGATTGGCTGTGGCGCGGCGTGGCGCAAAGAACTTTGGGAAATGAAGTTGTTTCCCTTTTTTCACGTTTGTGCGGCTGTTGCCCCACTGCTGGTTTTCTCAATGCTTCGTTGACCTGCGGACCCAGTTCGGCCATATGCACGAATGGTGGGTGCGGGTCATAGGGCGAGGCTTAGGAACCTATAGCAAGTTCCAACGGTTAACCCTTGGTTTTATAGGTTAAGATGAGTGAATATGAGTAAAAAAATGCTTCAAAACAAGGTCTTTTATAAATGACAAGAACAGTGTCAAAGGACACTTATTGCTTAACAGATTAAGCATGAGAAAATATGTGGTAACATGAATTTATAGTGTAATTATTGTCTTAGGACATAAGAACAGTCTTGCTGGAACAGGCCACAGCCCATCCAGTCCAGCATTCTGTCTCACACAGTGGCTCACCATTTGCTTCAGGGTATTCCCAAGCAGATGCCTTCACCTGCTTAGGATTCCCTGGAAGTGGCATTGAGAGATATCCTGCCTATCTCTCTAACCCGGAGGTTGTCCTTAGGAATCCATAATTATAGCCATTGATACCCTTGTCCTCCATGAACTTGTCTAATCCTTTCTTAAAGCTGTCAACACTGACAGCTGTCACCACCAAGCATATCACCTCCAAACATATTATCTTTACAGTATTACAGTAATACCTCATACAAAGTCCGCTTCATACAACATCGAATTCATACAACATCGCCTAATTCCTTGAAAAAAATTGCCTCATACAAAGTATGAGCCATTGGGGTTTTTCCCTAGGATGGTTTGTCCCCTAAAATCCGGGTTGTTTTACATGTTTTTGTAATGTATTTAGCTTTTAGACAATGATTTCTTAAAGTTCTGTCAGTTTCCTGTCTGTTTCCTTGACTTTGCCCTAAAGTCTGTGCTGTTACAGTAAAATGTATCTCTATGGAAACGACGTTGTACGAGGCATCGCGGCAAGGATTTGGACGTTGTATGGGGCATTGCAGCTAGGATTTTGCATGCCTCATACAAAGTCCAAATCCGTATAAAGTCCAAACTTGTGGAACCAAGTTTGGAAGTTGTATGAGGTACCACTTCTTCTGGCAGGGAGTTCCATAGACCAGTGATCCTCTGGGTGAAAAAGTACTTTCTCTTATTTGTTTGAGAGCTAGTACCCAAAAGTTTCATGGAGTGCCCCCTAGTTCTAGTGTTATGCGATAGGGAAAACAGTTTTTCCTTATCTACTTTGTCCACACCGCGCATGATTTTATAAACGTCAATCAGGTCTTGATCTCTATAGCATTAACATACCACCCGAATGGGCAGTATAGAAATACAATAAATAAATAAATAACTTATACATGGCATGTGGCTGAAATTTGGAGGCATTGTTTACAACGTTTTAAGTGAGAATGTAAAATGCTTATCTTGTATATCTGGCTTTATGAATTCTACAACACAACATGACTTGTGGGTTACTAAAATGTCCCACCTCCCTGAATGAGGTTACAAGTGAAGGGGAACTCACCATCTCCCTAGGCCTGTGATGGCAAACCTTTTAGAAACTGAGTGTCCAAACTGCAACCTAAAACCCACTATGTGCTGGTGGGGAGGAAGGAAGCACTCCCATTGGGCTGCTGGGTAGAGGGACGGGGCAAACTCTGTGCTGGGGCATGCCCACAGAAAGGGCTCTGTGTGCCCTGTCTGGCATGCATGCCATAGGTTTGCCACCACTGACCTAGGCAGACAACTACTACTGTTACGAACGTTCTCTTGATTTTTTTTGCAGCATTCTACACATTTTTTTGTACTTTATACCATAAGCAGCAATCTATGAAGGCTTATGTTAATAAAATTGGCCTGTAGAATACTTTGAATATGAGAAAAAGAAGTTAAAGACATTGTATAACTCGGGAGTTCTCAACCTTTTAAAGTCCCGGGCCGGGTTATGCTCCCTCAGACAGTTGAGCAGGCTGGACTGGTAGTTTCCTTGCAGTAAAATGCATTTGTGACAGCTATGGACATGTTTATAGCTGTTTCCACCACTTCCGCCAGCAGCGGCGGGAGCAAGGGCGGTGGGCCACATGAAAATGGCACCATGGGCTGGATTCGGCCCACGGGCCATAGTTTGAGAACCCCTGACATAACTCATAGTATTACTGCTTTTGTCATTGCATTTATAAAAAGCCTTCCTCTAAGCAGTTTAAGTACTTGGAGGAAACCTGTTTATAAATGGAATAATAATGATGCCCTCCCAAGGATGAGATGGCTAGATGGCATTGTGGACACAATGGGCACAGAGCTGGGAGGGCTGAGGGGGATGGTGGAGGACAGAGGCGCCTGGAGAGCAATGGTCCATGGGGTCGCAAAGGGTCGGAACCGACTGTGCGACTGAACAACAACAACAACAACAACCCAACATATATGGTTTATGCTCACAGCAATCCTAGGAAGTAGAAGAGATGGAAAGTAGTGATTGCTCCAAGGTCACACTGTGGTGTTTTATGGCCAACTGGAGATTGGAACGCAAATCTCCAGACTCCGAGGCTTTGGTATACTAAGCACAAAGAGAAATGATGCTGTCATTTGATAAAGATTTAAAATACGATCCATAAAAAGCTTCCAGATGTCCCTTATGTTCGTCAGAGATCTTCTCATAGGTCACCATCTGGGATAAAATGTTTAAGAAGCTATCCTGTGAAGGTTTCATTGGCTTGTTTTATTACCGTTAGCTCAACGTGAGCATAATTGGACATTTTTTTTAACGTCAGAGATTTCTTTCCGCCCCCACTTTCATAGTGTGTTAACTCACAATCAAATCAATCTTGGCATATCTTGTCTTTCCTTTCCTTTTAGCAATATTGTTAAAGGAATAAGAAACCTTCGAGAACTGTTAAGGACCATGGAAACTAAGGGAACTCAGAGCTTCCGAATGGTAAGGACAGTTTATTAGAAGACGTAACAGTTCTTCTTTTGGCAGGTGGGAAGAAAATAGGTTGTGAGGGATATATTGTGTGTATGTATAAATTCTTAATAATGTCTATAATGGAGCTGACGATAGCCCTGCAATTCTTTATTAACTAGATCAAGTAGAGGTTATGAAAATACTCTTAACAGCATTTAGGGTTTATTTATGTATTTATTTATTCAATTTGTACAGCCGCCCCAATCGACATGCGACTCTGGGCGGTGTACATAAAATTCCCAACGTTTAAATTATAGAAACCCTTAAAATTCCTAAAAACACTGAAAAACTACCTCCCACCTGCATCAATTAAAAATCTAGTTAAAGACTATTAAAATTGTGAGTGATCCTCCTCTAAATGAGCCAGTGGGGTGGTGGTGGTGGTGGTGGTTGCTCCCTCTCTACCTCCCCACACCTGCCCTGCCAGGCAGGTTTTCAGCTCTTTCCTGAAGGGCAGCAGCTCTGTCTGGAGACGCAGTTCAACTGGCAGGAGGTTCCATAGGGCTGGAGCGGATACCGAAAAGGCTCTTCTTCTCGTGCTAGAGAGGCGAGCCTCTCTAGGAAATAGTATTTTTAAAGAGCCCCTCCGGTCTGCTCTAGTGGGACGGGTAGATATCCTTGGGGTGATGCTGTCTCTTAAGTATCCTGGCCCACTACCATGTAGGGCTTTAAAGGTAATTACCAGCACCTTGAATTGCACCCGGAGGCACACTGGCAACTATTACATCTCCCATAGTATGGGTGAGGCATGGGCATAACGACCGCACCCCATTACTACACAGACAGCCGCATTCTGAACCATCTGCAGCCTCTGAATGGTTATCAAGGGTAGCCCCATGTAGAGCGCATTACAATAATCCAGTCTGGAGGTGACCAGAGCATGTGTGACCATAAACAGGAGTCCCGGTCCAGGAGATTAAATGGATTAAATGCCTTTATGTTTGTCTGTTTTGCAGTGTAGAGTTTCTGCTCAGGGGTGGGGAACCTGCAGCCTTAAGCCCTTCTAGGTCCATAAATGTGGCCATGATTTTAATTTTTTTTTGAAATTATTAAGTACATAGTAGTTAGATTTTTTTTACAAAATAATGTACATTTTTAGTACATCTAATTAAAGTTTCTTGAATATGGCCTTATTTGATTACAGCTAATCTAATGCAGCCTTCAGAGCTTGGAGATGCTAATTTTTGGACTATAACTTCCAGAAAAACTCCAGCCAGTAGGGGATTTTGGAGACTGTAGTCCAATGCCATTTCCAGGGAATGTTTTTTGTGGTTTTTTAAAGTATGTGAGCCTCCCTGAGTCAGGTTCCCGCTGAGTGGGCGGCAAACAAATTGAAATATTAAATTATATTAAATATTAACTTAAATTATTAAACTAAATTAAAAGAGCAACATTTTTGAGCTCTGCTCTCTTTAGCAGTTTTATTTTCAATCCAGCTTAATAGTGCTGGTTTGCTCTGAGCAGTAGATTGCCATATTTCTCTTTGGTATAGCTATCATAATTGAGGCTATTGAAAAATAGTGCAAATGCAAGAGCAATTGTGCAGACTATTTTTGTATTTTGTCTGCATCTATCACGTGTCCTGTTGCACAATTGAATGTGCATCCATTGGTGCAACCTGAGCATATCGGTGTGCAATGAATTACTAAAAAGATTGCATAGGCTGCTTGCATGGTTTCCAGTTTACACTGCATCATACCACCAGCATTCTTCTTATTACTGTTTATTTCTCTAATAAAAGCATTTGCATGGGAACCTTTCTAAGTCAGTGTCATAAAAGACTGTGTGTTGTCTTTCAGGAGACTCAATGACAAAGCAAGATGTAGATCACAGTGCAAACTTGAATTTTTTTGTTGTTTGTTGTTCAGTCACACAGTCGAGTCAGACCCTTTGCAACCCCATGGACCACTGCACGCCAGGCTCCTCTGTCATCTGCCATCCTCCATAGCCTGTCCAGATCTATACCCACTGTGTCAATGATGTCATCTAGTCATCTCATCCTCTGCCACCCCCTTCTCCTTTTTCCTTTGATCTTTCCCAGCATCAGAGCCTTCTCCAGTGAGTCCTCTCTTCTCATTTGGTGGCCAAAGTACTTGAGCTTCAGCTTCAGTATTTGTCCTTCCAAGGAGCAGTCAGGGTTGATTTCCTTTAGGATTGACTGATTTGATCTCCTTGCAGTCTAGGGGACTCTCAAGAGTCTCCTCCAGCACCACAGTTCAAAGGTGTCTATTCTTCTGCACTGGGCCTTCCTTATGGTCCAGTTCTCGCAGCCATACATTACTACTGGGAAGACCATTGCTTTGACTATGTGGACTTTTGTTGGCAGGGTGATGTCTCTACTTTTTATTATGTCGCCTAGGTTTCTCATAGCTTGGCTCTCAAGCTGGTCGGGGGTCCAGCAGTGGCGGTGGTACAGATTTTATCAACCTCTGCCTCCCGCAGCTGCAGTCCATACATAATCGGCGTGTGTAATAAGACAATTACAAAAATGTAACAAAAAAGTTACAAAACAGCTATAGTCACTTCCCTCCGAGCGGGTGACAGGCCGGGGGTCCTTTTCCCGGCCCTAGAGCGAGGGGCCCGGGAATCAACTGGGCGGCAGTGTCCGGTCGCCTTCAGAAGCCGGCGGCTTTTCTTCTTCCCAGCACCAAAGGGAGGGGCCTGGGAATCAGCTGGGCAGCGGTGTCCACCCGCCCGCAAGAGCCGGCAGCTTTTCTTCTCCCCGGCCTTGAAAGGAGGGGCCCGGGAATAAGATGGGCAGCGGTGTCCGCCCACCTGCAAGAGCCAGCGGCTTTTCTTCTCCCCGGCCCCGAAGGGAGGACCTTGGGAATATCCCGTCCCAACTGTTGCTTCTTGGCTCACATACAGATTTCTCAGAAGACAGATGAGGTGGTCTGGTACTCCCATCTATTTAAGGACTTGCCACAGTTTATTGTGATCCACACAATCATATCATGGCCATTTTTGCTTGATACATTCACTTGATTTCACCAATTTTCTTGAAGAGATCACGAGTCCTTCCCCTTTTGTTGTTTTCCTCTATTACTTTGCACTGTTCGTTTAAGAAGACCTTCTTATCTCTCCTTGCTGTTCTCTGGAATTCTGCATTCAGTTGAGTGAAGCTTTTTCTTTCACCTTTGCATTTCGCCTTCCTTCATTCTTCAGCTATTTGAAGAGCCTCATCAGACAATCACTTGAATTTTTACTAGAGAGTAAATCTTAAGGAGAATTGCTTCTCTGCAAGCACGTGTAGGGTGTTTGTCTCTTTGTTAAATTTCTATCCCAGCTTTGCTTCAGTAAGATCAGGGCAATGTATAAGAACATAAGAACAGCCTTGCTGGAACAGCCCATCCAGTGCAGCATTCTGTCTCACACAGTGGCTCACCATTTGCTTCAGGGTATTCCCAAGCAGATGCCTTCACCTGCTTAGGATTCCCTGGAAATGGCATTGAGAGATATCCTGCCTATCTCTCCGACCCAGAGGTTGTCCTTAGGTATCCATAATTATAGCCATTGATACCCTTGCCCTCCATTAACTCGTCTAATCCTTTCTTAAAGCTGTCAAGACTGACAGCTGTCACCACCAAACATATCACCTCCAAACATATTATATTTACAGTATTACAGTATATTTGTTTGCATTACTTCACCTGCTCAGATGTGATTCAACCTAGTGCTGTGAGCATGCTGATTGTGTCCTGTCTTGTCACATTCTTCATAGTTATGGTCCTCCATCTGAAGAGGAAAAATTCTCCTGAGGGTTAGGCTCTAGACATGAGTCAGAATGCAGATTTTCAGAGTTCTTGTTCATATGCTGTGAAAAACTAGCCATGGAGTCAGGCGAAATTAAGTATTAGGCAGTATTTTCTAAGCATATTTACAGCACCGATTTGAATAAGGCCTGAAAAGGAGAACATTTCTAAATTTGCTCCTCTGAAACATAGAGGCTTGAGAAGGTGCCTGGCCTCCCAACACAAACAGTGCCTGCTCCCTTTTTATGATATTCATGCTTGAATTACAAGTTGGTTTAATCATTCTTTGAACAAAACATTGATTCAGAAATGCATTATAGAGTTAAAGAATTATAGAGTTAAAGAATAAATGTGTGGTTGATGTGTCCAAATTAGAAGAGCAGTCCATTGTAGCCTCTTGCACCATATTTTACTGGCTTATAGAAGATGGACATCTAATAATAGGCTCAAACTAAAGGAAGCCTGGTAAGGCTGAATATCAGAGGGCGGGGGGGGGGACATCTTAACGGTTAGAGCAGTACGACAGAGCAACCAAACGCCTTGAAAGGTAGGGAGCACTCCAGCACTGGAAGCATTCAAGAGAGAAATAGATAGCCGTCTTGTCATATCTGCTTTGATTCGGATTCCTGCATTAAGCAGGGGGTTGGACTCAATGGACTAAAAGGCCCCTTCCAATTCAGTTATTCTATGATTCTATGGAGTTATCCATACTCTGAGGTTGAGTACAGTAAAACCCCGACTTATGGAGAAAAAAAACGGTTCCCTGGCCTATTTCGTAACTCAATTTTTTCGTAACTCGAGGCATCCATTAAAAATAAAATAAAAACGGAGATTTCCTACCTTCTGGCTGCTGCTTCTTTCTTTTCTTACACTTCCGGAGGTGTGGGGGAGTGGCTGGGAGTGATTTTTAGTGCACAAAATGGCGGCACCACCATTTTGGGCACTAAAAAACTGAATTTTCATAACCCAACAACAAGGTATTTCGTAACTCAGGGTTTTCTCATAGGTTTGGACCCCAGTTTACGAAAAAATCATTTTGTAAGTCAAAAAATTCATATCTCGAGGCATTTGTAAGTCGGGGTTTTACTGTGAATGTTTTTCAGGAATTCTTTAAAAATACCTTCTTGGGTTTTTTTATTTGTTCTTCTTTAGACAGCAGCTAAGCAGTTGGCAGAACTACTCCTTCATTCCCTAAGTGAAGATTGTTA
Organism: Bradypodion pumilum; assembly: GCA_035047305.1. Taxonomy (NCBI): domain Eukaryota; kingdom Metazoa; phylum Chordata; class Lepidosauria; order Squamata; family Chamaeleonidae; genus Bradypodion; species Bradypodion pumilum. Next base: position 28,851,837 of record JAWDJD010000001.1, on the reverse strand, counting down.
CTGGAGTCCTTTATCTGACCCTCTTCCTGAGTTTATGAACAAAGAGGATAATTCTTACATTTGCACTACTCTACGTCAGAAGCTGCAGCTACATACAGGCGATAAGTACGTATTGTTCTTTTGCACTATTTCATTCAAAGGAAAATAATAGTCTGAATGACCGCTGCCTAATATCAGTTATTCCACATTGACTGGAATAAGCAGAAGGATGCAAGAGGCAGTCTACCAATGCAACTGGACTCAAAAGACTGTATCAGGAAAGCATATATAAATGCTTGTATACAAATGCCAGAAACCTCCGGAACAAAATAGGGGAGCTGGAATACTTAGCAATAGATAAGAATATTGATATTATTAGTATCACTGAAACCTGGTGGACGGATGATAACCAATGGGATACAGTTATCCCAGGCTACAAACTGTACAGGAAGGATAGGAAGGGGCAAACGGGAGGTGGTGTAGCCTTGTATGTCAAAGAAGTGATAAAATCGTATGAATTGGAATATCTAGGTGATTTGGAGTCACCATTAGAAGCTCTGTGGGTAAGAGTACCAGGCCACAAGGATGGTATAACAGTAGGCATATACTATCGGCCTCCAACCCAAACTCTTGAGGGAGACTGGCAGTTGGAGAATGTTGTAAAGGAGGCATCCAAGAAGGGAAGCCTGGTTATAATGGGGGACTTCAATTACCCTCACATAGACTGGGTGAACTGTTGTTCAGCACATGATAAAGAGATAAAGTTCCTAGATATGCTAAATGATTGTTCCCTGGGACAGATGGTTGAAGACCCAACTAGAGGTACAAGAATCCTTGACTTGATCCTGAGTAATACTCAGGATCTGGTGCAAGATGTTAATGTGACTGATCCAATAGGGAACAGTGACCACAACTCAATTATGTTTAACTTGATCATAGACCGCAAGTCACTGATAAAATCTAACACAGAGACCTTAAATTTTCAAAAAGGAAATTTCCCAAAGATGAGGAAACTAGTAAAAAAGAAGCTGAAAGGGAAAATTGAGAGAGTCCAAACACTCCAAGAGGCATGGAGGCTGTTTACAAAAACAATAACAGAGGCCCAATTGGAATGCATACCCAAAAGGAAAAAGGGCACTGCCAGGTCCAAGAGGACTCCAATGTGGCTTACAGGAGCTGTTCGGGAAGTGATCAAGAGCAAGAAAAGCTCATTTAGAAGATGGAAGGCTTGTCCGAATGAGGACAGCAGGCAGAAACATAAATTCTGGCAGAACAAATGCAAGGCAACAATCAGGAAAGCAAAGCAAGACTTTGAGGAGCGTATAGCTAAAAATACTCAGAGAAATAACAAAGACTTCTTTAAGTACATTAGAAGTAAGAACCCAACTAGGAAGGCCATTGGACCATTAGATGACAATGGAAAGCAAGGGGTTATTAAAGAGGAAACAGAGATTGCAGAGAGACTCAATGAATTCTTTGCTTCAGTATTCACTGAAGAAGACAGAGACCACATGCCCAAAACAGAGCCTATCTTCGTAGGGAGGGAAACCGAAGAATTAAGCCAGATAGAAATAACCAGGGAGGAGGTCCTTGCATGTCTTGTTAAACTAAACACTAACAAATCACCAGGACCAGATGGCATCCATCCACGAGTTCTCAGGGAACTTAAAGATGAAATTGCTGATCTCCTAGCCAAAATATATAATCTTTCCCTCAAATCAGGTTTTGTGCCTGATGACTGGAAGGTAGCGAATGTAACACCAATTTTCAAAAAAGATCCAGGGGAGAGATTCAGGAAATTACCGACCTGTCAGTTTGACATGTGTCCCAGGTAAACTGATGGAAACCATCCTAAAAGATAGAATTAATACGCACATAGAAGAGAAGGCGCTGCTAAAGGAGAGCCAACATGGCTTTTACAAGGGCAAATCATGGCTCACTAATCTGTTGGAATTTTTTTGAGAGTGTCAACAAGCATGTGGATAAGGGGGATCCAGTTGACATTGTTTATCTGGACTTTCAGAAGTCTTTTGACAAGGTCCCACACCAAAGGCTCTTGAATAAACTTACCAGTCATGGAATAAAGGGACAGGTCTTGTTCTGGATCAGCAACTGGCTAAGGGACAGGAAACAGAGGGTAGCACTAAATGGACACTTCTCCAAGTGGAGGGAAGTAAAGAGTGGGGTCCCCCAGGGTTCAGTACTGGAACCCCTGCTTTTCAACCTCCTCATAAATGATCTAGAGGTAGGAGTAAATAGCAAGGTAGCCAAATTTGCTGATGACACTAAATTATACAGGGTAGTGAAAACTGTGAGAGATTGTGAGGAGCTCCAGAGGGACCTCTTGACACTGGGGGAGTGAGCAAAACAGTGGCAAATGAGCTTCAACATTAGTAAGTGCAGAGTGATGCATGTTGGGGCAAAAAACCCCAATTACATTTATAAACTGATGGGATCTGAACTCTCTGTGACAAACCAGGAAAGGGACCTTGGTGTCCTGGTGGACAACTCAATGAAGGTGTCAACCCAGTGTGCCTCAGCAGTGAAAAAAGCAAACTCAATGCTAGGGATCATTAGGAAGGGTATAGAAAATAAGTCAGCAAGTGTCATTTTGCCTCTTTATAAATCTATGGTGAGGCCCCATCTGGAATACTGTGTACAGTTCTGGTCGCCATACCTCCAGAAGGATATTATGGAGTTGGAGAAAGTGCAGAGGAGGGCAACCAGAATGATTAGGGGACTGGAACACCTTCCTTACCATCTGAGGCTGCAACGGTTGGGCCTCTTCACTCTTGAACGACGACGTCTAAGAGGTGACCTGATTGAAGTTTATAAAATCATGCACGGTGTGGACAAAGTAGATAAGGAAAAACTGTTTTCCCTATCGCATAACACTAGAACTAGGGGACACTCCATGAAACTTTTGGGTACTAGTTCTCAAACAAATAAGAGAAAGTACTTTTTCACCCAGAGGATTACTGGTCTATGGAACTCCCTGCCAGAAGAAGTGGTGACAGCTGTTAGTCTTGACAGCTTTAAGAAAGTTCATGGAGGACAAGGGTATCAATGGCTATAATTATGGATACTTAAGGACAACCTCGGGGTTGGAGAGATAGGCAGGATATCTCTCAATGCCATTTCCAGGGAATCCTAAGCAGGTGAAGGCATCTGCTTGGGAATACCCTGAAGGAAATGGTGAGCCACTGTGTGAGACAGAATGCTGGACTGGATGGGCTGTGGCCTGTTCCAGCAAGGCTGTTCTTATGTTCTTATGACTGCTATCCTGTCTAATCATTGAATGGGTTGCTGTGATGTCATGGAATGTCTAGCAAGTGAAAAAACCTATCACAGGTTTTAGAGATTTTATTGTACACTGTAGGTGCTTTTTCTCGACATCACACTTCAGAATTTTGTGTTGAGACACTGCCTTTTTTCAGTGATGAGCCATTTAAACTATAGGACAAGTAGAAGATGAGGTCGACTTAGAGAAAACACACACAGGAATTTGTCTTAGGAAAACTTGTGTATTACTAATGATACTTGAAATGGGAAAGTTGCTAGTAAATAGCAAGGTTCATGTGGAGAAATGTCAGGCTGATTTTTCAGATGTTAAAAAGATCTTTGGCTGCCAGTTTCTGGACCCGAATCATTTGCTTTTAAAATAAAAATTCAGCCTGCTCTACTTCACATCTCCCGTCTGCCTCTTTATCTTTACCTATAAGAAGGGCCGTGGGCCGTTGGTGTCCAGCATGCACGCCTGCTCCTGTCCCTACTATCCCTAACCAAGCCGCCTACACTTACCTTACCACCCTTGGAGTATCGTCGCAAGGGTCCACCAGCTGCGAGTGGGGCAACCGCCCCACGAACATGTCCAGAAAAAAAACTACGCGGGCCAGCCTCCACTGCACCGTGCCACCCCTCAGCCAATCAGGCTGAAGGGCGTGAGTGTGTAGAACGCTGGGAAAGCCGGCACCCGCAGTTTTAAAAAAACCTGCCGAAGCACCGGCAAACAACTTCCCTGTGGAAGACTCTTCATCTCCCGGAGGAAAGCAATCCCCGCCATTCTGGTGAGCGAGGCTGCCGCTGGCCTTGCAGCAGCTTTGGCGGGGTTACGGGAAGGAGGGGTAGCCTCTCATCTACCTGTGGCCCCGGCAACGCCACCGCCGGCCTTCATCCACGGGACAACGGGAAGAAGAGGGACTCCACCTCCTCCATGATACCCCGACGAAGACGCAACAAGGACCCCGCCGGCCTCAAGGTAAGTTTTTTCCCTATTAACTGTTTTGAAAGTTATTCGAAACAGTTAATGGGAAAAGAAAAAAGGCAACAGGCAGCTATTCGTGAGGAGAGGTGAACCCCCAGGGAGAGCGCCTCCCCTGACGAAGCGTTGACTGCTGCCTTTGTTTTTTCCAAATTAACTGTTTTGAAGGTTCTTCGAAACAGTTAATGGGGAAAAAGGCCTCCCACCCCCACGGCAGGGAAAGTGGGATACGGAAAAAATCCGAATCCCACCTTCCCTGCTCTGCCCCCCCCCCCAACATCCCAGGCAGGGAAAGGGGGAAAACAACCTAACACCTCCCCCCTTCCCTCCTGACTCACCCGCACGCAGCCTCCTTAACGGCAGCCGCCTTTTTCTCTCTCTCTCCCTCTACCTCACTCTCTCTCTCACACACACACACCCTCTGCTGGACTGCTTCTGTCTCTCCCTCCCTCCCTCCCTCTCTCTCTCACACACACATACACACACACACCTATACTGGACTGCAAAAGTTAAACCTGCCCGGCTTGCTGGGCAAAATATGCTAGTTTTTTAATAAGTTAATAGCCCATAATTAAGAATATCAGCTCTCCCAGAGTGTCTTTCAGTGTAGTTAAAACATGTATACAATACAATATAAAATATATTTAAGTAATTTATGTGAAATATATTACCATTCCCTGCTAGATGAAAGCCTTGTTGTGGTTCAGGGGCTTGATTGGTCTAACTAGGCACTGTTGCCCATCTCTTGTCACTGATGTTAGGCTGGGATTAAAACTCACCAAAGCATCATCCGTTGGATCCCTTGGGCCAGGAAAAAGAGGAGGGCACACGTCATGTTCCGCCTAGCCAGCGGGTGACGTGATATCCAAATGGCTAAAAAACACATGCAAATGGACTTGATTTCTCAAGTCCATTTGCATGTGCACAATGTCATCACAGAGACACTCACCAATGCATGACTCCTTGCTGAATAATGACTCAAAGGTATCCAAGGTATGTTACCATATAAAATAACACAAGATAATTCTATGAACTCATGTGTTATCCAAAAGCTTCCTGGAATAAAAATGTCTTTACTCTCCTAAAAACCAACAGACAAGAGAGTTCCCAAGTAAAGGGTCTTCTCCTTGATACTTTGCTGCCTAGCTGTTCTTATTGACTGAGCAGGAAATAAGGCCTTGGAAACTGGTGGTAAAGCTTGAGTAGATTGTTATTAATACAAGTCCTTCTTCATATAAGTGAGTGCTGAGCCATTTCATGTTTTATAATTTTTTTTAAAAAGTAGAACCTAAAATCGGGCCAACAGGCCGATAGTTTAACTGTTACAAAATAGGTCAAATATGATGAGAATGCTTGAGATATAAATTGCTTAATTAACAAAGTGTTGTTTGCCCAGTCAGCTACCCTAATTCAAGTTATAGTTGAGTTTTCTTCTAAAACAGTATCTGTGGCTTTTAGCCATTCTGGTCAGATAAAAGTATTATTTAGCAGATTAATCATGCATGAGATGTTTTCACATTACCAGTCCTGTGGCAGTGAGGACTATGAGTACATGTATATTCAAAGTGTGTCTGTCTTGCAGTATCTACACCCCCCATGACAACGTAGAAGAATCTCTCCTCCTCCTCCTGATCAGTGAATCCATGGTAAGTTGAACAAGAATAATTGTAAAGAATAATATCAACATTGGCAGCAATGAGAATTATATCTGATATTTGTATGACAGAACTTCAAGACTCATTTTTGGCCTGTAAACTAGTTTCATTCTCTCAGTATCCTGCAGGTATAGGTAGAAATAAAGCAGCTGTTTTTAGGGCAAGTAAAATGGATGGTGTTTTTCTTTTCTTTCGTTCCTTTCCCAGAAGCATTTTTTGATGACAAGAGTACTGTTAGGTAATTTTAGTCTGTGGATTGAATGGTTTTATAGGTGTTATTCCTCTTTAGATGATAATGTATATAATTGTAGTTGCTTCAAAATATAGTGAACCAGCTCTGCTGTGCTTTCAGGGCTTCCTGTTTATTTTGGTGAGTTGAGCTCTGGATAGCCATACTCTTTATGATACCAGTTATTGTGAATGATTGATTTGAGCAAATATGTAGTAAACACTCTGGAAAATGTGGTAGAAAACTTTGAATTACTCTTAACATTGCTTAGGAACAGGGTTGTTGTTATTTTTTTTTGGGGGGGGGGGTTGGTGGCTGGTTGGCTGGTTAGTATGCTGCATTTCTTCCAATGAGGACTGAAGGCTTCACTCCCATGAGGACTGAAAGCTCACAGTCAGTTAAAACTGCACAATAATCACAGTTCAAAACAGTGTAAGATGTAAACAGTGTAAGAACATCTGTCAGTCCAACCAGAGCAGACCGGAGGAGCTCTCTACTTGTACTATCAGCTGGAGGGGCTCGTCTCTCTAGCACGAGAAGGAAGGCCTTTTCTGTGTCCGCACCAGCCCTATGGAACCTCCTGCCAGTGGAATTGCAGCTGCAGATGGAATTGCTGCCCTTTAGGAAAGAACTGAAAACCTGGCTGGTGGGGCAGGTGTGGGGCGCTGATGGAGGGGTGACCCCCGCCTGCTGGCTGGTTTAACAGTTGAGATCCTCTCTCTCTCTCTGTATATGTGCGGGTGGAGTTTTTAATGGGGTTTTATGTGTTTTAATGGGGTCTATGCGTTTTTAGTGGGTTTTTAACATTGTCTATTTCTGTAAGCCGCCCAGAGTCGTTGTCGAGTTGGGCGGCAATAGAAGTACGAATTAATAAATAATAAATTAATTAAATAACAATAAAAACACATTATAATATTAAAAACTGCAATTAAAAACACTTTTACAAACACTTTAAAAACAGTTTAAAAATCATTAAATTCCATAGATGCAGCATTCTTTAAAAACCCATTTACATTAAAAAAAAGTCTGCCTTGTTTGTAGCGATGTTGCCCAGAGTAATTGTACCATAAGCTGGTTGCTGTACAATATGAATTCATGAATTAATGAGCAGGTTGTGGCAAATAGTGCTTTATGTGTCTGTGAGTGTGTGTGAAAGATTTAGGGCTTTTTGGAAATAGTCATATTTAGCAGAATGATATTCATATAACTAAGGGCCAAATTAGACATGGCATGCTGAGCTAAGCTTTCCCGCTTGTAGAAAAAAAGACTCCCATCCCCCTCCGGTCCCTTGTCTTCAAGTCAGATCACATCTCCTTCTGTGTTTAATGCCAACAACACCTTAAAAATCCCGTCATCATCTTCCACATTACCTCTTGTCTAGTTTTCTCAAAGTTACCTGTTGTTTCAGCTTACTAAATTTCTTTTGTACCGTTGCCATTGTCTTATAATGTTGGGCAGAATTCTTTTTTGAGGCAACCATTCCAGTGGGTATGTGATTTCTCTCATATACTTTCTCTTCTTAAATGTATTTTTGAAAACAATTGAGTGCTTACAAGTCATCAAGGGCATATTTTGGGAGGGGAGGGACAATAATGAAACCCAGGAGATTAATAGTGTTCTTCCGCAGGGCCAGGCTGACCACCAGAGATTTCTTGCCTCAGTTACTTGACTTTGAGAGAGGGAGCCATTTGCTGCCCCACCTCAGGTAGCAAAATGTCTTGTATTGGCTTCAGAGCATTGCCCCAGAATCCTTTGCAATGTGTGGGAGCCCCATGCCAGATTTACAAATCCTCTCTATTAAATTTATTTATGGCATTTGCATCCCATCCAAAGGATGTCATGGCCATTGTTGTAAATCTTCCTAGCCTGCTCAATGATATCAGTGGGGAAAGGGAGGCTGAGAGAGTGTGGTTGGGTCTAGGCCAGTGGTGGCGAACCTATGGAATGCGTGCCCACAGAGGTGACACTCAGAGCCCTCTCTGTGGGCATGTGTGCCATTGTCCCAGCAGAGTTTGCTCCACCCCTCTGCCCAGTAGCCCAATGGGAGTGCTTCCTCCCTCCCCCAGCACAGAGTTTGCCCCACCCTCCTGCCCAGCAGCCTACTGGGAGCACTTCCTCCCCTCCTCCAGCACAGAGTACATCCTGTCGTGTTGTCACTTTGCGATAAATAAGTGGGTTTTAGGTTGCAATTTGGACACTCGGTCTCTAAAAGGCTTGCCATCACTGGCCTAGGCTGATCCACTGAACTTTACAATTGCTGAGAGTTTGAACACTAACACTGCAAGTGTAGCTACACTTGATGTGCAAATAGTTCCCTGAGAGTAGGAAGTTGGAAGGCAACTTGTTAATTGTAAGTTGTTGGTACTTGGGAAGGATGATTAGATGAATTGTAAGATGGATCCATATAACTAATTAAGATTTCCCTTGCTCGAAAGCCAGTTGTGTCACTCTAGGGCAGTGATGGCTAACCTTGGCACTCCAGGTGTTCTTGGGCTTCAATTCCCTTAAGCCCACATCAGCACTCTTGCTGATCAGGGCTTCTGGGAATTGAAGTTCAAAAACACCTGGCGTGCCAAGGTTAGCCATCACTGCTCTAGGGTGTAGTGCTCTTCTCTGTTTACAGCCAAAGAACCAGCACTGTCTGCATCTGTAGACATTTCTGTGTACATTTGGCAGGCTGGAGTGCATAGAACACTGTTACCTTTCCTGCCGAAGTGGTCCCTATTTATCTACTTGCAATTTCTTGCTTTCAAACAGCTAGGTTGGCAGGAGCTGAGACTGAGACAGGAGCTCACTCCATAATGCAGCACTCAGGTCTCGAATTGCTGACCTTCCGATCTTCCGGTTGCCAAAATCAGCATCATAACCACTAAGCCACTGCAGTCCCTTCCATAACTAATGAACTCAGTTGCATTTCTATCCCATCTTTCCTCCAATGGGTCAAAGACAGTTAATTAAGCACAGAGCTCTCTTCTTCCCCATTTGATCTTCACAACGGCCCTGTGAATTAGGCCATGCTGAGAGGGAGTGGTGTGATGAAGGTCATCCAGTGAATTTCATGGCTTTAGTGGGGACTAGAACGTAGCTGGATCTTACAAGACTTAGGCTAACACACTAACCATTATGCTATACTGTTTTCTTCTTTATGTCACTTTCTTAGGCGGCTTCTTGATAAAGCTAAATGCTAGGTACACATAGAGTAGGCGCTGTCCTTAAAACATCCTCAAGTTTGCTTAATTTGCAAACTTTTTCAGCAGTCTTTTTCGGCATTTTTTTCTCTAATGCTGCTTAATATGTGCAAGAGTTTTTTACAGAGTAAGAAGGAACATTTTTATGCCAGTGCTCATCTTTCATTCTCCTCTCTGGGGATTTTTTAAAGTCCTTTTGTTTCTATTTAGGAAATCCATTTGCTTTTCTTTATAGCAGTTCAAAGTACAGTTTGTAAACCTGTGACTGACTATTTTCTTGGCTGTGTTTTGTAAAAAATCATAGTAAAATAATGTGTTTATTGTAGTGTGTCATTTTCCTGTTATACTGTGGATTAACAAAATATTTTACGAGAGGCATAGGGTAATTTGGGCAGAGTTGGCTGCCTTTTTCAATTGTATTGGAAACCAGGGAGCCTGTAGCCAAAACATATAAACATTATGCCTAGTGACTAGCAAGAATTTAGAAATGATTAATTGCAGTCTTAATGAGTTAAGTGGACAGATGGGATTTGACCTTGAAAAGTAAAGGAAGAGCCCGTAGGAGATGTTGGAAGGAGAACTAGGAATACCTTCTAGAGAGCCTTTCCATCAACAAAACAGTAAGTTGTTCCTTTAGCTTTGTTGACTTTGTTGAATTACTTGGGTAGTGTACTGCTTTGAAGTACATATCTCAGAATCTCCTTGTCAACATTGCTAGTGGCGTGTGATGTGACTCAGTAGGGCACTTTGCTGGTTTCTTAAAAGCAAATTCATAACTGAGAAAGAAATACCTTTAAGCACTGTGCAAGCTGGGGGATTCTGGGAGTCGTAATTTAAACAAGAATATTTTCTCCTGAGTGGCTTTAAGTCATATATTGGCTGGATAGCTCAGTGAGTTAGGTACGATATCTGACTGTGGAGCCAGAGGTTGGGAATTCAGTTCCCCACAGTGCCTTCTGGGAGCGGAGCCAGACAGTGTAGTCATGGACAAGCTGAGAAGTCCTAGGGCAGTGATGGCGAACCTTTTGGAGACCGAGTGCCCAAACTGCAACCCCAAACCCACTTATTTATCGGAAAGTGCCAACACAGCAGCAGGGAAGGATGAAAACTCTCCCACTGGGTTGCTGGGCACAGGGGCGGGACAAACTGTGCTGGGGGGGGGAGGAAGTGCTCCCATTGGGCTGCTGGGCAGAGGGGTGGGGCGAACTCTGTGCTGGGGCGCCTGCACAGGTGCCCACAGAGAGGGCTCTGAGTGCCACCTCTGGCATGTGTGCCATAGGTTCGCCACCACTGTCCTAGGGCACCCCCAAAAGAAGGAAATGATGAACTACATCTGAGTATTCTCTACCTAGAAAACTTTGGAAAGGGTCAGCAGAAGTCAGCATTGACTTGATGACATGCAATTATTATTATATGGCACCACACAGCAGCTGGGCTGCTTCCAAAAGCCTTCAGCAAGCAATCTGTTCAGACATTTACAAGAGTGATCTGTTCCAGCTTAGCAGGTCTGGAAAAGAGAGAGAAAGAGTTGAGAATGGCATAGAGAGATACAGTATAAAGAGACAGACACAGGTGGAGAGAAAGAGGTAGAAAACAGGGTTGTTCAGCCAACTGCCAGCACGTGTTTTCCTGCTGGATGGCCTTCAAAGGAAGTTGACCCTTTGTAGAAAAAAGAGTTCCTCACCTTTGACTTAATGCAAGAGAAATGCATTCAACAAAAGGATGGGAAACAAGAGCTGTTTATAGAGAATTGGCTCTTTCAGGCATTGTAATCAATACTGCCCGGCTGGCCAGGTTATCCTGCTATGGTAATAGAGTAGACCCTACTGCCAGCGACTCAATGCGGAGTGTCAGGTAGCGGTTAACTAATGGTACAACCCTGAGGACCAAAGGCTTTGAGTGCCAAAGTCCACAGGAAAGGATGGTGGTCCCCAAGTGGATTAAATCCCACTTAAATCCATATTATTATTATTGTTGTTGTTGGTGGTGGTGGTGGTTTTTATATATATATAAAATGCCGCCCCTCGATTGCTCAACTCTGGGCGACTCACAGAACAGGTAAACATCACAAAATCATACAAGTCATAAATACAACAATATAAAATATCATCATAAAAAACATTGCAAAGGAAAAAAAACCTTCATTTGAAAGTCTATACATTTCAATTAACAAGTCCACGCCAATAAAGTAACCGTCTCCGCACAGATCATGCCACGCCACAGGCCGGACCCGGAGAATGGCAATGACAGCCGCAGCTGCTTTCCATCCCCCGGCCGATGGCAAGGGCCAGGGGGGCAGCGGCGAGGTCCTCCTGCATTGGGGTCACTGCGTCATTTATCCCTGACCGAAGGAGGGGCTTGAAGGACAGCGGCCGCAGCTTCATCAACTTTGACCTGGGGCTGATGAGGACTTTGTGTGCCAAAAGGACTCTGGACCAGAATGTGACTCGCGGAACTGGATCAGTGGTACGGGTGTCATGCTGCGATGCAGAAGGCAGATGAAAGGCTACTGCATTATATTCTCAGGACAGTCTTCATGGCTGATCACCATGATTCAGATACAGCAGCAGCAGCAGAAGAATCAATAGCACTTGTTTGTCATGCAATGCTCTGTAAAATAGAAGATTTTAAAAAGAGAATTGAGAAAGGCAGAGGTGCATGATAATCCCTCTTGCCGAATAAATCTGTTTCCTTATCGTGCAGGGCACTTAAAAACTTTCTGCATCAGTAACGCTACTGCACCATTTACTTGTGAAAAACAGCTGTGCTGAACAAATCTCCACACTTTTTTTTTTGAAAGCTGGTAATCAGCTTCACATCAGAGTCAGCTATTTTGAGCATTTGTCAGCGGGCCAGACAAGTAATTTTAAAAGGATGTCTTGTCATACATAAAATATTTGCATGAAATATTCACAGATAAAGTTTTCACATTACCCCAAGGTTTGGAGTGGCAAAACTGTATACAGTATAGAGCTTTTTACAAGAGAAACATTGCTCTGGTTTTTTTTTTAAAAAAGCAGTATGATAATACATTTGAGCAGAAAGCATGTAGCTTGATGACAGGGAACCACTGCTCAGATTTGCACCCATATGTGCTTTGCACATCCCAGCTCAATCACTCTTCTCACCACATTCATGTAGCAGATGATGGAAAAGTTAATTTTGGGGATAAACCTTGCCAGTGGTGGTGGTGGTAGTGGTGGTGGTGGTGGTGGTGGGAGCTGACTGGTCATTTACAATCAATTTCATGCCACCTGGGCTCTTTCTAAGGTCCCCAAAACCATTTCCCCCAATGGACATAATCTTAGTTTGCTGTTTTTGAATGGCTCTTTTGAACGACTGAGGGTCAGAGTCCCTAAATGTAAGACCAACATGCTGAAGTGAGGGCTGCTGGCAGACAACAATACGCTGTGTGAATGTGGAGAAATACAGAATATGGCTCATTTGCTGGTCTGCTTATTACTTGTACCAATGAGGATTCAAGTTTGGCCAATGACAGCCAAGAAGGTGGCTTCATTTTGCCAGTTTAAAGTCTGACCTGGAAATGAAATAAGAAGGTATTCAACTTGTAGCCCAACACATTTGGAGGGCATTAGATTGCGGTGGGTTGTGTGAGGGCATTAAAACACAGAGATCAATTACACCTCTGAGAACCAGAATGAAAATACTACTTTTTAATAAATGTTATTTTTTTCTCTTTAGCGCTCTCTCTCTAGTTTATACTGACTGCTGATAGTATGTTTTTAGATTAAATTGCCTCCAGAAATGTTCTTTCTCTGGCACACAGAGTAGCGGCTGCTACTCTCATCCGAGTGTACATTTCCCTCCCTAAAATTATTTTCAGAAAAAATGCCATTGGTGTGAATTTGTTTAAGGTGGATCCCAGCTTGCCATGAAGTCACCCACACACTGTGATCATGGAGCCATCTCCTGCGGCACGTATGAATTGAGATATGCAGGATTTAACACCAGGACTGCATTGGACTGCCACAGCCTTGAGGATATTAACAAGGTGTGCCTTTACAGCCAGTCCATCTGACATGGCCTCTCCCCACCTCCATGACCATTGGGAATCTGAATAGTGCAGTGGTTCCCCCTCCTCTCATTTTGCCATTGGGCCCAATATGATGGTTTCCAATGGCATTTCCGCCACACTCCCTCAAGTGGAGTAAAGTGTGAGAATCACTGTGACATGAGAATTGGAATGTTTGACTGAGCCTGGAGAAATTAAGAAGCTACTTTCCTAGCCATGAAGCACATACCTGTCAAGTTTTGGACATGAAAATAAGGGAATTTTTAGGCCACACCCCCTCCTCCCCAAAATCTAAGCACATCCAAGAGCCTAGAAGAAGAGGAGCCACAGAGGAATGTTGAGTTCCCCTGGTGAAGGAAGAACCACCCCATAGACACGACTGCTTCCCCTCACAGGGGAAAAAGGCAGCCAGCAAGCCAGGCTTACTGCAATAATTCTATTCTATATTTCCCCCTATTCTCCCCCTATTAGGCTGCATTTCAGATTTTAATCAGTTAATTGTCTACTGTCTTAGCGTTTTGTGCCTCAATTTCATTTTTTAAAACTCTGTATTTAAGAGAAAACCAAGCATGCTGTTTATATTGTATGCAAATATACTTGAAGCCATCTCTCCTGGGAAAGAGGGTGTTAAAGGGAAGTCAATGAGCCAATCGGCTTCAAGTATATTTGCATACAGCATAAACAGGATACTTCCCTGGTTTTCTCTTAAACACAGTTTTAAAAAATGAAATTGAGGCACAAAACGCTAAGACAGTAGACAATTAACTAATTAAAGTGTAAAAAACAGTTTCATGAAAAATCACCATAATATGAAATACAGTTGAATAGGGGGAAAATAGGGGGGGATTTAGAATAGAATTAGTACAGTAAGCCTGGTTTGCTGGCTGCCTTTTTCCCCATGAGAGGAAACAGTCAGGCTTATGGGGTGGTTCTTCTTCCACCAGGGGGAGCCCAACACTCCTCTGCTCTGGTATGAGCTGCACACCTCAAGAATAAAGATATAAAACAATAATATATGGGAGATTTACATGCCCCTGGATTTTTTTAAAAATATGGGAAATTATAAAAAAATATGTGATGGTGGGAAGAGGGGCTCTAAATTACTGGGTTTTCCCGGGCAAAACGGGATACTTGACAGCTATGGAAGCAGACTGGGAAACCTTAGACCTATTCTTCTTTGTTAGCCTGATTTATCTCGTAGACTTGTTATAAGGGAAAAAGAGGGGAGGAAACCGTGTATACTAGGAGTGCTCAAACTTTTTGGGCCGTGGGCCAGTCACATGGTTCAGGCCAGTCACGTGGTTCACTATGGCCTGAGGGCTGGATCCAGCCCCTGATGCCAATTCATCTGGCCCACGAAGCCCTCGTTGCTTCCGGAAATGAAAGTAAAATGAATTGGTGTCAGAGGCTGGATCCGGCCCTTGGGCCATAGTTTGGGCACCCCTGGTGTATACTGTCTTGAACTCATTGGAGAAAAGACAGAACACAAAATAACGAATAAACAATAAACCAAGTAACACACGTGTTTGCCCAATGCAAAAAACAGAACATTTTCTTCCCCAGTCCCATCTCACTTTTTTGCTTCTAATGTGGAAGAGAAAGCAGCAGCAGCAGCAGCAGCAGAAAGAGTCATTTGTACTTTTAAAAATAATCTGAAGCTTTCATTTTCCTGGATTTTGAGTTCATTTGAGAAATTGCTGCTCTTCTAGGGTTTTTAAAACTCTCCATAGTGACTAACTTGCTCAGGTGAGCAGAAATTAATTATTCTAGTCTTATAGTTGGTATTAAACATACCAGTGAAAGGTAATAACAACAAAAATAGAAAAAATTACTTCAGGGCAATCAGATACGGAGATGACAAATTGGGATTACATAACCCTCTTGCAAGATCTAGGGCAGTCTCTCCCAAACATGTGCCCTAGGTTTGTTGGGAGGGCAACAGGGAGTGGGTGGAAGAAGGATCTACTGCCCTTTAAATCAAAATTTGAAAAAGATGAGGCCCATTTTTTTGCCTGAGATCTTTATATTATTGCAAATGTTTCAAATGGTGCTATTTTTTGTGGCGGATGAAGCATGTGCAAAGTACATTTATTCAACTTAAGTCCAATCTATCTCCAGAGGAGTTTGGCAGGATCACCTACATAAAGGTTATCCAATTTCAGCCTCATGATAACCTAATGAGGTACTGTAGGTTAGGCCCTGGGATAATAGCTGGACAGAAATCTCTGCAATAAAACACCGTCCCTGCTCCCAGTAGTCCAAAACTGATAGTCCAATCTGCTACATCATGCGTATGGGCATGTTTTACTTCCACTTCCAGGAGTGACGAGGGAGGCGTTGCGCAGGCCGGATGAATCGCAGCAAACCCATTCGTGTAGATTCACGGGGGCTTGGGCTTCTGGGAATTGAAGTCCAAGAACATCTGGAGTGCCAAGGTTCACCATCACGGCTCTAGAGTGCAATGCTTATCTTTGTTTACAGCCAAAGAGCCAGTGCTGTCTGCATCTACAGACATTTCTGTAGTCATGTGGC
Organism: Bradypodion pumilum; assembly: GCA_035047305.1. Classification (NCBI taxonomy): domain Eukaryota; kingdom Metazoa; phylum Chordata; class Lepidosauria; order Squamata; family Chamaeleonidae; genus Bradypodion; species Bradypodion pumilum. Next base: position 28,835,960 of record JAWDJD010000001.1, on the reverse strand, counting down.
AGGCAGGACTAGGCACCGGAGTAGTTCCTCTTAAATTGATCTGTTGTCCAAGTTAGGATCCATTCGGGCTATTTTTATAGAATTGCTCAACAATGGTTGCTCTTTTTGGACTTGTTTGCAACTGCAGGATGCTAGGATGGGCATAGAACAGGAAAACCTTATGCAGTGGACCCTTGATTAACGATGCGTTTGAATAGCGTCATTTCCGCTTAACGACGTGTTGCCACTCACCACGTGACTATCCACACAATGACGAAAAACCATCGTTGTGCGGATAATGACAGCTTTTTGCTGCTAGATGGTGCAGCTGCCATTGAAAACCGCACAACGATGTTTCCTCTATAGTGACGCTACTTGGGGAACCAAGTAGCGTCGTTATTCGAGGGTCTACTGTATTTTAAAAAAATATTATTAATTATTCCAAACAAAACACACGCACAAACGTGAAACTAGGGAAGTTGTTCTACAGTCAGGCTGCTCTGAACTGCTTTGTACCACTAAGCATTACATCGGACGCAAATAATGTGCAGCACTGCTGTCAAAAAATACTGAGTCTTGAGCTTTGAGATCATAATATTTGACTGACAGTTTGGAGAATTGCATAATTTGCGTAGGGAGCATTCTAATTTTCATTCTAAGCTCCCCCATTTTTTCAACTCATAAGAAAAATCTGAAATGCCATTGGTGTTGTTGTGTTTTTAAAAGATTGTCTAAGTAGAGTTGCAGGCAGCTGAATTAATTGGGCACCTCATTTAAGCGTAACCCCAGGCCTTACAGTGCTCTGGCCCTGTAGGTTTTTGTCAACTCACATTCTGACAGTTCTGGAAGATAATTTGAAGGAATTGTCTCTGCAGATGAATCCTGCCTGCCTGAATTAACCTTCTCTGAATAAACATGCATGTTGGGACAATGCTAGCTTGCTTATGTGTATGTTTCATTGGTAAATACCTTTCTAAGCTGCACATGGTGCGCGCTGCTCATTACCACAAGATCTTACCTCCACACCCCATTTTCAATTTTCTGCCAGGCAAACCAGGATGCGGTAATTAGCCGTGCTCCAGACCAGAAAGATGACCGAGCTGTCAGTCTCCGGGATGCATCTCATGTTTACGATCTTCTAAGTATCACGTTGGGCAGAAGAGGGCAGTATGTCATGCTTTCTGAGGTACTCAGTCCTGGCTTGTCTTTGCTTTCCTGCTTCTAGTTCTTTCGCAGACACTAGCTTACTTATAATAGGAATGGGAAGGTTAACGGGTCCTTCCATGAATTGGAAAAATAGTAGCACACATGGGGAGACATATTCTGGGTAAATCCTCCTTTTCACAGAAAAAAAAATTCACTTATAATCTTCATCTCACTGTATCACTAGTCTTTTTCAGCAACTAATTTTAGCTGTCCCTGTATGGCCAGGTTATCCTGCTATGGTAATAGAGTTGACCATACTGCCAGCGACTCAATGCTGATCATCAGGCGGTGGTTAACTAACCTGACAACTCTGAGGACTAACGGCCTTGGATGGTGAAGCCAACAGGGAAAGATGATGGTCCCCAAATGGATTAAATCCCACTTGAATCCATCTTGATGGGGGCCACAGCTTCATCAATACTGCCCTGGGGCTGATGAGGATTTTGTGTACCAAAAGGTCTTAAGACCAGAAAGTGACTTGTGGGCATACCTGTCAAGTATCCCGTATTGGCCGGGATTTCCCGATTTTTAGCACTTGTTTCTCCCCTTTCCCGCCATCATCCCATATTTGAACAGCGGGGAAAGGGCTTACTGCACATGCACGGCACGGTGCGCATGCACAAATGGGTTACTGCACATGCTTGGCCACAGTGTGCATGCGCAAACGGGCTACTGCGCATGCTCGGCCACGATATGCATGCGGAAACAGGTTACTGCACATACACGTCCATGCATGTGCAGTAATTTCCCGTATTTTGTGGAGCCGTGCTTGACAGGTATGCTTGTGTGACTGGATCAGTGATACAGGTGCGACGCTGGGATGCAGAAGGCAAATGGAAGGCCACTGGCTTATATGGTTTCTAGGACAATCTTCATGGCTGACCACCATAATGATATCCAATATTTAGAATTGATATAACACTTGAAGAAGAAGAATTTTAGCTGTGCCTATTGTTAAACCACTGGCAATGCAGAAGTGGTTTATGTTCCCTTCTTCTAGGGGTACCCTGGGACTGTGCAGCTTGCCCATAACTACACAGGCTGGTTCTTCTCCTGAGAAGCACAGTGGGGAATTGAATTCCCAAACTCTGGTTCACAGCCAGATACCTAAACCACTGAGCTGTTCAGCCAAATCTATGCATACTACTCTTGAATTGACCAGTAGATCTGTCAGTTTAGAGTACTAATGTTTTATCCCATCCTCAACATTCATATACAGCCTGCTAACATGGAATCCCAAGAGAACAGAAAATCTCCCATGGCGAACATTCCTCTCCATATGGTAGAGTTTGGGTGTCTACATAGAACTCAAATATTTTTTAGCATTTTGAAATTAAAGTTCTTCCTTGCATAAATGCTTCATCCCTCTTCTCAACAAAAGAGTAAGATATATATGACCTATGGTAAACTAGTTCTCTCTGTAGACACACTGGTGGTGTAGTGGCTAAACTGCTGTACTGCAACCAGAAGGTTGTGAGTTCGATCCTGACTAGGGATCAAGGTTGACTCAGCCTTCCAGGCTTCCAAAGTTGGTAAAATGAGTACCCAGCATGTTGGGGGCAAAATTCTAATTAACTTGTGAACCTTCCAGAGAGTGCATTATGCGCTATGGGGAGGTATATAAATATGATTGCTATTGCTGTTGCAGTCTTGTCAGAGGGTCAGCGCCTCCTTAATGAGATGCCAAGAGTGTGATTGAACAGCCAGCACCAGTATGTTGCCAAAAGCTTTCCCTCCTAGGTTATCATCATAAAATGGAATTCGTCGTCTTTGGCCGCAGCTCGATCTGATTATACATTTCCCCCCTTGCCCCTGGGCACCGGGAGGCTTGGTCTTGGAGGCCAGCTGGTTCTGGGCCACCTTTGCCTTCCGAGGCAAGGAGGAAAAATACCGCTAGTCTGAATGTGTTTAAGGTGGAGCCCAGCTTGCCGTGAAGGGACCCACACACTATGATCAGGGAGCCATCTCCTGCGGCACATATGAGACGCGACATGCAGGATTTAACCCTGGACTGCAGTGGACTGCCACAGCCTTGATGATATTATCAAGGTGCGCCTTCACAGCCAGTCCATCTGGCATGGCCCTTTCCGCCTCCATGACAGTTGGGAATCAGAGTTCCTCCTCGCTCATTTTGCCATTGGACCCAATGTGATTGTTTTCAGTGGCATTTCCTCCACTGAGAGGACCATCACCCCACCTAAAGGGGCTCATCCACCTGTAGCCATTGGCCCCATTAGGGAGTCAGGTTATTTGCCGCCGCCCAACACTCAGCATTGGGTCGCTGCTTAAAAGACAAACTGGCAGTGCTGCTTCTAAGATACTGACAAATATGTGTTCTCTGAACTGATGGGAGAGGATAAGATTTGCTTCCTCCACAAACAGGCAAAGACTTTTCTGTCAGGCTACACTTTGGCAATTAAAACCACTGGATTTTAGCTGATGGTCTGATCCTCATGCTTTTTTAAAAACAAAGTAATATTACTATTTTGGTCAAGTGATTTTATTGTGTTTTAATTGCTGCTGAATTTCAATAATAGTTTTAGTCTGTTGTAATACTTGTAACTTTCTTGTATTTTAATTCTGCTGTTCTTGACAATATTGTAAGCCATCTTTGGCCCCAATTATGGGGGAAAGGGAACGCACGCACTCATGCACACACACCTCTCTCTCTCTCTCTCTCTAATAAAATAATGTCTGGTTTCATACCACTTATTTTCCTCTGACAGGATTAGGCTGTGCATGTGAAACATATATATTCCCATCTAGACATACAGTAAAACCCCTACTTACAAAAAAAGTCCGTTCCGTAGGCTATTGCTTAAATAGAACTTTTTTGTAACTTGAAACAAACCAATAGGAAAAATTATTATTTTTATGTAACTCGAAGCAAACCCATAGGAAAAATGAAATTTTTATGTAAATTGAAGTAAACCCATAGGGAAATTAATTTTTACGTAACTCAAAGCAAACCCATAGGAAAAAGAATCTTTATGTAACTCGAAGCAAACCCATAGGAAACCATGTAAATTGGGACATGGTTTTAGCACAAAATCATTATGTAAGTCAAATTTTATGTAACTCGAGGCATTTATAAGTTGGGGTTTTACTGTATCTGTTAGACTGCTCTATGAATGTAGTCCAGAACTTATGATAAACAAATTAATTACTGTATTTTCTGGCGTATAAGACTACTTTTTAACCCCGAAAAATCTGTGCCAAAGTTGGGGGTCGTCTTATAGGACAGGTACTTAACTGCAGCTTGTTTCCCCTTGCTTCATATGTCCGGCGCATATGGTGCGGGGTGCCGCGGCCGAGTCCCTGCTCTGTGCGGGGGGTATGAAACAAGGGGAAGCAAGCTGCACACATCTTCCTGTACCTCGAGGAGGAGAACGTGAGCATGGATTGGCTCTCCACCAGAACCTGCCCATTCGACTCGGAGGGCTGCGCGTCTTCGGGTTGAGTGTGGGTTAATTTTTATTTGGTGTGCATTGGAAGAGGGGTAGTCTTATACGGCAAGTATATTCCAAACTCTATATTTTAACTGGAAAAGTTGGGGGTCGTCTTATACGCACAGTCATCTTATACGCCGGAAAATACGGTAGTTGGGTTTTAAAAATATTTTGGCAATTCTGCAAAAACCTGGGGGATCTTAATGATGTTATATACTGTTTCCCTTTGTAGTGTTTGGAGCGTGCTATGAAGCTGGCATTTGGTGAATTTCACCTTTGGTATCAACTGGCTCTTTCTATGACAGCTTGTGGAAAGGTAAGATTTGAATTAAAAACCTGAGGGGTCAGAGGTAATTTGCTGTGTTAGACATAAGCAGACCTGGATCCTGTAGTGGGCCAAATTAAACCCATTGACCAGGGGATCCAATCCCTTTCACCCATAACAGTAGATCCTAATCTGCCTTCTGATTACTCTTGTCTCATACATAACTGCTTAAATATTCTGCAGCTTAGTTGACATTATTTAAGAACTATAAACACTCTGGAGCTTATAGAGGTAACGGTCACCCTTGCTTGGAAGTCAGTCGTATCCGACTCTAAGGTTCAGTGCTCATCTCTGTCTATAGCCGAAGAGTCAGCGCTGTCTGCATATGCAGACATTTCCGTGGACATGTGGCAGGCATGACTAAACACTGGGGTGCACAGTACGCTGTTTTTTACCTTCCCACCTATTTATCTACTTGCAATTTCTTGCTTTCGAACTACTAGGTTGGCAGGAGCTGGGACATAACGGGAGCTCACTCCATCATGCAACACTCGAGTCTTGAACTGCTGACCTGCTGGCATTCCAGTCATCAAGTTCAGCATCTTAATTTAATTAATTAATTTTAATTTAATAGATTTATATACCACCCTATCCAATGGGCTCTGGTTAATGGATGCTCAAGTTAAAACCAATATAAAACAATTTAAAAAACCCTTAAAAACATAGCAATATTACCCATCTCTGTGCCATTTACTATCTAAAAACAAATATAAAATCTGCATAACCTTAACATTAAAAATTAATTACAGGAGGGGGGAGCCTCAGATGAGCCAGAAAGGGGAGCTTGTTGACAATCACGGCCCCTAGACCCATTTTGCCAACTACATCTTGACTATTAAGCCAGTGCAGTCTCTAATAAAAGTCCTACAAGGGGTTTGGTTATCTCTGCATAGATCTCCATAAATAAACAGTTTGCAAAGATTATTCAAGGAAAATCAAGCCTTCTTGAACTGACATCTCTTAGATCAGGATCGTAGCCCGCAGAATCCTTTGATCCAGATTTCTTTTTGGTCTTCTCACACTTAGCAGCTGGCTTTAGGAAGAAAAGGATTCCATTTGTACAACTGGGATCCTTTTTTAAAAAAAGACTGGGTGCTGTGCTAAGGAGGAGTTGTTCAGTCGCACAGTCAATTCCGACCCTTTGCAACCCTATGGACCATTGTTCTCCAGGTGCTTCTGTCCTCCACCATCCCCCTCAGCCCTCCCAGTTCTGTGCCCATTGTGTCTACAATACCATCTAGCTATCTCATCTTTGGCCTCCCCCTTCTTCTTTTGCCCTCCACCTTTCCCAGCATCAAGGCCTTCTCAAGTGAATCCTCCCTTCTCATTTGATGGCCAAAGTACTTCATCTTCATCTTTACTATTTGACCTTCTAATGAGCAGTCAGGGCATGTGGCCTTCAGAAAGTACTGGTGAGGCCCTGGAGCTGAAATAGGTCACATGTCCCTATTCTAGATTTATACTAATTAGGCTGGTGTAGAGCTGCCACATATCCACAGAAACGTCTGCATATGCAGACAGCGTTGGCTCTTTGGCTATAAACAGAGATGAGCACTGAACCCTAGAGTCGGATACGACTGGCTTTCGAGCTAGGGTGACCGAAGTGGGGCTGAAGTGGCTCAGTGGTTAAGACTCTGAGCTTGACTACCGGAAGGTCGGCAGGTCAGCAGTTTGAGACCCAAGTGCTGCGTGATGGAGTGAGCTCTGGTCTCTGTCACAGCTTCTGCTAACCTAGCAGTTCAAAAACATGAAATTGCAAGTAGATAAATAGGTACCACTTTGGTGGAAAAGGTAACAGCATTTCGTGTGCTCCAGTGTCTAGTCATGGCTGTCACATGTCCACGGAAACGTCTGCAGATGCAGACAGCACTGGCTCTTTGGCCCCCTAGAGTCAGACATGACTGGCTTTCGAGCGGGTGAGACCTTTGCAAACTGTCTATTCTTAGAGCTAGTCATTTGCATCTTGAAATACACTGAGTATTGTATACTACTGAGCTAAATTATAGGTCTTCAGGATTATTACGGGGCTAAATCCAACTAGTTCTAAGTTGAGTAGAACTGTTGGAGATCCACGGGAGTATTGTTCATTCATTCCAATAGGGCTGCTGTATTTGGGACTAGCATGCATTTGGCCTTGTGTTTATGCCCTGGGAATCAGATTGGAGTTGAGAAATGTTATCTTTTTGGACTACAATTTCCATAGTCTTCTAATCAGCCATATTGGGGGATTCTGGGAGTTGTCATTCCCAAAAGCTGTGTTTCCAAGTTCTGTATTGGATTTAGCCCTGTATTTATATCCTCCCTTGAAGACTAAATGGTCACACACAGAGATCTTCAGGCAGACTCTCATCCAGGCACAGACCAGCCCCTATATGGCTTAGCAGTCCCAAAGTGGGGGCATCATTTACTACAAGGCATTTAGCTCCAACTAAAGGCTATCAATTTGGACGGAGGAGACGGAGTAGTAACCAAGTATCTACTCTACTCTGATGGCTATCCTCCTTCACAGTGCCCAAACTCTGTGCTGGGGGCAGGGAGGAAGTGCTCCCAATGGGCTGCTGGGTAAAGGGGCTGGCAGACTCTGCTGGGGGAGGGAGGGAGGGAGGGAGGATACGCTCCCACTGGGCTGCTGGGCAGAGGGACAAGGAGCAAGGTGAACTCTGTGCTGGAGTGACGGCACATGTGCCAACAGAAAGCTGGGAGTGCCACGTCTGGCACCACTGACATAGGGACAGTCATCATGCACATCTGGACTTCCAAATGTACCATTCTGCTACAGCTGGTACAGGATTAGTTCCTGGTAGTATAGTCTCTGTTGCAGCGATAAGAAGCAACAAGGTTTAGCAACTAGCTAGTAGCACTAAGGGCGGTGAAGCCCGGTCAAGACAATACAACTATTTCTTCCTAGTTCAGATGGTCACATTCAAGGGAAGAGTCTTGCTCAGTACTGCAACCAGGAGAGGAAAGAATTTGGTTCATGGAATCCTGATGATTATTACATACACGAACACACATACAAAACCACATACGAGCATGCATAGAGCAGCTGCACTTTTTAAAGCTTCACATTAAACACACAGGCCAAAATCCAGTTGAGAAAAATTACATGTCTAACAACAATTGCAAAGCAGTGTTTCTCCCCCAGCAGGCTGTTTTTCTTGGGACCACTGACACAACTAGTCATACCACTAATTTTGAGTCTAGTATTTTGACAGCATGTAACAACAACCATGTGTCTGCTTGTGCAAAGGAAAGACCACTGGAGGTGGTAAACACTTGCAGAATTTCCCTTGTGCAATTGTGTAAGCAAATCAAGTTTTGACCATAAAGACCTCTGATATTCTCTCTGGTTTAGCCACAGGTTAATGTAATTTTAATATTTAATTAAATGTTCCCACTTGCATGCCGCCCAATCAGGAACCCGACTCAGGACGGCTCACACAATAGTTATACAATATAGACAATAATACAATATACAAAATGATTATGCAATATTCAGCTTACAAGAGCAACACATAATAATATACAACAATCTCTACCTATAAGAAGGGGGTTGCATGGTACGTGTCCAGCATACGTGGCCACACCCGGCCCAACCATCCTGTACCGAGCCGGCCACACTTACCTTAAGACCCTGCAAGCATCGCCACAAGGGTCTGGACACCGAGAGTGAGGCACCCGCCCCACGAACACGAACAAAAAAACCCCTACGTTTCCCAGCGTCCTCCGCACTGCGCAACCCATCAGCCAATCAGGCCGAGGGACGCTAACGCGGAGGAGGCCAGGAAAACGGCGCGCACATAAAAAAACCGGCCAGCCAACGCGCAAACCACTTCCCTCCGGGAGCCACTTCAGCACGTCGGTTGCTGGCTGGGCCGCCTGCTTTTGGTGCCCCCTGCCTGACCGGCGAACAAGCTGCGCCACGGAGGCATGGAAAGTGAGCGGCCCAGATCAGAAGGCCGCGCCGGGGAGGCGCAGAGAGCAAATGGCCGAGTCGGCAACAGGTAAGTGGGGTGGGGGACATGGACTGGGGGAGGGGGAATGGTCCCGGGGGCCATGCCGCCTGCCCTGGTCTAGGAGGAGAAAGGGGGAACACGAACCTGCCCCCGCCCATTCCCCCCGGTCAGTCACTGTCCCTGTACAATGGTAAGTACAACACTTACCTGTTGCCAGCTGGGCCTTTCGTACTCGGCGCGGCCTTCTGAGCTGTGTGAGTGTGTGTGTGGCCTTGCCGAGGCTTGGAGGGGAGTGGGAGCCCCTCCTCTCCCCATGCAGCTTTTGTGTGTATGTGTGTGTGTGGCCTTGCTGAGGCTTCGGGGGGAGGAGGAAGGGGAGCCTCTCCTCTCCCTGTGCAGCTTCGGCATGTGTGTGTGTGGTTGTGTTGTGTGCGTGTGGTTGTATTATGTTGTGTTGTGTGTGTGTGTTTGGTTGTGTTGTGTGTGTATTGTGTGTGTGGCTGTGTTGTGTGTGGTTGTGTGTGTGGCTGTGTTGTGTGTGGTTGTGTGTGTGGTTGTGTTGTGTGTGTGTATTGTGTGTTGTGGTTTTGTTGTGTGTGTGTGGTTGTATTGTGTATGTGTGCATATTGTGTGTGTGTGGTTGTGTTGTGTGTGCTGTGTGTGTATTGTGTGTGTGTATTGTGTGTATTGTGTGGTTGTGTTGCATGTATGGTTGTGTTGTGTGTGTGTGTACCCCCCAAAACCACCCCAACCACCAACACACAAGTTATACCTGCCTGGCAGGGCCGGGCAAAAAATGCTAGTACTGTACAGTATAATACTGCACTGCAGTGGTCTCTCTGCCCCAGCCGCAGACAAAGTCTGAGGGCGGTGGGGAAGGTTAGGTTTCTGGCTTCCAACAACTGCAGAAGAATGCACAATATATGCTAAGAGCACTGTCTGTCTGAAGGGCAGTATATAGCACCTGTCTATAATCACTATAATATTCTTTGTGGCTGTGAATTATTGCAATGCCAGAAGCGGTGTGTTTTAAAACTTATGCCTTCTGCTGAGTCAAACTATTAGTCCATCTAGCCTGGAGGTGTCAACTCTAACTGTCAGCAGCTCTCTAGGTATTCTGGCAGGATCCTTTCCCAGGCGTACCTAGAGGACACTGGTATTTGCTACTGATCACCCATCCAAATGCTAAACAAATCCAATCTTGCTCAGCTTCTGAGACCAAAATGAGATTGGGTATGTTCAGGGGTTCTGGGGACACCTCCTATGAGCCATGTTTTGCCTATCCCTGGTGAACCAGATGGCTGTGTGATTCTATGAGCTGTTGGCCAAGGAGGTAGTAATTTTGAATATCTGTTGATGGTAGAAGGTCTTACTGTTGTCATGACCTACTTGTAGCCTTGCCAGGGACATCTGATGGGCCACTGTTCTGGCTTTTGTTCTCATCCATCAGGTCAATTCCTGTGTAGTTATTCTGGATTAATTGTCAGTGGGTGATACATTAGACCAGGAGTTCTCAACCTTTTAAAGTTGGGGTTTGGATCATGCTCCTTCAGACAGTTTTGGGGCCGGATGGCCATTTTACCCTTCCTCCACCACATGGCATTTCTAGTTGTGGTGGTGGTGGTGAGCCACATGAAATGGCACTGTGAGCCACTTCAGGCCCTCAGGGTACAGATTGAGAATCTCTGCGGTAGACCATACTGCCAGCAGCTCAACGCTGAGTGTCAGGCAGCGGTTAACTAACTTAACAACTCTGATCGACTTGAGTGCCGAAGTCCACAGGGAAGGGCGATCATCCCCAAGTGGATTAAGTCCCACTTGAATCCATCTTGATGGAGGGCAGCAGCTTCATCTGTCCTGGTCTGAGGCTGAGGAGGACTTTGTGTGCCAAAAGGACTCAGGACAGAAAGTGACTTGGAGAACTGGATCAGTGGTACCGGTGTCATGCTGTGATGCGGAAGGCAAATGGAAGACCACTGCATTATACTCTCAGGACACTCTTCATGACTGATCACCGTGACGATTGCCAAGATTCGGATACTTGTAAAAGTCATAAAGGAATGGCCAACCGGTGTGCATCAAGTAAATGAAGAGAAAATCGATTGAGTCTGTATTTAAGTCCAAGAACAGCTGGAGTGCCAAGGTTGGCCATCCCTAAAAGGAAACTGCAGTTTCTGCCTCCTTTAACAGGCACTTGAAATATTTTCCAGGCAAGGCAGGGAGCAAATAGCTGCTCTGCTCTTGCCAACACCTTGCTTACTCGGAGCCTTTGCGTGGGCGAGAGAATCAAACAGTTCCCAGATGATGCTTGCCATGCCGCTGCAATTTGGGCAGAGAACATTGGGCAGAGAAAGTATAGCGAGCAGATTGTCTGCAATTCTTTGCCATCACTTTGTTTTGCTTTCCACGCCTTGCCTCAAAATAAAAGTCAGCATTGCACAAAATGTCAAGAGGTGCATTGTAATTTAATAAGGGCCACACTAATTGCATTTGGAGTTTTAAGAATCTGCCACAAAGCAAGCAAAGCAAGCACACTTCTATACCGCCCCCATAGACCAAAGGAACTGAAGATTTTGTGTGTGTGTGTGGGGGGGAACCCCACCCCATAGCACTTAGTACAATCTCTGGCCGGTTAAAAGTTAATTAGCATTTTGCCCCCAACATGCTGAGTATTCTCAATCAATCTTTATTACAGTCCAAGACCAGCATTGTACAGCAAAAGGAACAGAAGTTAAAATAAGGCTACTTAAAATATATCAAGAGATACAAGTTAAAATATTTATCTGGCAGGAGAGACACCTTGATCATGGTGGGTACTCATTTTACCGAGCTTGGAAGGATGGTAGGCTGAGTCAACCTTTTTATTTATTTATTGTTCACCTTTGTATCGCCGCCCCCTCACCAAAGTAACTCTGGGCGGCTCACAGATAAAAACATAAAAACATGTACAAAAAGCCACAATAAAATCATTTAAAACCATCCCCATTATAGAATAGAATAGAATAGAATCCTTTATTGGCCAAGTGTGCTAACACACCAGGAATTTTTCTTTGGTACATATGCTCCCCCTAAGGATAAAACAATGCAATAAAATCACACAATTTAGTTATTCAGCAAGTTGATGGCATTTGGAAAGAAACTGTCCTTGTATCTGGTTGTTCTGCTAAGTAAAATCCCACCCACTCCATCTGTAAAAAAAAGAGGGAGGATCTTGATTATGTTTTATACAAGCCAGCAGGTGGGGGTCACACCTCCATCAGTGCCCCACACCTGCCCCGCCAGCCAGGTTTTATGTTTTTTCCTAAAGGGCAGCAATTCAATCTGCAGCCATAACTCTATTGGCAGGAGGTTCCAAAGGGTCGGTGCGGACACAGAGAAGGCGCTCTTTCTTGTGCTAGAGAGACGAGTCCCTCTAGCAGATGGTACAATCAGAGAGCCCCTCCGGTCTGCTCTGGCTGAACGGACAGATGTTCTTGGGGAGATGCGGTCTCTTAGATATCCTGGCCCACTACCGTGTTGGGCTTTAAAGGTCATTACCAGCACCTTGAATTGCACCCGGAGGCAAACTGGTAACCAGTGCAGCTCCCGGAGCAGCGGCGAGGTTCGGGCATAGTGCCCGCACCCCATCATCAGCCAGGCGGAAGCCTCTGAATGGTCATCAAGGGCAGCTCCATGTAGAGTGCATTACAATTACCTTGTCTAGAGGTGACCAGAGCATGTGTGACCATGAGCAAGGAGTCCCGGTCCAGGAGCTGGCGCAATTTTGGTTGCAGTACAGCAACCTTTTTGGTTGCAGTACAGCAGTTTAAACATAGAAGCCACCAGGGCTTCTGCAACAGGCTTATTGCATAAACAAGCAAAAACATGTGGTACTTTAATGGCTAGCTCATTTATGATGGCACAGGGTTTTCTTCCCAATGGCCTAGAGGCTACTTCCTCAGTTGGTGGCAAGAGGTGATTGTGGAATTGTAAACACTGCATTAAAAGATAGCCCGCAAAATACAGAGTGGCAATTTAATGAAAACTTGTATACAGAAGTGTATAATAAGCAAAATAACCTCACTGACACTTTGCACCAACAGTGGTGAGCTACATAGACTACAATTCCTGGAATCCTTCCACACAGCATAGCATGTAGCCACAGAAGAAGAGAATCAAGAACTGTGGCCAAGGAAAGGAGTCCCAAAATTCTAGAATGTTATCTGTCTGCAGGCTCATTGTCTCTTCTCTCTCCTGGGAAAGGGTGTTAAAGGGAAGAGACAATGAGCCAATTGGCTTCAAGTATATTTGCATACAACATAGAGAGGATATTTCCGTGGTCCTGTCTAAAACACAGATTTTTAAAAAATGACACTGAGGTACACAAGGCTAAGACAGTAGACAATTAACTGCTATAAGTGTAAAAAACAGTTCCATAAAAAAATCACCATATTATGAAATGATATGGGAGCGAGTAGAGAGAGGGACTTAAAATTACAGTATTCATCTCTTCCACTGCAGCTGAGGGTTGCCTATGAGGGTGGCTTGTTGCATTCCCCCCCCCCCCGTGAGGGGCAACAGTGATGCTAAGGGGAGTGTCTAGGGAGTGCTTCCCCCACAGGGGAGACCAATACCCCTCCTCTCTGGCTCTGGTGGCTCCTCCTCTTCTAGGCTCTTGGATGTGCCTGGATTGTAGGGAGGAGGGGTGTTGCCTGGCAGGGAGGGGGTCGTGGCTCAAAATTTCCCTTATTTTCAAATCCAAAACTTGGCAGGTATGACTGTCTGGCCGGTTCACCAGGTAATTAGCATTTTGCCCTCAACATGCTGGGTACTCATTTTACCAATCTGGAAAGGATGGAAGGCTTAGTGAACTTTGAATTCCATCAGGATCAAACTCAGAACGTTTTGGCTGCAGTACATCAATTTAACCACTGGCACAAAATCATGTCAGGTAGATATGGTGGTGGAAGAGGGAACCATGTAAGTACTTCCAAGACACTATTTTTCCACCACAAGAAGGGATGGGTTTTATTTGGGATGCTCCTTCTGTTGCTTTCCTTGTGAAAGCTAAATTCTGTTGCTAAGTAACACACTTTTTTAAAAAGGAGGCGGTACATTTGTCTTTGCATTGCAGTTAGGAGCCTTGGTGTTGTGTTCTGATGGTTTTACCTTCCACATGGATTACAATGTATCTGAGCCAATGTAACCTTGCCTATAGCAACTATGTAACCTTCAGCTGTATCATATAAACCCTGTAATAGGACGCGAGCTAATGACCACCAGCTGGCAGCAGCGAGCGTCCAAGCTCTCTTGGTCCGAACTCATCAAAGGCAACAGCGCGGGAAGTTTTCCCGCCACCACCTACACCTGGACAAGAAGGGCGTGACCCGCAATGACGTCACGCAGACAGTAGCCAATGGGCTACCATGGCACCACGTTCAAATGTACTACTACTGTATATAAAGAGCTATCGATCCGCCATTACCTCATGTTCCCTCTGTCCACGATGCAATAAACCTGAGTTAACCCAGCCCGAGGCTGTGTCCTGTGTCTTGGTTTGCATACACCAAATTGGCGACGAAGGTGGGATAATGGATCCCCACGGAACAGCCAGGGCACAGAGCGGGTTCAACATCACCAAACCGCAAGACTGGGAGCTGCTTGAGATGGACTTCCAGGCGGCACTGGTGGAACTCAGAGTCAAAGGAGACGACGAGGAGAGGAAGAGGGCCATCCTCACCAGAATGCTCGGGATGGAAACCAAGCGGACGCTGGTGGGCATCATCGCTCCGAAGAAGGTGAGCGAATTTAAGGCGGACGACATCATGAAGCTGCTGCGAGAGCGCTTCTGTCCCTCGAGGGCAATGTTTCCCGCTCGGAGCGCGTTTTGGAGGCGAGTCCAAGCGCCGGATGAGTCGGTTGAGGCATTCGTGGCCGCCATGAGGATAGCCGCCGCCCCCTGTAAATGGGGCGACATCCTAGAGATGGCCCTCAGGGACGGCGTGTTGTGTGGCCTGAAAGACAAGGAGGTACAGCGCAGCTTGATGAACAAGGAGCCGCCACCCACGCTGGCAGAGGTCGTAGAGGCCGCGGAAGCCGCAGAGTCCACGAATGCTGGAGTGGACGAGATGCACCAGTGGCGTGAGTGGCGTCCTAGAGCCGGCAAGGCGGAAAATTCGGTGCACGGGAAGTCCGGACAGTCGGTGCACGCAACTCGACGGGCCTCAAAGTCGTCTACGGAAGGCAGCGACGGTGAGGAGGTCCAGAAGGTCCGAAAGGGTGGTCGACGCTGCGAGGGTTGCGGAGCGGCCCATGAGCGCGCGAGATGCCCGTTCAGGAAGGCCGAGTGTTACACCTGCGGCCGTCGGGGGCACATCGCCAAGGCATGCAGAAAACGGAAGGAGGGCCGGAGGCAGTCACAAGACCGCGCGGCCAGACCGGACCGTCCAGCGAGGCCCAAAGATGGCGCCCAGACCACGAGGAAGCAGGATGGCGTGGGCCGCGTCTCGGACGACAGCGAGGACGACGCCCCAGTGTTCAGCGTGTCCGCGGGACAGTCCCATTACTTCGTTGAGGTATTAGTACAAGGGGCCCCTATTAAGATGGAAATTGACTCGGGGTCCTCCTATTCTATAATTCCCCAGAAAGAGTTCTTGAAAATCGACCCCCACGTGCGGCCCAAACTTAAAGCGTTGAGGTCCACGCTACGAGACGTACAGGGAAACAGCATTCCGGTGTTGGGGGTCGGGAAATTTCGGGTCAATTTTAAGAGACATTCTGCGGAACTGCCCCTAGTTGTCCTCAAGGGGGGAAGCTGTAGCCTCCTAGGGACACAGTGGTTTCAGCCCTTAGGTTTGTTCATAGGGGGAGTGCATACCGTGGGGGGGGACCCAATACAAGCGGTTTGCGATGCGCATCCCGCCGTTTTTAAGAAAGGACTCGGAAAGTTCAAGGGACCCCCTGTAGCTTTCGACATAGACCCGGAGGTCCGCCCGATAAGACTCAAACCGCGCAGGGTGCCGTTCGCACTCAAGGACAAGATAGAGGCGGAACTGGACAAACTGGTGGGCCAGGGGATTCTTATTCCTGTTGATTCCGCGGAGTGGGAAATTCCAATTGTAACGGCTCTAAAGGCTAACGGGGAGGTGCGCATTTGCGCTGATTATAAGTGTACAATTAACAAGGCGATCCGCCCTAATGCATACCCGGTGCCAGTGATCAGCCACCTTTTGGCCAGGCTGAATGGGGGAAAGTGTTTCGCTAAACTCGATTTGGCACAAGCCTATCAGCAACTCCCTGTGACCCCCGCCACGGCCGCGGCACAAACGATAGTTACACATAAAGGAGCGTTCCAGGTGTCGCGGTTACAGTTTGGCGTGAACTCGGCACCCGGCCTTTTTCAGTCGCTTGTGGAACGCCTCCTGAAGGGACTGGAGGGGGTGTTGCCTTATTTTGATGACGTGTTGATAACAGGGGGGAGTGAGGCTGAACTGGCAAAGAGGTTGGACAAAGTACTGACCGTGTTCGAGAAAGCGGGGCTGAGATTGAGGAAGGACAAATGTGTCTTTTTCGAAACCGAGGTCGAGTTTTTAGGGTTCCGGATCACACCCGAGGGGATTAAGCCGTCTAAATCCAAAGTAGCAGCCATTAAAAAGGCCCCTCGCCCCACATCCAAAACCGAGCTACAGTCCTTCCTGGGGCTCCTCAATTTTTACCATACATTCCTCCCGCGGAAGGCGTCCGTGGCCGAACCGCTCCATCGGCTACTTAAAAAGGAGGAGACATGGATGTGGGGTGACGAGCACGAGAGGGCGTTCAAAGAGCTAAAGCAACTCCTAACTTCTGAGGCAATCCTGACGCACTTCGACCCCAAACGGCCAGTGGTCCTAGTCTGTGATGCATCCCCGGTGGGGGTGGGGGCGGTGCTTTGCCACGTGTTGGAGGACGGAAGGGAGGCCCCGGTAGCGTTTTACTCAAGGTCCCTGTCCCAAGCGGAGCGAAATTACGCACAAACCGACAGGGAGGCGTTAGCAATAGTAGCGGGAACCAAAAAATTTCACGATTTCTTGTATGGCCGCCCGTTCAAAATCGTGACCGATCACAAGCCACTGTTAGGGATTTTCACGGCAAGCAAGCCCACGCCGCAGATCCTGTCCCCGAGAATGCTGCGATGGGCTATTTTCCTCAACGCATACCAACATGAGTTGGAGTACCGGCCTGGAAAGGAGATCAGCCATGCTGATGCACTTTCGAGATCCCCTTTGCCCTTGTCGGATGACCAAAAGGCGAGAGTAGAAAGAGACCGCCAGGTGTTGCTAATTGAGGTTTTAGACGCACCCCCAATAGTACCAGCCGACATTGCTAGGGCGACAGGCAAGGACAGAACGCTGGAGAAAGTTAGTTCATGGGTACAGAAGGGGTGGCCGGCATCGTCCCCGAGTACAGAGTTCGACCCATTCTTTCGGAAAAAGCTAGAGTTGTCCCTAGAGAGGGGGTGCCTTTTGTGGGGCCAACGGGTGGTGGTCCCTACGCCCCTGCGGACGAGGGTGCTCGAACTGCTGCACGTCAGCCACCCGGGCATAGTTCGTTCAAAGGCGCTGGCCCGGAGTTACTTCTGGTGGCCACAGCTGGACGCGGACATTGAGCACATGGTCGGCACTTGCGAGGCATGCCAGGGATCCCGACCTGAGGCGGCCCGTCTTCCGCATAGGGAGTGGGACACAGCAAGGGGGCCATGGTCCAGAGTGCACGTAGATTTCGCGGGCCCATTCCGAGGAACCATGTTTCTCCTGGTGGTGGATGCGTTCTCCAAGTGGCTGGAGGTTATCCCAGTAAAGAGCACGTCCTCCGCCACGACAATCAGCCAGCTAAGGAGAGTCTTTTCCACATTCGGCTTACCCGACACTTTAGTCAGCGATAACGCTAGTTGCTTCACCTCCGCTGAGTTCGGAGCATTCATGGAGGCAAACGCCATTCGGCATGTCACATCCGCACCGTTTCACCCGGCCACGAATGGCCAAGTGGAACGGCTGGTGCGTACAACAAAGGAGGCGCTGCGGCGCATGGGCCCGGGGGACCTGAATCACCAAGTATGCCAGTTCCTCTTAGCGTATAGGGTAACCCCCTTAGCGTCAGGCTACTCGCCGGCGGAGCTCTTGATGCGGCGAAAACTGACCACGATCCTGTCCAGGCTAGACCCGACGAGAGTCGAGGATAAAGGGAAAAACATAGGGTTGGCAGTCTCGAAAGGTTTCGCCGCCGGTGACCCTGTTCACTGCAGGAACTATTCCAGCGCGGGGCCAGCCTGGGTACCAGGGACGGTTGTAGAACAGACGGGGCCAGTGTCGTACCGGGTCGAGACTAACACCGGCCTCCTCTGGAGGAGACACGCAGACCAACTGAGGCACCGAGTGAGTGGGCCAGTCTGTGGGGCTCAGAAACAGGATTCAGCGTTAGGGTTCTCCCCCACCCGCTTAACCCAAGGGGGAGACAGCAGTGGACAACAGTCCCAAGCAAGGGGGGAAGGCAGAAGCAGCGGCCCCGACTCATACCCTTTTGATACGCCAGTCCTATCAGGGGCCGGGGAAGGGGGAGAGGAGTTCGCGACCGCTGCCCCCGATTGTAATTTTGATTTTGATTTTGCGAGCCGGGGGGGTTTTCAGGAGTGTTCCCCCACCCATCCAAGCGAGAAGAGGGGTTTTTCGTTAGCCCCCAGTGCCCCCGGTTCCTCCCTAAGAAAGAGCACACCTCCCAACAACGCCGCGGAGCCGCGGCAAGCCACTAACGAGTCTCCCTCTCCAATTACAGGACAGGAAACCAGGGGACAAAGAGAAGGTAGCAAACCCGGGGAGAGGCAGCCCGCATCGAGACCCCAGCGTGTTCGAAATAAGCCATCTTGGCTGAGAGACTTTGTCTCCTGAGGGGGGGGGGAGTGTGTTTAAGTGTGGGCTCGAGACTTTGTCTCGTCCTAGGGGGGAGGGGTGTTGTGTTCTGATGGTTTTACCTTCCACATGGATTACAATGTATCTGAGCCAATGTAACCTTGCCTATAGCAACTATGTAACCTTCAGCTGTATCATATAAACCCTGTAATAGGACGCGAGCTAATGACCACCAGCTGGCAGCAGCGAGCGTCCAAGCTCTCTTGGTCCGAACTCATCAAAGGCAACAGCGCGGGAAGTTTTCCCGCCACCACCTACACCTGGACAAGAAGGGCGTGACCCGCAATGACGTCACGCAGACAGTAGCCAATGGGCTACCATGGCACCACGTTCAAATGTACTACTACTGTATATAAAGAGCTATCGATCCGCCATTACCTCATGTTCCCTCTGTCCACGATGCAATAAACCTGAGTTAACCCAGCCCGAGGCTGTGTCCTGTGTCTTGGTTTGCATACACCAAACTTGGGAAAAGCAAAGGCCTTAGATGTCTCCTTAAATAGCACATACAAGGAAAGGAAGTTAAAGATTGTACATCCATCAGTCGAAGATTTGGTTTCAAAGGTCACCCAGCTAAAGAAACTCAAAGTGTTGATTTCTTTGGCTGGAGAAAAGAGAGAAACTTGGGGTCTTTAAGTCTTCAGAGCTCATGGAAATTTCCAAAGATGCCTGAAATTTCATCAAAAGCACACTGAGATAGCTAAAGCTATGGGGATATGCAGGCTTTTGGAAGTGGCTTTTGCATTAGATCATGTAAATTTCTGTAATCTACCTAGTAACAGTAAGCAGTCCTTTTAATGTTTAAACCAGGCAGACTAGTGGCTGCTCCCAACCCACAGCAATTCCCACCCATCGGATATAGTAGCAGAGATTAGAGATTACAGAGATCAGAGAGTAAACAAAACTACAAAAAAGTTGTAGCACCTTAAAGACTAATTCCTAGAGACCTTCAAGAATCCTACATTGTTTCTGTAATTCCTGCATTCAGAGTCTCTAAATGCATATACAGTATAACCTCGGGTAAAGTCCAAACTCTGTTCCACAAATTTGGACTTTATCCGATTTTGGACTTTATCTGAATCAAATGGGCGATCCATTGGATAACGTCCAAAAATGGACTTAATCCGAGGTTCCTGTACCAAATACCTTGGATAACGTCCATTTTTAAAGCGGTTTTGGACTTTATACGATGCATCATTTGTGTATGAAAACCGCAACCTTATCCAAATTGGACTTTATCCGAATCAAACTTTATTCGAGAGACCGCTGTATATGGTAATGGAGTATACCGTACAGCCAGCAACTCAACACTGAGTGTTGGGCGGCAGTAAATCACCTGAATCCCTAAAGAGGCCAATGGCTACGTGCGGATGAGCCCCTTTAGGAAGGGTGATGGTCCCCCTCAGTGGAGGAAATGCCACTGGAAATCATCATATTGGGCTCTACGGCAAAATGAGTGTAGGAACTTTGATTCCCAGCAGTCATGGAGGTGGAAGAGGCCATGCCAGATAGACTGGGTGTGAAGGCACACTTTGATAATATCCTCAAGGCTGCAGCAGTCCATTGCAGCCCTGGTGTTAAATCCTGCACGTCTCATTTCATATGTGCTGTAGGAGATGGCTCTGTGATCATCGTGTGTGGGTCACTTCATGGCAAGCTGCGATCCACCATAAATAAATTCACGCCATAGGCATTTTTCCTGCTTCAGGAAAAAATACAGCTGCTGACGAGCAACAGTGCAGTGTACAAGTGGCAGTCATGACTTATGAGAAACATCAGGAGGCGCTATTGCCCTCATGTCCTGCCTGTAGCCATTCTGGAAGCATCTGATTGGCAGTAATAAGGGATGAGATGCTGAATAGAAAGGATCTGGCTTGATTCGACAGAGCTTCTATGTTCTTGAAGTTTTTGGCTGATACTATCGTCATTGTGTTTTACAGTAGATGCAGAAACCATGAGGTCTAGATAAATGAATTTCAAATTTGCACCAAAATAAAAATAGCTCAATGCAAAATATCTTCCTTTTAAAAAAACTTCACTGAAAAAAAGATAGACAAAACATTTCACTTATTGAAGTGTTTTGCATCATAACTAGTTGTCTGCAAAGCAGAAGGACTGGAAGTCTTTCGCAATACCAGGGTCAGAACTGAGAAAGAAAAACCTTGGTGCATACAGATCCACAGTTTTTAAAAAGTGAGCACATTTTTCTAGGCTGATGTAGTGGCAGGGACAGAAACTGATATGTTGTGAACCTGTTGAGCAGCAGGTGTTGCAATCTGAAATGGAAAGGTATGATTGGCTTCACAACTGGAATGGGTGGGAGTCACCCACCGTTGCACTGAAGCCTCAAAATATGGAATTTCTATTCATATGTGTTTAAAATCTTCTTCACTTTAAAGCCATACCATTAATAAGTTTAATTATTGCTATCTGGCATGAACCTTGCAAACAATGCATTTTCCTTCCACAGTCTGATTGGGAGTACAAACAGTTTATTTATCTGGTTATTTAGATACAACACAAATAGTATAGAATCTACCGTTACTCTAATATGGTGGATCATTATCACTTCTGCATACTTTACGAAAGATTTGATGCACATACATAGCATATGTTCACATGTGTACATTTTTATTACATTCTTGGCTGCAACTGTAATCTGTGTAATGAATACTTTCGCACTGCCCACAGACAAAAGAAAGGTATCAGTGAAGCTTGGGGACACTGAAGGTTTGTATGAGAAATGTTTAAAGGAGAATTCCCTGAAAAGCTGAGAGGGAGGATTAAAAAATGAGATGGGAGGGGAATTGGGAAATAGGAGTGAGGCTGGAAACTGGAACAGCATTAAAAAAAAGAAACCAAAGAATATCAGAAATCTAGAAATTGCAAGTAGATAAATAGTTACCGCTTCAGTGGGAAAGGTAACAGCATTCTGTGCACTCCGGAGTCTAGTCATGCCTGCCACATGACCATGGAAATATCTGCAGACCTTTGAGCAAGGGAGGCTTTTCATCCAAATAGAAACAGAACCCTTTCTTTGCCAGGGTTTTGCTCCAGAGGGAGAGAGGAACTGGTGCTTTACAGGTATATTCAAGTCATACCTGTCAAGCACGGCTCTTAAAAATACGGGACCTGTGCAGAACCCTTCTGCGCATGCACAGAACACTTCTGTGCATGCATAGAACCCTTCTGCGCATGCATAGAGCCCTTCTGCGCATGCACAGAAGGGTTATGCGCATACGCGCATGCACTGTGACTACTTTCCCCGCTGGTCAAATTACGGGATGGTGGCGGGGAAGTGGAGGAAGTGGCGCAGAAATACGGAAAATCCTGGCCAATCCGGGATACTTGACAGGTATGATTCAAGTGGGATTTAATTCGCCTGGGGACCATCACTCTTCCCTGTGGACTTTGCCACCCAAGGCTGTCCTTAGGGTTGTCAGGTGGCATTTGGCAAAAGGAATCTACATAGGCTGCAGAGCTGTATTGTCTAACCATCTTTTCTTGTTTCTCTCTCTTCTCTTCCCCAGTCTGCACACGCCGTCTCAGTGCTGAGGGACTGTGCAAAGCTGCGTCCGGAGGATCCCACCGTCCCTCTCCTGGCTGCCAAGGTCTGCATCGGGCGTCTGCACTGGGTAAGCTAGCTGGCGCAGTGCTTCTTACATAAGGCATGAGGTGCCGCATTGACAGCTGCGCTTGAGTGCAGTTGAAAAAGAGGCGAAGACGGGAATAGTGGGTGGTGGAGAAAGTCTGAACAGCTGCAGAATGATAGATCTGTAGAGAAATGTTGCAGCCTCCTTCACTCCCCTAGAGTGCTGTTCTCCGTTGCTTCAGGATTCAGAGGGGAAATAGCCTGGCTCCAGTCTTGTCATCATCTGTGACTGTCAAATTAAAATAGTTGGGGTTATTTTGCCTTCTAAGGACACGTCTAAAGCCTTTGTTGTTTGTTTGGAAGGAAGCCCCAGAGAGTACAATGAAATGAAACTTGGTCTCTTAGTTGAGTCTGAAATCTGTCTGTAGTAGCTCATCTATCTTTAGGGATGCTTTCTCTCTCCCCCCCAAGTTGATAGCTGGCTGCCTTCTTGTTCCCCGTGCCACAGTTATGAGGTCATGACTTTTTTTTTTGAAGGAAAAAAATGTAACCTCGTCAATATGTCAACCTCATTCACAGCAGTAAGAGTGGGTAGGAGAAATCAGCTTGGTAAAATGTGGACCTTCCTCGACACAGAAGCCGTTGCAAGCTTCTGCTCTGCTCCTCTCCGCCAGGTGGCTCTGCAGACAATGCTGGATTTGGGCTGGGAAATATTTTAATTTTAAATAAAATTAGGAAAAAGCAAGCCGCAGGGAAGGAAGAGAGAAGGGTGGGAAGTGCTTGAAGGCTGATTCATTGTCTTGCTTTTAATTGACTTAACTAAATAATTTATATAATTTTTATTTTTATTTTCAAAACATATACAGAGAAACAAAGGGAAAAAAAAGGTAAAGGTCGCCCTTGCTCAAAAGCCTGTCATATCCGACTCTAGGGTTCAGTGCTCATCTTTATTTATAGCCAAAGAGCCAGCAACGTCTGCATTTTCAGGCATTTCTGTGGACACGTGGCAGGCATGCCTAGACACGGAGTGCACAAACACTGTTTACCTTCCCACCAAAGTGATACCTACTTGCAATTTCTTGCTTTCAAACTGCTAGGCTGGCAGGATCTGGGTGAGACATACAGGAACTCACTTCATCGTGCAGCACTCGGGTCTTGAACTGCTGCCCTGCCAACCTTCCAGTCATCAAGTTCAGTGTCTTAACCATTGAGACACACATATATTAAAAACATAATAAAAATACATCAAAATTAGCTTGATATAAATTTTGTACTAATGATTCATCCTTGTTTATGTTATAAAAACAAATAAATAACAGCTACAGTTAACAATTGACTCGTGCACCCTCCACCGTCGGGACCTCTTCTTCTAAATTAGCTAAACAATTTATAGGTTGAAATACAGCTTTGATTGTTTTTGATTGATTGATTGATCAATCAGCATCTAGTGACGCTGACTGGGAAGCGGAAGGTCAGCAGTTCGATTCCCGAGTACTGCAGGACGGAAATGAGCTCCCGTCTTCATCCCAGCTCCTGCCAACCTAGCAGTTCGAAAGCAAG
Source organism: Bradypodion pumilum (assembly GCA_035047305.1). Taxonomy (NCBI): domain Eukaryota; kingdom Metazoa; phylum Chordata; class Lepidosauria; order Squamata; family Chamaeleonidae; genus Bradypodion; species Bradypodion pumilum. Next base: position 28,811,973 of record JAWDJD010000001.1, on the reverse strand, counting down.
AAATTGCAAGTAGATAAATAGGAACCACTTCGGTGGGAAGGTAACAGTGTTCTGTGCGCTCCGGTGTCTAGTCATGCCTGCCACATGACCACGGAAATGTCTGCAGAAGCAGACAGCGCTGGCTCTTCGGCTTAGAAACAGAGATGAGCACTGCACCCTAGAGTCGGATACGACTGGCTTTCGAGCAAGGGAAACCTATGCCTACATTTAGTAGCACAAGAGAGAAGCGAACACCCCCCGTGGAAGGCTGCCTTCGTCTCCCAGAGGGAAGTGGTTCGCTTCTCTCTTGTTTGGCGGTGGCGAAAAGCTTCCACCCTCGCCAACCAAGAGAGAAGCGAACCCCCTCTGTGGAAGGTGATTCCTTCCCTCCGGGAGGCGAAGGCATGACCTTCGTCTCCTGGAGGGAAGTGGTTCACATCTCTCTTGTTTGTCGGAGGCTGAAATCTTCATCCCCCACCAACCAAGAGAGAAGTGAACCCCGCTCTCCCCGCGGCCATGGAGGCCGGCGCCAGCCTTGCTTTGGCTTCGGGTGGAGGTAGTAGGGAGAGCCCATCATCTCCCCGTGGCCACGGAGGCCGGCGCCGGCCTCGTTGCAGCTTGGGGGGGGGAGGGGAAGCATCTCCTCTCCCCGTGCTCCTTCAGCAAAGTAGCAGGGAGAGCCCATTGTCTCCCTGCGGTCACGGAGGCCGGTGCCGGCCTCGCCGCGGCTTTGGGGGGAGGGGAAGCCCTTTCTCTCCCTGCGCGGCTTTGGCGAGGTAGCGGGGAGAGTCCGTGTCGACCATTTTTTACGTGTGCACTGCTTTCCCCGCTTCCTCCACGCTCGCATCCTTCAGCCTGATTGGCTGAGGGGTGGCACGGCGCGGAGGACGCTGGGAAGCATAGGGTTTTTTTGTTCATGTTCTTCGGGCGGTTGCCCCACCCTTGCCGTCCGGACCCTTGAGGCGACGCTCGCAGCAACATAAGGTAAGTGTGGCCGGTTCGTTACAGGATGGTTGGGCCGGGTGTGGCCACGTATGCCAGACACGCACGGCCCAACCCCCTTTTTATAGGTAAAGATTGACATGAGGAGTCATGCAACCCCACTAACGTTATCGTGTGACTATGCAGAGTAAGTGGGTCATAACTGATTCATCTTCTTTCGTGTCCAATGATCTGGTGTGAGAAAGATTAGCAGGCAAAACAAGGTTGCCATTGCCCGGGGTATGCCCAACTGTTGATCAAAAATGAAAAGTTTCCACAATCTTCAAGGAGGCTCTTAGTCATAAATGATGAATATGGGTATAGTCAAGATTATTTCTAATTGCTCCAAAATATGGTTGAGGAGATGCCTTTGAATGAACCCTTCATTACACATTCCATTGGACAGAAGAAGCCATGCCCTGGTTTATTGAGTATGACTGGCTTACTTATGTACCTTGTTTGTTTGCTCTTGCCTTCAGTGGGAGTGACTAAGACATTGGAGACTGGGCCATTAGGTCAAAGGGGGCATTAAGCTCAGACTTCTCCCTGTCAGTCTCCTCCTGCCTGCCTGAATAAATATATGTGATTGAAGAAGTCAATTGCCAAGCTTTGAATTCAGGCACAGAGGAGATCGCAGGCATATGGCTGCTCTTTAGTTCAATTGTCCAGGGAATTGGTGAAGAAGTATCACAGTGAATGTTTCCCTTGGTTTGTGTCTTTATGCTTCCATGTGTGAGAGTGCATTTGTGCATGCATGTGTGCCTTCCTTTTGCTATTGTTCTTGTTCAGTTCGAACAGTTGAGTCCGATCCTTTGTGACCCCATGGACCACCGCATGCCAGGCTCCTCTGTCCTCTGCCATCATCCACAGTCCACCCAGATCTACACCCACATGTCAAAGATGCCATCTAGCCACCTCATCCTCTGTTGCTCCCTGGCCTTTTTGCCTTCAATCTTTCCTAGCATTGAGGCCTTCTCAAGTGAATGCTCTCTTCTCATTTGGTGGCCAAAGTACTTGAGCTTCAGCTTCAAGTATGAGCCGTCAGGGTTGATTTCCTTCAGGAACAACTGGCTTGGTTTCCTTGCAGCCCAGGGGACTCTCAAGAGTCTCCTCCAGCACCACAGTCTATTCTTCTGCATTCAGCCTTCCTTATGGTCCTTTTGCTATAGCAACTACCTTTCCCTTCTCATCCTTTAGTTCTGTGAAGCATTTCCCCCTTTTAAAACCTAGGTTTCCTCCCCTTGCCAGTATTCTGTGCCATCATTGCACTTATTGCTAGTGGAATTAAATGACTGTTGTTGGATATCCTCGGTGGTGGTGGTGATTTTTAAGTCTGAAGACTATGGATAAAGCATGAGTGGCCTTGGTTGTCTAGGAGGAGAAGGTGGAAAAGTAAAGTAAGAAGAAGCAGTGTGCCAAGATGTGCCAGTTGGATACCAGCTGGGTGGCCGCTTGCCAGGAGATACATCTGCACCTGCTGTCCTCTACTCTCTTGTCAGCGTGCTCATTGGCTTGGCTCAAATGCAGATTCCAAAACCTGCCGAAAAAAATAACATGGTTAGTTGGAAACAGCCTCCCTCTGCTTTAGGAAGTGCTGCTCTCAAGAGATTAGGCTGTGAATGAACTGCACAGTTTTCTCCAAAGTTGATGACAGTGGAGAGAATGGGAAGAACCTAGATTATTATATTTTGTGGTAGCTGAACATATCTTGCTGACACATCTTGCTGAGTATTATTTATATGTATATCTTTCAACATCTGAAGGTCTGACAACTTGCCCTCTTTCTCAGAGAAGAGGAATCTTCAGCATTTGCAGATCTCTTAATGGAGCCTAAGGGGAATGTTGTCATCCTGGAATTTTCCTCCAGCTTATTGTTCCCAGACCTGGAAATTCTTCCTTATGTCTGTCATCTTCTTCCACAGAGGAGGATGGAATCACAAGGAGGGGAGTGAAAACTTTATGCTCAGCATTTTTCTTGCTAACTTTTGTTTGCAATCCTTTTGCCATTAATTACTCATCAGAGAGATGACACTTTTTTAAATGACTGGGCAGTGCTTGACCTACCATTAGGCAAAATGAGGTAGCTGGTTCAAGTCACAAGTGTTCTTGGGGGCAGTCATTGACACCCATCAGTTCTTTCTCCTGAGTTCCCTGTCCCCTTTTCTTTCTTCGTGTCACATAGACGGCATTCATTCCCTAAACTAATTGTTGCTTTCAGCTATGATAGAAGATGCTGCCCATGTGCATTAAGGTAGGGTCTGCCAATCCAGTTGACTTCTGTAAGTGGTAAAGAGGAGGTACTGTTTTATCGTTTGCTTCAGACAGGATAGTATCTGGGATGAAGCCTGTGTCTTGGACAAGATTTCAAAGAGGACAGCTTAGTTTGGATTTATTTCCTGGTATGATTGTGTTTGTTGGAAGGGGACTGATGTTTTTAAGTATGTGGGATTACACTTCCCATCTAGTTGAAGCAGTACTGTGCCTAAAATGTTTTCCACATGCTTCCTCTGATTGTAAGAAATAGTCCTTACTAATTACTATATCACCCCTGCAAACCCCAACTATCATCTTCCATTGCAGCTGGCAGCTCTGAGGGTGGGAAAACAATCACTTGCCTAAATTGAGTTGTCCTGGTCCTACAGAGGACCAGGTTCAAGACACATGTATAGTAGCCACTGTTGGAGGCTCAGAGAACATGTGACATTTTAGATATTGATGAACTGCCATTCCCATCATCCATCCTGATTAGCCAGACTGAGTAGGGTTAGCTGGAATTGGGCAACAGCTTGATTTATCAACCTTGTGTTAGCGAAACTCAGAAGGCATGATAAATGCATAAAGTAAACAGATTTGGTGAAGACAAGGTCTGTCATTGTGGACATTAGCTACATTCTTAAAATGTTTGTCATAACCAAGAATAATAATCATTTGGATCTTCTCGCCCTCTGCTAAGACTGAAGAACTTGTGATCTTCCAGATGTTGGACTCCAGTTCCCTAGAGACCATGTCATCCCAGCTGGGGCTCAGGGATACAGGAGTTGTAGGCCAGCAACATCTGCAGGGCCTTATTTTCCTTATCTCTTCCCTATATTCACTTCCTTTGATTTTCACTCTTACTGGAGGGACCCCCTGCAGCGCCGAACGCCGAGACCACCGCCGGCGTTCCCGGGACCCGCCTCCAGCTGCCTCCGGCCAGGACTTAAAAGGCCGTTGAGGCAGCGAGACTTTGCCGCTGCCTCCGGCCCTCCTGGCAGGGTGGAGGAACCCCCTGCAGCGCCGAACGCCGAGACCACCGCCGGCGTTCCCGGGACCCGCCTCCAGCTGCCTCTGGCCAGGACTTAAAAGGCCATTGAGGCAGCGAGACTTTGCCGCCGCCTCCGGCCCTCCTAGCAGGGTGGAGGGACCCCCTGCAGCGCCGAACGCCGAGACCACCGCCGGCGCTCCCGGGACCCGCCTCCAGCTGCCTCCGGCCAGGACTTAAAAGGCCGTTGAGGCAGCGAGACTTTGCCGCCGCCTCCGGCCCTCCTGGCAGGGTGGAGGGACCCCCTGCAGCGCCGAACGCCGAGACCACCGCCGGCGTTCCCGGGACCCGCCTCCAGCTGCCTCCGGCCAGGACTTAAAAGGCCGTTGAGGCAGCGAGACTTTGCCGCCGCCTCCGGCCCTCCTGGCAGGGTGGAGGGACCCCCTGCAGCGCCGAACGCCGAGACCACCACCGGCGTTCCCGGGACCCGCCTCCAGCTGCCTCCGGCCAGGACTTAAAAGGCCGTTGAGGCAGCGAGACTTTGCCGCCGCCTCCGGCCCTCCTGGCAGGGTGGAGGGACCCCCTGCAGCGCTGAACGCCGAGACCACCGCCGGCGTTCCCGGGACCCGCCTCCAGCTGCCTTCAATTGCCTCTGGCCAGGATTTAAAGACCGTTGAGGCAGCGAGACTCTGCTGCCATTACTTTTTGTATTGTATTATTGAGTTTTATTGTTACTGTCTACTTTTGTATTTCTGTCCTTGCTCTATTGTATTTTGTTTTTGCTACATTGTATGTGTTATTGTATTTTTGCTATATTGTATTTTGTTTGATGTGTTGTGAGCCGCCCTGAGTCGGCATGTGCTGAGAAGGGCGGCATATAAATCAAATAAACTAACTAAACTATAACTATACTGTCAATGAGCTGTTGTGAATCGTTCCATATTTATATTCATTTTTATTGAACACTTAATGCAAAGAGCTTTACGATTCATTCAAAGAGCTACATGATTGCCCCTCCCCATTAGCTGGCAGAAGATGAGATGGCTAGATGGCATCGTTTATGTGGTGGGTGTAGATCTGGGCGGACTATGGAGGATGGCAGATGATAGAGGAGCCTGGTGTGTGGTGGTCCATAGGGTCACAAAGGGTCAGACTCGACTATGCGACTGAACAAAAAATTAGCTGGCTCAGAGTCAAATTCCACCTTCTACTCTAACCCTCCTGCCACACTGTCTTTCCATATAGCAGGGATGGGAAACTTGTGACCCTCTATGTTGAGACTCCAACTCCAACATCCTTCACTTTTCCTATGCTGGCTAGGAAGAGTAGGGCATGCAGTACAGCAACATTTGGAGTGAGTAAATTCCTCACCATTGCTGTTTAGGTTTACATTAGTGAATAATATTAAGTTTGACAGCATTTGAAAAAACTAGACAATGCTGGATTAACTCTTTGTTCATGGGATATAATGCTAAGCAGGCTCTGCAAAAGAGTTCTCCCCTGATGCATTTTTACATTCTGGTTGGCAAGCACATTTCTTGCAAGCGGAATTATTTTTAACCTTTATGAGGTGAAGGAGATAACCAGAGTGCTGACTTATCGACAAGACTAGATGTCAAGAATGCATTTTCATCAGGTCCTTAAATATTTGTGTCTAACCTGGTTCGGTTCCAAGGTTTAAACCATTAAATAAAACTTGAGCCTGTTATTCAAAGCCTCCAAGATGCAGGGACCTCTGATAATGCACAGTTTTGCTGCCTGGCAAAACCCAATGCTGACACTTTTGATCAATGCTGACAAGAGCTACAACCCATCCTGAGAGTCAATGAGGCATAGACTTCAAAATTTTCAAACATATCTTGCAAATCTCTATAGCACCTCCTTCTAGCTTTAGAGTACAAACAAGTAGGAAGAGAAAGAAAGACAAATGGAGCCCTAGTAGCACAGTAGTTAAACTGCAGCACTGCAGCCAAAACCCCTGCTGATGTTGTGAGTTCGATCCTGAAGGGGATCAAGATTGATTCAGTCTTCCTTCATTCAGAGGTCAGTGAAACGAGTACCCCTCATGTTGGGGTCAAAATGCTAATTATATTGTGAACTGTCCAGAGAGCGCATTAAGCACTATGGGGCAGTATATAAGTATAATTGCTAATGTTCTTGTTTTTAAAGTGGTATCTCCAACCTGTGCTCCTTTCTCTTCTCTTTCTCCCCCTCAGTCTTTTTCCTCAACTAGCAGACTCCAGCAGAGGGACATGAGGGTTTTTTTGAAATCAGGCTGAAGGCCGTGTGAATTTAAGCCCAGATCACAGTTGCCCAACCCTCTTTTAGGACAGCATACTTTACAAGCCGGGGGCCGGGTCATGCTCTCTCAGTCAGCTTTGAGGGCCAGACAGCCATTTTGCTCTGCCTGACCGACGGGGTGGGTGGGGGTGGCCATTTTGTCCCAACAGCTTCAAAGGGGTGGCCATTTTGTTTCTCAAATGCCCTTGGAGGGCTGGGGGCCCACATGAAATGGTGCCGTGGGCCAGATCCGGTCCACAAGCCAGATCCCGTCCACAGGCCTTAGGTTGGGAACCTTTAGTGTATGAGAGTCAAGACACAAAGCACAGCCAACGGCTGGGTTAACTCAGGTTTATTGCATGGTGGACAGAGGGAACATGAGGTAATGGCGGACGAACAGCTCTATATATAAGGCAGTAACGTATTTGAATGTGGCTCCACGGTAGCCCGTTGGCTACTGGTCCGCGTGACGTCATGGCTGGTCACGCCCTTCTTGTCCAGGTGTAGGTAGCGGCGGGAAGCTTCCCGCGCTGCGGTCTTTGATGGGTTTGAACCAAGAGAGCTTGGACGCTCGCTGCTGCCAGCTGGTGGTCATTAGCTCGCGTCCTATTACAGGGTTTATGTGATACAGCTGAAGGTTACATTGTTACTCATTGGCAAGGTTACATTGGTTCAGATACATTGATATCACATGTAGAAGGTTACACTATTAGGACACAACACTCCTCCCCCCTAGGATGAGACGAAGTCTCTCAGCCAAGATGGCTTATTTCGAACACGCTGGGGTCTCGGCGCGGGCTGCCCTGCCCCGGCTTCGCTCCCTCCTCCTTGCTCCCTGGCTTCCTGCCCTGCGATCGGAGAGGATGACTTGTTAGTGGTTTGCCGCGGCTCTGCGGCTTTGTTGGGAGGTGTGTGCTTTGTTTGGGAAGAACCGGGGGCACTGGGGACTAACGAAAAACCCCTCTTCTCGCTTGGATGGGTGGGGGAACACTCCGAAAAACCCCCCCGGCTCGCAAAATCAAAATCAAAATCGGATTCGGGGGAAGCGGCAGCGGCGGCCGCACACTCCTTCTCCCTCCCCCCGGGCTCGGATAGAACTGGGGTATCAAAAGGATATGAGTCGGGCTCGCTGCTTTCCCCCCTGTCTCCCCCTTGGGCTAAACGGGTGGGGGAGAACCCTATCGCTGAATCCTGTCGCTGTGCCCCACTGGTCGGCCCCTCGCTCACTCGGTGCCTCAGTTGGTCAGCGTGCCTCCTCCAGAGGAGGCCGGTGCTAGTTTCCACCCGATAGGACACTGGCCCCGTCTGTTCTATTATCGTCCCAGGCACCCAGGCTGGGCCTGCGTTGGCATAGTTCCTGCAGTGTACAGGATCGCCTACGCCGAAACCTTTCGAGACCGCTAACCCTATGTTCTTCCCTTTGTCCTCGACCCTCGACGGGTCTAGCCTGGACAAAAGCGTGGTCAGTTTCCTCCGCATCAGCAGCTCAGCCGGCGAGTATCCAGACGCTAAGGGGGTCACTCTGTACGCTAATAGAAATTGACAAACTTGGTGATTTAGATCTCCCGAGCCCATGCGCCGCAGCGCATCTTTTGTGGTGCGCACCAACCGTTCCACTTGGCCATTCGTGGCCGGGTGAAACGGCGCGGATGTGACATGCCGAATTGCATTTGCCTCCATGAATGCTGCGAACTCAGCGGACGTGAAACAACTGGCGTTATCGCTGACCAAAGTGTCGGGTAAGCCGAACGTGGAAAAGACCCTCCTTAGCTGGCGAATGGTAGTGGTGGAGGATGTGCTCTTTACCGGAATGACCTCCAGCCACTTTGAGTATGCATCCACCACCAGGAGAAACATGGTTCCCCGGAATGGGCCAGCAAAATCTACGTGCACCCTGGACCACGGTCCCCTTGCTGCGTCCCATTCCCTATGCGGCAGGCGGGCCACCTCCGGTCGAGAGCATTGACATGCCTCACAAGTGCCAACCATCTGCTCTATGTCGGCATCCAGCTGGGGCCACCAGAAGTAACTCCGGGCCAACGCCTTGGAACGGACGATTCCCGGGTGGCTGACGTGCAACAGCTTTAGCACTTTCGGCCGCAGGGACATAGGAACCACCACCCGTTGGCCCCACAAAAGGCACCCCCTCTCTAAAGACAACTCCACCCGCTTTCGGAAGAATGGGTCGAATTCCGTGCCTGGGGATGACGCCGGCCACCCCTTCTGCACCCACGAGCATACCTTCTCTAGTGTTCTATCCTTTCCGGTCGCCCTAGCAATGTCGGCCGGTACTATCGGGGGTGACTCCAAGACCTCTATTAGCAATACCTGGCGGTCTCTTCTTACCCCTGCCTTCTGGTCGTCCGACAAGGGTAACGGCGACCGTGAGAGCGCGTCTGCATGGCTGATTGCCTTCCCTGGCCGGTATTCTAACTCATGTTGATATGCGTTAAGAAAAATAGCCCACCGCAGCATCCTCGGGGACAGGATCTGTGGCGTGGGCTTATTTGCAGTGAAGATTCCTAACAGGGGCTTGTGATCAGTAACGATCTTGAACGGCCGACCATACAGAAAATCGTGAAATTTCTTGGTTCCCGCTACTATCGCTAGTGCCTCCCTATCGGTCTGTGCGTAATTCCGCTCTGCTTGGGACAGGGACCTTGAATAAAACGCTATCGGGGCCTCCCTTCCGTCGTCTAACACGTGGCAAAGCACCGCCCCCACCCCCACCGGGGATGCGTCGCAGACCAAAACTATGGGCCGTTTGGGGTCGAAATGAGTCAGGATTGCCTCGGATGTGAGGAGTTGCTTTAACTCTGTGAACGCTCTTTCTTGCTCGTCACCCCACAGCCATTTTTCCTCTTTTTTAAGCAGCCGATGGAGCGGCTCGGCAACAGACGCCTTCCGTGGAAGGAAGGTATGGTAGAAATTGAGAAGCCCCAGAAATGACTGAAGCTCGGTTTTGGAAGTGGGGCGAGGGGCTTTCTTAATGGCGGCTACCTTAGATTTGGACGGCCTAATTCCCTCGGGTGTGACACGGAACCCTAAAAACTCAACCTCTGTTTCGAAAAATACACATTTGTCTTTTCTCAGTCGCAGCCCCGCTTTCTCGAACACGGCCAGGACCTTATCCAATCTGTGGGCCAGCTCGGCCTTACTCCCCCCCCGTTATCAACACGTCATCAAAATATGGCAACACCCCCTCCAACCCCTTCAGGAGGCGTTCCACCAGCGACTGAAAAATGCCAGGTGCCGAGTTCACGCCGAACTGTAACCTCGACACCTGGAACGCCCCCTTATGTGTGACTATTGTTTGTGCCGCCGCTGTGGCGGGGGTTACCGGGAGTTGCTGGTAGGCCTGTGCTAAATCGAGTTTAGCGAAACACTTTCCCCCATTCAGCCTGGCCAGAAGGTGGCTGACCACTGGTACCGGGTATGCATTAGGGCGGATTGCCTTATTAATGGTACACTTATAATCAACGCAAATGCGCACCTCCCCGTTAGCCTTCAGTGCTGTTACAATTGGAGTCTCCCACTCCGCGGAATCCACAGGAACGAGAATTCCTTGACCCACCAGTTTGTCCAGTTCCGCCTCTATTTTGTCCTTAAGCGCGAACGGTACCCTGCGCGGTTTAAGTCTTATCGGGCGGACCTCCGGGTCTAAGTCGAAGGCTACAGGGGGTCCCTTGAACTTTCCCAGTCCACTTTTAAAAACGGCGGGGTGTGCGTCACACACTGCTTGTATTGGGTCCTCGCCTACGGCATGCACCCCCCCTATGAACAGGCCTAAGGGCTGAAACCACTGTGTTCCGAGGAGGCTACAACTCCCCCCTTTTAGCACCACTAGGGGAAGTTCCGCAGAATGTCTCTTAAAGCGAACCCGGAACGTTCCGACCCCCAACACTGGAATGCTGTTCCCCTGAACGTCCCGTAGTGTGGCCCTCAACGCTTTAAGTTTGGGCCGCACGTGGGGGTCGATTTTCAAGAACTCTCTCTGGGGGATTATAGAATAGGAGGACCCCGAGTCAACTTCCATCCTAATAGGGGTCCCTTGTACTAGTACCTCAACAAAGTAATGGGGCTGTCCCGCAGACACGTTGAACACAGGAGCGTCGCCCTCGCTGTCGTCCGAGATGCGGCCCACGCCGTCCTGCTTCCTCGTGGCCCGGGCGCCATCTTTGGGCCTCGCTGGACGGTCCGGTCTGGCTGAACGGTCTTGCGACTGTCTCCGGCCCTCTTTCCATTTCCTGCACGCCTTGGCGATGTGCCCCCGACGTCCGCAGTTGAAGCACTCGGCTTTCCTGAATGGGCACTTCACGCGCTCATGGGCCGCTCCGCAACCATCGCAGCGGCGCCCGCCTCTCCGGACCTTCTGGACCTCCTCGCCATCGCTGCTTTCTGAAGACGATTTCGAGGTCGGTCGGGTTGCATGCACCGACTGACCGGACTTCCCGTGCGACGAGTTTTCCGCTTTGCCGGCCCTCGGACGCCACTCACGCCACTTGTGCATCTCGTCCACTCCAGCATTCGTGGATTCCTCGGCTTCCGCGGCCTCTACAACCTCTTCCAGTGTGGGTGGTGGCTCCTTGTTCATCAAGCTGCGCTGTACTTCCTTGTCCTTCAGGCCACACAGCACTCCGTCCCTGAGGGCCATCTCTAGGATGTGGTCCCATTTGCAGGGGGCGGCGGCTACCCTCATAGCCGTTACGAAGGCTTCTACCGACTCGTCCGGCGCTTGAACTCGCCTCCAAAACGCACTCCGAGCGGGAAACATTGCCCTCGAGGGTCGGAAACGCTCACGCAGCATTTTCATGATGTCACCGGCTTTGAAATCGCTCATCTTCTTCGGTGCAAGGATGCCCACCAGCGTCCGCTTGGTTTCCATCCCAAGCATGCGGGTGAGGATGGCCCTCTTCCTTTCCTCGTCGTCTTCTTTGACTTTGAGCTCCACCAGTGCCGCCTGGAAGTCCATCTCAAAAAGCTCCCAGTCTTGCGGTTTGGTGATGTTGAACCCGCTCTGTGTCCTGGCTCCGTGGGGATCCATGATCCCACCTTCGTCGCCAATTTAGTGTATGAGAGTCAAGACACAAAGCACAGCCAACGGCTGGGTTAACTCAGGTTTATTGCATGGTGGACAGAGGGAACATGAGGTAATGGCGGACGAACAGCTCTATATATAAGGCAGTAACGTATTTGAATGTGGCTCCACGGTAGCCCGTTGGCTACTGGTCCGCGTGACGTCATGGCTGGTCACGCCCTTCTTGTCCAGGTGTAGGTAGCGGCGGGAAGCTTCCCGCGCTGCGGTCTTTGATGGGTTTGAACCAAGAGAGCTTGGACGCTCGCTGCTGCCAGCTGGTGGTCATTAGCTCGCGTCCTATTACAGGGTTTATGTGATACAGCTGAAGGTTACATTGTTACTCATTGGCAAGGTTACATTGGTTCAGATACATTGATATCACATGTAGAAGGTTACACTATTAGGACACAACAGAACCCCTGGTTTAGATGGTTGGAAAAGTGTTGATCTGAATACTGAAGAGAGGGATGGGGCGACTTGTGACTGTCTGAAGAATGGAGATTCTTTTAAAAGCAGTTTTCCGCTCTGGTTTTTCAGGATCTGAAATTTAGAATAGATCCTATGTATGAGGGAAACGGTCAGTCTGTCATTAGTCAGAAAATCTGGAAATTGAAAAGGCAGAGTGCTGCCCCCCCCCTCATTTCTCCACATGTTCATAACAGCCATTTCTGAGTGGCTGAATAGAGCTCAAGTCTTTTCTTGTCAATTAATTCTGACCAACATGCGTGTGATGCCAATTTAAATAAATTGGCTCCGTTTCTGTGCTTTAATAGCAACGGGGTTTCATAAAAATGAGGATCAAGCAAGTGGTGATTTACCATGTTGAGGACAGGATTATAACATTATGTATGGTAACTCACAAGGGTCCTGATAAATCTCCAGGTTTTGTTATCTGAGTGGGACTCTAAATTGCGTGAAGTTGTCAAGGCCCTGGCAGAGAGTCTCAAAGCAAGGGCAGAGTGCTCTGTTCAACTCCATCGAGTTTAATGAAATCAGCAGATCTGAGATTGAGATATTGTATGACTTAAGTTAGAATTGACAACCTCCAGGGACCTGAATTGCCCCATCCATGGATCTTGTGTGGTTACACCCAACCACTTCTGGGAGTGGCATGCGCACATTTGTGCATGCATGGACATGTCCCCAACCAGTTCCAGGAGTGGCATAGGTGTGTTTGCGCATGTGTGTGGGTACATCCCCAAACACTTCCTGGTGCGGCATGGGCGTGCATGAGCATTGGCAGGTACGTCCCCATCCACTTCCGGGAGTGGCGTGGGTGGCATGGGCCGGATGAATTGGCTTTGAGGGCTGGATCTGGCCCATGGGACATAGTTTGGACACCCATGGTCTACACATTTTATGTAGTCTCCATTTGCATGATCACTGAACTCTGGTGTATTTCTTTCACCGAGGATTGATCATAACTTTCTTTCATGTAAGAATTGGTGGTCAGGCAGAGTGAGTCATTGGAAAGGCAGCACTGATGCTCTGTTCCATTCTGCTCCTCTCCAAAAGGAGGGTTTTGCTTGCGAAAGGCCTCTCCTATAACATCTCTCTCCTTTTTGAACTTGCCCTTACAGCTGGAAGAAGCAGAACATTTTGCAAAGATGGTGATTGACCTTGGAGAAGACGCTGGGGAATTCCTAGCCAAGGGTTACCTGGCCTTGGGCCTCACATACAGCCTACAAGCAACTGATGGTAAGAAGTCTAATTTGTTTCAAAATAGTCCAATAAACTAATTGTTCTGACTTCAAGCAGCTGAATCAGTTGAAATGCATTTGTTAAAAAATGCATTTCAAAAAACTATGGCAGTTTTGGGAAATTTTTGCTCAAATCCATATATAGTTTTGATTTTTCACAAAGAGCATCCAATAATACCTGCTGTCTGCTCCTTACGTCTTCCCCATGTTGTCAGGCTGCCGGCAGAAAGGGCACTTTGACACCATGACTCTGAGTCAGGAATGGGAAACCTTGAACACTCCAAATGGAGTTTTGGCCTCCAGCTTGCCAAATGGTAGTCTGGAGGTCCAAACCATACCTATCAAGTATCCCAGATTGGCCAGGAAATCCTGTATTTTGGTGCACGTTCCTCCCCTTCCCCAGCGTTGTCCCGTATTTAGAATGGCGGGGAAAGGGGTTACTGCGCACGCACACAGAACCCATCTGCACATGTGCAAACGTGTTCTGCGCATGCACAATGGAGTTTTTACTGCGCATGCGCACCTGGGCCGGAGCAGTTCCCATATTTTCTGGAGTGGTGCTTGACAGGTAGGGTCCAAACTGTTCACCTGTTCACCTAGTGCAAGGGTTCACAACCTTTCCAAGCCGGGTGCCGGGTCATGCTCTCTCAGTCAGCTTCGGGGGCCGGACGATGGAGGTGGCCATTTTGTCCCAACAGTTTCAAAGGGGCAATCATTTTGTTTCTTGAATGCCCTTGAAGGGCTGTGGGGGAGGGGCAGATGAAATGGTCCTGTGGGCCGAATCCAGCCCACGGGCCTTAGGTTGGAAACTCTTGACCTAGTGGCATAACTGTTTTTGTGGAGCTCCTCCCCCATCCGTGATGGATAGAGTGCCACCATGGGTTCATGGTGGACATTATTCTGTCAAAGACTAGTGCTTAATGGTTGAGCTGTATCCTCAGGAGTGCAATGGGCATTGGAAGGTGCCATGTAGCCAACATCTGTCATTGCTCATTTATGCCCTGGACAAATGCCAAAGTCTATCCCAGAAGAGTTTTGTCTTATCCCCTGAGGACATTTATGCCAGCTGAGCCTCTGGCAAAATGTTGTCCCTTCCTTCCCAAGCCAGCAGGCTCCTGACACGTCTTCTCCATCAAAGGGGCAGCAGGTGCAAGGCCATAGCTTTTGATTTCCAGCTGCCTTCCAAGGGCTTTGCACAGATGACCCCACAGGACTGCCAGGGCTCAGCAAACAGCTTTGAAAAGATGTTCTGAAGAGAGAGAGAGAAAAAAGAAAACCTCAACATAGGCGGAGGCAGAGCTGGGTAAACGTTTCCAGGAGATCAAGCTATCTTGCCTGAATCCTTGGCAAGCTGTGGGAATTGAGAAGCCTCGCTGCGGTTAAAATAGTTGGGAAACACAGCAAATGAACCTTTTATCAAGCTGAATTGCCAAAGTTATGTAAAAGGTTCTTCAGGAGAAAGTGTTAGAAGTAAAGTATAAAATAAATCAATAAAATCCAAAGGAAGGTTATTGTGTTTGCATCTGATTGTGTTGCCTGAAAGGACCCTGAAGGCAACTTGCTACAATAAAATAATACAGAAATCATAAGCCACTTCAAAACTAGATAAAGTAATGAAACCATCACATACCACCCACCCAGCCACACAGTATAAGGAGCTCTTGTGGCGCAGGGGTTAAACTGCTGTCCTGCAACCAAAAGGTTGTGAGTTCAATCCTGACCAAGGATCAAGGTTGACTCAGACTGCCATCCTTCCGAACGTGGTAAAATGAGTACCCAGCTTGTCAGGCACAAAATGCTAATTAACTTGTTAATTAACCCAGAGAGTGCAGTAAGCGCTATGGGGTGGTACATAAGTATAATTGCTTTGCCTTAGTGGGAAAGAATAGAATCTAGGTACTTCAAGTCATAGCACAGTAAAGATAATATGGTCTGGATATATTGTCCATGCATCATCTCATAAGTAGTTTTGCAGACTTTTTGCATTGTGATAGAGGAGGCACTAGGTTTAGTTGGTATCAGTGTCATGTCTGGCATCAGTGTAACTCATGATTAAAAAAAACCAACACTCCATCTGAGAATGTGAAACAAGATCTAAAATGAACTCAATTAGCAGTTTACAGTAGGCAGTTACTGTAGTGCATTATTAATTGACCAGAAAAGCACAGCAGAAACTTCCCTTGTTCCATCTTGTGGACAATTCTGATATTACATTTTGGATTTTTAATTAAAAGACAAAACCGACAATACTTCCTTTGCTACTTAGGATTGGTGAGAAAATGCCAGAATATTTCTAAAAATGTCTTAATAGACCTGTTAAAAGTACTGTATTTTCTGGCGTATAAGACTACTTTTTAACCCCGAAAAATCTGTGCCAAAGTCGGGGGTCGTCTTATAGGACAGGTACTTAACTGCAGCTTGTTTCCCCTTGCTTCATATGTCCGGCGCATATGGTAGGGGGTGCCGCGGCCGAGTCCCTGCTCTGTGCGGGGAGTATGAAGCAAGGGGAAGCAAGCTGCACACATCTTCCTGTACCTCGAGGAGGAGAACGTGAGCGTGGATTGGCTCTCCACCAGAACCTGCCCATTCGACTCGGAGGGCTGCGCGTCTTCGGGTTGAGTGTGGGTTAATTTTTATTTGGTGTGCATTGGAAGAGAGGTAGTCTTATACGGCAAGTATATTCCAAACTCTATATTTTAACTGGAAAAATTGGGGGTCGTCTTACACGCCCAGTCGTCTTATACGCCGGAAAATACGGTAACTTGTTTTTTTGGGGGGAACATACCTGTTACCTGTTGTTGTTGTTGATTGGATTTGTATGCTGCCCACTCAACTGGTGTGACTCAGGGCGGCTTACATACACCATAAAACATCTCATGTTACAATATAAAATATAAATACAGTATCGCTAGGCATTAAACATTGCAAGGAAAAACTCGCATTTAAAAGTCCATAACATTCACCCAACAAGTCCATAGCAACACAGCGTGGCCACAGCGTCCTCTCTACCATTCAGCCACAGGCGGGGCCAGGAGGGTGGTGATGGCGGCCTCAGTTGTTCCTCATCCCTGGCTGTTGGTGGGGGCTAGGGAAGGCAGTGAGGTCCTCAGCAGTTATGTATAAAATTATACATGACTTTAAAGATGACAGTGAAGAAATTGAGATAGTGAAAGATTTTGTACACCTAGGTTCAATCATCAATCCAAATGGGGACTGTAGCCAAGAAATCAGAAGAAGACTGATATTTTGAAGGACAGCAATGAAGGAATTAGAAAAGATCATCAAGTGTAATGATGTGTCACTGGAAATCAAGACCAAGATCATCCACATCTTGCCCTCCTGACCACTGTGTGCAGAGATGAAAGTTGAACAATAAAGAAAGTTAACAGGAAAAAAATTGACTAATTTGAACTGTGATGCTGCGAGAGTTCTTTGTGGATACCCTGGACTGGCAAAAATAAAAAAAATGTGATTCCTAGAGCAAATCAAACCTTGAACTGTCTCTGGAGGCAAAAATGACAAAGCTGAGATTGTTCTATTTGGGGCACGTCATGAGAAGGCAAGACTTCTGGAAAAGACAATGAAAAAAAAAGACCAAATGCAAGATGGATTGATTCCCTAAGGCAGTGTATCCTAAACTTTGGGTTTTGGACTACAATTCCCAGAAGCCTAAGTCATGTCCACAAAGGACTGATCAACCAGTGTACTGACTTGGGCTTCTGGGAATTAAAGTCCACCAGTGTTCCACATTACATAGTTTGGGAAACAATGCCTTAAGGAAAGCCACAAACTATGACTTACAGGTGTTCCACAGGGCTATTGAAGATATCTGTAGGATATTTTGGGGGTCTTTTATTCATTGGGTTTACGTAAGTCAGAGACAGAATGTAACAACAATAACTGGTTAAACCTAAGCAGCTCATGTTTTACTTGTGACTTTTAGGTGTAACTTTGAAACTACTGGTTACATAAAGTAACTAATGAAATATGTTAATATTAAATGTAACTAGCTACTTGAAAACTTTGGGAGGAAATGGCATTCTGAATGAGAATTAGAAAGATCAGTTAGTCTGTTTAGTTTATAGACACACCTTTAGGTTAGTCATGCTGTCCTAGGCCCATGGTGGCGAACCTTGGCACTCCAGATGTTCTTGGACTTCAATTCCCAGAAGCCCAAGCCCCCATGAATCTGCACGAATGGGTTTACTGCGATTCATCAGGCCCACGCCACCCTCGTTGCTCTCTCAGTCAGCCCGGACGGGCGCGTTTTACTTCCGCTTCCAGGAGCGACGAGGGCGGCGTGGGCCAGATGAATTGCAGTAAACCCATTCGTGCGGATTCATGGGGGCTTGGACTTCTGGGAATTGAAGTCCAAGACCATCTGGAGTGCCAAGGTTCGCCATCACGGGCCTAGGCTAACCTACACCACAGGATTGTGGAATGATAAAGTGGTTGTAGTGGGGTACATGCCTTGCTCTGAATCTTTGGAGGAAAGATCATTTTAAAATATTACTAACCATTAAGATAATAAAATCTAGGGAGCATAACATACGGGGAATCATTCTTCAATTTAGCACAGAATTTCATTTCTCTCCTGGTAACTTGATGTTATCATAAAGAAAGACGTGAATAAAGATGTTTGAGTTTGCAGGACTGATCAGTGTGTAGAGCTAGCTTTGAAATAAGGTGGCAGTATCATTTTGAAAGCTCAAGTAGGTAGGAGAAATGTTTTTCAAACGCGACCTACAATTCTTAAAGAAGTACCACTTCAGAACTGTTTTTCCAGTTTTATAAAAGAGAAAAGAATGCATAGTCATCAAATCTATTGCCTCTGCAGTAATTAAATCTATTGTGCTTTTATCTTGTCTGTTCTAGCAACCTTGAAAAGCACACAAAATGATTTACATCGAAAAGCCTTACAGACTCTAGAGAGGTAAGAAAAACAGAAAACAAATCCTATAAAAGAGATATTATAAAAGTGACTTTATTAAACTTCCATTCCTTGTGAGTTTTTGGGCATGGTAATCCGAGAGAGTAATTTCCCCACAATCTGTGGCTGACATATGTTTGCATTGAACGACGGCGTCTAAGAGGTGACCTGATTGACGTTTATAAAATCATGCACGGTGTGGACAAAGTAGATAAGGAAAAACTGTTTCCCTATCGCACAACTGTTTTCCCTATCACACTCCATTAAACTTTTGGGTACTAGTTCTCAAACAAATAAGAGAAAGTACTTTTTCACCCAGAGGACCACTGATCTATGGAACTCCCTGCCAGAAGAAGTGGTGACAGCTGTCAGACTTGACAGCTTTAAGAAAGAATTAGACAAGTTCATGGAGAACAAGGGTATCAATGGCTATAATTATGGATACCTAAGGACAACCTCCAGGTTGGAGAGATAGGCAGGATATCTCTCAATGCCATTTCCAGGGAATCCTAAGCAGGTGAAGGCATCTGCTTGAGAATACCCTGAAGCAAATGGTAAGCCACTGTGTGAGACAGAATGCTGGACTGGATGGGCTGTGGCCTGTTCCAGCAAGGCTGTTCTTATGTTCTTACGTAACCCCTAACTTTCTGTTTTGACTCTGTATGTTCCGACAGTTTCTCATCCTGGTTTTTGGTCCTTGCAATGAATAAATAAAACAGTAGCACAAAGAGAGATGGTTCTGCCTTTTGGGTCAACAAATGTGTTTGCTCCTTCTCTGCACCAACCTGGTGTACAAGAAGGTGTCATTTTGACACACCTCCTCAGTTATTAAGTGACACACATTCTTAGACTCATATGTAACCTCTCAGTTACTGTACTATTTAGATGTAATTGCTGCCCTATATTACTCTTAAACCATATTTATTTTTAGCCTTTTGACCTTTCTCCACCGGCCCTGACTTGTTTCCTTGATATCTTAACTCCAGCTTGGAAGCAGATAGATTGCTCATGGGGTGTCATAGATACCTGCCATGAGCCAGCAGGCAATGTTGTGAGAGTATGACCTGATCCTAGTGTCCTGAATTTTGATACATGTGCATGTCCACCAGATGCAGAATAGCCTACCAGCACTGAAAGTGGTACATGAAAGTGATGTGGACGAGGAAATGTCAATAGGTGGAACTTAAATTAAAAGTATCTTTAATTGACTATTAGAGCCTCAGGAACTATGCCCTCCTCTTCACCTGGTAAGCTTAACCTTATGGTCATGCTCTAATGTCATGTCAGGTTTGAACGTAAGACGTTAATCAGCATTCTAGTACATGCTAGCTATTTGTCTTTCAATACAAACTGCTAAACACAGACCTTAAGTAGTTTCAAAGTTAATGTGTGAACTTGACAGCAGTTTCATCCCTGGCTTGTCTCTTTCCTAACCAGCCCAAGATATTAGCTATGGTTATTCTTTGACTTCGATTGAGATTCTTCTTTAATATACTGTAGTTTGATTTGGGTTCCTGAGTGCATCACCCACATGTGTAGACAATCACTCAGAGCATTCATTCATTCATTTGAATTCTATACCACATCATTAGTGCAACCACTCTCCATTAGTTCACAAATCACACAAACAATAAGCACACCTTATAGTAAATACAATAAAAATGCTGTTATTTGCTGAACCAATGATACCTCCATTTAAATAAAATTAAACAATGTAAAACAAAATTGAATGTCTCAGGTGAATTAATTAAAACACCACTACAAGGCAGCCTTATTTAATTCTATTCTAATTAATTTTCTAAAAACTGAGAAGGATGGTGCCTGATGGACCCTCTTTAGGGAGCTCATTTCAGGGGAAATGGTGCATGACTGAGAAAGCACAATTCCTCATATTAGCTCTTTTTGCCTCCTTAGGTGCCATAGATTTTAGCATCAAGGACTGTAAGAAGTGAGTGGGATGGGTAGCTGTTTTCTGGGAGACATAACCCTATAGTATCAAAGTCCTGAACCATTCAAACAAAAGCAAAGCAATCACACTTCTATACTGCCCATAGCGGTTAGTGCACTCTCTGGGTAGTTCACAAGTTAATTAGCATTTTGCCCCCCCCCCCCCATGCTGGGGACTCATTTTACCAGCCTCAGAAGGATGGAAGGCTGAGTCAACCTTGAACCCTGGTCAGGATTGAACTCACAACCTTTTGGTTGCAATACAGCAGTTTAACCACTGCACCACCAGGGCTTTATAAGCCACAACTTGTAACTCTGACACAGAAACTATTAGGGAGCTATTGAAGGCATGTCAAGACTGGGGCTGTGCGTTCCTATGTGCCACTAAATATAATCCTTGGTATCTTCCTTCTTGGGGACTGGCATGTATATTGAATATTGCCTATCTGTGTGCCACTGTTTGGATTTCCATAGTTGTTGGCATATTCTTGTTAGGATTTAGATAGATTCAGCCTCTGTGGCTTGAAATAGTTCTACTGTATTCGTATTTCAATTTCTCTAGTGATTTCTTTCTTTCTAGTGCTTTAAGAACAAATTTCACTTTACTTTTTAGAACAGCAGGTTTTTCATTATTGGATTCCTCTTTAAAAGTGTCTGTCATCCTTTTACCTCTTCTGTTTAGGTCTTCAGTATACATGAGAAAAAGTGAACTGAAAAGTATGTCTGTGTAAAAGTGTGTGACTCTTGAGTCCAAGTCCCTTCTTCAGAGCAGCAATTGCTTGACCTCTATGATTTTTCCTGCATTTTGGTTGACTTCTTCAGCTTCACCTGTGAAATTCAGTTCTTTATTGTAGTATTGTATTCTCTATTAGATGGCAGGTTGAGAGGAAAAGTGCACTGTCACTGTTTTCTTAAGGCCGTGATGGCGAACCTTGGCACTCCAGATGTTCTTGGACTTCAATTCCCAGAAGCCCAAGCACCCCATGAATCCACACGAATGGGTTTACTGCGATTCATCCGGCCCATGTTGCCCTCGTCGCTCCCGGAAGCGGAAGTAAAATGTTTACAGGGTGCTTTTGGCTTCTTGGAATTGAAGTCCAAGAACATCTGGAGTGCCAAGGTTTGCCATCATGGCCTTAAGATGATAGCTCTAGAGCAGTGTTTCCCAACCTTTGGCTTTTGGATTTCAATTCCCAGAAGCCTAAGCCAATTCCCAAAAGCACTGATCAGCCGATGTAATGACTTAGGCTTCTGGAAATTGAAGTCCAAAAGCCAGAGGTTGGACAACACTGTTCTAGAGAACCCTAAAATAAGTCTTTTTTGTTTGTTTGTTTGTTTTGACATATTATGTAAGATTTGTACAGTCCACTTTTTCCGATGTAAAAGTGATTACAGTATGTTGGGTGGAGAATTCAAGGAATTGTCATCCAAATAAAGTAACTTTTCTAGATCTGGTCATCTTATGTTGAGTTGTAACTGATAAGGATGTGCTTCCAAAAAGGGATAATGGTGATTTAGCGTGAGAAGATGGAAAGGCAAGGCTTTTGTATATTACAGTAGTTACATAAAAAAGAAGGAATTTGACAGTTGGAGATTATTGCCACCGCTCCACAAATTCTGGGTTGTGAGGCCCTGCTTCTGCGTCTGGGCTTTAAGGGTCAGTTGGGAGTCTTACTCCTGTACCTGCCCCCTTGCAGGGTAAGGGACTCCCTGCCTGAGCTCCTCGAGGCCATCTCAGCGTTGGCATTGGAGTTCCCTAGATTGATGGTTCTGGGGGACTTCAATTTACCCTCGCTGGGGACTGGCTCCGGGGTGGCTCAGGAGTTCATGGCTTCCATGGCAGATATGGACCTGATTCAGGTAATTCAGGGCCCGACCAGGGGCGGTGGCCACACACCAGATTTAATCTTTTTGTCGGAGCGGTGGCAGAGTGATCTGAGACTACGGAAATTAGACATAACACCTGTGCCATGGTCAGATCACTATTTGGTGGCTCTAGACTTCCTGGGTGCGACGCTTCATCGTAGGGAGGCAGGGCCTATTAGAATGGCCCGCCCCCGGCAACTGATGGATCCTGATGGATTCCAGAGGGAACTGGGGGATTTCCCTCTGGATCGGCAACACGATTCGCCCGAGGCGCTGGTTGACCTGTGGAACAGGATGACAACAGCGGCCTTGGATGAAATCGCACCACTACGGCCTCTCAGAGCTCATCGAGCTAGGTCATCTCCGTGGTTCACAGATGAACTGCGGGAGCTCAAACGGGCAAAGAGACGCCTAGAGCGCCGCTGGGTGAAGACCCAGAGAGACTCCGATTGGACACTAGCTAGAGCCGCTATTAGGGCCTATCTAGTGGCGATGGAGGTGGTGAGGCGGCAATACTTCACCACCCTTATTGCCTCCGCTGACAATCGCCCGGCCACCCTGTTCCGGGTTACCAGGTCTCTCCTTGGTAGGGGGACCCCGGTGCCTGGTTGGCAGGGGTCGGCTGAGGACTTTGCTGACCATCTAGTGGAGAAAATCGATCGGATTCGCTCTGGGTTTAATTCCGGCGTGGTTGGGGAGAGTCCGGAGGGAGCTGGAGCACAGTCTTGCCATACCATCTGGGACCGGTTTGATCCAGTTGCCCCTGATGAAGTGGACAGGCTCCTTGCAGCTGTGCGCGCCACTACCTGCCCATTGGACCCCTGTCCCACCTGGTTGGTGAAAGCCTCCAAGGCGGTGACAGGTGACTGGGTTGGGGCTGTGATCAATGCATCATTGCGGGAGGGGGTGTTTCCTGCACCTTTAAAACATGCTTTGGTGCGCCCCCTCCTGAAGAAACCTTCCCTCGACCCAGCTGTCCTAACCAACTATAGGCCTGTCTCCAACCTCCCCTTTTTAGGGAAGGTGTTGGAGAAGGCAGTGGCGTGTCGGCTGCAGGGGGTGCTGGATGAAGCGGATTATCTGGACCCCTTTCAGTCAGGATTCAGGCCGGGATATGGTACCGAGATGGCATTGGTCGCACTGATGGATGATCTCTGGCGGGAGCGGGACGGTGGTCACCCATCCGTCCTTGCTCTTCTTGACCTCTCAGCGGCTTTCGATACCGTTGACCACGGTATCCTTCTGGGACGGCTCCGAGGATTGGGAATCCAGGGTAATGTGTGGTCCTGGTTTTCCTCATTTCTGAGGGGTCGTACCCAGTCGGTGTGGTTGGAGAGTGAGAGGTCCAGTCCTAGGCCCCTCAAATGGGGGGTGCCTCAGGGCTCGGTGCTCTCTCCTCTCCTATTTAACATCTACATGAAGCCGCTGGGTGAGATCATTCGTTCCCATGGGGTGCGGTACCATCAGTACGCGGATGACACTCAGTTGTACATCTCGGCCCATGGGGACCCCAGTGATGCCGTCAAAGTCCTTTCCAGATGCCTGGAAGCTGTGGGGGTCTGGATGGGGGCTAACGGGCTACAACTGAATCCCAGCAAGACTGAGTGGCTATGGATAGGGGGTTCTGCATTAACCCGGGAGCTACCATCGTTGGTTCTGGATGGGGCTATTTTGCCCCAGACAGACCCAGTGCGCAACTTGGGGGTCCTCCTGGATTCACGGCTACTGCTAGAGGAACAGGTGGCGGCTGTGACCAGGAGGGCTTTCGCCCAACTGCGGGTGATCCGCCAGTTGCGCCCACTCCTGGACCGGGACTCCTTGCTCATGGTCACTCACGCTTTGGTTACCTCCAGACTAGATTATTGCAATGCGCTCTACATGGGGCTGCCCTTGACGACCATTCGGAGGCTACAGCTGGTCCAAAATGCGGCAGCCCGGGTGGTGATGGGGTGTGGGCGTTATGCCCGTGCTTTGCCACTGCTCCGGGAGCTGCACTGGTTGCCAGTTTGTCTCCGGGTGCAATTCAAGGTGCTGGTTTTGACCTTTAAAGCCCTATATGGTAGTGGGCCGGGTTACCTAAGAGACCGCATCGCCCTGAGGACGTCTGTCCGTCCAACCAGAGCGGACCGGAGGGGCTCTCTAATCGTTCCATCAGCCAGAGGGGCTCGCCTCTCTGGCACAAGGAGGAGAGCCTTCTCCGTGTCTGCACCGGCCCTCTGGAACCTCCTGCCAACAGAGCTACGTCTCCGGACGGAATTGCTGCCTTTCAGAAAAGATCTTAAAACCTGGCTGGCGGGTCAAGTGTGGGGTGCAGGTGGAAGGGTAACCGCCATTGGGTGGTTGGTGTAGAAGAACTCTTCCCCATGGTGCCTTTGGATCCTGCAGCCCTTGTTTTTAGGGGGTGGGTAGTTTTAACTGTTTTAACTGTTTTAACTTGTGTTTTTAATTTTTATTGTGAACCGCCCTGAGTTGGCTTTGGCCGAGTGAGCGGTATATAAATGTGATAATTAAATTAAAATTGTAAACCAATACTGCAGTTAGACGTGGGAAAATTGCATCAGTTAAATCTTTCTCTTTTATATGGCTTTCGAATCCTACACTTCCTGCACATTGGCATGCATGAGATTTTGCCTGCATTAGTCTTCATACATCATATCGGGCAGATGCCCCGACATCTGTTAAGTAAAGAGTTTGCAAAGTTACCTTCTGGATCACAACTTTCAGAATCCCCAAGCAGCAGGCTTTGTTGGGGCATGAGAATTAAATAGGACCTCTGTATTCAATAGCAGTTTATCACAGAAGACAAGTTGCAAAGGAGAAGGTAGCTATTTTGTGGGCTATCATGATATTGTGCCTGGGAGCTTTTCAAAGGCATCCTGTTGGCCTCTGTGCAAACTTAGTGATGGACTAAACAGACCTTTGGGTTTATCTAGTTGTTTTTGTTGTTCAGTCACACAGTCGAGTCTGACCTTTTGCAACCCCATGGACCACCGCACACCAGGATTCTCTGTCATCTGCCAACCTCCGTAGTCCACCCAGATCTACGGCCACCACGTCAATGATGCCATCTAGCCATCTCATCCGCTGTTGCCTTATGCTTTATTCTTTGCAACAGGCCTGCAGGGCAGATTGGGTTGAGTGATTGCTGGTCACCTGCCTTCCTCCATAATGAAAATTGAGGATTCCGCGTGCCCGGTTGGGCATCGGTGGCCTCTGGCAGAGGCTAAACCAGTGAGCAGACTCCTGGCCTCTGGCCTTTGTCGGCAAGCAAGGGGGGGAGATTGATGGTAGGGATTAATCCGGCCGCTTATTGCCTGACCAGCGATTCTGCGAGGAGCTCATCTCGCTGACCCCAGTTACCCATTAGAGTAATGACTCATCTCTTACCCAAGGTTATGCCCGGTGCAAATAAGGGCTATGTTTGCCCCTGCCTAATCCCTGAACAATGGGACTCCTAAGTCCATGTTTGCCCCAGTTAATTAACTTCCCTTTGAGGTGTTCCCCATTAACCCGGGTACGTGGGTGAGGTAATTTTCCTGTCAGATGACAGTTCTGCCACCGTTGCGCTTTTTTCCCTATAAATGATGTTGCCTTTTCTCAATAAAGTACTGATCTGATCTCGCTCCGTTTGCCTCGTGTCGTTACTTGATCAGTCCTCCTCCGGGCTCCCCGGCCCCCAGTGGCCCTGATTCCTTCATCTGGTGACCCCGACGTGATTTACTCGTGAGTAAAGGGACCCTGGAGAGGTCTACTCGCGAGTAACGATCCACGCGGTCCGGTTCTGCGCTTGAACCGCGACCTGTCAGCTTGGAGGACAGCGCGGCGCTCTGGTCGGCAGCCAGCCGGACAGAGAGACGGCCAGCGGCGAGGCATTCCAAAGAGGCATTCCTACAGCTTGCTCCCTGCTTTCGGGGAGGCTTGCGCAAAGGGAAAAACGCGTTCCGCTCAGGGCAGGCTGTGAGCCCCTGACAGCGCAGAGGCCGCCGAGGGCCCGTGGCAGAAGGTCCACGCTCCGAGGTCTACCCCAGACACCCGACGCCCGAACCTGTTGCCTGCAAAGACGCGTCGATCTTCGTCCCGAGGAGGAAACTTCAGAGGACCATCGCAGATAATATGGGGACTTGTTCTCATAGACCAAGTCCGTCCGCTAGCCAAAGAACTCGGGAGCAAGAGTTCAGAATCCTGGCCAGGGTATTTCAGTTACGATTTCACAGCAGGGAACTAGCGAGACTTTTGGCGTACCTCAGGGAACACTGCCTACTTTAAATTTAATTTAATTTTAATTTAATTTCATTTTCGCGCTTATATACCGCCCACTCGGGTGCAACCCAACTCAGGGCAGTTTACATGGCGGACAATAAATACAATATAATAATACAATGACACATAATAATACAATTCAATTACATCAAATGTAATTTGATGTAAGCAGGGAGCAAGCTGTAGGAATTACTTTACCCAGAAGTAGGTACGTTAACCCTGCAGCTCTGGGATCAGATAGGAGACTGCATTCAGCAGCCCCCCAAAGCTCCAGGAGGGATAGTTCGTACTTGGAGGAAGTGTAGGAAGCTCTTAGAACAGATCGAGCCAGTCCGGATAGAGGCCAATGAACCCCCGTTAGAAAAGTCATCAGGCAGGCCAGTCGAGCCGACTGCGCCCACGGCGCTCTATCCGTCAATTAGCTATCAGCATAGTAGCGCAGGGAGCATTCCCGCGGTGACAGCTGCAGACGTCACCGAAGGAATGCAAGGAATGAGAAGCGCAGGCGCTTCTCTGACAGCTCCAAGCTCCCTAGTCGTGAAGAGTGCCCTTCAGCGCACAGCAGAGATAGAACTCAAAAAGGGGGAATTGTCAGCGGAAGAACTAGCTGAGCTTAGACAGATATGCCCAATCCGAATGGAGATGGACGCGCTCACAGGCGCTCAACAAATCGTCCATTCCCCAGTCCCGTACAAGCTTCTCATGGCTTTGCGGAAAGCAATCTCAGAGACAGGGCTCCAAAGCCGTTTTACCAGGGGCACGCTTCAGCAGGCGTGCGAGACCACCATGTGGATTCCCCATGACTGGAAAGCCGTCATGAGGATGATGCTAACCCCTAGCCAGTACATGATCTGGGACAGCGAGTATCGGCTCGAGGCTCAGGCCAGAGCTGCCAGGATGGGAGGCGCGGTAATTGCTGAACAGCTATATGGTTCAGGTGCCTTTGAGTCAATCAATGCTCAGATCAACCTGCCTCTCGCCACTCTCGAGATGTCAGCCGAGGCAGCCTTTAGGGCTTACTTCAAGATCCCAGCCACCGGCAAAGCGGCTAAAAATTACACCTCCATTAAGCAGGGAGCCCAGGAGCCCTACATGGACTTCATCAATCGCTTGGAAGAAGCAATCACCAGGCAGATTGATAATGAGCAAGCCCAGCAAGAGCTCATGATTAAGCTAGCCAAGGACAATGCCAACTTGGACTGCCGTAAGGTTTTGCAGTCGCTAGGCAATCGTCCTGACTTGACCTTAACGGACATGATCCGAGCATGTGCTGACGTTGGCACAGATTCCTATAAAATGGGTCTGCTAGCGGCAGCCGTGCAAGGGGGTAGAAGATCTCATCCTAATGGAAAGACCAAAGGGGCATGTCACACTTGTGGCAAGGTCGGCCACTTCGCTAGGGAGTGCCGATCCAAGGGAGGCGGACAAAAGTCCGGCCATTCCAAGGCTCCGAATACCCTCTGTCCGAAGTGCAAGAAAGGTTATCATTGGGCCAGGTTTTGTCCGAGTTCGGGAAACCGGAATCCGGGCACGTCTCTGGCCCCAGTCCAAACAGAGGCTTCCTTCACCCAGATCCAGAACTCCCCAGAACTAGACTAGATTCTAGGCACATTCCAGGCACTGCGAGGGCACAGGCCAGCCCCAAGGGTAGTACAGGGCTAGACTTGACTTGCCAGGCGGACGTTACATGCGACCTGCCAGGCACAGTCTATCTGGTCGATTCCCAGTACATGGGACCCCTGCCCAGAGGCTTTTTAGGTTTAGTTTTGCCCCGTAGTGTAGCTGGAGCACGTGGAATTTTCATAATTCCAGGAGTCATTGACTCAAATCTTTCAGGCGTTCTCCAAGTTCAGCTTTGGACACACCTGCCCCAAACCATTCACAAGGGAGACACCTTAGCGCAACTGATCATGGTTCCTTGTCACTCGTCAGCAGGCAGCCAGGGAAGGCTCAGTGACAGCGCAAGTGAGGCAGTGCAAGGATACCAGGTCTTAGCGACAGTGGAGACCAACATTGAGTGGAAACAGCGCCCCGTTATCGAGGTATTTTTGAACAAAAGAGTGTTCTCAGGGTTACTCGATACCGGAGCGGATGTGAGCGTGGTAAGCAGGAGTCAGTGGCCTAGGGAGTGGGCCATTGAGCCGGTCTCCGATGTGTGGGGGGTAGGTGGAGTTCAGGAAGCGTTTAGGAGCCGAGAGTGGGTGGAAGTCACAATCCCAAAGGCTGAGGGCACAGCGGTAATTCGGCCGCACATTCTTGACGTGCACGTCAACCTTTGGGGGCGAGACATTCTCCAGCAGTACGGTGCCACCCTTACCTTCGGGTAATGGCGTTGCCACTTAAATGGCTCACCGATACTCCGGTCTGGGTAGAACAATGGCCGGTAGTGGGAGAGAAATTAGTTGCTCTCAAGCAGCTAGTGAAAGAACAGCTAGACGCAGGACATATAGAACAGTCCACGAGTCCTTGGAACTCGCCAATTTTTGTGATTAAGAAGAAGTCGGGGAAGTGGCGACTCCTCCACGATCTCAGGGAGATCAATAAATGTATTCAGCCGATGGGTCCGCTCCAATGCGGCATCCCTAATCCTAATATGATTCCCGAGGGGTGGGAGATTCTAGTCGTAGATCTCAAGGATTGCTTTTATACAATCCCCTTAGACCCCAGGGACCGGGAGAGGTTTGCCTTTACGGTGCCGGTCGTGAACCACAGTGAGCCCACGCTCCGTTACGCGTGGAAATTTTTGCCACAGGGCATGCTCAATTCGCCCACCCTGTGCCAAATATATGTTCACAACGCGCTGGAAAAGTTTCGAGGCCTTTACCCACAAGCCATAGTTTGTCACTTCATGGATGATATATTAGTAGCGTTGCCGCAGCTTGGCAGCGAAATGTTTTCAGACCTCCAGGCCAGCCTGGGGGACAAAGGTCTACTCATTGCCCCGGAAAAAGTGCAGAAGTCCGAGCCCTTCTCATACTTGGGTCATCGGCTTCTCCGCTCTTTTGCAGCGCCAGTCTTGCCTCAGATAAACCTACAGGACTCAGTCACCCTCGTAGAATTACAGCAGATTTTAGGAAACATTAATTGGGCCAGACCGTATTTCCGATTGGATACGGATCTTCTAAAACCGCTCTTCTCGCTGCTAACTTTAGGTAAGCAGCCGGCAGACCGGATAAAAATCTCTTGAGACGCGCGCTTGGCGCTCGAGAAAGTGAACCAGGTTCTCAGCCAGAGGTGGGTGGATAGGATCGCCCAGGGGCCATATGCCCCGATCCTGAATTTGTACATCGTACGGTCAGGATCCATGTTCACTGGGGCGCTAGGAGTAGACTCAGAGAAGGGAGCGAAAATTGTGGAATGGGTCTACTTGCCTAATACATCTTCATGGAACATCGTCCCGCCTCAAGAACTGGTCTCCGCGGTGGTCTACCGCGGCAGGCTGAGAGCTAGGGACATTTCAGGAAATGATTTGGCCAAAATTGTGGTTCCGTTTACTAAGGAACAAATTCATCAGCTGATGCAGCTGGGTGACTCGCTCCCGATAGCTTTGGAAGGTTTCACCGGCAGTTTAGCATATCATTTGCCCAAAGACCCCAGACTCGTCTCACTGCAAACAGGAACAGTCAGCTTGTTCGAATTGCTCTCGCTGGTCCCGCTTCAGGGGGCCAGAACAGTTTTCTCTGATGGCGGTTGCACCTATGGTGTTCTGACCTGGCAGGAGGGCGAAGCTTGGCACACGCTGTTAACCCTTCCACAGAAGTCCGCTCAGTGGGCGGAGTTGGCGGCCGTGAACCTTGCCTTGCGCACCTTCGCCAAAGAACGGTTAAATATCATCACTGACAGTCTGTATGTAAGGAATTTGCTTCACAGTCTACCGGGAGCTTACATCACTCCCGCGATAGACAAAAATTTGCTTAGTCTGTTTCTCACCGCTCAATTTCACTTGCGAAACCGCACGGAGCCGCTCTATATCGCCCACATTCGAAGTCACCAAGACCTACCGGGTCCGATTTCCGCGGGCAATAGCAGAGCGGACGCGGCCGCAAAGGAAATTCAGCAGCGTTCAGTTTTGGGAGTTTTTACCACTCCAATCCAAAGTCATGCCTTTTTTCACCAAAACGCCAAGGCACTCGCCAGACAGTTCAATCTGCCACTTTCTCAAGCCCAAGGCATAGTTCGCTCTTGCCAGCATTGTGCAGGGGCACCGGGGGGGCCCTCGTGGGGGGTCAACCCACGAGGGACAGAGGCTAATCAGGTGTGGCAGATGGATGTCACGCATGTGCCACAATTTGGGAGGTGGCAATACATGCATGTCTGCATAGATACCTTTTCACAGTTCGTTTGGGCTACGGCGCAGAAGGGGGAAACTGCGACCCATGTGGAGCAGCACCTCCTTTCCTGCATAGCTGCCATGGGCAAACCACGGCACGTGAAAACGGACAACGCGCCATCTTACAGCTCTAGGCAGTTGGCCGCCTTCATGGCAACATGGGACATCAAGCATACTTTTGGAATTCCCTACAATCCGCAAGGGCAGGCGATTGTAGAGCGGGTCAATCGGACACTAAAGTCCTATATTGACAAACAAACAGAAAGGGGGGAGCCACCAGCCCTCCCCAAGTCACAGGGAGAAGCACAGATGTGTCTCAACAAGGTATTGTTCACTTACAATCACCTTAATGTTTTTTCGGATTGCACGCCGCAGGAGAGGCACTTCCGCCGTTCGGAAGCTCTCCCGCGACCTATGGTCCGGTACCGAGTGCCGCCAGACCCTTCTTGGAGGGGCCCGGTGCCGCTCATAACCTGGGGAAGAGGGTATGCTGCAGTTATGTCTCCTACAGGTGTCGTTTGGATTCCAGCCCGGTGCGTCAAGCCTCACTTGGAACCTCATGGCGTGGACCCAGACCGACCCGAGTCCGATCCCGGAGATGGAGGACCTCACTCTGATCGAGGAGACCCACCGGGAGACGCGGCGGCTGCGGACCCCGGCACAGAGGATCACCTGGGGGATGGTCAAGACCCTTTGCTGTGAGGCCCGGGACGCCCTCCAATGCGAGGGGAAGGAGCCGACGCCGGAGAACTTCGTTGCAGCCGTCTTTGCCCAGATTCACATCAATTCTGTGATCTACACCATCATCCTGGCCCTCCTCCTGCTTTTGGGGGGAGGCGTTCAGGCCGCTTCACTTCAGGCCAACGGCTTGCCGCCTGGTGAAGACCTCTCAGCACGGATGCGGTACAACTTGTGGGAAAGGTTGGCGGGTCTCGTCAACCAGTCCGATTTTTGCCTACAGCAGGACATTGGTTCTGCATCTATCCTCAGCACCTGTCTCATTCCCGTGTGCCACACTCTGGACGCGCGCACCAAGGATGGCGACTGGTTGCTGAAAGCGTTCTTTGGCCCACACACTCCTACCACCTTCTCAGCATATGCACGCTGGGGGGGATTGCGACTTGCACCAACCTTGCCGGCTGACGCCGCCACTCTTCATACCCCTCGAGTGGCGATCAGCCCGGACGCTGCTTGTACCCGAATGACCGGCTGCACCTCAGGCGGTCAGACTCGGCGCCGCTGCCTCGACCCCGGCAGCGGCAACTGGACTTGTAATAAACCAGAGACACTCATTTCGCTGTACGCTCATGTCACCCTACCCTCAGGGTGGTTTTTCACCTGCAACCAGTACACATAGAACTATATCCCTGCGAACCTGTCGGACTCAATGTGTTGTATCAGTCGTTTGACACTGTTACTTCCTACCAAGGACATGATTGCCCCAAGTGTAAATGACACAAATGTGCCAAATGTTGATATTTCCCCACTCATACGACACACGCGCACAACCCAGTTAGACAGCTCTTGTGACAGCAGCCTTAGGGTAATGAGTCCCGCTGAGTATGTATCTCTAGCAGTCAGCCTTGTCGGCGTGCCAGGCTTGGCCGTCGGCAACGCACGGCGGATTGGCCGCTTGGCTTGCGGTTTGGCCAAAGCCATTAACCATACCTCCACAGCGATAGCGCTCCTCAATCAGGAGCAGGCAGAACTTCGCCATGCTGTTCTTGACAACCGAGCGGCTATCGACTACCTCCTCTTGCTGCACCACCTGGGTTGCGAACCTTTTCATGGAATGTGTTGTTTCAATCTTACTGATAACTCCCGTAAGATCCAAAGCCAGATCACGAACCTCCACACCATAGTTGCAGGCATTACAGAAGGCTCCGCGTGGGGAGCTTGGTGGAGTTCCCTGTGGAATTGGATGTGGTCGTGGATTCCCTGGGGGTGGCTGCAAACGGTGCTTAAGGTAGTGGTGGGGATAGCCATACTAGGCATCACGATTTGTTGCCTTGCTCAGTGCATTCCCTCGCTGATCTCTAAGTGCCGCCCCAAAGAGAAACTCCGTGACGTCATTCACGCCCAACAGCTGATGCCGCTTTTGCGCGGGATCGCCGGCCAGGCTCTTAAATTAAACAGAAAGGGGAGATGAGGATTCCGCGTGCCCGGTTGGGCATCGGTGGCCTCTGGCAGAGGCTAAACCAGTGAGCAGACTCCTGGCCTCTGGCCTTTGTCGGCGAGCAAGGGGGGAGATTGATGGTAGGGATTAATCCGGCCGCTTATTGCCTGACCAGCGATTCTGCGAGGAGCTCATCTCGCTGACCCCAGTTACCCATTAGAGTAATGACTCATCTCTTACCCAAGGTTATGCCCGGTGCAAATAAGGGCTATGTTTGCCCCTGCCTAATCCCTGAACAATGGGACTCCTAAGTCCATGTTTGCCCCAGTTAATTAACTTACCTTTGAGGTGTTCCCCATTAACCCGGGTACGTGGGTGAGGTAATTTTCCTGTCAGATGACGGTTCTGCCACCGTTGCGCTTTTTTCCCTATAAATGATGTTGCCTTTTCTCAATAAAGTACTGATCTGATCTCGCTCCGTTTGCCTCGTGTCGTTACTTGATCAGTCCTCCTCCGGGCTCCCCGGCCCCCAGTGGCCCTGATTCCTTCAGAAAATAGTGATTGATGTTGCAAATTTAAAGTTTAATGCAAAACAGGTGCTCTCTTAAACATTTAGTTTCAGGTTTTTTTTTTTACTTATTGTGGCTGGGAGAGTATTTTAATGGTTTTTAAACGTTAAACGTTTTTGTGATTTTATGGTTGCGGGGAATGTTTTATATTTGAATGTTTTTATGGTGATTGTGAGCCGCCCGGAGCCGCTTCGGTGAGGGGGTGGCAATTGTAATCCAAATAAATAAATAAATAAATTTAAAGTTTCTGTTACAGTCTTCTTAACTATTTGCATTGCTTGGCTGCTTGCTCTCTTTGCTCAGGACTATGGTTTCTCCTGTTTTAGAAAAATATCTGCTTGAGACCCTAGGACAGGGATACTCAGCCCACAGCACCATTTCATGTAGCCCCCAAATGTCTCCACCACACCAGGAAGAGCCATGTGGTGGAGGAAGGGCAAAATGGCTGTCCGGCCCCTGAAGCTGTCTGAGGGAGTGTGACCCGGCCCCTGGCTTTAAAAGGTTGAGAAATCCTTCCCTAGTAAAAGTATAAATTATGGGGCAAAATAGCTTTAAAATGGAGAATTGTGTCCCCTGGAAGCTTCTAGAGACACAGTTCTTTATCTCTTCCTAAATTGGGAGCAAAGAAGGAGAGTTAAGAGAGCTGTACAGAAGATTCAGGGACTGCGATGGCTTAGTGATTAAGACGCTGAACTTGAAGACTTTAAGGTTGGAGTTTGATACCCGAGTACTGTACTGCATGACGGAGTGAGCTCCCATCTCTGTCCCAGCTCCTGCCAACCTAGCAGTTTGAAAGCAAGAAATTGCAAGTAAATAAATAGGTACCACTTCAGTGGGAAGGTAAACAGCATTCTGTGCACTCCAGTGTCTAGGCATGACTGCCACATGTCCACGGAAATATCTGCAAACGCAGGCAGCGCTGGCTAAATGGAGATGAGCACTGAACCCTAGAGTTGGATACGACTGGCTTTTGAGCAGGGGTGACCTTACCTTACAGAAGATTCATGGGTGACCTTACCTTACAGAAGATTCATACACAACTCAAGTAAGGGTGCAGCCTGCGTGCAACATAGCAATATCCATCTGCAGTATAAGTGTACATTCTTGTTTGTTCAGCTTTGTAGCAAAAGGTAATGCGTGGCAACCTGTGTTTTACAGAGCTCATCAGTTGGCTCCAGAAGATCAGCAGATTATCCTTTACGTCTCGCTGCAGCTGGCTCTTGTCAGGCAGGTAGGTGCAATGACCAGTGACTATCAAATTGTAGCGGGGGTGGGGGGGAGACAGAGAGAGAAAGCTTCTGTTGGTTGTACACATCCATTCCTCAATCTTGAAGGGCTGTGCACACAACTTACCTTGTTGTTTTTTTAATTACAGATTTTGTAAATTAACAGTCTCCCTGTACCTTCTAGCCGTCAAATTCTTTCAGATTTTTTTTTAAAAAGGGAACATCAAAACATGGCAGAATTGTCTCATGTATACTCTTGGCAGAAGAGGCTTAATGGTCCCCAAAGCCTTTGATTGTATATAGGGGTGTTGGGGCAATCAAGATCCTGTGGGCCTCATTTGGGCCTCTAGAGCCATGATGGCTAACCTTGGCACTCCAGGTGTTCTTGGACTTCAATTACCAGAAGCTCAAGTCAGCACCCCTGCTGATCAGGGCTTCCGGGAATTGAAGTTCAAGAATACCTGGGGTGCCAAGGTTTGCCATCACTGCTCTAGGGCATGGGTTCTGAATAAGGCCCGTGGGCTGGATCCGGCCCATGGCACCATTTCATGTGGGCCGCCACCCTCCACGGGCATTCAAGAAACAAAATGCCCAGCCCTTTGAAGCTGTTGGGACAAAATGGCCACCCCCATTGTGCAGGCAGGGCAACATGGCCATCCACCCCTAGAAGCTGACTGAGAGACCATGATCCGGCCCCTGGCTTGAAAAGCTTGAGAACCCCTGTTCTAGGAGGTTTCATGTGACCCACAACACACTTCTTGCCCCACCTCTTTTGTAGAGACATGTATTGGCATCAGTGAGATTTTTCCATGTGGGGGTGGGGGTGGGGGTATTTATTTTGAAACTTTTGCCTTCATGGCATTTTCCCCCCATACTGATTTGTTTATAAAAGGGCCAGAAGTTGCTTCATAACTTTTAAGGGCCCATTGTTATACATTCCAGTTTTTAAAAAATTCTCAAGGTGTTAGGATTGCAGCTTTATTTACTCTATTTTGAAACATCTTAATGGAGGACTTAAAAGCTCTGGAAAAGGCTCCCATATAAAACCGAATATCACTTTTTACTTTAGATTTGGAACTGAAGCACACATATGTTTCCTTTCTCAAAATTATCTCAAGATTCATTTTAGAAAGCTCTGGATTTGACATTCATTTTAAAGCCATCAATGCTTTCTTAAAAGAGGATCATATTTATAAAGTAAAAGTTTCAATTTGACTAAATTCGAAGATATTTCACAATTACACCAATTTGTTGTTGTTGTTCAGTCGCACAGTCGATTCCGACCCTTTGCGACCCTATAGACCACTGTCCTCTAGGCACCTCTGTCCTCCACCATCCTCCTCAGCCCGCCCAGTTCTGTGCCCACTGCGTCCACGATGCCATCTAGCCATCTCATCTTTGGCCGCCCTCTTTTTCTTTTGCCCTCCACCTTTCCCAGCATCAAGGCCTTCTCAAGTGAATCCTCCCTTTCATTTGATGTCCAAAGTACTTTAGCTTCATCTTTACTATTTGACCTTCTAAGGAGCAGTCAGGGTTGATTTATTCAAGAACTCACAACCTCAGGTTCTTGTCAGGTACCCAACTCTATCCAGCCACGTGAAAAATAGATCTCGGTAAAATCACTTTTTCTAATAGTCATACTGACTGGGAGATGTTCAGTGCTATAGTCCAATAAACTATCTGTTCTTGGAGTTGCTCAAACGCAGTTTCAGATTTATGGCCAGGAAATTATACATACTGTACCTTCTTGTGTGTGGATTGCCATTGCCTTATGTAAAGAAAAAGAAAATATTGTACATTGGGTAGAAAGGTATGGAACCCCAGAATATCGTTTTAACATAAGACCTTGTGAATAATATTCTGGCATTACAGTAGTTGGTGTCAGGCTGACTCTTCTGTAGCTGTCCTGTTTTCCTTCATTTAACAGGGTATAAATCTTTAAAGCGCGCCTCGGAGTGCCTTACTGATACACGAGACAAACTTATTTTTAGGCCTATGAAATATCCTGTTCTGCTATTGCCAGCATAGCTCATGATAAACATTTTTGTAATGCATTTTTAATATCCTTAATTATTTAAACTATCTAATGTATTCTCTTTCTGATTAACTGAAGGCTAAATGACACCACTAATGTTTCTGACAGATTAAATTAACTGACGAGTACCATGATTAAGGCTTTCAGCAGCCAATCTGGTGGCGACTGCCGTGGATGCCAGAGTCCTAAAACGACTGCAAAGTGTTTGACTCCACGCAGGCAATAAAACTCCTTGTCTAGTTCGTTTCATTCAGTCAGGCATTGTTACCAGGGCCGCCATCAAGGCAGTTCTACCAGTACTGCCGTATAGGGCCCGGAGCAGACAGGGGCCCTGCCGCCGGCGGCCATAACTATATGTGTGTTTGTAGGGGGGCCAAATAGGATTGCTCAGTATGGGCCCCAGAAATTTCTGATGGCGGCCCTGATTGTTACCCAGCCTTCCAGTTAATGGGTTCTTTCCACCCTGCATGTCATCTTACCATATACTGTACTCTCATATCTGGACTTCACCCTTTCTCAAATAAAATAAAAAAAACATTAGGGAGGCACAGAACTGCTAATCAAATTTGCTTAGCCTCTGTTTTTACTCCTCGCCCAACAAAGTTGATCAGGTTCTGTTAATGCAGAGCAGCTGTTAGATTGGGAACAGGCAAGCTCTAAGCAACTTGGGGCTGTTTTTCTGACAGCAAAATCTGGAGGGGGGGGGAGAAGAGGGATGTTAATGCTTTTTGTAGCACCAGACATGATGACCCATAACTTCAGGTGCATAGAAAGCCTCCTCGAAGATTGTGGTATTTTTGAACCACAATCGGGCGTACCCTGGGCAACAGCCACCTTGTGCCAGCTAATCTTCCTTACGTGAGGACAGGCGAAAGGAACTACAAAATAAATTCACCAAAAGGTGACTTGATTTTGATAGTTTCACGTCTGGCCTAGACATGGAAGCATACCTGTCTATTTTCGGGAAATTTCTGTCAAATAAGGGAAATTTCCCAGCCAAAACGGGAAACTGGACAGCTATGCTTATCCTATGCTGGCCTCCAGTCTAACTCCAGTCTAATTGTACTCTAACTAATACAGGATGATGATGGGAAAGAGTGTAAAATACGAGGGTTTGACAGAAATTTCACGAAATTTGACAGGTATGCACGGAATAATAATAATAACAATTTCCGGTTGGGGGTGGGGATAGGTAAAAGTAAAGTTTGCCCTTGCTTGAAAGCCAGTTGTATCTGACTCTAGGATTCAATGCTCATCTCTGTCCACAGCCAAAGAGTCTGCACTGTCTGTAGACGTTTCCATGGACATATGGCAGGCATGCTCAACACCGGGGTGCATGGAATGCTGTTTACTTTCCCACTGAAGTGGTCCCTATTTATCTACAGTACTTGCAATTTCTTGCTTTTGAGCTGCTAGGTTGGCAGGAAAAATAACAGTCTGGTAAAAACTGGGTTTTCTTCTAAAATGAGGTTGTGAGGCTAAGACATATTTCTTCGAGGCACAATTCTCCCACTTAAAAAAAAAACACCAGGGGCTCATGAAGCCCTGAGAACCACCAAAAGGGGATGGGTGGGGATGGGATGGAGGCCATGGAAGGTGTATGTAATTCCCAGTCCTGCATTATAATGTAAGAAGAGTTCGATCCTCTTGTGACTGATTTAGGCTTCCATCCTTCCAAGGTCAGTAAAATGAGTACCCAGCATATTGAGGGGTGGGGGACACTAATGACCTTGTACTGCCTAGAAAGCATTCTAAGTGTTATGTGTATATAAGTGTAATTGCTATTGGTATAAATTTTTTGTGCGCTGCAATTATTACAGCACTATAAGCTTTTCTTCCAACCTAGCAGTTTGAAAGCAAGAAATTGCAAATAGATCAATAAGTACCACTTTGGTGGGAAGGTAAACAGCATTCTGTGCACTCCGGTGTTTAGTCATGCCTGCCACATGTCTTCGGAAATGTCTGCAGACACGGACAGCACCTGCTCTATGGCTATAAACAGAGATGAGCACAGAACCCTAGAGTCAGATATGACTGGCTTTCATCCTTGCTCGGAAGCCAGTCGTATCCAACTCTAGGGTTCAGTGCTCATCTCTGTTTATAGTCAAATTGCTGGTGCTGTCTGTAGCTGCAGATGTTTCTGTGGACATGTGGCAGGCATGACTAAACCTTTACCTAAGCTTTTCTCTTGATTATCCCCACAAGCTTGCTCGAATATGAATATTGTTGACTGAAGAAGGAAAAGAAAGGTGCCAGATAGACTTTCCTGTGAGAAGTGACTCCCTAGGCTTATGGCCCCCCATTGATAATGGCTCTTATTAGTGTTCTGTAGCTTGTCCTGTGGGCAGTGTGAAACACAAACAGCACATCTTGTAAAATATATCTTGGACCAAAACATTTAAGTAAAGCTGGCTCCTTGTCTTACTGGGGCCATACCCCAAAATGTCAGGGTGAGCCTGCCCAAGCCATAGGGAGGAGTCCACTTTAGCTTCTTTTATGAAGGAATGTCACAGTTTAGGGAGAAGGCAATTATAAAGTCTAGTTAAAATGGTTCCATTCCCATTTTACAGATAAGGAACAAAGGCTGAAAGATTGGCTTTCTTTTCATGCCACTGTTTTTATCCTTTTAATAGTTGTGTCATTGGTAAATATGCAGAGTAGGTCCAACATTTCTCACCCACTGCATAAATATACTGACTGAGCATCTATCCTATCTATCAACTGAAAATAGAAATTGAACAGTTTTGTGATGCTTAAAAGCTATGACATATGTTCTGACATCACCCAAGCACTAGTTTTTAGCTTGAATATCAAAGCAGGTACCTAACAGAGTACAGATGAATGGCAGATGATGCTTAGATAGATAG
This sequence comes from Bradypodion pumilum, assembly GCA_035047305.1. NCBI lineage: Eukaryota > Metazoa > Chordata > Lepidosauria > Squamata > Chamaeleonidae > Bradypodion > Bradypodion pumilum. The sequence continues at coordinate 28,772,569 of JAWDJD010000001.1, read as the reverse complement.
ATAGATTTTTATTTATTTATTTACAAACCAACAAAATAAATAAATACTATCTATCTATCTATCTATCTATCTATCTATCTATCTATCTATCTATCTATCTATCTATCTAAGCATCATCTGCCATTCATCTGTACTCTGTTAGGTACACCTGCTTTGATATTCAAGCTAAAAACTAGTGCTTGGGTGATGTCAGAACATATGTCATACCTTTAAGCATCACAAAACTGTTTCAATTTCTATTTTCAGTTGACCTTAATGATTCCAGTAATCAAATGAAGTTCAGAGTCCATTGACGTTAAGCTCTTTGCTTCCTCTTCTATTTGTTGTCATTTGATACCCAGTTAAAATAAAAAAGAGGTCAGTTCCTGGAATGCTGCCATTCTTTTGATCTCAACTAAATATTGGGGCAAAGGCACTCTCATCTTAATTGCCTAAACCAGGGATAGAAAGAAGGCTTATCAGGATCTACTCATTATCCTGTGGTGCTTTGCAGCTGGGCTCTAAGGAGAAAAGAACAAACACGCTGGAGAAAGGACGATGGAAAAGAGACACACCAGTAGAACTAAAAAGCTGAATTCAGAATCTTGAAGAGGAGTCTGGCATACAGCACGCAGAAGAAGACATATGAAGACCTTTGCAGGAGAAAATAAGGCTGAAGGTCAGCCAAGGAGCATCACTGAACCCAAACCCTATGAAAAGAGGAAGCGTAGTTGTTGTAGGACAGTGATGGTGAACCTTGGCACTCCAGCTGTTCTTGGATTTCAATTACCAGAAGTCCAAGTCAGCACTCCTGCTGATCAGGGCTTCTGGAAATTGAAGTTCAACAACAGCTGGAGTGCCAAGGTTCGCCATCACTGTTGTAGGAGATTCCTTACTACATGTGAGTGAAATGAAATTTGCTGGGAAGATTCATCGACCCACCAGGTATTCTGTCTCCCTGGAGGGTGGATGAGTGACGTGATAGAAGTATCGCCACGGGCAATGAAAATCACAGGTGCACATCCTTTTCTTCTAATTTGTGTGGTACCAAAATGACACAGCTAATATGAACTACAAAGAAATCACATCAGACTTTGAACCTCTGGGAAGGAAACTCAAGGACTTTGAGGTCCAGATAATGTTCTTCTCCATCTTACCTATATTCAGAAGAGGAATAAAAAGGGAAAGGGAAATAATCCAGGTGAGCAACTGGTTACAAAGGTGGTGCTGACAAGAGAAATTTGGATTTTGGGACCTGGAAGATGGATTGTTGCCAAGCGACAGGTTGTACTGCACAAGGGCTGAGAAGAATGTGTTTGGGCACAACATGAAGAACTTTGTCAGGAGATGTTTAAACTGCATTGGAAGGGGGAGGGAGATGCAAGTTTAGAGGTAAAGATGAATAAAAACATATGCACAATAAGAGGAACAAACTGAACAGCTCTAAAGGAGATGAATAATAATCTTTAAAATGTATAAAGGAAAGCAGGCACAAATTTATTTATTTGTTTACAGTAGATTTATATACCGCCCCAATCAATAGACTGGATGGTGTACACAGTCCAGCGAGCACCTCCCTGGCCGCTCAGTAACAATTAAAAAACTATAAAAAACTCTTCCAACATAATAATGCTGGCCCCCCTGCTGTGTCTTCTTGATCTCTTAAACAGGTATAAAAACAGCACAACATTAAAAATGATATAATCATTAAATCATTAAAAATCATTAAAAACCAATTACAAGAGGGGGGGCTCCTCAGACAAACCAAAAAGGGGAGCTTGTTGACAATCCCGGCCCCCAGACCCGCTTCACTAACCACGTTTTCCGTTCTCTCCTAAATGGTAGCAACTGGGTCTGGAGGCGTAATTCTACCAAGAGGAGGTTCCATAGTGTGGGGGCTATGACCGAGAAGGCCCTTTTCCTCGTGCTGGAGAGGCGCACCTCCCCAACGGATGGTATATGGAGGGTGCCCTCTTGGTTTGCTCTCGTGGGACGGGTTGATACCATTCAGTCCATGGTGTCTATACATAAATGATGGGTATCTGGGAAACAAACAAGAAGAACTGGAAATCTTAGATCAGAAGGGTAAATAGATCAGAAGGGCAGCAATGAAATAACTAAAAAAGATCATTAAGTGTAAGGATGAGTCACTGGAGAACGAGATGAAGATCATCCACACTTTTATATTTCCAACCCACTATGTATGAGAGTGAAAGCTGAACAGTAAAGAAAGCAGACAGGGAAAAATTGAAGACAGGACATTTTTGAGATTTCTCATTCATAAGGTTGCCATAAATCAGAGGTAATCTGAGGGCATATAACAACAAGAAGATTGCTCAGTTGTGCTTGCTAGGGCCTTGGCAAAGCAACAACAACCTTATTTTGCGTGTGTGAAGCAAGTTGTAATCTACCCTCCGCTACTGAGCATTATTTAGATGTGAGGTGAAGAGTTTATGTATTCTTTTGTAGGATGCAGATTATGCATCTGCAAGGTTGTCTTTTGTACTCCTAGTTTGCAATTGAGTTGGCTTTATTTGTTGTTATTGTGCTTTGTTGATTCAGCCTTTTTGGTATTTTTGCCTAAGAACTTTTTGTTTTGTTTCATGTCCGACTTGAATACTCAAGGGTGAATAAGATGAATCTAAACAATAATGAATGCAAGCCTTAAATGAGAGAAACCATTTTTATTTTCAAGATTTGTGATGCGATAGAACACCTCCAGGAAGCACTGAAACTCTCCAAAGATGATATGAATTCCCTTCATTTGCTGGCCCTCCTTTTTTCAGCCCAGAAACATTATCCCCATGCTTTGGATGTCATCAACATGGCCCTTGCAGAATATCCAGACAGTTTCAGGTAAGCATGTTTAAGAATATATTCCATATCTTATAGTACTAAGTCTTATGTCTTCTCACATCTCATGCAAGGAGGCAGAAATTATGGTGGGGAGGAGGCTTGATTACATCAAGAGTCATTGTGATCATGAGGCCATTGTCAAGCTCTTCTCTATCAAGAATCTGAACTCCCATCAAGAGTCTGGATCTTATTAGCAGGGTCACCTTGGTAGAATGATTAAAGATGGGACACCAGATTAAGATCTATACATCTTTAGCCGCATCAGCAGAAAATAAATGATTTTTCAGTTAAAGGGTGGAGGAGAAATTCTTGAAGAACAGTTATAGGATAGCAACAATAGCTAAAAGTAACAGTGCTGGAGTATCTTTCACAGGCAATGACATTGACACTCAGGCCAGCTAATAAGTATCACACAGAAGAAGGCAATGGTAAAGAAGTTCTCATTATTAATACTGGGGGAAACCCCTATGATGAGATGAAGTGAAATGAGTAATAGTGTTTAACATTTTGACTTCCAGGTTGGAAGTCGCTTAGTGAGCTACAGTACTGGGGAATAGCAAACAAGAGGCCAAATCCTCTAGTTGTATCTTTGCATGGCATAACCTGTATCAGACAGTAGAAGCATTCATGATGGTAGAAAGTGCCTGTAATAAAAATTACTGTCAGATTGCTGGGAGTGGCCCCAATCTTGGGGGCAGTAATTTGGTGGTGATTTTTAAAAAAGTGTTAAATGCTTCCCTTGACTACATTGCCAAGACAAAAAGGAACTTTTGGAAGCCTTGGAACCCAAAAGGAGTGAGATAATCAGCTTTAAATTATTTCAAATAACTACTTTTGGTGCCTGATCCAGGCTATAGCTGTAATGAATTAATATAGGGGCTTTGCTTTTAATGAGTAGTTGCCTTGAGTTCTTAATTCCCTGAGCAGAGCTAGAGATTTGGCCTTCAAGGCTGGTGTTGATTAATTTACTTATTTTGTAGTCACAACAGGATGAAAACTGTGGGAATGGAACTAAGTTGATGACCGTTTTGTGCTATGATTTAATTGGTTAAAACCCTAGAAGAAGAGGGCTGAGGAAAAAATGTTTTTGGTTATATGGAATGTGGAGGAAAAAAACCCACTATATTTTGCCATGCTTGAAAATTGCTTGCCACAATTCGTGCTTATGAGTAAAGTATAGCAAAATGTAGTCACTGTGTTAGCAGGCTAGGCTAGGGCAGAGAAAAATAGCTAGATATGCTTCTCTTATTGTATACTGGGAAAGGGGTCAGCAAATATATTCCATGCACTTCGGTGTCTAGGCATGCCTGCCACATGTCCATGGAAACGTCTGCGAATGCAGACAGCACTGGCTTTTTGGCTATAAACAGAGATGAACACTGAACCCTACAGTTGGATACGACTGGCTTTTGAGCAAGGGTGACCTTTACCTTTACCTTACAGGTACAAAAGATGATCAAGGAAACAACCAAGATAATATTATTGAAGTAGCCCACTTTTGGTCAAAAACAGGCTAATCATTTTGACATTTTAATTGGTTTGAATGTTATCTATACAGTATTTCATATGGTCTATAATGTAAATTGTACAGCTCCATGGTACAAATACAGTAAGAAAGAAAAGCTCCCTGGAGAAAAAAATGTGAAATAAATGAATGGTGTAATTTAAAACAAATGCAAATGAAGATATAACTTTTAGCATTCTGCATGCTTTACACATCCGATATCCATGTTACAGTTTTTGGCAACTCCAGTTAACTAGCTGGTTACTTCTTCTGAAGGTGAAATAGATCGTCTTTTAAGTAGGAAGAGGACATATTCATTGTTGGGCCTTTTCACTGCATTGTTGGGCCTTTTCATATTCATTGCAACGGTTGGGCCTTTTCACTCTTGAACGACGGCGTCCAAGAGGTGACCTGATTGAAGTTTATAAAATCATGCACTGTGTGGACAAAGTAGATAAGGAAAAACTGTTTTCCCTATTGCATAACACTAGAACTAGGGGACACTCCATGAAACTTTTGGGTACTAGTTCTCAAACAAATAAGAGAAAGTACTTTTTCACCCAGAAGATTACTGGTCTATGGAACTCCCTGCCAGAAGAAGTAGTGACAGCTGTCAATCCTGACAGCTTTAAGAAAGGATTAGACAAATTCATGGAGGACAAGGGTATCAATGGCTATAATTAAATAAGGACAACCTCCAGGTTGGAGAGATAGGCAGGATATCTCTCAATGCCATTTCCAGGAAATCCTAAGCAGGTGAAGGCATCTCCTTGGGAATACCCTGAAGCAAATGGTGAGCCACTGTGTGAGACAGAATGCTGGACTGGATGGGCTGTGGCCCGTTCCAGCAAGGCTGTTCTTATGTTTCAGTAACATGGTGGTCTGCGTTCTTACCATGCATGGGGGCATGCTTATAAGACCACACTATCACGTGGATGCTAATATAGTGTTAATGCTCTCCCCATTACCAATCTTCATCAAGAATTATGATGTGTAATAAGAACCAGTCTCAGCTTGGGCAGGTTGGCAAGGAAAATTAGATTTAGCTGAGTGTTGCTCACAGCCTCTGCTTAACACAGAAACAGAAAATATTCTCTGCAGCAAAGTCCCATTGGCCTTTAGTTCCTCTTATCCCTTTTATAGAATGTGATGTGACTGGACTAGACTCTGCGCCCCTCATGCCTGGGCAACCTGAACCCTATTCCCATGGGAGTTTATATTACAACCCTGCGTCTAATTACACGGGCACCTGCTGCTTCTCAAATATTACAGAATTGCACATTTCCTCTCTTCTGACTTCATATCCAGCTTTCTCCCCACATACTTTAAAGGGTTAAGCTTGTAGTTCTCTGTGCACTTTTCTAGGAGGAGTAAGTCTCATTGAACTTGGTGAGGATAAGTGGACATTCATAGGATTACCCAGACAATTTCTTAACAAAATGAGTTTTGGAGTCTGGAATATAAAAAATAGCCTTGACTGGCTGCATATCTTTGTGTGGCTTGTTTGTAGCAGAGAATATAAATGGATGCATAAGTTCACAAAAATGTGATAAAAGTTACAGGTATATGTGAATGGTAGCAATTTCAGATTATTAGTAAATTGCAGATGATTACACATATGCATGTTAACTATCAGATATAGATTACAGTATTTGTTTTATTTATTTTATTTATAAAATATATTTATAGATGTCTCAGCAGACTGCAAGCTGACTATGAGCCATATGTGTGATGCAGCTGCTAAAAAGGCCAGTGCAATCTTTACACTATTTTAATGGAAGCATAATGTCCAGGTCACGAGCAGTAATTGTTCTGCTTAATTCTCTGCTGATTTGGCCTTATTCGAGTACTGTATCTGGTTCTTGGTGCCACCTTTTAAATAGGACATTAGCAATCTGGAATAGTTGAAAGAGATTGGATGCTCAGCCTGAAGAAAATTAAGAGTTGTTTGAAAGTGGCAAAGGTAAAGGTCGCCCTTGCTCGAAAGCCAGTCATATCTGACTCTAGGGTTCAGTGCTCATCTCTGTTTACAGCCAAAGAGCCAGTGCTGTCTGCATTTGGAGATGTTTCCGTGGACATGCGGTATGCATGTCTAGTGCACGGAACGCTGTTTACCTTCCCACCTAAGTGGTCCCTATTTATCTACTTGCAATTTCTTGCTTTCAAACTGCTTGGTTGGCAGGAGCTGGGGCAGAGACAGGAACTCATTCCATTTAATTTAATTAATTTAATGAATTTAATAGATTTATATACTGCCTTATCCAAAGGACTCTGGGCAGTGTACACTAAGACCAATATACAGGTAAAACAATTTTAAAAACCCATAAAAACGTAACAATATTACCCACCCACCCCCGCTGTGACATCTATTATCTAAAAATAAATCTAAAATCTAAAAAACCTTTTCAAAAAACTGTTGCAGTACTGTGCAGTACTGTTGACCTGCTGACCTTCCAGTCATCAAGTTCAGCATCTTAACCACTAAACCACTGCAGACCTTTGACAGTGGTACCCCTTTGCTAAATGTATTTGAAGTTGCACAATCATCTGTCAGAAATTCTGTATTTGTAAACTGAAGCTCTGATCCCGCACATATTGAGTAAGAGCTTGGTGCCCAATGATTCTGATTGTATTCTGTGGAGACATCCAAAGCAGCTTGGAGTAAAATAAATAGATAAATAAATCAGTCAGAACATTACATATTTGTAAGTGAAAAAGAAGCAGACAGACTAGATGGAATAGATTTTTTAAAAGCTAGCCAGGAGTCTTCTCTACAACCTTGTGCAGTGGATTAATCTCAAAGATGATTCCAAATTGTTCAGTGTGTTTTGTGATTCAGCAACAGTTTGAACCATATTCTTCCCATTTGTGTTAGACCTGGCTTGACAAGAGTGGATTACAAAAAAGCGTTAATTGCTCCATGAAGCTTTTCAAAATGGGAGTCACAGTGAAATGATCTAAACATAAAAAATACCCATTCTGCCTTGTATAGTCTTTTGTTATAAAGTCTAGATGTATAGCTGTAATCTTAATAGTGTTAGACATATAATGCAACCCAGCCATGCAGTGACACAGTTAGTCATATAACAGTTTTGCCCTTCTAAGCAAAACTAACTTGTTTGTTCACTTTTTTCTAGTTAACTAATCAACAGGCCTTTCATTTTGCTGAGCTGGGTTGCTTGACCCTAATTAGCATGCCAGGGGCTGCAGTGGCTCAGTGGTTAAGAAGCTCGTTTTGTTAGCTGGAAGGCTGGCATGTCGGCAGTTCGAGACCTGAGTACTGCATAACAGAATGAGTGCCCATCTCTGTCCCAGCTCCTGCCAACCTAGCAGATCGAAAGCAAGAAATTGCAAATAGGGACCACTTTGGTGGGGAAAGATCTTGGGGACATGGAAGGAGCCTCATTTGGGCGTCCCCTGAGTGGAGTTTCTCCAGAAAAATCCTTTCAACCTAGAATAATTTCTTAAATGAAATAATAATAATAATAATAATAATAATAATAATAATAATAATAATAATAATAATAATAATAATAATAATAATAATAATAATAATAATAATAATAATAATAATAATAATAATAATAATAATAATAATAATAATAATAATAATAATAATAATAATAATAGTTTTAGTGCATAATACCCCAGATATTACGATTGTGGAGGGTGAAAAAGTATGGATCATCGACAATGCCATACCTGGTGACAGCAGAATCAGCGAGAAACAGCTTGAAAAAATTACTCGATATCGAGATCTGAAAATTGAACTGCAGAGACTCTGGCAAAAACTGGCACAGGTGGTCCCAGTGGTAATCAGCACACTGGGTGCTGTGCCTAAAGACCTAGGCAGGCACTTAGAAACAATTGGAGTTGACAAAATCACCATCAGTCAGCTGCAAAAGGCCACCCTGCTGGGATCTGCTCGCATAATTCGCCGATACATCACGCAGTCCTAAACGCTTGGGAAGTGTTCAACTAGTGATTTACAAAATCCAGCATTGCTATCTTGTTGGCTGTGTGTTTGAGGATAATAATAATAATAATAATAATAATAATAATAATAATAATAATAATAATAATAATAATAATAATAATAATAATAATAATAATAATAATAATAATAATAATAATAATAATAATCAGCATGCCTCCTGATTTTCCTTTGTTCTGGTCAGTTGTTTGTTTGCCTTCTACAAAGACAACTTTTACATGAATTTCTGCATCCTTTCAGCCACATGGCCGAGAGGAAGAGAAGTCATTTTTAAACCTTTTTAAATTTAGCTCATCTGAATTACTTTCCTCTACTAATAACCCAATGCCACCCTGTCAAAACGTCTGAGCACATATTGAGTAAATATTATTTTTATTGTAAGACTTTGTCTGAATGGTTATTTGCTTGGCTACTCGGCTGCAAGGAATTTGTGTGTTTTGGGGCGGTGGGACTTGCTTCTATTCTAAGCCTAATCTCTGCCATGACTCCATCATGGCAGTAAATTAAATAACTCTCTAGTCCCTGGCACCAGCCCTGCTGAAACACTTTATCCAAAATCAGATATTAATACTTTATTTTTTTCCGCCATGGTTTTACAGAGCTGATTCCATTTGATGGCTCTTCTTCCTTTGGTATTTATCTTGTAGAGCAAGAAAAAACCTAAATATATGCCCAAAATATGTCACTTGTGGTTTATGCCATCTAGGTTCTGTATAAAAGAGAAGGATTCTGTTACATATGGTGCAGGTAAAATTTGTTTATTTTGCATTTTAATATGAACTGACCTTATAATTCGTACATGAGCTGAAATACAATTATCTTTCAGTTTTTACACTTGTATGGCTCTTGCAGTCTGGTGCTCCCATTTTATAATGGGACACAAAATACTGATAGTAAGGAAACTGTGTGCATGTATTAAGGTGAAGTGCTTGGGGGAAAACCTGTATTTGAGAAAACTGCATATACTGTAGAAATGTGTACATATTTTTGCGCACAGAAAAATGCTCCTGGAATGCCTTAAAAACGTTTGCAGACATTTGTAGAAAATGCAAATTGTTTGCAATAGGAATTAGACTATCAATGATATGAATATCAGTTCATATTAAAATGCAAAATAAACACATTTGGCCTGCACCCTATGTTACAGAATCCATGTGTTTTATATGGAGCCCCTCCCTGCCCACGCATACCCATAAAGAAAGATGTATGGTTATTAATGATGTATTTAGCTTCATGTTTAATTTAGCCCCAAAAGGAATTTTATTATAAAAGCCATGCCTAAACAAGATCATTTTGTTATGCCTGAGTACAGTTATGTAGCCTTCAATCCTAAACTTATCTCAGAGATAAAAGCCTTTATGTAATGAAATCGGATTGGCTTCCAAGTCAAACATGTATTTTAATTGTCTATTTATTTACTTTAGGGATTCCATCCTGCCCTTCAGAAACTTTCCCAGAGCAGCTTAGGACAACTTAATAAAACCAATCTTTGTTTTATTGTGTCAGAAGTACATAAAGGTGCTTTCTGGGTTGAAAGGATTTTTGATGGAGGAACTCCTCTCAGGGGATGCTCGAATGAAGCTCCTTTCATGTCCCCAAGATCTTTTCCCACTGAAATGACCTCTATCTACTTGCAATTTCTTGCTTTCGAACTGCTAAGTTGGCAGGAGCTGAGACAGAGATGGGCACTTATTCCATCATGCAGTCCTCGGGTCTTGAAATGCCGACCTACCAACCTTCCAGCTAACAAGGTGAGCTTCTTAACCACTGAGCCACCACAGTCCCTAAATAAGCCAATAAAATAATATAAAAACACAGATTTAAAAAATCTGAAGTTCCAGTGCAGATGAGCATCAAATGCAAAATGAAGATGATTGTACTGCTAAATAAGTAATCTGCACATTGAGTGCTCATTGATATCAGAGCTGGTGTTGTTCATTCACATTCCCTACATGGGGGAATTGATCTATACAATGTGTGTGTTTCCCAGTGATGTAATTGAGCTGATGTCATAGTCCCAGGTAAATTGGGATTGTGACATCATCTGACTAGCTCAGTTGTAGCCCTCTGAGCTCAGCTGTAGTTTTCATAGTAGGTGGAAGGCAAATAGGGGGCCTGGTCGGGCCGGCACAGTGGTGGCAACGGAGGCCCTTGAGAGGGCCGGAAGGGTGCGGGAGCTGCAGAGGGGTCCGGGCCTGCTCTGGAAATAACCACCCAGCCTCTGCGGCAGAGATGGAGACCATGGTGGGTAAAGCCGAGGAGGGAGGGAAGGTCCGAGGGCTCCTCAATGGCTGCATGCCATTCTCTCACCAGGTGACCGGACACATGTATGGGAAGGGTAAGGGCGGTAAGTGACCGTCGATGGAGAAGCGGGATGGGTGAGGGAAGAGAGAGACGGAGGAAGGGAGGCAGGGTTGACCCACATACACCCCATGAGGTTTCCAAGAGGGAAAGGCTGGCCTACGTTAAAGAAAAGAAAAACCTGAGCAAAGCCGGGTAATCAGCTAGTATTGTGAATCCTAGGTTAGGATCCAGGCAGCGAGCTTTTATATGCGGAGAAGGATATCAATGAATGCAAAGAAGATCCTATAACTTATTTTGTAAAGCTGCAATGCCATTCAGGGCATAGTTGTCAGGATTTCCAATTGCTGCTCTAAGTCCTACAGGACTAGAACCTTACCCTGCTGCAAACGCTAAGCCTCACCTGAAAGTCCTGGGGATGGTTCTGGACATCTGTAAGTTCCACCAGGAGACCCTGGGTGTCTTAGCTATATAAGAACTGGACCTTCCTCCCAGAAGTTGCTTCTGCAATGAATGTTTTCAAATATGCAGTTGCTTGGTTCTCCTGTCTTGTTCCTGCTTCTCGGGAATATCTCTTGCCTTTGTCTTGGTTCCTATGTTGCTGTTGCTGCACCTTGCCTAGCTCCTGGGAGTCCATCCTTGCCTGGCTCCAGTCCCTGAAGATACTCTGCTGTGTCTATTTTCTTGGTCACCTGACTTCTGGGTCATTTGGACAATGCCTTTGTTGTCTAAAAGGGACCGTGGTGGCTTAGTGGTTAAGATGCTGAACTTGATGGTTGGAAGGTCAGCAGTTTGAGACCCAAATGCCACATGATAGAGTAAGCTCTTAGCTCCTGCCACCCTAGCAGTTTGAAAGCAAGAAATTGCAAGTAGATAAATAGGTACCACTTTGGTGGAAAGGTAAGCAGTGTTCTGTGCATTCTAGTGTCTAGTAATGCCTGCCACATGTCCATGGAAACTCTGCAGATGCAGCCAGCTCTGGCTCTTTGGCTATAAATGGAGATGAGTACTGAATCCTAGAGTTGGCTATTACTGGCATTTGAGTAAGGGAGACCTTTACCTTAATTTTCTTGCCTAATCCTGCTTCCCTGGCTTTGGTTTTTGACTGATATATGGTTATTTTTCAGCTTGTTACCTAGTTGGCCTGAGTCTTGGCATTTGTCTTATCTGCCTCCTGCCCATGTCCATTCCCCTGTCACTAGTATTATAAAACTACTAGCAGATTTTGCCCGGCGGTGCCGGGCTGTTTTAAATTGTTTTGGAAGTTGTTTTTTTCTTAATGTTGGTAAAGAAGAGGTTAGTCTCTTTTTGAAATTTTTAAAATATTTATTTATATACATTTTTTGCTGGGCTGTTATAAACTGTGATCATTTTTTCTTTGGTGGTTTGTTTTTTAGGATTAAAAAAAGAGGAAAGGAAGATATAATTTTTTAAAATTATTTTAATTAACCAAATAATGTTTTACTATGTTAATTTTTTATAATAGTTGTACCTTGGATAATATTTTTAAAAATGTGTAAGTATATGTTTTTTCAAATTTAATATTTTTATAATGTTTTAAAATGTTGTGTTTTTATTTTTGAGTGAAAACTGAACACTTGATTTTAGAAATGAATGTATTTTATTATTTTGTGATTTATGCGTGAATGTGTGATGAATTATCTTTTTGACTGGTTTTTCTCCTGTGGCCTCTGGGTGGGGCTGTTGAGTAATTTTTGTATTTTAACTGTTTTTCTCTACTGGCCTCTGGGTGTCGCTTCTTCTTCCGGTAAGTAGTTTTTTTCTTTCCTCATTTGAGTTCCGGTCATCATGGAGTGAAGACGTCTCCTGGTAAGCTCTCTGGTTTAAATTTTTTTGGGGGTTGTTTTTTTTTGGGAGGTTTCTGTGTGTGTGTTCTTGTTTGTTTTTGGTGTATTTTGGATGTGTTTCTGTTTACTTTTTTTGGACTTTTTTGGTTTTGAATAATTTTGAATGTTTTTGGTGGTATTTTTGGTGGGTTTGGGGGGGGGGTTTGCGGGCCAGCCGCATTGAAATCCCCACATCGCCGGACTGCAGAAATCCTCATGGTGATTTTGGTGGCTTGTTGGGGGGGTTTCCGTGGCCCGTCCTCGGTGGCCGGACCGTGGAAATCCCCACGCCGTGTTTGGTGGCTTTTGGATGGGGGGTTTCCGCGGCTTGGGCTCGGTGGCCAGAGTGCGAAAATCCCCACGCCGTTTTTTGTTGTTTGGGGGCGTTGGGGGTTGTCTTTCTTTCCGGCGGCTTGGTCTTGCTGGCCGTTGCGTGTGAACTGTCAGGGGGGGGTTAATTGTTTATTTTTTGTGGCTGTGATGAGCTGCATTTTTTGTTTATTTTTTGCACAGCTGGAATAGGAATTGTTTTGCTTTCAAGGAGGGGCGAAGGCATCCATACCTCCCCCCCTTAAACCCCCTCTGTTTTTGTGGGTTTTTTCCACCCCAGCTCAACTTTTGTTGAGGCCAGTGGTGGTCTCGCCGTGTCTTTGGCGGGGTAGCGTGGGGGAGAGGGAGTCCCTCTCCTCTCCATTGCTCCGTCCAAGAAGGCCGGCGGGTTTTTTTCGTGGCTTTTAGGCGCTGCGTCCGGCTATGCCGGAATTATGTTTTTAATTTTAATTTTTCGCGCGCCAGCTTCCTCAGCGTCCTGCGCGCTCATGGCTCAGTGCTTATAGTTTAGCGTTTGCGATTTCAGTTTGTGCAGCTTGTTTTTTCCTGCGGCTTCATTTTGATTGGCCGTGGCGCGTTTCCGAACATTCCTTTTGCTTGCGCTGCTCAGCCTGATTGGCTCTGGTGCGGCGCGGTGCAAGGAACATTGGGAATTGAAGTTCCCTTTTTTTGTTTGCATCCAGGGGACTCCTGCCCCACTGGCACATTTCTCAACCCCCCCAGTAACCTCCGTACCCAGTTCGGGCGAGTGCACGAATGCTCGGTCGGGGCTAGTGGGGCCTGGCTAAACATCCTTTGTCAAATCACAACGGTTAACACACAGATTTATAGGTATAGATCAATGTGATAAACATTCCTCAACCCCTACGCTTCAGTACTGTATACCATAAAATAAAGTCTTTGTTTGGGTTAGTCGTTCCAAATCTGGTGGTCTCCAGATATTTTTCGCCACATCTCCAATAATCCCATAACCAGTGATGCAGTTCAGCAACACACTGGAGGCCACCAGGTTTGGAAAAACTGGTTTAAGTCATCTTGAAAAGCATGGTGTTTGACATCATGGAAATATGGAATTTGCTCCCATAGTTGTTATGGGTACTACCAACTTGGATTGTTTTTTTTTAAAGAGAAGCAATATTTCAGACATTAAGGCTACTGGTCATGATGTCTGGCATATATTTCCATAATGGCTACTATATGCAGTATATTCGGGACCTTAATATGCCTCTCAATACCAGTGGCTGGGAAAGAATGAAAGCTGAGGACTGTTTCCCTCACAGCCTGGTTATGGGCTTCCCAAGAGCACCTGGATGACCACTGTGGGAGCAGAATATAGGAATGAGGGTCTTTCAATTTGATCTAAGTGAGCTTTACTCATGTTCTGGTTTCAACTCTCTACAGCAGCGACTGCACGCAGTTCTGTTTTATATATACAAAATACTTCTTGCCTTAGTCAAGGCCACTGGTAATGGAAGTAGCTATAGCAACAAAACAAAGTTTCCAACTTGGTGAAGGGATATTTTCAACACGGAGAACAGATCCAGTGCCTGGAATATGCATCCATATCAGTCACATGCACACAGTCTTCTGGATTTATGTCTTGTTCTGGCTTACAAGAAGAGTTTCTAGGGTTTTGGAGTGTATATGGATGCCCACAAATTTTCACATTGGTTGTCTAAAAATTAGATTTGGAGTATTTGTTATAATATCAAGAAATTGTATGTAGATAAATAGGGACCACTTTGGTGGGAAGGTAACAGTGTTCCGTGCGCTCCAGTGTCTAGTCATGCCTGCCACATGACCACGGAAACATCTGTAGAAGCAGAGAGCGCTGGCTCTTTGGCTTTGAAAAAAGAGATGAGCACAAAACCCTAGAATCGGATACGACTGGCTTTCGAGCAAGGGAAACGTTTACCTTTACTATGTCTTATCTTTTGGTTTGATCCGGTGTTAGAAAGATTAGCTAGCAGGGTTGCCGCCCAGGGTACACTTGATTGTATTCACAGTCGCTTGGAGGACCCTAAATAGGCTGAGGGTTGGAGTCACTAAATGCAAGACCAACATGTTCAAGTGGGGGCTGCTGGTAGACAACAACACATGGTGTGAATGTGGAGAGATAAAGAATCTGACTCATTTACTGGTCTGTCGATTGCTGCCAAAGACATGCACTGATGAGGACTTGGGTTTGGGCAACAAAAAAGTGAATAAAGTGGTTTCATTTTGGCAGCCCAGGGTTTGATCGGGACATGAAAGAAGAAATCTTATCCTGGAGGGCTAGGCTTGGAAAAGAACTGTAATAACAGGCTGCTTAAAATGTTACGAGTGACATCAGTTAGTTTCTCTTTTCTGATTCCTGTTCCTGCTCAATTAACATGTGAGACATACTATTACAGGTGGAAAATATATGTGAGGGTCCCTTAGAGGTGCCTTTCAAGACAGGCAGCTCTTTGTATAGCAGCTCGTGGCTATTCAGGCATTTCCTTATTTAGCTGGATAAATCCCACAACATAGCACACGGAATTATAAAGGATTGTCCAGTCAGATGTTATTTTATCCTACCCTTTTTGTGGCCCAGATGTACAACTGTGAAGGATGCAGGCAATCTACGGGAGAATTGGTGTGTTGTAATGGATAGAATGACCAAATCCCTGCTTGGCGATAGAAACTCATTGGGGATGGTAATGGTAAAGCCACTCCTTAAATATCGAATGTGCCTTGATAACCCAATGGTGGTTGTTGTGTGTTGTCAAGTCAGAACTCACTTATAGCAACTCTAATAGATGTTTTTTAAAGGTAAGTGACATATTTAAGGAGTGATTTTAATAGTTTCACTCTCCCAAGGAGTTTCCATGGCAGAGATAGAGAACTGAAGCTAGTTCTCCTGTGTCCTAGTCCGTTACTCTGTCCACTATACCACACTGGGTACCCAAGATAACTCAGTTAGGATTACCATAGGTCTGATCTGAATGGCAGCACATAACAAAAGAACCTTAAAAATAGTAGTGATTTTTTAAGGTGGCAGGTGAGGAATGTCATTTCTGACCACTGTTCCAGGTCAAAACTCTGAGCAAAATCGACACTTAGTACACCCGGGGAAGAGTTCCTATGCTAAGCACCCATTTACCTACACACTGCTGCACATAAACACATTTGCATGAAGGAGGCAGCCATCTTCCATGAGCCAAAAAACCAACAAAGAATTACATAAGCTTGCTAGTTTTCATTTTTAGATCTCTGGCAGTTGCTATGCTGATTCATTAATCCTGAAAGAAAGAGTTACCTTTTCCATCACAAATAACAGCATTGCTTCAACTGTGTCTCCTTCCTTCTCTGTCAATTAAAACTTATTAGGAAATTGGAAAATGTGAGTGATAAAACAACAAATCAGGACAAGAAATGTGAATCAGTAGGATCTGCTCTGAGATATTGTAAATGTCTAAATGAGCACTCTCTTGTTGTATCTCTCTCTGTGATTAATGACATGTAAGAAATAGAATAAAGATGAAGGCCGCTGGCTGTCACATTGGCAGAAGCTGTGGTACAGAAGCTGAGATACATAGCCTAGCCTAATTTCATCTCCCTTCATGGATAAGATTTACAACTGCAGGCTTTGACCTCAAACACCTTGTAAATTTACAACAAGGCTATGGAGCTGGTTGGAATAAACTCTCCTTTAGAAATAAGGCAGAAGCACAGTGGACTTCTCTATATACAAAAGATACCCTCAAAGAGCTAAAAAGTTTTTTCCCCAATATGGGAAAGAGGGTGCCCTGATGCTTTTCCCCTAGCCACATAGTCCTTCAGTACAGCTAGTTCTCCCCACCACCCCATTATTAATTTACTAGCTGGTTACCCGGCTTCGCTTGGGTATGTATAGTTGTGTATGTGGGTCACTCCTGCCTTCCTCCCTGTTCCACTTCTCCATCGACGGTCACTTACCGCCCTCACCCTTTGCGTCTTGTGACCCCCACAGTGCTGATCTCGCATGCCCATTTGCCTTCAACCTACTGTGAAAACTACAGCTGAGCTTAGAGGGAAAGGCAAATGATGTCACAATCCCTGGTGATGTCACCTGCCTGGTGACATCAGCCAGCTCATTAGGCAACAGATCATTGGGAAACAGATCAATTTTGGGGGTGTACGCACCCCATGGGGGTCGTGACCCCTGCAGTGACAATCTCTCTAGACCAAGGTAGGTGTGTGCCAAGTTACAGCGTGATCAGTGCAGGGGTGTGGATTTGTATTCTGGACCCACAACAGGACATCTCTCCTTTATATATATAGATTTCTTGTATTGACTTATTTATTAAAATATTTGCAGCCTATCTTCTATCAGTGGTTCTCAGGATGGCATACAACCAGTAAAGATAATGCAATGTAAAATCAGAAAACAAGAAGGTCTTTGTAGGATATACCATTGTAGACTTGGGAGTCCAATGGTTATCTAATCCAACCCACTGTCAGGATAGATACCCACAACTAACACATCCCTGATAAATAGCTTTAGTCAATCAGGTCTTACTGCAATACCCATCTGCTACAGCTCAGTGTAAACATAGCAATGGTAAAACAAAACTGAACTGTAATCAGTCAGACCTCAAAGCTTGGCTCAATAGCCAGACCATAACTTGACATCAAAACAAGGCCAGTTTTTGTGCCAGGTGGGGAAGGTTTGAAGATGACATTGGCAGAGGAGAAGAAATGACTTGTAACAAGAACAACAACAAGGGCGAATGAGGCCCATATATGTGAACTGTTTAATTGTCTAGGCCAAAAAATTAGGACTTTAGGGCTCTGAGCTTCTTAAGAAAGTTGTTCAGGCACTGAACTTGATGGCTGAAAGGTCAGCAGGTCAGCAGTTTGAGACCAAAGTGCTGCACGAAGGAGTGAGCTCCAGTCTCTGTCCCAGCTCTTGTCAACTTAGTAGTTTGAAAGCAAGAAATTGCAGGTAGATAAATAGGTACCACTTCAGCAGAAAAGGTAACAGCGGTTTGTGCACTTCAGCATCTAGTCACGCCTGCCACATGACTATGGGACCATCTGCAGACACAGACAGCTCTAGCTCTTTGACTGTAAATGGAGATGAACATCGCCCCTTAGAGTCAGATACGACTGCCTTTCAAGCAAGGGCTACCTAGAACAATATCTAGAACAATAGTCTGTCTAAGGACATTCTTGGTGTTGAAAACAAATCTGCCTTATTAAACTATCATTTAGTTTTATTTCAGTGCTTTGTTTGTGATGGCGGGGGGGGGGAGTCGTTCTAATGAACCTACAAAGTGAGATAGGAAAATTTACTTTCTTGAATATAGCTGCCAAAATTCCCTATTATGGTTTCTGCTTGTGCTACCTTGCACATTTCAGGAGTTGTTAACCCAAAAAACTAACTTTCTGCAGCGCTGTCTGAAATGGTGAACCAGAAAAGTCATCAGTCTTGATGATTATGTGGAGCTCTTACCACTTCTTTCAAATAGGTTGCATGCAATCACCACCATCAATTCACTTTTTTCCTCTTCTGGGACTAATATGGCTGCTGAGATGGAGAGCTCAAGACAGCATACACTGTACAAAATTGCTTTTCTTTTATTGTTGTTTCTTTGCTCAGGAAGCTCAGGTTAGTAGGATTTAACTAAATGGAGGGGAACCAGTTAAGGTAGAGGCTTTCAAAGGACTGTAGTAGATTAGTGTGACACTTAATGCTTGTCAAGAAAAGCAAAGAAGTCAGAATATAGATTTTTATAAGCTTTGCTGTATTCCAAAGCCTAAATTCCATCATTACTTTTAGGTACTAGAGCAGCGGTGCCCAAACTATGGCCCATGGGCCCAATTAGGCACATGCATATCACTAATCAGGCCCACGGTGAGTATCTGGGCTCTACTAGACATGCCCCCCACCCACCCCCACTCTCCTCCCACCACCGGAAATTACGTTACCTTACCGCGGTGGTGGTGGCGATCACACCTGCTTTGGGACTCCTTCCACAGCCTCCGCTGCCTTGCCCTGCAGGAACAGACTGTGCTGTGCATGGTCCCTTTGTTTTTGAGCTGTTTGGATGCCAATCAGTGGTGCTGCAGCAGGGGACAGCAAGCCGTTCTGCAGCTTCCAGGTGTCGCGCTGGTGACATCACTAACGCAGCGACGCCTGCATCACCAGCGCGACACCCGGAAGCTGCAGAATCGCTTGCTGTCCCCTGCTACAGCACCACCAATGGGCATCCAAACAGCCCGAAAATGAAGGGACCATGCCCAGAACAGCCTGTTCCTGCAGGGCAAGGCAGCAGAGGCTGTGGAAAGAGTCCCAAAGCAGGCACAATCGCCGCCACTGATGTTGGAAGCATAAGCACCGGGAGCAGCCTGCCTCTGGCCCCCACAGCTGTGTCCTGGGTGTGGGTATGGCCCACTCAAAAAAGTTTGGGCACCACTGTACTAGAGCTTAGGAATATACGTATGAGCCGATTTACTACTGCTATTTTGGCAGTTTAAATGAATGTAGTTGAGACTAGCAGTTGACTCCAGGTGCAAAAAGTTTGGAGAATATTACTTTGGGGATACCATATAAACTGACCCAAATATAACTTGAGGTACCTAATTTTGACCTGAAAACTCAGTCAAATAGATTGACCCAAGTATAAGCCGAGGGCGGGAAATGCAGCAGCTTTTAGTGAGTTTCAATAATCAAAATACATGAAAATATGGTAAAATTAATTAAATTGTCAGCATGTCTCAATCCAGCATGGTCCTGGGACCCTTGTGGTCATTGACCCGAGTATAAGCCGTGTCCCCTTTTTGGGGCTAAAAAACTCGGCTTATACTCAAGTATATACGGTAATAACAATTTTGTGTTTCTAAATGAATGTAGTTGGGGTTTAGAAAGTGCATACATTTTAAATTATGCTTTTATTCTGTTTTGTGTGTTTCATTATAATTTGTTTTGTCGCTACCACTGTATTCTTAACACTGTAATTTGTTTTTTGTCGTCACATTGGGGGCCATTGTTTGCAGAAAGATGGGGTATAAATCACACAGCAGTGAACCCTCTATTTATAATTCATCATGTTCTCAAACTTGATGGTGCTGTGTAGTGCCCCTCATTCTAGGTCATAGCCTTTTGAAGAGGCAGTTGACATTAGTCCTTCTGTTTCTTTGTTCTTATTTATATCTTCATAGGCAGCTGCTTGGTAAAATAGGGTATTGAACTGGCAAACAGTGCAATCAATTATGTTAAACTGTTAGAATGAGAATCACCTGCCATAGTATTTCTGAACATTATATATTCACACAAAAAGGCTATTTCAAGACAAATGTCAACAAATTACTATTATCATGCAAGACAAAGAAGAATGCATGGTGCATTTGTGTACTTAAAATTCTACTTGATACACAACAGTATATGTCAATTTTATTCAAGAGAAAATAAGCTGCACACACGATCTGTTAAGCAGTAAGTTACAGCAGAGATTTAGAAAAATTACTTTTTTAGTTGTAAATTTTCCAAGTTGTCAAGTTAGAGATGCAGCATATTCAAATATTTTGAAAACACAGAGGGAAAATAACATGATTTCTTCTGACACTGCCAACTGTAAGTTTGACTAAGATAGCTATCTGTAACTTATTTAAAGAAACATTTGTTTATATAATATTAAAAGTTATTACTGCTGAATAAAGGACTACTTCCTAAAATTATAGAAACATAAAATACAGTAATACCCCGGATAATGACAAAACCTGGTTCCACAAGTTGTGTCATTGTCCGGTTTTTGTCCTTACACACCGGATAAGGACAAAATTTGGGGGAAATTGGCTTTTTTGTGTCCTTATCTGGTGCATGTACCCGATATCACTAAAAAAAGCCGCTTTCCCCAAAAGCAAGCCCACGCCCCTGCTGTAACACGTGCCCTTCAGCTTCTTGGAGTGACCAGCTTCCGGCCGGCAGCGGGGGTGGAGTGGATTGGCATGCACCCATTGCCACTGTTAAACATGCTCTTCTGCTTCCCGGAGTGACCGGCTCCCAGCCAGCAGTGGGGGTGGGGTGGATCAGTGTGCACCTGCTGCCGTTGTTAAACACGCCCTTCCGCTTCCAGGAATGACCAGCTCCTGGCTGGCAGCAGGGGTGGGGTGGATTGGCGCGCACCCGCTGCCGCTGTTAAACATGACCTTCCACTTCCAGGAGTGTCCAGGTGCACGCCGATCCACCCCACAGCCGGCCGGGAGCCGCTCACTCCTGGAAGCAGAAGGGTGCATTTTACAGCGGCAGCGGGTACGCGCTGATCCATCCCACCCCCTCTGCCGGCCGGGAGCTGGTCACTCTGGGAAGTGGAAGGGTACGTGTTACAGCAGGGGTGTGGGCACACAGACCCACCCTCCGGCCCTCCACGCTTGGCCGGTTCTGCCCCCGGAGGGCCACAGGGTGAACGCAAAACCACCCGCCACGCTGCCAGCAGGGAACTTAACCAGTTCCCTGACGGCAGGGGCAGCAGGTGAGAAAAAGGACAGCATCAGATAACAACAAAGTGTCGCTATCCGGTGCACAGCTTTTAGCCAAATTTGGCGTTATACGATTTTGTCCTTATCTGGTGCTGTCATAATCCGGGGTTCCACTGTACTAAAACTGAAAGAGGTCTATGAGGCCATCAATTTTCTCTTGAATTGCAGCACTCTTGAGATAATTGGTTCCGTTGTTATACTGCTCTAACAGTTAGGAAGGTTTTCCTGATATTCAGCCTGTATAAGGCTTCCTCAAACATGAGCCCTTTATAAGGTGCCCTGCACTCTAGAATAGATTCTGGAGGCAGATCTTAGTGGGCTGTAGTTGGGGTACTGTCTTTAAGATTTTTCATTGTCTTTTCTGTACAGTGGAACCCCGAATAATGAGAAAACTTGGTTCTCCAAGTCGCGCTGTTATTTGGATTTCGTCGTTGTTCAGGCGGAATTTTTTGCCGCCCATTTTGGGGTCTCCGCCACCCCTGCCACCTCCAGGAGGCTCAGGGTAGCTGATCAGGGTTTTTTCTGACCCCCCCCCTTCCTGCCTGGACGCTGTTGCAAGTCAAAAACTGCAGCCGACAAAGGAGTTTTCCCACTGTTTTGCCTTCCAGCAATCCTGGCAACTGGGGGGGGGGGTGTTTGGAAAAAGCCCAAATCAGCTCCCCCTAGCATCAGAAAGGTACCCGGGGTGCCTCTGCCCACCCCCATCCCAAAAAGGACGACATGGTCTCTGTTATGTATGTATGTATGCATGTTCATTATACTGTAAAGGAAAGAATGTAACCACTCCAGATACAAACGATACCAGCTGTAAAGGAACGCGAGCAGACAGCCCATAGAGGGCAGCTGCGAGCGTTCAGCCTCACATGGTTCACATTGCTCAATCACAGACAGCCGCGGGAAAACCTTCCCCGCATTCAGCAGCAGAAGAAAGAGGCGTGCCTGGGCGAGGCCACGCCGGTAGCAGCGAATGAGCTACCGTGCTACAAGATTCAAATGTAGAGAGCTACTGTATATATTGAGATGTATCACCGCCATTACCTCATGCGTCACTGGAACCTCATGCAATAAACCTGTGTTAAACCAACCCTTCGGTTGTCCGGTTGTCTTTGGTCCCATACACTAAATTGGCGACGAAGGTGGGATATGGCTGCCCACGGGACCAAGACATGCGCCGGCTACGAGATCAAGAAGCCGGGAGACTTGGAGCTGTTTGAGATAGACTTCAACGCAGCGCTGGTGGAGCTCGAAGTCTCCGATGAGGCCAAAAAGAGGGCCATTTTCGTCCGCATGCTCGGACACGAGACCAAGAGGACCTTGGTGGACCTGATCGCGCCGAGGAAGGTGAGCGACCTCAAAGCTACAGAGCTCCTGGCGGCGTTGCGCGCCCATCTCCGGCCAGCAATAGCGATGTTCCCCGCTCGGAGCGCGTTCTGGAGGCGAGTCCAGGCACCCGGGGAATCGGTCGATGAGTTCGCCGCGGCCCTGCGGTTGGCCGCCGGCCCATGCAAGTGGGAGCTCCCCGACATCACCCTCCGGGACTGCCTGCTCTGCGGTCTGAGGGACACAGAGACTCAGCGCGCGCTGATGAAAAGGGAGCCGCCTCCCACGTGGCAACAAGTCCTCGACACGGCACAGGCCGCGTAGGCCACTACTGCCGGGGTGCACGAGCTTCAGGACTGGCGCCCGAAGCCCGCCAAGGCAGAGAGCTCGGTGCGCGCGGCCCGGCGAGTTTCGAACTCGTCTGCGGAGAGCGGCGACGACGAGGACGTCCGGAGGGTCCAGAGAGAGGGCCGGCGCTGCGACGGCTGCGGCGCCGCCCACGCCCGCGCCAAATGCCCATTCCGCAAGGCCGAGTGCCACAACTGCGGCCGGCGCGGGCACATCGCCAAGGTCTGCCGGAAACGGCGCGAGGCCACCAGGAGTTCTCCAGACCGCTCGGCGAGGCAGGACAGCACCACGAGGCAGGACCGCACCACGAGGCCAAAGGACGGCACCCGGACCACGAGGACGCGGGACGGAGTAGGGCGCATCTCCGACGACAGCGAGGACGACGTGCCGGTTTGCAGCGTTTCCACGGAGCACCCCCGTTACTTCGTTGAGGTAGTAATACAAGGGGCCCCTGTTAGAATGGAGGTGGACTCGGGTTCTTCATACTCTATTATTTCCCAGGGGGAGTTCATGAAAATCGCCCCCCGCATGCGGCCCAAGCTCAAAGCGTTGAGGGCCACACTGAAGGACGTGCAAGGGAACCGCATCCCAGTGTTGGGGGTTGGGAAGTTCCAGGTACGGTTTAAAAAGCACACCGCAACGCTTCCCCTAGTCGTCCTCAAGGGAGGTAAATGCAGCCTCCTCGGGACTCAATGGTTCCAGCCCCTGGGGTTGTTCATTGGGGGGGTGCACGCCGTGGGAGCACACGCCGCCGGGACTGATCCAATACAGAGCGTGTGCGACGCGCACCCCGAGGTTTTTAAAAAGGGGCTCGGAAAATTCAAGGGCCCCCCAGTGACTTTCGACCTGGACCCTGGAGTACGTCCAATCAGACTTAAACCGCGCAGAGTGCCTTTCGCACTAAAGGACAAAATAGAGGCGGAGTTGGACAAATTGGTGGGCCAGGGGATTCTTGTTCCTGTTGATTCTGCGGAGTGGGAAACTCCAATTGTAACAGCGCTCAAGGCCAACGGGGAGGTCCGCATATGCGCTGATTACAAGTGCACCATCAATAAGGCGATCCGCCCTAATGCGTATCCGGTGCCGGTAGTCAGCCACTTGTTGGCCAGGTTACACGGGGGGAGGTGTTTCGCTAAACTCGACCTGGCCCAAGCCTACCAGCAACTCCCGGTGACCCCCGCCGCAGCTGCTGCGCAGACCATAGTCACCCACAAAGGGGCGTTCCAGGTATCGCGCCTCCAATTCGGCGTGAATTCGGCGCCCGGGATCTTCCAGTCACTTGTCGAACGCCTCCTGAAGGGGTTAGAGGGGGTGTTACCCTACTTTGATGACGTATTGATTACAGGGGGGAGCCGGGCCGAACTAGCAACAAGGTTGGGAAAGGTCCTGACAATATTCGAAAAGGCGGGGTTGCGGTTGCGGAAAGACAAATGCGTCTTCTTCGCTACAGAGGTTGAGTTCCTAGGGTTCCGTGTCACTCCCGAGGGAATAAGGCCAGCCCAATCCAAGGTAGCCGCCATCAAGAAGGCCCCTCGCCCCACCTCCAAGCCCGAGTTGCAGTCGTTCCTCGGACTGCTCAACTTCTACCACTCCTTCCTCCCGCGGAAGGCAGCCGTGGCAGAACCGCTACACAAATTGTTAAAAAAGGACGAGGCATGGAAGTGGGGCGACGACCAGGAGAAGGCTTTCAATGACCTGAAGCGACTCCTGGCATCAGATGCTGTACTGACCCACTTCAATCCCAAACGCCCAGTGGTCCTGATATGCGATGCATCCCCGGTGGGGGTGGGGGCGGTGTTATGCCACGTGCTGGAGAACGGTAGGGAGGCCCCGATAGCGTTCTACTCTAGGTCCTTGTCCCAGGCGGAGAGAAACTATGCTCAGACAGACAGGGAAGCACTAGCAATAATTGCGGGGACCAAGAAATTTCATGATTTTGTGTACGGCCGCCCCTTCACCATAGTGACTGACCACAAGCCTTTGCTAGGCATTTTCACCGCAGATAAGCCCACGCCCCAAATCCTGTCCCCGAGAATGCTCAGGTGGGCCATTTTTCTCAACGCGTATCAGCACGCGTTGGTATACCGGCCCGGGAAGGAGATCAGCCATGCCGACGCCCTGTCGAGGTCCCCCATTCCCCGGGATTGCTGCCACGTGGGCGAAGTAGAGAGGGACCACCAAGTCCTAATGATAGAGGTTCTAGACTCCCCTCCAGTAGTACCGGCCGACATCGCCAAAGCGACAGGCAAGGACAAAACGCTGGCCACAGTTTGCTCCTGGGTACAGAAAGGGTGGCCCGTGTCTTCCCCAGCAGCGGAATTCGACACATTTTTCAAAAAGAAACTAGAGTTGTCCCTAGAGAGGGGTTGCCTTTTGTGGGGACAGCGGGTAGTGATCCCCACGTCTCTCCGGCCAAGGGTGCTTAAACTGCTGCACGTCAGCCACCCGGGGATCGTCCGCTCAAAGGCGCTAGCCCGCAGTTACTTTTGGTGGCCCCAGCTAGACGCCGACATCGAACACATGGTCGGCACTTGCGAAGCGTGCCAAAGCTCAAGGCCAGAAGAGGCTCGCTCGCCACCTAGGGAGTGGGACGCAGCAAGGGGGCCCTGGTCCCGGGTACACGTAGACTTTGCTGGCCCGTTCAGGGGAACGCTTTTCCTCCTTGTGGTGGACGCGTTCTCCAAGTGGTTGGAGGTCATTCCAGTCTCGAGCACCTCCTCGGCCACAACAATTAAACAGTTAAGGAGGGTCTTTTCCACGTTCGGTTTACCCGACACCCTCGTCAGCGATAACGCTAGCTGTTTCACGTCCGCCGAGTTCGGGGCATTCATGGAGCGCAACGCCATTCGGCACGTCACCTCTGCCCCCTTTCACCCGGCCACCAACGGCCAAGTAGAGTGCCTCGTGCGCACCACGAAAGACGCGCTACTGCGCATGGGTCCCGGAGACCTCGACCTGAAACTGTGCCAATTCCTGCTAAGATACAGGGTCACCCCGTTAGCGTCAGGGTACTCCCCCGCGGAGCTGTGATGCGCAGGAAGCTGGCCACGGGAATCTCCAAGCTAGACCCCACGAGAGTAGAGGACAAAGGGCGGAACATAGGGGTGGAACCCACAAAGAGTTTCAGCGTAGGCGCCCCGGTGCATTGCAGGAACTACGCCAGCACGGGGCCAGCCTGGGTGCCGGGCACCGTAGTAGAACAAACCGGCCCTGTCTCATACCGCGTAGAGACCAGTACAGGCTTCCTGTGGAGGCGACACGTGGACCAACTCAGGCGCAGGGTCCCCGGAGAGCAGGACGGAGACAAGAATAGCATCGAATCAGCGTTAGGGTACTCCCCCACCCGCTTAGCCCAAGGGGGAGGAAAAGGGGAGCATGGGTCCCCACCAAGGGGGGAGGAAAGGGAATCGATCCACAGAAATCTTTTGCGGGAGTCCCCGAAAAAATGGAAGAGCCCCGACCACACACATACCCCGCGGGAGTTTCCCCGAAACACAGATGCCCATAGAAGTTTAGACGTTGATTTACAGTACCAGGGGGAGTTAGCGGAGTGGTCCCCCACCCGTCCTAGCGAAAAGAGGGGTTTCAGTTCAGCCCCTGGTACCTCCAGTCCCAGTAGCCCCTGTGAGTTAGAATGCGATATAGCGCCATTTTCCCGGAGACCGACACCCCCAAGACGGGAGGCATCAGCGAGTCCGCCCACCACAGTCTCAAGGTCCCCCGAGCAAGGATCAGAAGGTAGCCGAACCACAAGGGCGACCTCATCGGTTCCGCGGTTCACAATAGGAGGGTCCCCGGGGTCAGAGAGCAGCAGGCAGGGGTTCACCTCCCAACTATTCATTCCCTTCCCATCCCCGGGCGCGAGGCAGACACGGACGCCCCACAGAGCCACTAACGAATCCCCATTTCCCGTTGCAGGACAAGCACCCGCGGAGTCAGGGATCACAGGCTCTCCAGTACTAGGTCAGACGCAAGCGCGTCCCAAGCGCACGTGCGGCAAGCCACAATGGTTGCGGGACTTCGTCCCATCCTAGGGGGGAGGGATGTTATGTATGTATGTATGCATGTTCATTATACTGTAAAGGAAAGAATGTAACCACTCCAGATACAAACGATACCAGCTGTAAAGGAACGCGAGCAGACAGCCCATAGAGGGCAGCTGCGAGCGTTCAGCCTCACATGGTTCACATTGCTCAATCACGGACAGCCGCGGGAAAACCTTCCCCGCATTCAGCAGCAGAAGAAAGAGGCGTGCCTGGGCGAGGCCACGCCGGTAGCAGCCAATGAGCTACCGTGCTACAAGATTCAAATGTAGAGAGCTACTGTATATATTGAGATGTATCACCACCATTACCTCATGCGTCACTGGAACCTCATGCAATAAACCTGTGTTAAACCAACCCTTCGGTTGTCCGGTTGTCTTTGGTCCCATACACTAAAGTCTCCTACCTGTTCACGCTGGTTATGGAGGAAAAAATCTTTCCCTGCCCCGACAAACAGCTGATAAAAGTTGTGGTGGCCATTTTGCTTTCTGGTTTTTTGGACTTCAGTTCCCAGAAAGCCAAAGCTTCCTGTAAAAATGCATATGGCGGCCATTTTCTTGTACATTTTCTTGTATCTCTCCCACCACCACCCCTTGCCCAGACTGCTGAAAGGCAAAACAGTGGGGAAAACTCTTTCCTCTGCTGCAGTTTTCGACTTGCAGCATCGCAGGAAGTGCGGCTTTCTGCAAAGTCATCTCCCGCACAACGACGTGGCATCGTTTTGTGCGAGGAGACTTTGCAGAAAACACTACGCCGTTGTACGAAAATGACGTTACTCAAATGCGTCGTTGTGCGGGGGTTCGCTATTATCTTTAAGATTTTTAACCATAAATCTTATTTGAATTATATTTTTGGTACTATGTTTTGTTGCTCTCCTGCACTTTTATTATAATCTTTATAACTGACAGTTCACTCCTGGTCATGTTTTTGTAGAAAGAGTTGTTGCTGCTGCTGCTGATAATTATATAGTCTACTTGCTTTCTATGTTAAGCATCTGATAAAGTTCAGTTGTACAGTCATCTGATAGATTGCCTGAAGCATGTGTTTGCAATAATGGTTGGCCTCACAGAATTCACTCTGTGACTCACTCCGTTTCAATCTTGTAGGCAAATTCTCTGACAATAATCTGTTCTGTTCTATAGCCTACTTTTGCATTCCATTTACTCATGATCACCAGTACACCCTTTTATAGTATGTAATGAGCTGTCTCCTGGACATGTGCATAAAGAGTCTCAGTTTCCCTTTCTTCAGTGTCTTATGGAACATAAGATTGAATGATGGTAGTGGTAATAAGCATTAATCAGGTCTAACTGAGATTATTTGGTCAGACTTTGCATTATGTTTTCTCGTTGTGTGTACTACATCTTGCCTTGATATTAGAGCCACGCCATTTCTTCTGTTTTGCTGCTTCCAGAAAATCTAAGATTATCAAACTGAAAGCATTTTATTCCAACCTGCTTAATTCTCTGATGCCAAGTATTACAACACTTCCAGTTCTTGTTTAACTACAGTTCACTCTCATATCCATGGGTTCAGTATCTATGGTTTTAGCTATCCATAACTCTAAGATAATTCAATAAAATTCCCTGAAATGCTTTGTATATATGTATTTCTATGGGGCATCACTAAAGGTGACTGTCTGCAATGTAATCCTTACAAGGAATGGAGGCAGACATTTTGGTAACTCTCATGTAGAATGATGATTATTATTTATTTATTATTTATTTATTTAGATTTATATCCCGCCCTCTTGCTCCAGGATGCATTTGAAACCCTTCCCCCATTTTTATGACTCATGTCTTATGTTAAATTTAGAGTTTACTGTTAAATGTAGTTTCAGATATCTGCAGCAGGTCTCAGAATGTATTCTTCACGGATGTGGGGGAAACTAGTATTTCATATTTTGCATATTATATGTCCCAGTCATATGTGTTCATCTCTAAGCACATTGGCCACTAGATTTCCTTTTAGTTTTATAATCAAGTTGCTTCATTAGTGATGGTGCTATTAGTACTTGTACTTTGCTCTTCTCCAATAGCTTGCTGACTGAGTATATTCTGACTTTGGAGTCCTATCTTCCAGCATTGTCTCTTGTTTCATTTTGGATTATCTCATTGTAGGGTTTTCAAGGTAAGAAATACTCAGAAGTGGTTTACTGTTGCCTTCTTTAGCAGAATACTAACAGAAATTAGCCATCATTGCTGTTGTCTGCAAAAGATACTCCACCAATGTCACTTCCTAGTATAGATACTGCCCAGTGGCTACCTTTCAGAAGTTTCTCTGACTCTAATGCCATTGGAATGTTAATTCCTGATGAGGATATATGTATCTTAACCTGTTGGTTAACCTGTTGGTTAACCTGTTGGTTATGGAGGAATCACAATATGGGATCAAAATTGCTGGGAGAAACATCAACAATCTGAGATATGCAGACGACACCACCCTAATGGCAGAAAGTGAGGAAGACCTAAAGAATCTCTTGATTGGTTTGAAGGAAGAGAGTGCAAAAGCTGGCTTGAGACTCAATATCAAGAAAACCAAGATAATGGCAACAGGCCCCATCAGTTCCTGGAAAATAGACGGGGAAGAAGTAGAAGCAGTGACAGATTTTACATTCTTAGGATCTAAGATCACTGCAGATGGGGATTGCAGCCATGAAATAAAAAGGCGACTGATTCTTGGGAGACAAGCTATGAGAAACCTGGGGAACATAGTGAAAAGCAGAGACATCACATTGCAAACAAAAATTAGAATAGTCAAAGCAATGGTATTCCCACTGGTAATGTACGGATGTGAGAGCTGGACAATTAGGAAAGCTGAACGCAGAAGAATAGATGCCTTTGAAATGTGGTGTTGGAGGAGAGTTTTGAGGGTACCCTGGACAGCGAGGAGAACAAATAGGTCAATCTTAGAAGAAATCAACCCTGAATGCTCATTGGAAGGTCAAATAGTAAAGATGAAGCTAAAGTACTTTGGGCATCAAATGAGAAGGGAGGACTCACTTGAGAAGGCCTTGATGTTGGGAAAGGTGGAGGGCAAAAGAAGAAGGGGGAGGCCAAAGATGAGATGGCTAGATGGCATTGTAGACACAATGGGCACAGAGCTGGGAGGACTGAGGGGGATGGTGGAGGACAGAGGCGCCTGGAGAACGATGGTCCATAGGGTCGCAAAGAGTCGGAATCGACTGTGCGACTGAACAACAACAAACCTGTTGCCTATGCTTTGACCTTGGGTGACCTTGCTAGGAGTCTGGACACATAGTGAAATCTAGCCTCCTTATGATGATACTCTCTGTATGGTGGTGTGTTCTTGCCATATTAAGATGTGCATCCAGCAGGTTGCGCACCCTTTTAGCTACTTAGAATCTGAAGGAGCTGTATTTGTTCTGTATGTTAAACTGCAGAGAGGAAGGTATTTTTCAGATCATAGGTCATATATCTGTAGAACAAACAAACAGCAAGCTTTTCTTCTTTTTATCATGTAGTTTACTCTTCACCAAAGTAAAACTGGAATTAGTGCACAAAGGACCAGAAGAAGCTTTAGTGACCTGCAGGCACATGTTGCATCAATGGCAGACCCTGCATAATGTTTCTCAACACAGGTATGTTTCTTCTTGTAACAAAATGATGCTTTGCTTTCATCTAGGGTGCAACTTTGATGTCAACAAACTAAAGTCTGAGGGCTCCTTGCAATAAGAAAGAAAATTCCCTACACATAAACAATTATTTTGTTTTAGAGAGAGGATTAGCTCAAGCTGATCACACTGGTTTGTGCTGGGGTGGGTGAGAAGAATGCTAAAATGAAGGATGTCCAGGCCAGGCAGCCCCACACAGATACACTCAGAAGCAGAGCCTTTTGGATTGCAGCTCTCCAAATCCTCCAGCCACCGTGGGCCACATTGACTGAGGAATCAGGGGAGTTGTATGTTGAGAGAGAAAAAACTTTTTAAGCCTCTGGCCTCAGATGGTACAGTGCCAACACAGGCTAATAACTCTCAGTGTTACTGTATTATAATATTTATATTCTTGATGATATGAAGTGAGGCATTGTTGTTTTTTGTGTGTCTTTTTTTCTATAGCAATTACATTTTAAAATACAGTATTTAAAAGCCGTTGCAATTATGCCTGTTTATTGAGATCATCAGTTTCTTATGTGAAAAATCATTTGAGAATACTATATGTCATCTTAAACTATGACTCCAGACTTTTCTTCAATTGAAAGCAATAGCTAAATCAGGATGTCTTGATTCCTTTCCTTTCCTTTGGTCAAAGGGCTAGATTCAATTGTTATCTAGAATAGACCCATTAGATCAGTGGGGTTATGTAATTGTTAATTTAGCATGCCCATTAATTCAATGGATCTGCTCTAGTTGGGAATAACAATTGCATTTTACCCAAGGTTTGTAGTTCTTCTTTGAGAAATATGGCTGTATTTAAAGGCCCTTTCAAGTACAGTAAAACCCCTACTTATGGGGAAAAAAGTCAATTCCATAAGCTTTTGGTTAAATCAATTTTTTATGTAACTCGAAGCAAAACAATAGGAAAAATTATTTTTTACGTAACTCAAAGCAAACCCATAGGAAAAATGAATTTTTATGTAAATCGAAGCAAACCCATAGGGAAATGAATTTTTATGTAACTCGAAGCAAACCCATAGGAAAAAGAATCTTTATGTAACTTGAAGCAAACCCACAGGAAATTGTGTAAATTGGGACATGGTTTTAGCACAAAATCATTATGCAAGTTGAATTTTATGTAACTCGAGGCATTTGTAAGTCCGGGTTTTACTATACATGTTTTCTCTAAGCTAGTCAAGCACCAGTTTAGTTGGGCACCTGCTGCAGAACATGGACTATCAGTGCTGTTCTCTGCTATATTTCCTACCCTTTTTGTCACATAATCAGACACATATACAAGAGCAGGAAACTTGATTGTTGCTCCATTACCCTAGTAAATATTGAGCATGTTGTCCAAAGTGGATCGGTGACTGGCTGTCTTTTTAAATGTAAAATATAAGCCAACTGCCCTATTAATTTTCCAAAGCCATCCAGCTGTACAGAAAATGTGGTGCTATCCTCAGTGGCACCACTACTGCTGTCATTTTCACTGTTGGGGTGGAGAGCCTAAGTGTGAGTCTTGGGAACAAGCAGTGTCCCTTGAGAACTGAGTGGTGTCTGTATTCTGATGGGCTACTTCTCTTCAAAATAACCCTGTAGGTTACTTTCAGTCCATCTGTTGAGCATCTCAAGGGGTGATAGCGGGAGAAGCAGGCCATCCTCTTTCCTGCAACCCAAGGTTAACTAGTATTTGCAGTTGCCAGGAAGGCCAATAAGCTGCTATCCAAAGCAACATATCCCCTTTATTGCCTTACAGTGAGGAAGAAGATGAGCCCCAGCACCAGCAGTACAGCGGCAGCCGGAAAGGGGGAATAAATGAGTAAGTGCCACATCAACCTACTCAGTTTCCGTGCAACAAGAAGGATGAGGCAGAGTAGAGTGCTGGGGTGGGTGAGAAGAATGCTAAAATGAAGGATGTCCAGGCCAGGCAGCCCCACACAGATACACATTTGTGTGGGTTGTGGGCCAGGATTCTCAAAAACCCTGGTCCCACATCCAGTTGACCAAGTAGAGAAGATTTATATGTGGGGAAAGCTCTCGAATTAATTACATTCCCATAAATCCCACTTGCAATTCAGCCCTGTTTTCGGAGGGATACGTACAAAATCCTAGACCTGAAAGAGAATATTAAGCTTACTCCTGAAAGACAAAGTCATCCTTCTGTTATAGCTGAATTCCAGAGAACAATGTACACCTAATGCTGTTTTCTAAGAGATGTGCTCCAGCTCTCGTAGGATTGTGTTTAAAGAGAAGAGGAAAGACCAGCACTAAAATAAGCCCATCCCAAGACCAGGCTGATCTGTATGAAGGATACATTTCCTGCCACCAAAACATAGTGGTGGCTCATTCATCCATTAAGTTAAATAGGCCATTAGCCTCCGTTGGGCTATCCTGTGCCAGCACTCTCCTGCCTAACCAAATGGATTGCTCCCCCCCCCCCCATTTGTGCAGGGATAACCACATTTACATTTGTCCTTAGCTTTATTTGTCACCCACCTATACTCTTGTTTCCTGTTCCACCAACTTGAATAGAGGTCAGCCACCACTGCCACTACACATTAATGGGAGAGCTACCGGCAAGCTAGGTAGTAGCACCAGGGCTGCTTGCATATGTAGCTACTGATTAACTTTGCAACAAATATACCTGGGCAAACAGTGAACTATTTTATTTATTTATTTAAAAATGTTTATAGCCTGCATTTCCCCTTAAAAGGACCCAAACTAGATATTTTATTCTTCTTAATACCACAGTGTGTCTCCCAAAAGACCCTGTAGAAATTTAAATGTTAACTCCAAGAAACAATAAAGCCGTAAAAATGAGTCATACCCATTGGAGGTACATTTATAAACTGATGGGGTCTGAACTCTCTGCGACAAACCAGGAAAGGGACCTTGGTGTCCTGGTGGACAGCTCAATGAAGATGTCAACCCAGTGTGCCTCAGCAGTGAAAAAAGCAAACTCAATGTTAGGGATCATTAGGAAGGGTATAGAAAATAAGTCAGCAAGTGTCATTTTGCCTCTTTATAAATCTATGGTGAGGCCCCATCTGGAATACTGTGTACAGTTCTGGTCGCCATACCTCCAGAAGGATATTATGGAGTTGGAGAAAGTACAGAGGAGGGCAACCAGAATGATTAGGGGACTGGAACACCTTCCTTACCATCTGAGGCTGCAACAGTTGGGCCTTTTCACTCTTGAACGACGGCGTCTAAGAGGTGACCTGATTGAAGTTTATAAAATCATGCACGGTGTGGACAAAGTAGATAAGGAAAAACTGTTTTCCCTATCGCACAACACTAGAACTAGGGGACACTCGATGAAACTTTTGGGTACTAGTTCTCAAACAAATAAGAGAAAGTACTTCTTCGCCCAGAGGATTACTGGTCTATGGAACTCCATGCCAGAAGAAGTGGTGACAGCTGTCAGTCTTGACAGCTTTAAGAAAGGATTAGACAAGTTCATGGAGGACAAGGGTATCAATGGCTATAATTATGGATACTTAAGGACAACCTCGGGGTTGGAGAGATAGGCAGGATATCTCTCAATGCCATTTCCAGGGAATCCTAAGCAGGGGAAGGCATCTCCTTGGGAATACCCTGAAGGAAATGGTGAGCCACTGTGTGAGACAGAATGCTGGACTGGATGGGCTGTGGCCTGTTCCAGCAAGGCTGTTCTTATGTTCTTAGTACTGGAGCAATAATTCAACAAATTGAAAAGTTAGAGACAGCTGCCCCATTTTATTATAATGGTCAGTTTTTTGAAAAATATACAGGTCAAAATTAGCTTTTCAGAGTCCATCAAGTTTCAAAAAGTTGACCACTTACATGTGATTGTCAACTAAAGGTTCCATAAACCTCTCAGTTTTACTGCTTGCCTTTGACTGTGGCTACTCAGCACCATTAGGGATTACAGTGGCTCAAGTGGCTAAAATGCTGACTGGGAGGTGGAAGGTCAGCAGTTCGATTCCCGAGTACTGCAGGACGGAATGAGCTCCAGTCTCTCAATGCCATTTCTAGGGAATCCTAAGCAAGTGAAGGCATCTCCTTGGGAATACCCTGAAGCAAATGGTGAGCCACTGTGTGAGACAGAATGCTGGACTGGATGGGCTCCTGTGGCCTGTTCCAGCAAGGCTGTTCTTATGTTCTTATGTCTCCCTCTGCCCAGCTGTCTCTGTGGGAATCCTCCAGAAACAGCAATTCTCTTCTTAAATGAGAAGAATTCCTATGCCCTGAATTTTTGGAGAGACAATTTTAATAAACTCACAATGATGAGATCTCAATATAAGAGATCCTAACAAGAAAAAGAGTCCAAGATGGAAGGGAGTTTCTTAAAAAGGAAATTCTAAAGGCACAGCTACAAAATAATGGGCTCAGTTTTCGGCCATTTTGTACTTAGAGGCCAAACTCCACAGTTCTATTCTGCTTTTTAAAAACTAAAAATAGTATTAGTACAAAATTGGAAATGGAGTTCTGGCCACCTTTGTGTGATTACTTGGAGGGGTAAATGGGAATCAGCCAGTACTGGGAATGGGAAATTATCCCCCAAACTTCTACCACTTGCCATATTTGGACTAGAATGTTAGACTAGGACTGAAAACACCAGTGTTCAAGTTTCTGCTCTAGTTAGTGAAACTAACTAGATAATCTTTCAGTCCTTCCTTCACTCTGTCACTCATCTTAACCTGACAGATTTTTTAAAGTGAAAAAATACGTACAGGGAAACCATGTATATTGTCTTGAGTGACTTGGAAGAAAGTCAAGACACAAATCATAACAAATAAACTAAAAACAAACAAGTAAGGCATGTACCTTTGTAAAAAAATAATCAACTGCATAGGTAAAATTAACTTATTGTGAGGTATGTTATTTTTGGAAATAAATCAAGCAGTATCTAGGGCAGGGGTGGCCATACTACAGCCTGCAGGCCAGACCTGGCCCATGGCACCAAATCATCTGGCCCTCATTGTCCTTGCTGCTTCTGAAAGCAAAAGTAAAACGTGCGCAAACACTTCTGGAAGTGGAAGTAAAACACGCATGTGCAGACGCTATCGTAAATGCACCCGTGGCTGTCATAAACACTGTTTACAATAGCTGCGGACGCATTTTACGGTGGGAGGAACCACGTGACCAGCCCGCTCAACGACGTGACTAGCCCATGGCATGAAAAGTTTGGGAACCTCTGATCTAGGGAGAGAGGTTTGGGAGACATTGATAAGCAAATCTTGATCTTTGCATGGGATTCACTGTAGTCTTAGTCTAAAATCCTGGTCCAGATATGGCAAGTGACTCGGTCTGGGGGCCATTTTTCCATTCCCTAGGCCAGTGATATTGAACCTTGGCACTCCAGGTGTTCTGGAATTTCAATTCCCAGAAGCCCTGATCAGTAGGAGTGCTGACTTGGGCTTCTGATAATTGAAGGCCAAGAACACCTGGAGTGCCAAGGTTAGCCATCAGTGCCCTGGACTGACTGACGGCAAGTAATCTCCCAAGAAAAACTAAAATAAAAATTCTCTGCTCATTTTAGTTCAGTTACAAAAGGAGCACTAAGCCAGATTTTCAGCCATAGTAAACTTGCCTTCCTAAAAGATGCAAAACTGCTGAAAATACACCCCATTGTCAGCCGCAACTTCCTATTCCACCTTACTAGTTAGTTCTGTAGGATCGTTTCACTCGTCATTGCTAGTGATGCACCAATTTCCCTCTTTTTGACAGAAATCCCAGCCACCTCTCAGTGTATTTTGACAGCTGCTATCTTATATGCACAGATGTTTCAGAGCTTTTAGGCTGGGTGGCAACTGGATTAGATTGATGTTCATTTTGTAGGCCTGATATATCCTGTGCTTTCTCATAAGCAACTATCTATCACAGTGGCTGCTACTGTTGTTGTTCCCTTTACAGTGATTTAGAGAAAGCCAACAGCCTGTCGGAAGTACTGCCAGTCAAGAAGCAGAACAGTGTATATCTCACTCTCCCTGATGCCCATGATACTGACTCTGGTAAGAGAAACAAAAACAGATGACTTCTGGCACCCTAAATCCAGTGTAAATGTTCACATCAAATGCTAACTCCACCCAGGATTGGACAAAGATCTCCCCACCACCTCAAGAGTGTGCCATGAGGACTAAATATTTGAAAAATGCTCCAAAATGTCCACCCAAAGTAAAGTCACTGGGGTAATTTCACATCCTTCTAGTCTTTGGCTGCAGATTGCATGTTTGATCGAAACATCCAGTTTTGATTAAAGAGACAGAATGGGATTCCTTTGAAGGAGTCTGCTTCTTTTATATCCTTCTTTGCCAAAGTAATGACTTTGAACTTGCTCAGATTCTGTCTTACTCCAAATTGTGACTGATACATAAATACATGGAAGGACATATAACACCCTTCCTATTCTAAAGCACCATCACTTTTTTCACCAGTTTGCTTCTGGGTTCAGTTCAAAGCACCTAAGCTTACGCGGCTTTAAACACCTAGATTAGTGGCAGCTAACCTTGGCACTCCAGGTGTTCTTGGACTTCAGTTACCAGAAGCCCAAGTCAGTACTCCTGCTGATCAGGGCTTCTGGGAATTGAAGTCCAAGAACACCTCGAGTGCTAAAGTTTGCCATCACTGACCTAAATGGTTTGGATACTAGGCATATGTTAGACTGGGCTTCCCTTAACATATTTATTCAATTTATAAGCTTGTTGTCTGAATGCCACTTGGCATGAAGGCGCTGTGAAATCTTAGGATGAATAAAACCCCAAGTGACTGGAAAATGGCTTCTCTAGATTTTCCTGATGTTCTCTGTGAATAAGGATAAAGAACTAAGACATGCATGTTGCGGAATGCAACTTTTCTTGGTTCTGAAGTGGCATGTCAGCATTGGGGAATAGGAATGTACAGAATGAGAATAAGGGTTGGTAGATGCCCTTGTTATCTAGGCAAAAGGCTACCCTCACCCGAAAGATTTTAGAGTAATCAGAAGGGAGCCAAAAGCTGTACTGGTGGGCAAAGTTATTTTATTGAATAATTCTGGTTGCTTGACAGGTTGATCACCAGCCTCTGAACCTAAGGTTTCTGTTTCTGGTATTGAGATTCCTGACATTTAAATGTCTGTGGATCACATTTTTATTTTCTTCTATTATGAAAGTAGAACACACACACTCTGTTTACAGGTATGTGCCCTTTAGAAATTTTCTGAGCTGTGTGGCAGGGTGTATCTCTGAGTGGTTCCTTCACAGTTGGAAGAACATTTAAATGACTCAACCATATCAACGGAACCTAATCATGACTGTATCTCTACTAGACAGTCAGCCCCCAGCTATATGGTTGGGTTGTTTAAACATACTTTCAGCCATGCAAGTGTATCTGGAGGAACTAAAGGATACCACAGGGTCACTGAATACAGGAAAGAACTGCTTATGAATCAAATGTGCTTCTTGATCAGTGTGATAGCTTAAAACTGTAGGCACATCTACATTTCTGTTAGGGAAACAGAAATACTTGTATTTTGGACTACCACTCCCAGAATCGAGCAAGGTGACCTTTACCTAATTCTTCTGAGGGGGCTGCGGTGGTTAAGCCAACCTAGCAGTTTGAAAGCAAGAAATTATAAGTAGATCAATATAGTTACAGCTTCGGTGAGAAAGGTAACAGGATTCTGTACTCTCCAGTGTCTAGTCATGCCTGCCACTTGGCCACAGAAACTTCTGCAGATGCAAACAGCGTTGGCTCTTTGGCTGTAAATGCATACCTGTCAAGTATCGCATATTGGCCAGGATTTTCCGTATTTTAGTGCTTGTTCCTCCCCTTTCCCGCCGCCGTCCCGTATTTTGAACGGCAGGGAAAGGGGCTACTGCGCGTGCGCACCCATTGCAAAGGAGTTCTGTGCATACACAAATGAGTTCTGCACGTGCACAAATGGGTAACTGAGCATGTGCAAATGGGTTACTGCGCATGTGCAACTGCACATGCGCAGTAGTTTCCTGTATGTTCTGGAGCCGCACTTGATGGGTATGTAAATGAAGATGAGCACTGAACCCTGAATCAGATTCGACTGGCTTTCAAGCAAGGGCAATCTTTACCTATTGTTTTCTTAAATAATTTTGAATAATGTTATACCAGACAGCCACCCCTAACACAGTTTCCCACAGATATGTTAAATTGTTCCCATAACCCTCCCATAAGCACGGGAGTTGCAGTCCAGCATGTTTCGAAGTCATCAGACGGGGAAACGCTGCCATAACAGTTTGTAGGCTTTAAGTAGGATTATTAGACCAACTGCATCCAATTCCCTGTGATATCAGAGCTAGAGGACCAGGAGGTGGACCCTTCTAATGCCACAATGGCAAGCTTTTGTGATAACACAGAAGCAGCAGCCAAAGGTTGTGATCAATAGATTTCTTTGTTAGTCATCTTGTGGAAGTAGACATACAAGTATATGCTTAAAAACAGTCTAGAAATCTCCAAAAATGGTGATAGCAATAGCAAGCAATAGCAATTATACTTATCTACCACTCCATAACATTTAAAGCACTCTCTGGGTAGTTCACAGTTAATTCGCATTTTACCCTCAGCATGCTTGGTACTCATGTTACCAAATTGAGAAGGATGGAAAGCTGAGTCCACCTTGAACCACATCAGGATTGAACTCCAATTGTGAGCAGAATTTTGGCTGCAGTACTTCACCAAGAGGGCTAGTTAATCTTAACCTATAAAACCAAGGGTTAACCGTTGGAACTTGCTATAGGTTCCTACGGCTGGCCCTACTTGCCTGCACTCACCCTTCGGGAACACGGGCGGACTGGGTCCGCAGGTCAACGAAGGATTGAGTAAACCGGCAGTGGGGCAACAGCCCCACAAACGTGAAAAAAGGGAAACAACTTCATTTCCCAACGTTCTTTGCGCCGCGCTGCACCACAGCCAATCAGGCTAAGAGGCGGGAGTACAAAGAAGGTGGGGAAACGCGGTGCGGCCAATCAAAAATGAGCCGCACGAAAAAAAAGAAGCACAAAGGGAAAGCAAAAAAGAAAAAATACAATCCCCAGTGTCCTGCGTGCTATGAGCGCGCAGAACTCTGAGAAAGCCAGTGCGTCCCAGGGAAGCCAGCCCCCAGTAAGTAAACACCCCCCCCCGCTGGGCTTCCTTACCGCGGGCCACAAGGCAGCCCACGGTAAGGGAAGCCTACCCACCCCCGCCACTGGACTTCCATACCGCGGGCCGCAAGGCAGCCCACGGTAAGGGAAGCCCACACACACACACCGCCACTGGGCTTCCTTACTGTGGGCCGCAAGGCAGCCCACGGTAAGGGAAGCCCACACACACCCCGCCGCTGGGCTTTCTTACCGCGGGCCACAAGGCAGCCCACGGTAAGGGAAGCCCACACACACACACCCGCCGCTGGGCTTCTTTACCGCAGGTGCAAGGCAGCCCACGGTAAGGGAAGCCCACACCCCACCCTCCACCGCTGGGCTTCCTTACCGCAAGACAGCCCACAGTAAGAGAAGCCCACATCACACCCCGCCGCTGGGCTTCCTTACCGCGGGCCGCAAGGCAGCCCACGGTAAGGGAAGCCCACACAAACACCCCCGCTGGGCTTCCTTACCATGGGCCACAAGGCAGCCCACGGTAAGGGAAGCTCCCCCCGGCTGGGCTTCCTTACCTCGAGCCAGCCAGGGAAGCCAGCCCCCCCTCTCTCTCTCACACACACACACACAGCTTCTCTTTCTCTCACACACAGCTTCTCTTTCTCTCTCTCTCTCTCTCTCGCACACACACAGCTTCTCTTTCTCTCTCTCTCTCTCATACACACAGCTTCTCTCTCTCTCACACACACACACAGCTTCTCTCTCTCTCACACACACAGCTTCTCTTTCTCTCTCACACACACACAGCTTCTCTCTCACACACACACACACAGCTTCTCTCTCTCCCTCTCTCTCTCACACACAGCTTCTCTCTCTCACACACACACAGATTCTCTTTCTCTCTCACACACACACAGCTTCTCTCTCACACACACACACAGCTTCTCTCTCTCCCTCTCTCTCTCACACACAGCTTCTCTTTCTCTCTCTCTCTCTCTCACACACACACAGCTTCTCTTTCTTTCTCTCTCTCACACACTCACATATTCCTCTTCTGCTCCTTTCCCTAATGAGCTCTCTCTCTCTCTCTCTCTCACACACACACACACACACACACACCCCTTCTCTCTCTCTCTCTCTCTCTCTCTCTCTCTCTCTCTCTCTCACACACACACACACACACACACACACACACACACAGCTTCTTTTGCCCACCACCTTCCCCAGTATTAAGGCCTTCTCAAGTGAATCCTCTCTTCTCATTTGATGTCCAAAATACTTCAGCTTCATCTTTACTATTTGACCTTATAATGAGCACTCAGGGCTAATCTCTTCTACTATTGGCCTATTTGTTCTTCTCGCTGTCCAAGGGACTCTCATAACTCTCCTCCAGCACCACATCTCAAAGGCATCTATTTTTCTTCGCTCAGCCTTTCTAATGGTCCATTTTTAAAAAAACTCATTTTAAACAGCCCGGCAATGCCGGGCAACATCTGCTAGTAAAGGATAAATGCAGATTGAGCAGATACTGTTATTGTTATGTACAAGTGGTTTGAATGTTATTTTTATGTCCTTGAGAATCCTCTGTATTTGATTTAAAGGATTATATACTAATTTTTGCTCACATTATATACAAGTCAATTAAGAGCAATATAGAAATCAGACTGTTTAAGCCCATGGTTCCCAACGTGGGGCGCTCACACACCCCACAGGGGCAGCAATTTGATTTTTAAGTGGAGGGCCAATTTGAGAATGAGTTATTAACAGTGAATTGCCTTTTACGTTTCCTCCATATGAATAGGAGTTCACTTTTTGAATAATGAGAATTATATGTCACAGGGAGTGGCATCAGGATTTTAGAAATGCTTAGGTGGTAAAGGTAAAGGTCGCCCTTGCTCGAAAGCCAGTCGTATCTGACTCTAGGGTTCAGTGCTCATCTCTGTTTATAGCCAAAGAGCTAGTGCTGTCTGCGTCTGCAGACGTTTCTGTGGACATGTGGCACGTGTGACAACACCAGAGTGCATGAAATGCTGTTTACCTTCTCACTGAAGGGGTACCTACCTGTATTTATCTATTTGCAATTTCTTGCCTTTGAACTGATAGGTTGGCAGGAGCTGGGACCAGGGCCGTAGCCAAGGGGGCCGGGGCCGGGTATGTGTGTGTGCGAAAACCTTCCTGAGCTAACAGCCCGCCTCTCCCAACCCATGATGCCAATCTTAACCTA
This sequence comes from Bradypodion pumilum, assembly GCA_035047305.1. Classification (NCBI taxonomy): domain Eukaryota; kingdom Metazoa; phylum Chordata; class Lepidosauria; order Squamata; family Chamaeleonidae; genus Bradypodion; species Bradypodion pumilum. Next base: position 28,730,655 of record JAWDJD010000001.1, on the reverse strand, counting down.
TAAAACCAAAGGTTAGCCGTTGGAACTTGCTATAGGTTCCTAAGCCTCGCCCTAATGACCCGCACCCACCATTCGTGCACACGGCCGAACTGGGTCCGCAGGTCAACGAAGGAGTGAGAAAACCGGCAGAAAACAGCCCCACAAACACGAAAAAAGGGAAACAACTTCATTTCCCAATGTTCTTTGCGCCGCGCCGCGCCACAGCCAATCAGGCTGAGAGGCGCGACCACAAAGAACATTGAGAAACGCGCCGTGGCCAATCAAAATCAAGCCGCAGAAAAAAAACGCACCACAACCACAAATCCATAACTACAAGCCCCAGAGTCCTGCGCGACATGAGCGCGCAGAACGCTGAGGAAGCCGGCGCCTGAAAAATTAAAAAAACAACTCACCACCTCACAGCCACGCAAACACCAACCACCCTTCTTTCCCTCACCCACGACGCCTGAAGGTCCCGACTTTATTGTGTTATGGTGCTTTGATTGTGTGGAGTCGTGAAAGTAGATCGGGGTTTCCCCTTTAATATCAGTAGGTGGGGGGTGGCGATCCCCCTCTCCACTGGCTCCCCTGGGGTTGGGAGGTTTGGAGGGACAAAAGGGGTATGTCCCCCCATCCCTTCTGGACCCAGGAGACCAGGGAAAGGGGTTCGATTTCCCTGCCCCCCCCAAAAAACTCCGTCTTTAAAGAGAAGAAACCAAGCGGTTTCTTCTCTTTAAAAACTGAGTTTTTTTATTTGGAGGGGGGGGGAATCAATTCACCCCGATCTACTTTCACGACTCCACACAATCAAAGCACCATAACACAATAAAGCCCCCCTCCCCACCACCTAGCCCACCCTTCCTAACCCCCACCGACCACGCCCCCTCCCCACCACCTAGCCCACCCTTCCTAACTCCCACCGACCACACCCCCTCCCCACCACCTAGCCCATCCTTCCTAACCCCCAACCACTACGCCCCCCTCCCCACCACCAAATAAATAAATATTTTTAAAACATTACTAAAAACAGTCAAAAACATCCAAAAATACACAAAAACAAACAAAAACACCAAAAAACAATACAAAGTAAACAAAAACACAATAAAAAACAGACAAAAAATACAAATTCCAACCCCCCACACACACACACACACACAAAAGAAAGAAAACAAGTAAACTTACCAAAAGATGTCCTACCTCCACGATGACCAGAAAGGAAATGAATAAAGAAAGAGACTACTTACCAGAAGAAGCTCCACCCAGAAGCCAGGAGAGAAAAAACAGTCAAAATACAATAAACCCCTTCCAGCACCACCTGCTGGCCACAATAGTAAAAACAATTCAAAAACACACAACAGCCCCAAACAAAAGGCCACAAGAGTAAAAACAAATAAAAAACATAACACAAATTCACAATTTTACACAAAACGTCACACCAATAAAAAACAAGTCAAAAAAATTACGCTAAAACACACTTTAACACAAATCACAAACATATGTCAATAAAATACAATAGACACTTTTAAAAATCCTGTGCTGAGTGTTAACTCAAATTAAAACACAAAACATCTAAACACATTTTAAAAACATTGAATGTAAAAAAACATTTACTTTTACATTATTAAAATTATTACCTACGGTACAACTAATTAAAAAAATTCAAAAAACTAAAACATTATTCGCTTACATAAAACAATTTGAAAAAATTATATCATACTTTGTTCTTTTATTAATCCTCAAAAAAAAAACCAAAAAAGCAGATCACAGTTAATAACAGCCAAGCCAAAAGTTTTTTTTACATAAATAAACATTTTAAAAATTAAAATTACAGACTAAGCAATTTTTTAAAAACATTAACACAATTTAACCTTCCAACACAATTTAAAACAGCCCGGCAACGCCGGGCAACCTCTGCTAGTGTTATATATGTGAGTGTGATATTGTTGCCCCTTCTGAACATTTTTGTCCCTCCTGAAGAATCCCCCCCTCCCCGAAATATAGAATTCTGGCTACGGCCCTGGCTGGGACAGAGACGGGAGCTCATTCCATCGTGCAGCACTTGTCTCCCAAACTGCTGACATGCTGACCTTCCAGTTATCAAGTTCAGCATCTTAACCACTAAGCCACCACAGTCGCAAAAAGGTTGGGAACCACTGGTTTAAGCTCTTGGCTCATTTCTTGGTATGGTATCTACCCAGCATGTTCGGAAAAGAAGGTTAAAATCTCTATTTTTAAAAAATCTCTGCCTTTTTTCTTTTTAAAATACATTTATGCAGATTAAGGCCTCATTGATAATTAGGATGAGTCCTGAAGGGGCTTGGATTTTTTGATTGGGACCCTGGTCAAAGGGAAACACAAGTACATTCAAGCACATAGGAAGTGTGTTGTCAGATAGCCCCAAATGGACACTCAATGTAGTCTCTCCTCTGCTCCCAAGCCAGACATAATGTGGCTCCCAAGAGTGAAGAAGCTAAGGTCTTTCTATTCATTCAGATTTTTGGCAATGGCTTCCCCACCCTTATTGGACGTTTGAAATTTGTTTTTTTAATACCACTCCATAAATAATGTTTTAATCTCACAATTTAAATGGTTGCTTTTGTTAGTGTTTTAAATTAAATTTAAATTTAATTTTTGTTCCATGTTGTGAACAGCCTTCAGTTTTGTTTTGTTTTACTGGTGGACAAAGCTGACATAGAAGTATGATAATTAGATAAAAGAGATAGTGAGAACGGAGCTAAAATCATTTCCCCAGCTCTCTTTTATGTTCTTTATTTATGATCATGCTCCTTCAAGATTATGGGCCATGTTACCATTAACATACCGCATAATTTAGTTTACTGTAGTTTTTTCTATTTTATACATGACTTTCATTTCACTTTCAAAAATGACAATTAGATTTTCTGCTAATCTCATGGTTGCCCAAAGAATTTTATTTTCTTATCTACGGCAGCTTTGTCAGCAAACATTTTCCTTTGATAGATGCTGTGGACATGGATTTTAATGGTGAATGCCTACAACACAATAAATGTATCTGTGTTTGAGTAGCAGCCCATGAGTGATGTAAAATTCTTCTCAGTGGCAATTATCTTGGATACCTTGGAGTCATTATTCAGTGAGGAATCCGTGCAATGGTAGACATTTCTGTGATGACATTCCATGCATGCAAATGGACCTGGGAAATCATGTCCATCTGTGTTATGTATGTATGTACAATGTTACTTTAAGCAATGTATGAATGTAACCTGACCACAATTACAATGTAGCTCAGCTGTTAAAGGAACGCGAGTAAGCTGCCCATAGAGGGCAGCTGCGAGCGTTCAACTCACATGGTTCTCATTCCTCAAATCGTCGGCAGCCGCGGGAACTTTCCCGCACCAGCAAACTACTACTGGAACCAAGGAGAGGCGTGACTGGAACAACGTCACGCCGGTAGCAGCCAATGAGCTACCGTGCACAAGATCCAAATGTATTGTACCACCGTATATAATGTGATGTATCTCCACCATTACCACATGTTCATACTGATCATCAACCAATAAACCTGTGTTAGTCCTTACTGCGACTCCTTCATTGTCTTCCGTGCAAGACACTAAATTGGCGACGAAGGTGGGATGATGGCGAATCCCAAGGTCAAGCCGTACCAGTTCGATGTCAGCGAACCCGAGCAGTGGGAGCTCTACGAATGCCAATTCCAGCATGCTATGGAAGCCGCGGGCGTCGACGACGACGCGAGGATGCGCTCTTACTTCCTGGCCCAGGTGGGGCCGGCCACGCTGCGCATCCTGATGAACCTGGTGGCCCCCAAGAAGGTAGAAGAGGTGCCCATCGACCGCATGCTGGGGCTGCTGGGCGAGCACTTCCAGCCTCCCGTGTCGATCTTCCCGGCCCGGGTCGCGTTCCACAGGCAAGACCAGCGACCGGGCGAATCCGTGTCCGCCTACGCGGCGGCGCTCAGCCTGGCAGCGGTGCACTGCCAGTGGGATGACCTAGACCAGGCTCTCCGAGACTGCATGCTGTGTGGCCTGAGGGACGAGGAGCTTCAGCGGAAGCTCATGACCCGCGACTACCGCCTCACGTTCAACGAGGTACTGCGGGAGGCCCAAGTGGCCGAGGCGGCCAGGAGCGGGGTCAGAGTGTTCAAGTCCCGAGGGGCCACGTCCGAAAGGGCCAAGTCACCAGTACAGGCGGCCCGGCGGACACCAGCGAAAACAGCCTGGCGGGCCCCCAAGCCGCCCGCCGGCACACCATCGGCGGCCGAGGAGTCGTCCACTACGGCAGACCCCTGCTCCAGCGAGGACGACGACGTCCAGCGGGTCAAGAAGCGAGGAGAGAAGCGACAGACCCGCGAGCGGCAGGACCGCCGCTGCGACGGTTGTGGGGCGTCCCACGACCGCACGAGGTGCCCGTTCCGGAAGGCCGAGTGCCACAACTGCGGCCGAAAGGGGCACATCGCCCGGGTGTGCAGGCGCGGGCGAGTTGAGGACAAGGGCAATTCGAACCATCCCCAGATGCACCAACGGAAGGCGCCCGGCACCAGGAAGGTCTCAGACGAACAGCAGAGCAGGCGTGAACCGCATGGGCCTGAAGCACCGGCGTTTTTTCGTTGAGGTACAGTTACAGGGGGTCCCAGTGAGGATGGAGATAGACTCGGATCCGTCCTATTCCATCCTGTCCCAAAAAGAGTTCATGCGCATTCCCCCAGATGCGCGGTCCAAGTTGCGGGCCATGAGGTCACACCTACGGGACGTGCAAGGGAACGGGATCCCAGTGTTGGGGGTGGGGAACTTCAAGGTGAAGTTCAAGAATTACTCCGAGAAACTGCCCTTAGTGGTCCTCAAGGGGGGAGGCGCTGCCTTTTGGGAACGCAGTGGTTCGCTCCCCTTGGAATCGAACTGTTCGGCATTAACGCCATAGAGACTGACCCAATGTGGGACGTGTGCAACGCACACCCGGACGTTTTCAAGAAGGGGCTCGGGACTTACAAGGGGCCCCCAGTTTCCTTTGACCTGGATCCAGAAATCCGACCCATACGCCTCAAGCCAAGAAGAGTGCCGTTCGCCCTCAAGGACAAGATCGAGGCGGAACTGGACAAATTGGTGGGGCAGGGGATTTTGGTTCCAGTTGATTCGGCGGAGTGGGAAACGCCGATTGTGACAGCCCTCAAATCAAACGGGGAGGTTAGGATTTGTGCAGACTATAAATGTACGATTAATAAGGCCATTCGACCAAATGCATATCCGGTGCCCGTGGTCAGCCATTTACTGGCCACGCTTCATGGGGGGAAGTGTTTTGCCAAGCTAGATCTGGCGCAAGCGTATCAGCAGCTCTCTGTAACCCCGGCTGCTGCCGCTGCGCAAGCGATCGTAACGCACAAGGGGGCATTTAAGGTAACGCGCCTTCAGTTTGGCGTGAATTCGGCCCCCGGAATCTTCCAGTCCCTCGTGGAACGCCTTTTAAAGGGGCTTCCAGGCGTCCTCCCATACTTCGACGATGTGTTGATAACAGCGGGGGGCGAGTCAGAATTAGCGCAAAGGCTAGACAGGGTCCTTTCCATATTCGAGAAAGCGGGCCTCTGCCTGAGAAAGGACAAGTGTGTTTTCTTTGCGAGGGAGGTCGAGTTCCTTGGGTTCAAGGTAACCCCAAAAGGCATTAAGCCCTCTGAGTCCAAGGTTGCGGCTGTGCAAAACGCCCCTCGCCCCACCGCGAAACCGGAGCTGCAGTCGTTTCTAGGGCTCTTAAATTTTTACCATTCCTTCCTGCCGAGGAAGGCATCTGTTGCTGAGCCACTGCACACGCTATTGAAGAAAGAGGCGGTTTGGCGGTGGGGAGATAGGCAAGAGAAAGCGTTTAGGGAGCTGAAGGCACTCCTATCCTCAAGTGCTGTCCTGACCCACTTCGACCCTAAGAGACCAGTGGTTCTAGTCTGTGATGCGTCCCCAGTGGGGGTGGGGGCGGTTCTATGCCACGTGTTGGAGAGCGGGAGGGAAGCCCCGGTAGCGTACTACTCAAGGTCCCTCTCGAAGGCCGAGCGCAATTACGCGCAAACTGATAGGGAGGCCCTAGCCATCATCGCGGGAACGAAAAAGTTCCATGACTTTTTATACGGCCGTGAGTTTACGGTAGTGACGGATCACATACCACTTCTGGGGATCTTCACTACCGGCAAACCCACTCCACAAATTCTATCCCCCAGGTTGCTGCGTTGGGCCATCTTTCTCAACGCATACCAGTATGAGCTGGTCTATCGCCCGGGAAAGGAGATCTCTCATGCGGACGCGCTGTCCCGATCTCCCCTCCCAAGTGTAGGGGACCCCACATGCGAGGTAGAGCAGGATCACCAAGTCCTGCTTATCGAGTCTCTCGACTCACCCCCCATTCTCCCGGCCGACCTCGCCAAGGCCACGGCGGCCGACAAGACGCTGGCCCAAGTTAGCTCCTGGGTGAGGAAAGGGTGGCCCACTACTCCCCCCGAGGAACAATTCAAGCCATTTGTCAGGCGCAGAGTAGAGCTTTCGCTGGAAAGGGGCTGCTTACTCTGGGGCCAGCGGGTAGTCATTCCAGAAAAACTGAGAGCCAAAGTACTGAGGCTATTGCATACCAGTCACCCCGGGATTGTGCGCTCCAAGGCTCTGGCCAGGAGTTTCTTTTGGTGGCCCCTGATAGACGCGGACATAGAACGTTTAGTGGGCACGTGCGAGAGCTGCCAGAGCTCTCAACCTGAGGAGTCCCGGCTACCCCATAGGGAATGGGACACGGCCCGCGGGCCATGGTCCCGAATTCATGTCGACTTCGCTGGCCCCTTCCGCGGGTCCATGTTTTTGCTGGTAGTCGACTCCTACTCCAAATGGTTGGAGGTAATCCCTATGAACAGCACCTCCTCTGCCGCAACCATCAAGCAGTTGCGCAAGCTTTTTGCCTGTTTCGGCCTGCCAGACGTCCTTGTTAGCGATAACGCTAGTACCTTCACGTCTGCAGAATTCAAGACGTTTATTGAGCGGAACGCCATCAGGCACATCACCGCTGCCCCATTTCACCCCGCCACAAACGGTCAGGTAGAGCGCCAAGTGCGCACTACGAAAGACACACTGCGGCGCATGGGTCCCGGTGAGTTGAACCTTCATTTGTGTCAGTTCCTCATCTGCTACATTACAACCCCCCTAGCTTCAGGATTTTCCCCAACCGAACTCCTCATGAGGAGGCGTCCGGTAACACTTTTTGACCGGATGGATCCATCCAGGGTGGAGGATGAAGGGAGAAATATAAACATAGGGGGAGAGAGCTCCAAAAGTTTTTCGGCAGGGGACCCGGTTCACTGCAGGAACTACGCGGCTTCAGGGCCAGCGTGGGTTCCAGGGACAGTCATCGAGCAGACGGGGCCAGTATCCTACAGGGTCGAGACTAGCTCGGGTCTACTCTGGAGAAGGCACGCCGACTAACTCAGAAGGCGAGTCACTAGTGAGGGGGATTCAGCGTTAGGGTCCTCCCCCACCCGCATTACCCAAGGGGGAGACACGGCGGAACCCACGGATACAAATGCATATCCTGGGTTCTCAACCACAGAGGAGGATACCTTGAAAGAGAGGGATCAGTTTGATTATGATTATGAGTTGCAGTACCAGGGGGGTGTAGCGGAGTGGTCCCCCACCCGTCCTAGCGAGAAGAGGGGTTTCAGTTCAGCCCCTGGTACCTCCAGTCCCCCCAGTCCTTTTGTGTTAGAATATACCATAGCGCCAGCTCCCCAGAGACAAACACCCCCAAGAGAGGCAACGGGGGGGAGTCTGCCCACCACAGTCCCTAGAACTCCCGGGCAGGTAACAGGGGGTGGCGAGGCCACGAGGGCCTTTTCGTCGGTCCCGAGATTCATACTGGGGGGGACCCCAAGCTCCTCAAACGGGAGGCAGGGGTTCACTTCGCAACTGTTCATTCCATTCCCGTCCCCCAGCGCAAGGTCACCGCGGAGCTCACACCAAGCCACTAATGAGTCCTCCATTTCCGTTGCAGGACAGGACTCCGCAGAACCAGGCTCCCCTATGTTAAGTCAAGCGGCCGCTCGCCCCAGGCGCACGTGCGGCAAGCCACAATGGTTGAGGGACTTCGTCCCATCCTAGGGGGGAGGGATGTTATGTATGTATGTACAATGTTACTTTAAGCAATGTATGAATGTAACCTGACCACAATTACAATGTAGCTCAGCTGTTAAAGGAACACGAGTAAGCTGCCCATAGAGGGCAGCTGCGAGCGTTCAACTCACATGGTTCTCATTCCTCAAATCGCCGCAGCCGCGGGAACTTTCCCGCACCAGCAAACTACTACTGGAACCAAGGGGAGGCGTGACTGGAACAACGTCACGCCGGTAGCAGCCAATGAGCTACCGTGCACAAGATCCAAATGTATTGTACCACCGTATATAATGTGATGTATCTCCGCCATTACCACATGTTCATACTGATCATCAACCAATAAACCTGTGTTAGTCCTTACTGCGACTCCTTCATTGTCTTCCGTGCAAGACACTAAAATCTGTGAGTGGGTTTTTTAAAAAAAGCCATTTGGATATCACGTCACCTGCTGGCTAGGTGGACTATGACGTGTGCCCGCCGCTTTCACCTTGCCCAAGGGATCCGATGGAGGATGCTTTGGTGAGTCTTAGTCCCGGCCTAGCATCATTGACAAGTGATGGGCAACACTGCCTAGTTAGACCGCTCAAGCCCCTGGGCCTCGACAAGGCTCTCACCTAATGTGGTCTCAGTGGCAATTACTTCAGTTTATTTCTTAAACACACTGAAATGTTTGGTGTAAATTTACAGAGAGAGAGAGATTGCCCTTTAATTTGGTCAATATACTGAAAGAGATTTAGAATGGCTACATCTTTGGAAACAACAGTAGAAAAAGATAAAAGCATAATGTGAGATGAACTGACTCAATTAAAAGAAACTACAGTATTGCCTTTAATTTGGAAGTCCTGCTAAGTACTGTTAATGATAGAACCATTTGGGCATCACTAGTTCATAGAATCACCATAAATCAGAAACAATAGCTAACATCCTATTGCTTAGTATAAATTGTTCTACAGTAGGCCTGTGGAATCAATGGAGATTTAATGAGTCAACTCTTCTATACATTCTATTGATTCAAATGGGCCTTCTCTAATTTTGACTTATCTTGCTAAAGATAACTAGAGAAGGCCCATTTGAATTAAAGAAACTTTCAGAGAAGTAGAACAAGAAGAAAACAAGTTGCTGCCCAAACCATTTTTGTTGTTTCTGTTTGTTAGTATGAAGGCAGAGAAACAAGATGCCTCTCATCCATTACCTAACCTACAAGATTAAACTTAGAGAAGTAATCTTGAACACTTGCTCATAATTTTGTTCACATATGTTTGCTTCTAATAAAGCTATAACCTAACATTGAATTGGCAGATTTTCCTCCCTTATGGGCAACCATGGCTTAATTTGCTACACCTACATTGTGTCAATCTTTCAGGTTCCCAACGAGCCTCTTCCATTGCAGCTTCACGACTAGAGCAGGCTATGTCTGAAGTAACAATGCACAGTACTGCTTTGAGACAAGGACCTATGCAGCTATGGACAACTCTTGAACAGATTTGGTTGCAGGCTGGTAAGTCTTTTGATTTTTTTTCCTTTAAAAAGTGTTCTGTGTTTTGTTTGTTTTTAAGTGCTGACAACTCCAGAGGTACAATCACCCCTAGCGCAGAACATTGTCAACTCCACGAATACTGCAGACAGTCTGAGGTATTGTGCAAGTTGAAGCCCAAAATGGTATTCATCTTTCAGTTTTCCTGCATTTCATGTTATGAGTTCAAAATTCTGAACCGTGTTCCTAGTTGTACCTCACTTCCAACCCAAGTTGTTAAATATTTCCATGTAACATTCAATATGAGAAACCAATCTGATGAAAAAGTACTAAAGGAACTGAGTATGATCTCCCTGAAGAAGAGAAGATGGAACAGAGACAGGTTAGCACCCATCAGATACTTCAGACCTATTGCATGGGAAATGGCGAGAATTTTTCTCTGTTGCTTCACAGAGCAGGACTAGACTTAAGTGAATCCAATTTTACTCCCTACTAGAACAGACCTACTGAAATGAATAAAACAAGATAATTACAACAAGTCCCATTTATTTAAGTGGGTCTACTTTAGTTGGAATTATAACTACATCTTATCTGGTGGACTTCAGTGATAGGAGTGGAGATTTTTTGTTGAACATTAGGATAAACATCTTAATGGTTAAATAGCTAAGTTGTTCTAGACCTTTCTATTGAAAACAGTGTCCACTCCAAGGCACCTAACAATGAAATACAAATGAAAAGCAAAGCTAAAACTCATGCAGTAAAAACACATGATCCAGTAATGCATGATCCTATAAATAGATATCCAGTAAGCCATCTGACCTTGACTCATGTTTATTTGTTTACAATATAATACCTTTAAAAACACATATCCAATCAAGATGAATTAACTCCACCCAACACATCAGCAGAACAGCTTAAATGAGTGTTTCCCAACATGGGTTCCATACCCCACAGGGGGACTTCAATTCCCAGAAGCCTAAGCCTGTACATTGGCTGATCAGTGCTTTGGGAAACTGTTGAATCCGAGACAAGAAGTATTCTAACCAGCAGGATCGGGTTAAACTCAGTGATTCTTTATTCAGCTCATACTTCGGACTGTGGACTATGTACAGGGGTGGCCTCTATATATACAGTGATTTGACCATTACAAAACAAGATACATTTAGGTGGGCTTCCAGAGGGGACAAACAAAGTTCAACTTCAACATTTACCACGCTGACATGTATTTGAATTTTGCGCCTTTTAGAATGGCGCGCTTTTTGCTCTCTATTGTTGGCACGGTTTGACTTTTGAAAAGGAATTAACCTTTGGACACAACAGAAACCGACTTAGGCGTCTGGGAATTGAAGTCCAGAAACCAAATGTTGGGAAACACTGGATTATACACACAAGTTCCACAGGAATAAAAATAACTTCCTGCTAATAGAAGGGCAATGGATGAAGCTAGGCCTGGCAAGTCCCAGAGCCTTAAAATAATAATAACTCAGAAGGCCCTCTCCCATTTTCCCACCACAAGACCCTCTGAGAGTGACAGAGAACGATCGAACTGATATTCCAGCCTAAAGTGTATGGAGACTCTCTTGTTGGCATCTTCAAGGACAAACTATGCAGCCCTCTGTTGAGGATGCTCAAACTTTGAATTTCTTGCACAGAGTAGGGAATTGAAGACCTGCAAGATCCTGCACCTTTTCTGTCACGTCTATGGTTCTCTGGCTTTTCATTTGAACTTCATTTGAAGTATTAGATATAGTAGGAGACCCATCGCATCCTGGTCACTGCTTCTTCGAGCTTTTGCCATCGGGACGGAGATATAGAACAATGAAGGTAAAAACGAACCATCTCAAGAACTGTTTCTTTTCCAGAGCAATTTTGGTCTTAAATGGAAACTCTGGACTCTGAAGTCATCTTATCTTATTTTAAATTTTAAAATTTTATATTGTCCTGTGTGGTACTGTCTTAATTAGTGTTTCTGTAGCTGTTTTAAATTATGGGGTATGCCTTATTTGAGTTGATATATAGCAACTGAGAAATTTCGTTGTTCCCGCAAGGGGACAATGCCAATAAAGATTTATCTTATTTTATCTAACTTGATGTTTTTCACTTTTTTGTGCTATAACTTAGTATCCCTAAAACTAATGAAACACTGCCTAAAGTTCAAGAAAACAACTTATCCCCCACCCATAGGCCTAGTGCCTTCTAAACATGATATGAGAGCAAAAGGGTAAAAATAAAGAGAGCAATTTACCTTTGACGATTTCCAGAAAACAGGGAGTCTCTTTGGTAAATAGGGATATTTGGGAAGTGTTATGTACTGAATCAAATGTGACTAGTACCTTTAACTGTTTGTATCCAGCCATTGTATCCAACAATTGTATCCATTGTTAGCAATCAATGACTCATTGTAACAAGCTGTTAAGAACAATACTGCTCGCGCCAGAAGCAGTATCACCACCTTTGCAGATGCTCGCACCAGTAGCAATATCACGTACCTGTTCGCCAATAGCAGTATCATCTACAGTGTGCTATAAATAGTGCTGTTTGGTCCACTTGTGTTTCATGTTCACCTTGACTACAATGCAATAAACTTGGTTTTAGCCCTTACTGTGGCTCCTGCTTGTCTTCTGTGCAAGACACCAAATTGGCGACGAAGGTGGGATGGCGTCCCGACAAGTGAACATCGCGCCCTTCGACATTACGAAGCCAGAGAAATGGGAACTCTACAAGCAGCATTTCCTCTACGCTATGGACCTCGAAGGCATCGAGGAGGAAGCCCAGCGCCGGGCATTCCTACTGGCCCAGTGCGGCTTAGAGACTTTGGAACTGGCCACCAACCTCCTGACGCTGAGACCGCTCAGGGCCGTGCCCCTGGCGGAGATCCTCGCCGAGTTGAGGAAGCACTTTCAGCTGAAAGTGTCTGTGTTTCCGGCAAGGTTGGCGTTCCAGCAGCGGTGCCAGCGGGCCGATGAGTCCGTGGCAGACTTCGTGGCAGCCCTGCGGGTGGCTGCCGTACCTTGCCAGTGGGGAGCATCCCTGAGCGAGGCACTGAGAGACAGGCTACTGTTGGGCCTGCGAGATGAGGGGGTCAGGAAAAAACTACTGGCCAAAGACGAGAGCATCTCGTTCGAGCATGTCCTGCGCATCGCCCAAGCCGCCGAGTCAGTGCAACAAGGCGAACGGGTGTGCCGGGTCAGGACCGCCGCGGTTGGGGGCCCCCCACTGGCGGTCCCAGTCCACAGCTGCTCCTCCCACGGAGAGCAAGGGGCCTCCGAGTCTACCACGTCCACCTCCGACTTCAGTGAGGACGAGGACGTGCAACGGGTGCAGAGGAGACCGGAGAGGCGAGACCACGCCAGGGAGGACCGCCGCTGCGACGGATGCGGGGCATCCCACTACCAGAGCCGATGCCCATTCCGGAAGGCGGAGTGCCACAACTGCGGACGGCGTGGGCACATCACAAGGGTCTGCAGGCGGCATCAAAACGACGGCAAGGGCCAGGCGGAACGGCCCCAACGCAAGGCAGACGGGGTTGGGCACATCTTCGACGACTAGCCACAGGAGCACCGCGCATCTTGATGGGTTCCCGAAGACTGCGACCAGGCGGTCCACAGTGTGCAGTTGCGGCGGCCCCGTTTTTTTGTTGAGGTACTGGTACAGGGGTTCCCAATAAGGATGGAGATCGACTCGGGGTCGTCGTACTCCATCTTCTCCCACAGGGAATTTCTGCGTATTCCCCCAAAGTCACGCCCCAAGCTGAAGGCCCTTAAGACAAATTTGCGGGACGTTCAGGGCAAAAGTATACCAGTGTTGGGGGTGGGAGAGTTCAAGGTTCAGTTTAAAAGGCGCTCTGCGCAGTTGCCCCTAGTAGTTCTAAAGGAAGGGTCCTGATGTCTCCTGGGTACACAGTGGTTCGGGCCCCTAGGAGTTTTCATTGGAGGCATACACACCGTGCAGGCTGACCCGATCACGGAGGTGTGTAACGCACACCCTGCCGTTTTTGAGAAGGGGGGCTAGGGAAGTTCAAAGGGACCCCAGTTTCTTTCGAATTGGACCCCGACATTCAACCCATCAGGATGAAGCCAAGAAGAGTGCCCTTCGCATAAAGAACAAAACAGAGACTGAACTGGACAAATTGGTGGGTCAGGGGATTCTGGTGCCGGTGGACTCCACCGAGTGGGAAATCCCCATTGTTACAGCACTGAAGGCTAACGGGGAGGTCAGAATCTGCGCTGACTACAAGTGCACGATTAACAAGGCAATTCGCCCAAATGCGTATCCGGTACCGGTGGTAAGCCACCTGCTTGCAACCCTGCATGGGGGGAGGTGTTTCGCCAAACTAGACTTGGCCCAGGCATACCAACAATTGTTGGTAACCCCAGCTACAGCCGCCGCTCAGACAATTGTTACCCACAAGGGAGCCTTTAAAGTGATGCGCCTCCAATTCAGCGTAAATTCGGCTCCCGGGATCTTTCAGTCCCTCGTAGAAAGGTTGTTAAAAGGGCTCCCAGGTGTTTTCCCTTACTTTGATGACATTCTGATAACAGCGGGAGGGGAGCAGGAATTGGCCAAGAGGTTAGACCAGGTACTAACAGTGTTCGAAAAAGCGGGGCTCAGGCTGAGAAAGGATAAATGTGTATTTTTTGTGGAAGAGGTAGAGTTTCTGGGTTTTCGAATAACCCCTGAGGGCATTAAACCAGCTGAGTCCAAGGTAGTGGCAGTGAAAGATGCTCCTCGCCCCACCATCAAGCCCGAATTGCAGTCCTTCCTAGGACTCCTAAATTTCTATCACTCTTTCCTCCCGGGAAAGGCGTCTGTTGCGGAACCGTTACATAGATTACTCAAAAAGGATGCGGCTTGACGGTGGGGGGACAGTCAGGAACGGGCATTCCGGGGGCTCAAACAGCTTCTATCTTCCGAGGCTGTGTTGACCCACTTCGATCCAAAGAAACCCATTGTGCTGGTCTGCGATGCCTCACCGGTGGGGGTGGGGGTAGTCCTCTGCCACGTGCTAGAGAGCGGGCGAGAAGCCCCAGTGGCATACTACTCAAGATCCCTGTCCAAGGCAGAGCGCAACTACGCGCAAACTGACAGGGAGGCCCTAGCGATCGTTGCAGGAACCAAGAAGTTCCACGACTTTCTCTATGGCAGGCCATTCAAAGTCGTGACCGACCATAAGCCCCTCTTAGGAATCTTCACTACAGATAAGCCAAGCCCGCAGATCTTGTCCCCAAGGATGCTGCAATGGGCAATCTTCCTCAATGCGTACCAGTACACGCTGACCTACCACCCCGGCAAGGAGATTAGTCATGCCGATGGCCTTTCCAGGTCACCCCTCCCACAGGCAGGGGATTCCGAGTGCGAGGTAGAACAGGACCACCAGGTGCTCCTGATTGAGGCCCTAGAGTCACCCCCAATCCTGCCAGCTGAGATCGCCAAGGCTACGGCGAAAGACAAGTCATTGACCCTAGTCAGTTCATGGGTACAGAAAGGCTGGCCGGCAAGCTCCCCTACGGAGGAATTCAGGATTTACAGTAGGCGGAGAGACAAGCTCTCCCTAGAAAGGGGCTGCTTACTCTGGGGGCAGCGGGTAGTAATCCCCGAAGTTCTGAGGTCCCAGGTGCTCAAGATGCTGCATATCAGCCACTCGGGAATCGTGCGCACCAAGGCGCTAGCTAGGAGTTACGTCTGGTGGCCCAAACTGGACACAGATATAGAACACATGGTAGGCACTTGCGAGAGCTGCCAGAGCACCCGCCCCGAGGAGTCCTGACTTCTGCACAGAGAATGGGACACAGCCCGGGGTCTGGGGTCACGCTTACACGTGGATTTTGCGTGTCCTTTCAGAGGTACCCTTTTCCTCATAATAGTGGACTCCTACTCCAAGTGGTTGGAGGTAATTCCAATGGCCAGTACATCGTCAGCTGCAACGATTAAGCAATTACGCAAGGTATTCAGCTGCTTCGGTTTACCTGACGTACTTGTGAGCGATAATGCCACAACTTTCACGTCAGCGGAGTTCCAGGGTTTCATAGAGATTAATAAAATTCGCCACATTACTGCGGCCCCGTTTCACCCCGCTACAAATGGTCAAGCGGAACGCCTGGTGCGAACAACGAAGGACGTACTGCGTAGGATGGGCCCCAGGGAATTGAACCTGCAGCTCTGCCAATTCCTGTTAAGGTACCGAGTAACCCCCTTAGCGTCAGGGCTCTCGCCCGCCGAGCTCCTCATGCGGAGGAAACCCGCCACGATTCTCTCAAGGTTAGACCCAACCAGGGTGGAGGACACGGGTAGAAATATAGAAACGGGGGACACCAAGAGTTTTGAGATCGGCCAGCCAGTACATTGCCGAAACTACGCGTCTGGCGGCCCGACTTGGGTACTGGGAATAGTGGTCGGACAGACGGGGCCAGTCTCCTACAATGTCGAGACAGGCACAGGGCTCCTCTGGAGGAGGCACGCCGACCAACTCAGAGGCAGAGTAGTGGGAAGACAAGACGTGAGTGACCAAAGGGAGCAGTCAACGTTAGGGTTCTCCCCCACCCACTTATCCCAAGGGGGAGACACAGACCACAGGGGGGAGGAAAATGATACAAACCAGCACCCTTTTGACCCACCGGGTAACAGGAACAGTTTAGAAGAGAGGGATTTCGAGGAATTGTTAGATTTTGAGTTAGGAGACCGGGGGGATTTAGTCGGAGTGGTCCCCCACCCATCCAAGCGAGGAGCGGGGTTTTTCTTTAGTCCCTGGAGCCCCCGGTCTCACATCCCTGGAGTTTACTCCCACACCTAGACCTCCCCAATCCCCGGTTCACGACTCGCAGCCAACCGCTAACGAGTCACGTTCCTCCAGTGCAGGAACTCCGGCCCGGAGTGCGGCCACCCCTCGCCCCAAGCGAACGTGCGGAAAGCCTCAATGGCTAAAGGACTTCGTCCTCACCTAGGGGGGAGGGATGTTATGTACTGAATAAAATGTGACTAGTACCTTTAACTGTTTGTATCCAGCCATTGTATCCAACAATTGTATCCATTGTTAGCAATCAATGACTCATTGTAACAAGCTGTTAAGAACAATACTGCTCGCGCCAGAAGCAGTATCACCACCTTTGCAGATGCTCGCACCAGTAGCAATATCACGTACCTGTTCGCCAATAGCAGTATCATCTACAGTGTGCTATAAATAGTGCTGTTTGGTCCACTTGTGTTTCATGTTCACCTTGACTACAAAGCAATAAACTTGGTTTTAGCCCTTACTGCGGCTCCTGCTTGTCTTCTGTGCAAGACACCAAAGGAAGTATGAAATATTCAGCACTCTCTCTGTTGTGATTCTTATTTGTGATTAACTGCTGGTTCCAATTATTACCCCATAAAAGACTTATTATTCCACAAGTCTTCTTGCATAAGCCAGTATCTATTCCTTCAATTGACAGTACTGCATTATTTTAAGTCTTCTTCATTTGACTACAGTGTCATTACTCTGCTTGGCATTGCTGCAACTTTTTAAACTAAGCCCATACTTTACCAAATATGGCCACTCACAGGAGACCTTGCTGCAGGCATTTGATCCTTGTTTGGCTGAATGCCCTCAGCATAGGAGCCTTACCAAACAGGTAGAATGATTAAGTTATGGTCAACACTGCGCATGCAAAGAGATAGCTGAAATGTTTAGTCTCTCATCATTTTTTCTTTCTCTCTTTAAAACTGAGTGAATCATTTCTGTCTCCCAGGAGGAAATTACATGTTTGTCCTTAAAGAAATACAGTAATGGAATGAATATGTCACAAGTGTGCAGCACCATTGTGAAGTTCAGCATAATACAGTGAGCTAATGGAAAACATTTGTTCTTTTGTGTTATGTATACAGTAGGATCATATTATAATATACATACACACATAATGTCACAGTCTCCCATCTGATAACATTTAAAATGTGTTAATGTGGCTCAAGTGGCTAAGATGCTGACTGGGAGGCGGAAGGTCAGCAGAACGATTCCCGAACACTGCAGGACGGAATGAGCTCCTGTCTTTGTCCTAGCTCCTGTCAACCTAGCAGTTCGAAAGCAAGAAATTGCAAGTAGTTAAATAGGGACCACTTTGGTGGGAAGGAACAGTGTTCCGTGTGCTCCGATGTCTAGTCATGCCTGCCACATGACCACGGAAACGTCTGCAGAAGCAGACAGTGCTGGCTCTTCAGCTTTGAAACAGAGATGAGCACTGAACCCTAGAGTCAGATACTACTAGCTTTCGAGCAAGGGAAACCTTTACCTTTACTAATGTTATCCATAATCAGCAAATTCTTTGGAGAATACATTGAAATTTTAAATTTGAAAGAGCAAAGGAAAAATTGTGAAAGAAAATCTCAAGTTCAAGCATTGAAATGAATTGCCTCATTCATACCTGTTCGGCATAGCTACACTGGAATATTATTTGATTTCACCAGCGAATATCGATCAAAATGTAAACCACCATTGAGCCTCTTTCCTTTTCCCTCATAAACAATGATGTTCTTGATCCTAAATACTTTTCCTTACAAAGATAATATTTCCCCATCAGTTTTCCGTATAGGCTTTATTATGGCCAAAGAAGACAGATATTTTGTCACTATCCTACCTCTGTGCACAATAATCTACTCCAGGTGATCAAGTGTGAACATCCATGGCATTAGAGAGGATGCACAGACAGCTCATGACCAAAGACAACAAAACTTGGGGGTGAGGTAGCATAACTATTGTATTTGAGTGGATAAGAATGATTTAATCTACATTGTTCAGAAGTATCATTAGAGGTAGACACTCGTTGCTTATTTTTGTTTTGTTACCATCAGTCTTCCCTAAAATGGATGTCAAAGTAGTTTATAGTAAAAAGAATAACATAGCCAGTGATTATACCAGCTGGTGTATTCTGGAGGTTCTATTTTTTTTAAAAAAAACTAACATTTCCCACTTTAATTAAATCCTGAACCTTATCTTCATAACTCAAGTAGCAGACATTTTCAGCATCACCCACTGTGTCATTATTTTTCAGGCAGATTTTGCCTTTGAACCAAGGCTTTAATCTCGGGTGAGTCGTATTGCTCAAATCCACTTTTAAAAGCTATCTTTGATCCAAGGACAGAAACCCAATTGTTTCTGTTTCAGTGCTGACAGAAAATTGATTCTTGACATCACTTTGGAAAGCATCTAAAGCTGCAGATCACTTCAAAATAGAGCTTGGAAGTATTGCTTATTTTATTTTATTTGCATTACAGCTATCAGCCAACATGACCCCCTGGGAAATTCTGGGATTTGTGGTCCAAAGCAGTAATGTTTCCAAGCTCTGGTTTTCCATGAGTGAGCACTGTTCTCTTTCTAATTGTACATCAGTGACAAGTCATAGGGTAGAAGTAACACAAGTCAAGTAGTGTGTGTTCTGCAGAGGACAGACATACCATGGAACGGTTGTTCTTTCTCTTGGGATTTCGCCCCCTCTCTGGTAATTGTATTATCTAGTGTTATTTGTCCTTAGGGTTTCAGAGTAAAACTACTTTTATTTTCCTTTAAAAAAAGATACATCAGCATCTAAATAAGTTTTTTTTTGTCTGCTATCATGCATTGACTAGCTGTTCCTGTAAAAAGGGCTCATTTGCAATGGTTTGTTTTTGTACATGAGTGGGCAACTATGCCACATAAGACAGTCTTAGGCTGCAGTTCCCACCAGCCAAAGCCAAAATTTCCAGCAGAGAGGAGTATTGGGAATTGAAGTCCAAGGGCTAAAATTACTCAATACTTCATTGGAATGAAAATAACCTCCCTTCTATTGTGGCTGTTTGCAACCATCTTGAATAGCACCTTAGAAAGCCAGACCTTATCTTTTCTCTCAATACATAAGATCTTCTTTGGAATAGTTACTAGAATCTTCCCTTTATCTTCCTTCCGGGCCGTAGCTAGGGTGTGGCCAGGGTGGGCATTGCCCACCCTTACTTAGCAGTTTGTCCACCCTCAAACTCCTGGCTGCTTATATATAATATATGACATATATATAACATTGTTGCCCATCCTGAAAAAATATTTGCCTACCCATATCTAGAATCCTGGCTATGGCCCTGCAGGGAAGCTAGGGCTGAAGCACCTAGGGATGCCGTTTTCCCTGCTTTTGTTCTATAGTTTATAGTTTTTGATTTCCACATTTATTGGTTGTTGTCTTGGTTATGTATGGTTGCCTGGAGACAATGTTTATTCTTCTCAGGTTATCAGATGAGCGAAGATCC
The DNA here is from genome assembly GCA_035047305.1 of Bradypodion pumilum. Lineage (NCBI taxonomy): Eukaryota > Metazoa > Chordata > Lepidosauria > Squamata > Chamaeleonidae > Bradypodion > Bradypodion pumilum. The sequence goes on along the minus strand of JAWDJD010000001.1, from coordinate 28,710,840 downwards.
AAGTGCCCAATTCAAACACTTCCTCATTCTTCCAACCTGATTTCTACTGTGCCATCTATGAATTATTCCCATCGACTGGATGTGCAGTCTAATAGAAGCATAAAATTTAATTTATCAGAAGAACATGTTTACTATAACATGTTTACTCTAAACCCAAATAATCTCCCTTGTTATAACATAATTCTTCTTTCTTGGCTTCATCAATCCTTTTCTATAGTTTGGGTTTCTAACACATCAGCCATGTCCCATCTACTTCTGCTGGAAGATGCAGCCTCTGCCAGGCTCTTTTGTATTATTTTTAATATTTAAAGGCAATAAAGTCTTAGGCTGCTATTCCACATTTTTCAAAAATTAACTGAGTGAAAATTAAACCCACCCACAGCTTCATGTATTGACTATTCTGCTTGCAAATTCATAAGTCCTGTTATTAGTATGCTTTGTTATTCTCATTTAGATCCAATTTTCTTATGCTTTTTTGGCTTTTTATGGAGGTTTTTTTGTACTTAATTGTTACAACTGAAAAGGATTTATGGGCCCACACAGATTCACAGCAGTTGGAAGACTGGAAAAATGTTCTGCTCTCTTACATTCTAGAAGTATGATTTTCTCCATCCCACATCTACCTCTCTCCTTGCTTTTTTTGAAAATGAAATTATATTGGTGGTTGCTAACAGATTGACGAATATGGTAATACACTTATGCAATATTCCTCTTGTGATCTTCATTTAGTTTCTGAACTCAGCAAGTTATTTTAATGCATATGCCTAGTTTTTGTGATGTGGACCGAGACTAGTATTTACATCTGCAGCAGTCCATAAGATGTTTCAAGCACCTTTTTAAATATTAAAAATAATAATTTAGGGATTTACCAAGAATTTTGTGTGCTCATTTGAGAAAGATGGGACAGTACTTATTGTTCTATGACTATTTGCTACGTGTATATTGGCTTTATTGTGTATATTGTTTTTTTATTGTTTTGCTTATATTTTTTTGTATTTATTGTATAGAGAATAATACATTGTTAGGGTGGTTTTTTTGTTTTGTTTTTTTGCTATGTTGTAAGCCGCCATGAGTGGTGCTTGCACCAGGAGGGCGGGGTATAAATAAACTTCTAATCTAATCTAATTTCCAGATTTCACATTCCATTCCACATACGTGGTATTGTGTAAATGTCTGTTTACTGAGGTCGTACTCGGTGCATCTGGAGAAGTGGGCCGCAGTCCACAAGGAAATGCCAAAGAAAAACAGTTTATTAAAGGTTTAAGGTTCCACAAGACTCTTTGTTGATTAAGAAAAATGATGTTACAGATGAACCTCTCAAAATTAGAAGCAAGGAAATTAGCCCATTTCTACTCTGTGTTGCTTCTGTGATTATTTTCCCATGAGTCTATTCCATCCTGTTTTCAAATTAAATTAACTGATACTTAAAATCTAGGTACATAACAAGAGCATAAGAAGAGCCCAAAAGGATCAGACCCCAGGCATAACTGTCTTATAAAACGGGTGTTTTAAACATTTTGAAACATTCATTTGAAGTATGCTGGAACATTCCAGAACTGTGATAAATAAGCTTGTATCCAAAACATTTTATTAGAACACTGGTGGGAAATATATGGCTTGTCATTATAGGAATTTATGTTGCTTCATGTACTATCGTAGAAATAGCTGCTGTCCTCAGTGGATTTGGAAAGGGACCATACTTCTCCATCCCTGCAAAGTGCTCAACTCTGAGCTCTATTCTGTGGATCCGTGGTTTATTTTTTGAATGAACAAATATCAAATTTCCCTTTATCCCTGCTTGCCTTTGTCTGTAGAGCACATATCATGTTTCATGTGTATCCGTCTTTTGTTTCTGGCCATCTTTAGAATAGGAGCCTCAAATGTCTTCTAACCATTTCTTTAATATGAGCATCTTTGATAGTTAGTCCAAGAGAGATGTGAAAATTGCTATTCTCTGGATGCTGAATTCCCATCAATTCTATAATTCCTATTCCTTCTGCATGTCAGGTTCTATAGCGTGTGTGTATAACTGCAGATTGGGAGCTGTTTATGGTTTAAAATATGTGCCTGTGACTATAATTAACAATTACTGCTTTGAGAGTGTTAAGGGAATCTGTTGTTCCTTGGTTCTGTAAAATCTTCCTCTGGCTTTTGGTGTGGTGGAGTGTGCAATGTTACTGATGCAGTTGTAGGGATCTGTGGGTATTTCTCAGTGATATCATCAAGTTTTGCTATTACTAAAATCAGGACGGAAGTTTGTCTGCTCACATTGCTAAAAGAAGAGGAAATAGCTTGTCTCAGAATTTGTTTCAGATTCCATCCCATATTTTTCTGCAAGATTCTGGAGCACCCACAGCTTATTCTGTGGAATCTTAAAAATTCCTCCTTTATGTGTGTTTGCTGCTTTTTGTCTATATGTCCAGAACTTGGCCAAGAAGTAGAAAGATGGCAAATCAGCTGCAGTGAAAAAATGTACCAACTTTGCAAATCAATTCTACTAGGAAAAAATTCTCTTTCACCATAGTCCCTCTGAATCATACAGTTTCTCCAACAAAAATCCTTTCAACCCAGGGTAATTTCTGACACAAAATTTATTTATACATACGGGTTGATTTATGCCTCTGCAAAATAGTTTGGAAATCTTCCAGAACTGGAAAAGAGCCTTTAGCAACCCACCCCACTGCGTATGTCAGTGTGCACAACTATTGGCTCTCTCTTTAGTTATTTTTTTCACCACTGGGACAGAAACACCTAACAATCTCTTCTGGAGCTATTTGCTTTATTCTTCAACACTTTCTTGCCATTTAACTATCATGAAGTATCATAATTTCATCATATAACTTCATGAGAACGAACCACCATATGCTGCCATTGACTAACTAGCTCTGAAAGTAGAATAAAACGAAGAGAGTTTAACGTGATCCATTTCCTAAAAATAGTAAAGAATGTTCCATGAATCATAAAATTGATTTGAATCCCACAGATTTTCTAGTAAAAAAACACCAGCTATAACCAATTTTAGGCAGTTCCAGGAGTACCTTGTAGTACTCAGACTTGAAGCTGCATGGCAATTCGCAGTTGAATGATTGATTCATTCATTCATTCATTCAGTATACAGTATTCAATATATGACCCATCTGACTAAAATGTCATCCTGGATGGTAAACATAAAGAATAAAAACTGCCCGGCCCAAGGACGGGCACCTCTGCGACTATAATATAAAACCCTCATCTTGTATTATAACTATAATGACTCAAGAATAAGCAGTGATAGATTAATCAGTGGTAAAAGAAGAAACAAATCTAGATTCTAGTCTTGTAATTCTTCTGCTCTAGGATGGCAACTTTCAAATCCTGTGCCAAGTGGCCAGGTAGATTAAAGTGGTTTGAAATGGGTTTCTGTGTATTTCCAATCTTGATGTCTGATTTGTATCCATTAACTCTTTTGTGCAGAGACTGTCCTGTTTGTCCTACATAGAGTGCAGAGGGGCATTTTTTGGCAAGAGATGGCATAAATCACATTAGCATAGGAACAAGTAAAATTGTTCTTAATGTTGTGTGTGACGTTGTTGAGTCCTATAATTGTGTTACCAGAGTAAATGTGGGAGCATAACTGGCATCTGGCTTTGTAGCCAACAACAGACTCTTGAAAAAGGGAAGGCAGGAAATGAGGTGAAGCAATAAAAATTCTGGGAAACAGAATTCCTGAGGATGTTGATGATGATTTTGAGTAAGAACCATCTAATTGCAGGTTAGAGATCATCTGGAATTTTGTATGCTTACAAACCATTACAGGCATTCACCATTTTCAATAGTGGACCTGGCTTTTCTCAGCTGGCTTCCTCTAGTCAAGATGAACAGGTCCAGCTTGCATCTGCTTCCTTTCATGCTTCTTCATCAGTGACTGACACTAATGGAAGGAATGTGGTTACTTTTCTGCATTACAAATGGTTGTGTGAATCATGTTATGGCTGTTTCCTGAGAGCAAGGAAATGCAATGTTATTCATTAGAGATATCTTTAAATACAATTCTTGCCATATAGTAATTTGTAAGAATTGTGCCCTTGTGCTGTTTTATACCTGAAAATAGCTGTGTTGTGCCAGATCCTGGGGAGAAAGTGCAAGTAAGCTAGTATTTAATACTTTAATACAAACTCTTCTTCTGATGTGATTGCTGTTATGTATCTTCCATGCAAATATGTCTGACATTCTTTGACAGTCAGTAATGCTTGTAAGGCTGATTTGCCTACGCCAGTGATGGCGAACCTATGGCACGCATGCCAGAGGTGGCACTTGGAGCCATCTCTGTGGGCACCCATGCAGTCACCCCAGCACAGAGTTCACCCCACCCCTCAACCCAGCAGCCCAATGGGAACGTTTCCTTCCTCCCCTGTTGCTGTGTTGGCACTTAGCGATAAATAAGTGTTTTTTTGGTTGCAGTTTGGGCACTCAGTCTCTAAAAGGTTTGCCATCACTGGCTTAGACATTGCACTGCTGAAAAGAAACAGGAAGCTAGAGCTAATAATGAGATGACAGTGGCATTACTTGTAAAACAAGGAGAGATCTTAAGACTATTTTTACATTTAACCAGATCCACCAAAAAGCAGGTGAATTACTTTAGCTAGGAGCAAGGCTGTTTCTTCACACTAAACTCCTTCACACTGTCAATTAATACTAGCAGGACCTCTTCCTCAGTTTTGTGAACCTTCTCTATGACAAAGCTTGGGAAAGTTAATGGGTCCAGGTGCGGGGGAATGGTGAAGAATGGTATGAACTATATAATTTGCAACAACTGGGCTGCTATACTGTGGCACCTCTGCTTTAGCAACATGCTTAGCATAGCATGTATTGGACCCATAGACTGAAACCACATCCAGCCAGGCATATAAAATGGCAGATTCCTGCTCCATATGCCCCAAATCAAAGTGTATCTCAGACTTCCTCATGTCTTTTCTTCTCTCCTACTTGCCATCTTCCTCCTGGCAGGAACCAGGATCTTGTCCAACATGTTGGCCATCCTTGTTACCAATTCAGATTACACTGAGAATAAGTCATTCTGAGGAAGGAATCATGTATTGTTTCCCTCTAAAATGGAATAACATGGATAATAAGACTTACCCTCCAAATTTCGGCTGTTTATCAAATGAGGAATATTAAACTAAGTTATTATATCACTTTATCCTGTTTACTCTACTAAAGTAAATGTGTTCATTATCAACACTTCCATATAAGAACATAAGAACAGCCTTGCTGGAACAGGCCGCAGCCCATCCAGTCCAGCATTCTGTCTCACACAGTGGCTCACCATTTCCTTCAGGGTATTCCCAAGGAGATGCCTTCACCTGTTTAGGATTCCCTGGAAATGGCATTGAGAGATATCCTGCCTATCTCTCCAACCCCGAGGTTGTCCTTAAGTATCCATAATTATAGCCATTGATACCCTTGTCCTGCATGAACTTGTCTAATCCTTTCTTAAAGATGTCAAGACTGACAGCTGTCACCACTTCTTCTGGCAGGGAGTTCCATAGACCAGTAATCCTCTGGGTGAAAAAGTACTTTCTCTTATTTGTTTGAGAACTAGTACCCAAAAGTTTCATCAAGTGTCCCCTAGTTCTAGTGTTGTGCGATAGGGAAAACAGTTTTTCCTTATCTACTTTGTCCACACCGTGCATGATTTTATAAACTTCAATCAGGTCACCTCTTAGACACTGTCGTTCAAGAGTGAAAAGGCCCAAGCGTTGCAGCCTCAGATGGTAAGGAAGGTGTTCCAGTCCCCTAATCATTCTGGTTGCCCTCCTCTGCACTTTCTCCAACTCCATAATATCCTTTTGGAGGTATGGCGCCCAGAACTGTACACAGTATTCCAGATGGGGCCTCACCATAGATTTATAAAGAGGCAAAATGACACTTGCTGACTTATTTTCTATACCCTTCCTAATGATCCCTAGCATTGAGTTTGCTTTTTTCACTGCTGAGGCACACTGGGTTGACACCTTCATTGAGTTGTCCACCAGGACGCCAAGGTCCCTTTCCTGGTTTGTAACTGTTTGAAGATGCTAAGAATTATACACTGAGAATTTAAAGTTAATAAACAAAAGCTACCAATCCTTGTGTCAGGAGCTCTTAAAGTTAAATCCAAGTGCCCATAGACTCAGAAATTAGCATTGCATGTGTTAAGACACTATAGCAATAAGATGGAATACTTCTTGTGTAATGAAAGATTGCTGGGCTCCCACTCACCCATGTCTGCAATTAGTTACCAAGAAAACCTATAAAACTTTGTTTTGAGCCTAAGATTTCCCCTTGGCAATGATTGCTGCATTGGCTACCGGTGTGCCTCTGGGTGCAATTCAAGGTGCTGATTATTTCATTTCGTTCATTCATTTCATTTATTCGATTTGTATGCCACCCACTCAGCATACGCCGACTCAGGGCAGATTACAACAAATCAAACGTTGCAATACAATAAAATACAGCAATACAGTGCGACAAAAAATAGCAATACAATAAAAATGACAATACAAATGGCAATACAATAGGATTATACAATTCAGTCCAGACAATATATCAATAAAAAAAACAATGGCACATCACATCCCTGCAGCGGCATCTCTGCCCCAGCCGCAAACAAGTCTGGGGGGCCAGCAAAGTCCTACCTTTAAAGCCCTACATGTTAGTGGGCCAGGTTACTTAAGAGACCACGTCACCCTGAGGATATCAGCCTGTCCCACTAGAACGGACTGGAAGGGCTCTTTAAGGGTTTCAGCTAATAGAGAGGCTCACCTCTCTAGCACTAGACGGAGGGCCTTTTCGGTAGCTGCTCCGGCCCTTTGGAACCTCCTGCCGACTGACCTCCACCTACAATCAGATCTGCCAGTATGAATGGCAGCATTCAGGAATGACCTGAAGATGTGTCTGGCCCAGCAGGTGTGGGGTGCCATGACAGGAGCTGTCCCCCTCCCCGCTGGCTCATATGACTACCCTAAATAACCCGTCATCTGGGGACTGTCTGGGGTCTGCCTAAAGATGTTTTTAATTAGGCTATATTTTATGTCGACTGTAAGCCGCTCTGAGTTGCTGTGAAGAGTGGGCGGCGATATAAGTCTAATAAATAAGTCTAATAAATAAGTCTAATAAATAAATAAATAAATGATAATTTTACTTATCATGAAGGTCTAATTTGCCATGTTTGCACAATACTTGCTGTCCAGGGGTTCCTGCCATTTGTTACTAACACAGTGGCATTAGCAGTGTCATCTCCTACATTAGTATTACTTTGTAGCAGATAACGCAAAATAGATGTACTGTATCAGGCAATGGAATCATTATACAGTAATTATAATTTAATGCTTCCCTCCCCCATAGTAATAAACAAGAATTACTACATTTCTCTTACTGCTAAATATTTCAGTATCAGTGAGATAGTTCAATAAAAAATAAAATATAGTCTTCTGTGGAAGCTTTTGGAGAGCTTTATAACAGTTACATGTAGAGCTAATAAATTTTAGTCTTTCCATTAACAAAAATTGACTGATATGATCAGCAAGTTACATTACTATTCTTGTTCAATATTTCTGAATGTAAAAAGCAGTAGAGCGATTGCTTCTTGTTGAGCAAAGTGAACAATTGGGCAATCTTATTTTTATTACTCTATTTGTTTCTTTTAAAAATGGATTTTCATCTACCTGTTACACCATGTGTCATTTGTGTGTGTAATCTAATAAACACACATACTGTAATAGATTCCACTAATGTTTTTTTAAAAAAAACATAAAATAGCATAGACATTCTCATCTCTGGTAGTCAGTTTTGTTCAATACAGTATTCAGTTCTACAAAACTGAATTAAGCAAAAGGCAGGAAAAGATTTGAGTATTTGAAACCTTTTTAGTGCCACTTTCCAGCTGAAAAGCCTTTCAAGGTAGCTTACATGATATCTATGGCAAGTTACTAACTAGATCGGGGTGCCCAAACTTTTCCAGACAGGGGCCTGACCATGCCCCCTCAGACAGCAGAACGGGCCGGTCATGTGGTTCCTCCTGGCAGTGGCGCATGAATTCACTACATGTTTTTGGGTGTTTTGCCACATCTTCCGCTTACCATGGCCGCGGGAGTGAGAGCGGCACATTTTCACCGTGTTTTTGGAATCTTTCGCTGCATCTTTGGAAGAATTTGGCCCACAGGCCATAGTTTGGGCACACCTGAACTACATGGCCCCCTCCTTTCCAGCATTTACGAAGTACAGTACATGAGACGAAAAAAGGGAAGAGGGAAGGAGATTGGAGCATGAGCTCCTGAATAATAGAGTTTCTGTAAGGACCAACTTGAATGGAAACAATTTAGAACGGTGTTTTGAGTCACAATCCCCTTCCATCATTGTTGGCTGCTACTCATGTCCGAGCATACATTTTCCCCTGAAGATCATTTTCAAACAGGGAAAATGCCATTGGTGTGAATTTGTTTAAGGTGGATCCCAGCTTGCCATGAAGTGACCCACACACTGTGATCACAGAGCCATCTCCTGCAGCACATATGAAATGAGACATGCAGGATTTAACACCGTGACTGCAATGGACTCCCGCAGGATATTGACAAGGTGCACCTTCAAGCCAGTCCATCTGGCATGGCCTCTTCCATCTCCATGTCCATTGGGAATCAGAAAACCCTTGGGAATGTACAGTACATTAAAATCGATTATTTTTTTTACTTTGCAACTTGACCCATTACACAAAATGGTAGTGTCTGTCAAAGCTCTCCCCACCAGACTTTTTTCATCAGTGCAGTGTAGCATAACCACAGCAACACCTTCCTCCAGAAAATATTTTGTGACCCTCCTTGGGGTTTGCAACCCACAGGTTGGGAACCTGTTGTTTAGAGAGAAGTGGAACTAAATGCCATTGAGTGGGAGCCACATTTCCATCTTCTTCTCTTTCTTCCCCTTTCTTTTCTTTAGAAACATCAAATACATGGTTGTTGCTAGGTGTGTATTGAGAAAGAGTGCCAGAATGGAGCTGGTCTGTCTAGTGATCCTACTTCGCTTGCTTTCTTGTTGCAAATGGGTGAATATAATTGTGGCTAGGAAATAGTTTGGAGAAGGTGGGGCTGGGGCAATATGGTGGTGGACTTCCAGCAAACTGAAGGAATGGTTTTAATTCCCCTTCTCCTACAACTAGGAGCATCAAATTAGAGGGAAGGGTGAGCCAATGTTATTGTGATGACTCACTCATTCCCAGTTTTGGTGCTCCCAAAGTTCAGTGTTACCTCTCAATTGTAACTCTATTAGGGACTTTTTATTTTGTTAACAGCAGCTTGGAAAGTCTACTTTAAATACTGGCTTGTATGTCTGAAATCAAAAAGTATATTGCAACTAAAATAGGCCCATTGAATTTGTAGTACTTACATAGGTGTTTCCTCATATATTCTCACTGATTCAATAGGCTCACTCTAGTTGTAATTTACTACTGGATTTGTGTGGATTCCCCATGCCCCAATGGCATGGAACGGCCCGCGCAGAGGCCACTTCGGTGAGAACGCTCCTGGCCCGTGGGCTCTGCGGGCAGAGAAATTAAGGGGGGTGGATTAATAATAGGGTTTGATTCACCCAATTATGACCTGACCGACGGTTCCGCTGAGGAGGCATTCCTCTAGACTCTGTTACCCATTAAGGTAATCACTCATCTCTGAGTTTAGCCTAATCCCAGGCGCAAATAGTGGCCATATTTACCCCGGTCTAAACCCTAGACAATGGTGTTTCCCCTGTCAATGTTTGCCCGCGCTAATTAACTTCCCCAAGAAAAATTCCCCATTAACCTGAGTAAACAGGTGATGTGATTTTCTGTCTGATGACGGTTTTTTTCCTGTATTGCCTTCTGATCTATATATGATGATGCTTTTCCTTCAATAAACCACTGATCTGATCTCGCTCCATACTGCCTCGTATCGTTTCTTGATCAGTCTCCTCCGGGACCCAACGGCCGTCCTAGCGGCCCCGATTCCTACAGATTTGAACTACAGTACTGAGTTACTAATGTAATCTAGTCATGCCCTTGTTGTTGAGGAAGGAATAGTTGAAAAGTCATTTGTAACTACAGGTAATTACTTCCAAGTTCATCCATATGCTAGCTTCATATGTACAGAAGAAGAACTGCTAGAAAGGATAAAGAAAACAGCAGCCCAAGATTATGAAAACGCGATTTCAGTTTTCTGAATAATCCAATCCTCTTCCTCTCTTATTTATTTAAGTGAACCAAACAAGGGTTTCATTAAGTGACCAGCAATAACACCACTGTCAAGGGGTCCTTAAAATGTACCCAACTTAATAGAAAGTCCATTTTTAAATCATAAACTATACAAAAGTTTATTTTTCATGTGGCACAATATCTGAATTCTGAACCTTTCAAAGTTATACTCTTCAGAATAAAATGTAGGGTAACACACTTTTTTATTTTAAAAAATGCATTATGTTGTTCTGTTTTTGTAGCTGAGCTCTTCATGGAACAACAGCATCTCAAAGAAGCAGGTTTCTGTATCCAGGAGGCAGCTAGTCTCTTTCCCACATCTCACACTGTGCTGTACATGCGGGGGAGGCTTGCGGAGATGAACGGCAGCTTGGAGGAAGCAAAACAATTATATGATGAAGCACTCACAGTGAACCCAAGTGGAGTAGAAATCATGAACTCCTTGGTAAGTGTCTATAACAGATTTCTGTGCCCTCCTCATGTTGTGTGGGGTGTTTCATTGGCCTCCCAAGGATTTGGTATATTCCTAAGAGTTTTCTTCTGTAATGCAGAGTTCATGAACTGCAAATATTTGCATTTAATGGTAATGGTAGGGGACTGCAGTGGTCCAAGTGGCTAAGATGCTGACTGGAAGGTGGCAGGTCAGCAGTTCAATTCCCGAATACTGCAGGGCGGAATGAGCTCCTGTCTTTGTCCCAGCTCCTGCCAACCTGCCAGTTTGAAAGCAAGAAATTGCAAGTGATAAATAGGGACCCGTTTGGTGGGAAGGTAAACAGCATTCCATGCGCTCTAGTCATGCCTGCCACATGACCACAGAAATGTCTGCAGAAGCAGACAGCGCTGGCTCTTGGGCTATGAAGCAAAGATGAGCACTGAACCCTAGAGTGGGATACGACTGGCTTTCGAGCAAGGGTGACCTTTACCTTTAATTAGTTGTATGGAAATGTATGGGGCAATACTTATTTACTTACTATGCCACCTTTCTCTCACGTATTCCCATGCCCACAAGCAGTTTGGTATGGATAGAAGAAGGATATTCAAAAATGGCTACACACTTTAATCAGAAAATTAGCACTGTCACCCTCACTTACAGTTTTATTCATTACTCAGATTTATTCTATATTTTTGATTTAGGGTTAGATTAGAATTGTTAGAATTAGATTGTTAATATGCTAAATTGAAAAGGACGGGGAACCGATTTGGAGCACAGAGTTGTTGACGGGTCAACACTGATGCGGAATAATAAGTGGGAGCTGTGCTTAAAAGAGTTATTTTTTTCATCTGCAGGTCCCAGAATCCCTTATTGGGAATTGTAGCAGAGAAAAGTAACTTTTCCAAGCCTCTATACGATTTCATCTTGGCTGTAAAATTTAATTATATGGCTATGTAAGATTCTTTTTTGCCACACAGTATAGAAAAAAACTCTAGGTTGGCCTAAGTTACAGCAACGTTTTAACAGTTACAGTGGTACCTCATACAATGATTTTAATCTATTCCATGGGGTTTGTTGTTGTACAAAACAATTGCTATACAATATATGCATCGTATAGCAATTTTCCTTATGGGATACATCATACAACAATTTTTTTACTAAGTGGTTTTTCCCATTGAAAAATTGTTGTATGATTTTTTTCCATAGGGGAAATTGTTATGCAGGACGCCATTTCCCCCCAAAACCTAATTGTTATGCGATTTCGTTGCTATACGGGGCGATTGTTGTATGAGGTTCCACTTGTACTGAGATTGTGAATGTTATCAGCAAACTCATATTCTGCTTGAGGATTTCTTCTAGGCGTCTGCCTGTTACCTCATGAGACACAGTGATGGGTTAGATATGCTTATGGTCTCGTCCAGAATTGTTCTTATATTCTTGTGGCATCATTGAGAATTTTGGCCAAATGAAATGCTAAGCAGTTAAAATGTAAAAACTATAATAAGAAGTGTGCTGGATCAGACCAAAGGTCTTATCTTTGCAGAGGAGCCAAAAGGATATTTGTTAGAAGCTTGCAGGAACAACTTGAGTGCGATAGCACCAGTTGGTTCCCCAACATCTAGATAATGAGGTGTGTTGTTTCCAATCCTGTGGACAGCATATTGCCACGGTGACTAATAGCCTTTGCATGCTTAACTTGTTCTTTCTCTTTTACCACTTTGGGTGTCGAGGGAGATACAAGGTTCTTACTCTTGCACTTCTAGTGGCCTCAGGCAGTGTTATTTGGTGTTGTTGTTCTATGTCTTTGATGTTATCTCTCCACCTACCTCTGGATCTGCCTCGTGCTCTTCGTTCTTCTCCTCTTTTCACATATGCCTTGTATGGTATGGCACTCCAAGACATTCTCACCAAATGGTCAAACCACTTTATTTGTTGTCTCTGTATATAGTTTAAAATTAGTTCTAGTCAAATTCTTTCTCTTATAATCTCATTCCTGATCTTATCCCTTCTAGTCACTCCAGCAGGCATCTCATTTTCATGGTGACTAACTTTTGTTTATGTTTTATTGTAAGTGTTTATGTTTGGCACTGGTAAGATAAGGTAGGAATGAATATGCTTTCTTTGAGGCATTTCTTTGTGCTGATCGGCACTGCCTTATGTTCTAAGAGTGGAGCTAGCTGTCCCCAGTTTGGTTGGCCTTACTACACCGTATGTTAATCTCTTCATCCATTTTACCATCTTCAGTTAATGTTGTTCCTAGGTTTTTGAACTCTGCCAATTGTTTTATACTATTACGATATTTAAGGTATGCTGTTTCCTTCTAATTGCCAATTACCTTAGCCTTGTCTTTACTAATTCTCATATTGTTCATCTTGCATTCTTGGGTCATGGAACATAAGATGTTGCTGAAATTTCCTAGCTTTACTTGATATCAATGCCTGTTCATCTGCAAAACGTAATTCATTGATACAGTATTTGTTTCCATTCATGAGCTTAGCTTTTTTCCCTTATGCTGTCTATGTAGGTGATAAACAATAATGGTAATAGCATGCATCCCTGCCTCGCTCCAGATGTTATTACAAAGGGTTCTGATATTCCTTGACTACTTGTTCCAGCTAACTTCTGTAGTCACTATATAAACTTTTACATAATCTGATAAAATGTTCATTTACTCCATATCGGGCCAAAGTTTGCCATAGCAGTTTCATGTCAACTCTATCAAATGCATTTTCTTGGTCTACAAATGCAACAAATGTCTGGAAGTTTCTGTGAGTTTATTTATTTATACCCCGCCCTATTGGTGTAAACACTACTCACGGTGGCTTACAAAAAGAAAGATCCATATCATAATAAACCCTAAAAGACATCTAAAGCTAAAACATTATTAAAACCCCTATCTAAAATAGAGTCATAAAACAAGTAAACCCTACAATACCCACCCTAACCCCTTAAGAAGTCAAAAAGGAGTTAAAACAGGAATTAAAAAGGTTTTAAAAGGTGGGAGGAGGGGGAAAAACAAAATCAGACTGGTCAGTTGAAGGTACTATATAAACCAGCAGGACTGGGCCGTCACACCTGCCGACCCCCACACCCGCTGACATAACCAGGTCTTCATGGCCTTCCTAAAGGGGAGCAGCTCTGACTGGAGGCGTACTTCAGGTGGAAGGAGGTTCCACAGGGCCGGGGCAGCCACCGAAAAGGCTCTTCTTCTGGTCCCAGCCAGGTGAGCTTCTCTTGTAGAAGGGACCAGCACTGAGCCTCTCCGGTCTGCCCTCGTAGGAGTTGTATTCCAAAAAGGTAAAATATCCAGGGTAAGTCCCACAGGAAACGTAAAGCATTGTTCTTTCTTCAAGGTTTTACTACCTACATTGCACATAAAGTAAAACTTTATGTCATTATATAACATTTCTGTGTCTGCCCCAGCCCTGTGGAACCTCTTACCATTGGAACTGCGCCTCCAGACAGAGCTGCTCCCCTTTTGGAAGGCACTTAAGACCTGGCTGTGCCAGCGGGTCTGGGATCCATCTTGAGTTATGGCCCAGGTCTGCTGGCTGGTCTAGTTGCCCAAGGTTACAGGTCACTGCTGGGAGGTGTCAGATGTTTTTATGTTGCTGTTTTTATGCACTTTTTGTATGGTTTTTGCTTGTTAGTTTTTTACTGTTTTATTTTTTTCTTAAGGGGTTGGAGAGGGTTTGGGCTGGGGTTTTAGATGTTTTTAGAACTACATGTATTTTTCATGTATATGTTGTGAGTCGCTGTGGGTGGCGCTAGCGCCAGAAGAGCAGGATACAAAAATGAATAAATAAATAAAATAAAATGAAGGGAATAAATTGTTCAAAAATACAATACACCAGTGCTCACCTGCCTGCAAGGTTAATATTAAGTAACTTGGTCAGGCCACAAATAATAGCTCTTGCAGCAGGTTACCATCTGCAGTATGGGACATGGAAGACACTGACTAGGCCAGATGGCGAACCTTTTAGAGACCGAGTGCCCAAACTTAACAGGCTGCTGTCCACACCACAGAGGGTGGGGCGAACTCTGGGATGACAGGGAGCATGCCTACAGAGAGGGCTCTGAGTGCCCCCTCTGGCACATGTGCCATGGGTTCGCCACCACTGGAAAAGGCTGAGAACTGGTGTGCCAGGATGCAAAACAAACCTAAAGAAGTGGCATGTTGTTGTTTGTGAACAATGTGAATGTGTTGAGAGACAAGACTTTGAACATCTGGTAACTTGCAGCAACTTGTCTGAACATTGTTACATTGAGTTTGTGTGTGTGTGAATATGTAAACACGTAGTTTATGTATGCATACATTTTTAGATTATTAACATATTTTTTAAATTATGTTGGTTTTAAATTTTAGTTCTTTGGACTCAGATAAAATAAATAAAACCACTTCTTCTAGAGACTGTGTAAGCTGCCAGTAGTTTCATTTATATCTGCACGGGCATTTTCATTTACCAGCATTTTCATTTACATCTGCGTTGGTTTTATCTCACATATGTAGACATGCATCATTGATTTCAGAGACAAACCTTGTCAAGGATAAAAATAGGAAATGCTTCATTTTCAAAAGCCTTCCCACATCTGTTTCCTTAGAGGCTTGCTTTAGATTGGCCTGGAGAAAAACACCAAAAAAAGCATGTCGCAGAATATACTAATTAAGTTGTTGCTTACCTTGAAACCAGAAGAGTGAATGGTTCTGTTCTGTACTCCTCTTTAAAACAAAAGGCCAGATTATTCATGCTCACTCCAGTGAGAGCCAGTATCATTTCAGAACTTCTTTGCTTCATTGCTTGTTTCATTTTGTTCTTTGAAATCATAGATGTCACTTGAACACTATGAACTTGTTTGCTTATTAATGGTGAGCAGGAGAGATTCAGATGCACTATTGACTTCTGGCAGGTTATCTGACCCATAAAATGAACCACCCACAGGAGTGCTTACATTCAGGAATCCCACCCCTACTTGGTTCATGAGTCAACTCTGCCTCTATACATGACTTGCTGCAGCTCCTATCCACCTTAGTCAAGGTAGCTAAAGATGAGGAATAAGAGTTTCAGCCTAGCATCATTAAATTGCCCAAGCTTGGTGGATGGTTCCAGGTTTGGTCCCCATTACTGCCAATTAAAGGAAGAGGTAGTATGTAACAGGAAAGAGGCATCTCTGATAGAGGTGTGTTTCTGCCCAAACTAACTGGTTTGGTTAGTCTTCTTCAGTCCCTCAGATGTGCTGGACTAATGGGCAATGATACGGATGGGCAAATAGTATCATTTGTTATAGGATGGTTGCTTATTGTCTAAAGCAGGGGTGTCCAAACTTTTCAGGCCACGGGCTGATCACGTGGTCGAGCATGCCGGTTGTGATGGAATGGGTCACAAGTTATTCAATATGGAGTCTCTTTGGTTTTTACACTGTCTTAGAAGGTAGCTTTGGTTCTTTGCAAAGGCCTCATAATTCTTTCTGCTGTGCTTATCAAGCAGGTGTGCTTAGTAGAAGCTTCTCGGAGCTTCAGGCTAATGTTTTGTCTTTTCCTCCAGGCCTGGAATGTTTGCTTTCATCAACAACCCAAGCCTGGGAACACCAGACATTTGTTATGGGAACCAGGGTGTGTTTATACAATCCCTGGGCCCGAATTGGCTATATGCTAATTAGGAGAGCCAAGCTCATGTTCTTTCTTTTAGACACATGGGTTTTGGGATGAGAGTGGAGTTTGGGGTTTCTGAGAGTTACAGGTTGCTGCAGGTTTTTGCAGGACGACATTTAGGCTTCCTGTACTCGGAGTCTTGGGTAGTTCCACAGAGCTGGCCAGTCTTGGAAGCTCGGAAGGAATGGGGAGAGCCCCAAGGCAAGGGTCAGGTCAAACCTATCTGTCACACCGGTCACGTAGTTCCTCCCACCCAGAAATAGAAGTAAAACTCACCCGGAAGCAGAAGTAAAACAGCATGCGCAGAACGCTGCCATATATGACCCACAGCTGTTGTAAATGCGTTTACGGCAGCATTCTGTGTGGGTGTGTTCAGCACCCACACATGTGAGTTTTACTTCCACTTCCAGAAGCGGCGAGGGTGGCACAGGCCAGATTAATTGGTGCCATGGGCCAGATTCGGCCCACGGGCCATAGTTTTGGCACTCCTGGTCTAAAGATATCATATAGCCAGGACTTTATTCTAGTGCAAATCTGCTAGGAACATAATTTGCCTAGTAATGAATTTTACAATCATATTTGCTATTAAAATGTGAATACTGTATTTTGATTCATGGCATTCTGCAGATAAATCTTGTTTCTGTCAAAACAGTCTCTTGAAGGCTGTTTGTTTAATACACTGATCTTAAGGTGGAATCAAATTCATTTTTATAGTTTGAAAGTGATAGCCTATTCCTAATGTACTGCATTATTTTTATTTTTGTCTTGGTCCTGTGACAAATCAGTACAGGAAATAGTATTGCTGTTACTCAGTCATTTACAACCAGGTGCCATCCACATGTATTAAAGGCCTAGAGCTTCCATCATCCCAACTAAAAGGACCTGGCAATAATGTCTAGAGCAATGTTTCTCAATGTGGGGCCCACGCCCCACAGGGGGACCTCAATTCCCAGAAGCCTAAGACAGTACATTGGCTGATCAATGCTTTGGGGAATTGACTTAGACCTCTGGGAACTGAAGTCCAAAAACCAATGGTTGGGGAACACGACAGCGTCTAAGAGGTGACCTGATTGAAGTTTATAAAATCATGCACCGTGTGGACAAAGTAGATAAGGAAAAACTGTTTCCCTATCGCACAACACTAGAACTAGGGGGCACTCCATGAAACTTTTGGGTGCTAGTTCTCAAACAAATAAGAGAAAGTACTTTTTCACCCAGAGGATCACTGGCCTATGGAACTCCCTGCCAGAAGAAGTGGTAACAGCTGTCAGTCTCGACAGCTTTAGGAAAGGATTAGACAATTTCATGGAAGACAAGGGTATCAATGGCTATAATTATGGATACCTAAGAACAATCTCCGGGTTGGAGAGATAGGCAGGATATCTCTCAATGCCATTTCCAGGGAATCCTAAGCAGGTGAAGACATCTGCTTGGGAATACCCTGAAGCAAATGGTGAGCCACTGTGTGAGACAGAATGCTGGACTGGATGGGCTGTGGCCTGTTCCAGCAAGGCTGTTCTTATGTTGCTTATTACTGGAGCAATAATTCAGCAAATTGAAAAGTTAGAAACAGCTGCCCCATTTTATTATAATGGTCAGTTTTTTGAAAAATATACAGGTCAAAATTAGCTTTTCAGAGTCCATCAAGTTTCAAAAAGTTGACCACTTACATGTGATTGTCAACTAAAGGTTCCATAAACCTCTCAGTTTTACTGCTTGCCTTTGACTGTGGCTACTCAGCACCATTAGGGACTGCAGTGGCTCAAGTGGCTAAAATGCTGACTGGGAGGTGGAAGGTCAGCAGTTCGATTCCCGAGTACTGCAGGATGAAATGAGCTCCCGTCTTTGTCCCAGCTCCTGCCAACATATCAGTTTGAAAGCAAGAAATTGCAAGTAGATAAATAGGGATTACTTCGGTGGGAAGGTAACAGCGTTCTGTGCGTCCCGTGTCTAGTCATGCCTGCCACATGACCATGGAAACGTCTGCAGAAGCAGACAGCACTGGTTCTTCGGCTTTGAGCACTGAACCTTAGAGTCAGATACGACTGGCTTTCGAGCAAGGGAAACCTTTACCTTACTCAGCACCATTAATCCATGTTACATGACAAAAATGAACTTTATTCAGTTGGGTCACAAATTATATAGATTTATTCTGAAACTCCAGATTCAAAACATAATACAGTATGTATATTCTCTCTGTGTGTGTGCATGAGATACTGTACATGCGTCTGATACATGCATATATGCATACACATCAATACATCAGCATATTATATGTTAGTATTAATTAACCTCTATCTCATGTTGGCTGGGAATTATGTGAAAAAATGTATAATCCAGGTCATTTGTTGGGCATTACACTGGGAGACGTTGACATGTGAGCTGGAAGAACTATCCTGTATTTAAATGTATTTTCATGTCTGATGAAGTGGATTTGATCCACAAAAGGTCACATTTAAATACAGGAATTATTTTTTAAGGTGCCACAACATTTTTTTAATCTTTTTTTTTGCTGTTTTGTTTTGTTTACTCTCTGATATGCTTGCACAGACTAACATGGCTACCACGTCAAACATGTCAACTATGAGGTAGGTCAGTAACTGCAAATCACCTCACACAAATGGAAGTGTGAATAAATATACAGTATATTAAATTGATATGAAACAGAAACCTCCAGTCACTCGTGTTGGAGAATAGATTGGTCCTGCAAAATACAGCATTTGGCTAGTTTTGATCTAAGGTTTTTTTTCTTTTAAAAAAAAACACCTCGCTGATTGTTAGTTTTGTTTGTGGGGAAATTATTTAATACTGTACTTGACTGTGCATAAGGGTGGAAAAAGTACATTGACAGGATGGGGATTAGTTAGCTCCATTCATGTAAGGAGGAAGCACCTGAGAAAAAGCATATAGCACATTTAGGCTTCCACAGATGTTCCTAGCATGCGTCAGCACCTGAATCCCCATGACATTCAAATTCAGCCTGTTCATCTTTATTCCTTAGATATATGATCCATCTTTTGACTTGGAATCACTGACCTCAATGTACAGAGGAACTCAGCAATAACAATAGCTCTACAGAATTAACAGCTCATTTTTAGAGGAATTAATTCTTTGCCTCAGGAAGGACAGTGTCAAGGAATAAGTTGTGATGTTTATCTTGCTTTGAGAAAAATATGTTTTCTCACTATTGTGGTGCAACTGTCATTTATTCACAAAGTGTGTGCTAGAGTGAAAAAGACTACCTAGAGCAGGGTTTCCCAACCTAAGGCCCGTGGGCCAGATACAGCCCTCAGTGCCATTTCATGTGCCCTCCCACCCCCTCCAACGGCATTTGATAAACAAAATGGCTGCCCCTTTGAAGCTGTTGGGACAAAATGGCCACCCCCATTGTGCAGGAAGAGCAAAATGGCCGTCCAGCCCTCAAAGCTGACTGAGAGAGCGTGGCCCGGCTTGGGAACCCCTTAGCTAGAGTTTTGTTTTGCATGATGTTCTTTTTAGCCCTTTTGGCATGCATAGTCCTCCTCAGCCCCAGACAGGATGAATGAAGGTGCTGCCCTCCATTAAGAGGGATTCAAATGGGATTTAACCCACTTGCGGACCATCACCCTTCCCTGTGGACTTCGACACCCAAGCCGTTAGTCCTCAGGGTTGTCATGTTAGTTAACCACTGCCTGACACTCAAGGTTGAGTCACTGGCAGTATGGTCTACTCTATTACCATAGTAGGATAACCTGGCCAGAACCCAAAACTGAGCTCCAGGGAATGGAAAATCGGGAGCGAATATTGTCAGCGATAGCTTTTCCTCTTTATAATGCCCTTCCCAGGGAGGCTTACCTGGGAGTTACACCAATAGCACCCAGGTGGGGGCTTTTTTATATTCCCAGGCTATATAGTGAACATTTTAGCAAGTGTAGCTTCTGATTGATGAAGTTGAGCTGCTGCTATTTATTAGATAATTTTGCTTGGTTTCTGTCTCACAATTTTACATTGTACTTTACCTTTCTGTATTTTCCATCTGGGCTGCCCTGGGGGTGCTGAACTGAATACAAAGCATTGGGGAATAAATGAACTGAATACAAAACATTGGGGAATACATCATTTATTTAGGCATGCAGATTAGTTCAGAACGCTGGAAAGAGTATCTTGTTTTTGGTCAAAGAGCATCTTAGCCAAAAGAACAAGATCGTGGCTCTTGTAATTGGAAATAGCTCTGGGAAAGGCCAGCTTCTTTGATGTTACTGCTAACTCTTTTGCTACAATCATGTAATGCTGCAGGAACAAATAATTTTAATTTATTAGCTAGTTAGCTTAATTGGATAGTTGAGGTAGTCTGTTTTTGCTACTATCTATTCCAGGGCTGAAATAATGGACCTACGGTTGAAGAGTAGAGAGTTTGTTTTGCTTCTCTCTTTTTCTCCATTTTTCCTTTGTGTGCATTTGTGTGGGTTCGGTTCAGTTCGATTTTATTTGATTCACATGCCTAGCATGAGTTTCTATCCTTTCATTTGTGGTAGGAATGGAGAGGATGTGATTCTTCAGGTGCCACTGAAGTGCAACTTCCATCAGGCCGACTTTACTTTGCTGATGAGGTCTCATGGGAGTTGTAGTCCAACATCTTGAAGGTACCATGTTCTTCACCTCTGCTTTAAACGGCCATCTTTTAAACCCCTTCCAAAATGAAGTCTGTTAGCTTTTCACATGGGGAAGACTAACAATGTTGAAGCGGGGTTGTTTTCCAACAACATGCATTATTCTGAGGTGGTGCGGGCTCTTCACACGACTTTATAAGATGGCCTCCTGCCATTTAAATGGACACTTCACAGAACACCACTTGTCTTTTTCTATTATTTCAGGAAAGAAGTGCTGTTCTTCAGTCACCCGCATAGACTTAAGACGATGAAAGAGGGTTGGTGGCAAGTGTCGCAAGCAATCAAGAATGTCCCTGTGTCTTTAGTTGCAACAAATTGGATTGTCAAAGTGTCATTGGTCTGGCTTTCCTAATTTCCTGCCTTCTCTCACACTACCAGGTCTTATGAAAAGAAAATTTAGCCTCTTGACAGCTGAAGCTATGAGCCACAAAACAAATAACAATTAAAGTAATTGGAAGATGTTAACCTTTGTCAGACTCTCTTCTGTTAGATAAACATTGGGCCTTAGAGAAGGTAATCAGAGCTGGTCGTCCCATTAGGCAAAGTGAGGTTGTTGCCTCTGGCATCAATTTGGGAGATCATTTGAGAGCAGCACACCATCCGCTACTTAATATGTTGGTACTGTAGTTGTAATGTTAGAGGATGGGAGAGGGAGATTTACTTGTGATTTTTTTTGCCTATTATTATTATTATTATTATTATTATTATTATTATTATTATTATTATTATTATTATTATTATTATTATTATTATTATTATTATTATTATTATTATTATTATTATTATTATTATTATTATTATTATTATTATTATTATTATTTCATTTAAGAAAATTATTCTAGGTTGAAAGGATTTTTCTGGAGAAACTCCACTCAGGGGACGCCCAAATGAGGCTCCTTTCATGTCCCCAAGATCTTTCCCCACCAAAGTGGTCCATATTTGCAATTTCTTGCTTTCGATCTGCTAGGTTGGCAGGAGCTGGGACAGAGATGGGCACTCATTCTGTTATGCAGTACTCGGGTCTCGAACTGCCGACATGCCAGCCTTCCAGCTAACAAAGATAGATAGACAGATAGTTTAGTGTATGGGACCAAAGACGACCGGACAACCGAAGGGTTGGTTTAACACAGGTTTATTGCATGAGGTTCCAGTTAAGCATGAGGTAATGGCGGTGATACATCTCAATATATACAGTAGCTCTCTACATTTGAATCTTGTAGCACGGTAGCTGATTGGTTGCTACCGGCGTGGCCTCGCCCAGGCACGCCTCCATTCCTGCTGCTGAATGCAGGTCTTTCTTCAGCTGCTGAATGCAGGTCTTTCTTCAGCTGCTGAATGCGGGGAAGGTTTTCCCGCGGCTGTCCGTGATTGAGCAATGTGAACCATGTGAGAGTGAACGCTCGCAGCTGCCCTCTATAGGCTGTCTGCTCGCGTTCCTTTACAGCTGATATCGTTTGTATCTGGAGTGGTTACAATCTTGCCTTACAGTATAATGAACATGCATACATACATAACATCCCTCCCCCCTAGGATGGGACGAAGTCCCGCAACCATTGTGGCTTGCCGCACGTTCGCTTGGGGCGTGCTTGCGCCTGCCCTAATTCTGGAGAGCCTGTGATCCCTGACTCCGCGGGAGCTTGTCCTGCAACGGGAAACGGGGATTCGTTAGTGGCTCTGTGGGGCGTCCGTGCCTGCCTTGCGCTTGGGGAAGGGAATGGGATGAACAGTTGGGAGGTAAATCCCTGCCTATTGCCCTCGGACCCCGGGGACCCTCCTAGTGTGAACCGCTGCACCGATGAGGTCGCCCTTGGGGAATGGCTACCTTCTGATCCCTGCTCGGGGGACCTTAAGACTGTGGTGGTGGGCGGACTCGCTGATGCCTCCGGTCTTGGAGGTGTCGGTCTCCGGAACATGGGCGCTATATTGCATTCTAACTCACAGGGGCTACTGGGACTGGAGGTACCAGGGGCTGAACTGAAACCCCTCTTTTCGCTAGGACGGGTGGGGGACCACTCCGCTAACTCCCCCTGGTACTGTAAATCAACGTCTAAACCTCTATGGGCCTCTGAGCCTCGGGGGGACTTCCGCGGCTTCCGCGGGGTATGAGTGTGGTTGGGGCTCCTCCTTTCTGACGGGGACTCCCGCAACCCGGGGCTCCTCCTCTCTGGCGGGGACTCCCGCAAAAGATTTCCGTGGATCGATTCCCTTTCCTCCCCCCTTGGTGGGGACCCATGCTCCCCTTTTCCTCCCCCTTGGGCTAAACGGGTGGGGGAGTACCCTAACGCTGAATCAATGCTGGCCTCATCCTCGTCTTGCTCTCCGGGGACCCTACGCCTGAGTTGGTCCACGTGTCGCCTCCACAGGAAACCTGTACTGGTCTCTACGCGGTATGAGACGGGGCCGGTTTGATCTACTACGGTGCCCGGCACCCAGGCTGGCCCCGCGCTGGCGTAATTCCTGCAGTGTACTGGGGCGCCTATGCTGAAACTCTTTGTGGGTTCCACCCCTATGTTCCGCCCCTTGTCCTCTACTCTCGTGGGGTCTAGCTTGGATATCCCCGTGGCCAGCTTCCTGCGCATCAACAGCTCTGCGGGGGAGTACCCTGACGCTAAGGGGGTGACCCTGTATCTCAGCAGGAATTGGCACAATTTCAGGTCGAGGTCTCCGGGACCCATGCGCAGTAGCGCGTCTTTCGTGGTGCGCACGAGGCGCTCTACTTGGCCATTGGTGGCCGGGTGAAAGGGGGCGGAGGTGACGTGCCGAATGGCGTTGCGTTCCATGAATGCCCTGAACTCGGCGGACGTGAAACAGCTAGCGTTATCGCTGACGAGGGTGTCGGGTAAACCGAACGTGGAAAAGACCCTCCTTAACTGTTTAATGGTTGTGGTCGAGGAGGTGCTCGAGACTGGAATGACCTCCAACCACTTAGAGAACGCGTCCACCACGAGGAGGAAAAGCGTTCCCCTGAATGGGCCAGCAAAGTCTACGTGAACTCGGGACCAGGGTCCCCTCGCAGCGTCCCATTCCCTAGGTGGCGAGCGAGCCTCTTCTGGCCTAGAGCTTTGGCACGCCTCGCAAGTGCCGACCATGTGTTCGATGTCGGCGTCTAACTGGGGCCACCAAAAATAACTGCGGGCTAGTGCCTTAGAGCGTACGATCCCCGGGTGGCTGACGTGCAGCAGTTTAAGCACCCTCGGCCTGAGAGACGTGGGGATCACTACCCGCTGTCCCCACAAGAGGCAACCACTCTCCAGGGACAACTCCAATCTCTTTTTGAAAAATGTGTCGAATTCCGCTGCTGGGGAAGACACGGGCCACCCTTTCTGCACCCAGGAGCAAACTGTGGCCAGCGCTTTGTCCTTGCCTGTCGCTTTGGCGATTTCGGCCGGTACTACTGGAGGGGAGTCTAGGACCTCTATCATTAAGACCTGGTGGTCCCTCTCTACTCCGCCCACGTGGCAGCAATCCCGGGGAATGGGGGACCTCGACAGAGCGTCGGCATGGCTTATTTCCCTCCCGGGCCGGTATACCAACGCGTGCTGATACGCGTTGAGAAAAATGGCCCATCTGAGCATTCTCGGGGACAGGATCTGGGGTGTGGGCTTGTCTGCGGTGAAGATGCCCAGCAACGGCTTGTGGTCAGTCACTATGGTGAAGGGGCGGCCGTACACGAAATCATGAAATTTCTTGGTCCCCGCAATTATTGCTAGCGCCTCCCTGTCTGTCTGAGCATAATTCCTCTCCGCTTGGGACAGGGATCTAGAGTAGAACGCTATCGGGGCCTCCCTACCGTTCTCCAGCACGTGGCAAAGCACCGCCCCTACCCCCACCGGGGATGCATCGCATATCAGGACCACCGGGCGTTTGGGATTGAAGTGGGTCAGTACAGCATCTGATGCCAGGAGTCGCTTCAGGTCATTGAAAGCCTTTTCCTGGTCGTCGCCCCACTTCCATGCCTCGTCCTTTTTTAACAATTTGTGTAGCGGTTCTGCCACGGCTGCCTTCCGCGGGAGGAAGGAGTGGTAGAAGTTGAGCAGTCCGAGGAACGACTGCAACTCGGGCTTGGAGGTGGGGCGAGGGGCCTTTTTGATGGCGGCTACCTTGGATTGGGCCGGCCTAATTCCCTCGGGGGTAACACGGAACCCTAGGAACTCAACCTCTGTAGCGAAGAAGACGCATTTGTCTTTCCGCAACCTCAACCCCGCCTTTTCGAATATTGTCAGGACCTTTCCCAACCTTGTTGCTAATTCGGCCCGGCTCCCCCCTGTAATTAATACGTCATCAAAATAGGGTAACACCCCCTCCAACCCCTTCAGGAGGCGTTCCACCAATGACTGGAAAATCCCGGGCGCCGAATTCACGCCGAATTGGAGGCGCGAAACCTGGAACGCCCCTTTGTGGGTGACTATTGTTTGTGCAGCAGCTGCGGCGGGGGTCACCGGGAGTTGCTGGTAGGCTTGGGCCAGGTCGAGTTTGGCGAAACACCTCCCCCCGTGTAACCTGGCCAACAAGTGGCTGACTACCGGCACCGGATACGCATTAGGGCGAATCGCCTTATTGATGGTGCACTTGTAATCAGCGCATATTCGGACTTCCCCGTTGGCCTTGAGCGCTGTTACAATTGGAGTTTCCCACTCCGCAGAATCAACAGGAACAAGAATCCCCTGGCCCACTAATTTGTCCAATTCCGCCTCTATTTTGTCCTTTAGTGCGAAAGGCACTCTGCGCGGTTTAAGTCTGATTGGACGCACTCCAGGGTCCAGGTCGAAAGTCACTGGGGGGCCCTTGAATTTTCCTAGCCCCTTTTTAAAAACCTCGGGGTGCGCGTCGCACACGCTCTGTATTGGATCAGTCCCGGCGGCGTGTGCTCCCACGGCGTGCACCCCCCCAATGAACAACCCCAGGGGCTGGAACCATTGAGTCCCGAGGAGGCTGCATTTACCCCCCTTGAGGACGACTAAGGGAAGCGTTGCGGTGTACTTTTTGAACTGGACCTGGAACTTCCCAACCCCCAACACTGGGATGCGGTTCCCTTGCACGTCCTTCAGCGTGGCCCTCAACGCCTTGAGCTTGGGCCGCACGCGGGGGGCGATTTTCATGAACTCCCCCTGGGAAATAATGGAGTATGAAGAACCCGAGTCCACCTCCATTCTAACAGGGGCCCCTTGTATTACTACCTCAACGAAGTAACGGGGGTGCTCCGTGGAAACGCTGCAAACCGGCGCGTCGTCCTCGCTGTCGTCGGAGACTCGCCCTACTCCGTCCCGCGTCCTCGTGGTCCGGGTGCCGTCCTTCGGCCTCGTGGTGCGGTCCTGCCTCGTGGTGCGGTCCTGCCTCGCCGAGCGGTCTGGAGAACTCCGGGTGGCCTCGCGTCGTTTCCGGCAGACCTTGGCGATGTGCCCGCGCCGGCCGCAGTTGTGGCACTCGGCCTTGCGGAATGGGCATTTGGTGCGGGCGTGGGCGGCGCCGCAGCCATCGCAGCGCCGGCCCTCTCTCTGGACCCTCCGGACGTCCTCGTCGTCGCTGCTCTCTGCAGACGAGTTCGAAGTCCGCTGGGCCGCGCGCACCGAACTCTCTGCCTTGGCGGTCTTCGGGCGCCAGTCCTGAAGTTCGTGCACCCCGGCCGACGTGGCCTCTGCGGCCTGTGCCGCGTCGAGGACTTGTTGCCACGTGGGAGGCGGCTCCCTTTTCATCAGCGCGCGCTGAGTCTCTGTGTCCCTCAGACCGCAGAGCAGGCAGTCCCGGAGGGTGACGTCGGGGAGTTCCCACTTGCATGGGCCGGCGGCCAACCGCAGGGCCGCGGCGAACTCATCGACCGATTCTCTGGGTGCCTGGACTCGCCTCCAGAACGCGCTCCGAGCGGGGAACATCGCTATTGCCGGCCGGAGATGGGCGCGCAGCGCCGCCAGGAGCTCTGTGGCCTTGAGGTCGCCCACCTTCCTCGGCGCGATCAGGTCCACCAAGGTCCTCTTGGTTTCTTGTCCGAGCATGCGGACGAAGATGGCCCTCTTTTTGGCCTCGTCGGAGACTTCGAGCTCCACCAGCGCAGCGTTGAAGTCTATCTCAAACAGCTCCAAGTCTCCCGGCTTCCTGATCTCGTAGCCGGCGCATGTCTTGGTCCCGTGGGCAGCCATATCCCACCTTCGTCGCCAATTTAGTGTATGGGACCAAAGACGACCGGACAACCGAAGGGTTGGTTTAACACAGGTTTATTGCATGAGGTTCCAGTTAAGCATGAGGTAATGGCGGTGATACATCTCAATATATACAGTAGCTCTCTACATTTGAATCTTGTAGCACGGTAGCTGATTGGTTGCTACCGGCGTGGCCTCGCCCAGGCACGCCTCCATTCCTGCTGCTGAATGCAGGTCTTTCTTCAGCTGCTGAATGCAGGTCTTTCTTCAGCTGCTGAATGCGGGGAAGGTTTTCCCGCGGCTGTCCGTGATTGAGCAATGTGAACCATGTGAGAGTGAACGCTCGCAGCTGCCCTCTATAGGCTGTCTGCTCGCGTTCCTTTACAGCTGATATCGTTTGTATCTGGAGTGGTTACAATCTTGCCTTACAGTATAATGAACATGCATACATACATAACAGATAGACAGACAGATAGATAGATAGATAGAGATAGAGATATACAGTATAGATATATATACAATACAAGAAAGATAAAACCATTACGAATAAAAACATTACATAAAGACCTCAGCTAAAAGCAAAATTAAAACACATAAAACTAACATCATCATCATTAAAAGCTACCCTAACCCTCCCTCCAGCCACAGTAAAACAGGCTTATCAAAGAACGAGAGAGGGGGGATGGCAGAGGAGCCTGTCACGCTGTGGTCCATGGGGTCACATGGGACCGGACTTAACTGTGTGAACAAAAACAAGCTGACCTTGAGTACTTTGCACTTTGACTTGTTCATTTTCTACTCCGTTTCAGGGAGCAACATGAGCCAGGCCTAAAGTTAACCTAAATCTTTCAGTTAAGCCCCATCCCTTTGAGCTCCTGCTGTTTATCTCTCCTTTACTTTTTTGGGGAGAAAATCATGACACTATGTTTATTTGTGCTATACAGTAATACCCCGGATAACAACAAAACTTGGTTCCACAAGTCATGTCGTTGTCCGGTTTTTGTCAAGGAGACACTGGAGAATGACAACATTTGGGGGATATCGGATTTTTGTGTCCTTATCTGGTGCATGCACGTGATATCACTTTTAAAAAGCCACTTTCCCCCAAAGCAAGCCCCGGCTTGGTTTGGGGGAAAGCGGGTGCACACCTGCAGCCCCTCCAGAAAGGGAAGCGGCCAAGCGCATGGCCCATCCCCTTCCCGGAGGGGTGGGGGTGGATCTGTGCGCACCCGCCGCCATTGCAGGCAAGGAGCCGGTCAAGCGCTTGACCGGCTCCTTGCCTGCAACAGCCATGGGTGGGTCTGCGCACCCTCACCCCTATGGATCGGTACTCACCCACCACCGCTGTAGCACGCACCCTTCCACTTCCCGGAGTGACCGGCTCCCAGCCGGCAGTGGGGGTGGGGTGAATTGGCGTGCACACGCTACCTCTGTAAAACATGCCCTTCTGCTTCTAGTCACTCCTGGAAGTAGAAGGGCATGTTTTACAGTGGCAGCATGAGTGCACCAATCCACCCGGTTCTCCCCATGGAGGGCTGCAGGGTGAGCACAGACCCACCTGTGGCCCTCCAGGGGAGAAGCAGCCACGTGTGTGGCTGGTTCTCCCCCCGGAGGGCCACAGGGTGAGCGCAGACCCACCCGCCGCCCCTGCCAGCAGGGTACTTCACCGGTTCGGTACTTCACCAGTTCAGGGGCGGCAGGTGAGAAAAACGACAGCATCGGATAATGACAATGTGTCGCTATCCGGTGCACAGTTTTTCTCCAAATTTGGCGTCATTATCTGGTTTTGTCCTTATCCGGTGCTGTTGCTATCCAGGGTATTACTGTGTTTAGTGTTGCGACGGATGGAAAAAAGAACTCTTTAAGGCCATTAAGCAAAGAAAGTTCCAGTACCTTGGCCATATTATGAGGAACAACGTGAAATATAGAGTACTCCAACTCGCTCTGCAAGGGAAGATCCCTGGGAAGAGAGGCCCTGGCCGTAGATGGAATTCATGGCTGAGGAACCTAAGAGACTGGTGTGGTATGTCCTTGGAAGAACTGTTCCGAGGAGTTAAGAACAGGAAGACTATCACCATGATGATAGCCAATAACCAGAACGGACACGGCACCTGAAGAAGAAGAATATTTATTCCTATTTCTTTCTTAGCCTTCTACCTTGTTTTTCCACTGACTGGACTTCAGGGAGGCTCAAGGAAAGAATAACATTATTGTGTCCCAATGAAAAGCAATGGCACCCTGCCAATAACCCATAGAGATATGGTTATTATTGAAAAAGTGCATTGGATGGCAGAATAGGCCTTGTCAAAGGCACTCTGGTCAAAGACAGACCAATGACACTCTGAGTTGTGGGAGCATGAGTAGGAAATCAGAGTCAAAAAGATCTGTTGTGGTTCAGGTAAACTGCCAGCCAGCATAGAAAGCTTGTATAGCCCCAGCGATGCACTGCAGCAGGTTCTGTCAGGTTCTGCAAAACCGGTAGCAGAAATTCCCCCAGGCCATGCCCACTTGGTTGGCCACTCCCACCTCCATAGCCCATAATGCAGGATGTTTGGCCATGCCCACAGATTTGGCCAGCCCACAAAGTAGGTAGCAATTTTTTTTTTGCAGTGCATCACTGTATAGCCCTCATTGGTGTTGGAGAATCAATGACCAATGTAAACAGATGGATTCACTCCAATAGCTGGAAATGCATTATTGGCTAGGGAAATGTCCCAAAAATATAGTCCAGATGACTCACCAATGTAAACAGATGGATTCAATCCAAGCTGTGGATTCCCAGTTTAAATCTCAACAAATAGGAAACTGCCTATGCTGAGTCTGTCTACTAGCTCAAAAATTGTCAATAGCACTGAATTTGTTCATTAGTGACTGACGGTGCCTGTCTAGAGTTTCAGGCAGGGCTTTAAAGATTGCAGAACACCTGGAGGGTGAAGGGGTGGGGACAAAACTAAAAACATCTACTTCATGATCCATAGTAATATCACTGAAGGTGGAGGCAAGGCTTTAACCTCATCTCCATCATAGCAATTCTTCTCAATTAATTGAACTCCCACCCCAACCTGCCAACACATCTATAAGACTACCACATCTAACCTCTGGGATCAAATATGGCATTGCCTCTTTTGTTGGAAAGTTGTACTTTTTGTGTATACTTACTTGCAAACTTCTGATGTTGAGTTCTTTTATGGCCTAGTCCCACTGCCACATATTATAATGGTAAGATTCTGGGACCAGTTGATCAAGTATGATATTGTCATGGCATCTCATAGCTGTTCAGTTTGGTTCAATTCATCTGAAAACCTCTAATTTGTGTACTTTTATGACTTGATTTTTCCAATTCAATCTGGCAATATATTCCTATGGGTTCAGTCCAATGGGGTCAAGTGAACATAAGAACAGCCTTGCTGGAACAGGCCACAGCCCATCCAGTCCAGCATTCTGTCTCACACAGTGGCTAACCATTTCCTTCAGGGTATTCCCAAGCAGATGCCTTCACCTGCTTAGGATTCCCTGGAAATGGCATTGAGAGATATCCTGCCTATCTCTCCAACCCAGAGGTTGTCCTTAGGTATCCATAATTATAGCCATTGATACCCTTGTCCTCCATGAACTTGTCTAATCCTTTCTTAAAGCTGTCAAGACTGACAGCTGTCACTACTTCTTCTGGCAGGGAGTTCCATAGACCAGTAATCCTCTGGGTGAAAAAGTACTTTCTCTTATTTGTTTGAGAACTAGTACCCAAAAGTTTCATGAAGTGCCCCCTAGTTCTAGTGTTGTGCAATAGGGAAAACTGTTTTTCCTTATCTACTTTGTCCACACCATGCATGATTTTATAAAGTGTTCCTGTTGTCTCCCTGAGCTGTTCCATACTTTGCATTTTACTTGCAAGCCTTTGATTTTGTATGGCTTAATGCCCTAATTTTGTTCCCTCTCCAGTCCACGTAGGTAAAGTCAGCTGTTGTTCATGGAATCTTTTTCATATGCATCCCACTCATACACTTTCATATGAATCTACTTCATAAAGCTTGATCATGGTACTGTATTGATATTGAGATCCTGAAGATCCTAATGAAATTGGTAGGATGTTGTATAGTTGCTGCATCCTTAATTAGATTCATTTTGTGCGAATCGTACAAATCTCTGATATCATGTGATTTTATCCCTTGATCATTAGGGATGGGACTTTCTGGCTAACCCAAATGTGGAAAAGCATGAACTATGCAATTTGTTTTCTGAGCCTTTCACAGATTCACATTAGAGAACCTCTCAAATAGCCTCTTAAATAGTTGTAATAGAAATTACAGGTGTATTTAATATGTTCTGATTTTGGATTGGCCTGCTTTTTTGGCCTTATATTTTATTGATGTTTGGAGGAAATTGTTTTTTCCCCATTTCCTTTATTGTTGCCTAGAATGCCTATTTGCCTGCCCTTCACCTGATGGATTGAATCGATCAGAATGGTAGAAGGGACAGCTGTCTCCCAATCCCACATATTTGGGGGCTTGGGAGTGGGAGAATTTGATAATACTGTATAGCCCTTAGTGAATATATATGTATTTTATTTTGATTATGCTCCTTATGCTGAGTTCTCTTTCTCATCTTCATTGTTTCATTATGATGAATAGATGAAGTTACTGCTGTGATGATAAATGAAAACTTTAAAGTATGGTTGGTTCCTACATAGGTCTGTGGATGATTGATTTCTCCCCCTCATTTACTGTAGTTGTTGCCTGCTTTTGAAATGAATGATTTACACAGGTCTTCAAATAAAAAACTGCATAGGATTTTTAAAATTGTTTCTTATAGATTTTTACTGAGTGAAACCGAGAAAAATACTATAACAAATTCCATCTTGTCAAGTTTTCTTGCAAAACCCGTGTTTTTAGTTTAATCTAGCGTGAAGTTTGCCTTTAACCCAAAATCTGATATCCTTTTCTTGATTCTAAAAACCCTATCCAAAATTATTTCTTACTTTCATTTAATATTTATTAGAGCTAGAATCAAGAATAATGCAAAGAGAAAATAAGAGGAATTGCGGGGGCGCGTAGTCAGTGGTGGGCATCTGCAGGTTCACACCAGTACGCCAGAACCGGTAGCAGAAATTCTGGCTGACTGCGCCCATCCAAGTTTTAAAATAAAGTACAGTAAAACCCTGACTTACATATGCCTCAAGTTACACAAAATTCGACTTACATAATGATTTTGTGCTAAAACCATGTTCCGATTTACACGATTTCCTTTGGGTTTGCTTCGAGTTACATAAAGACTATTTTTCCTATGGGTTTGCTTCGAGTTACATAAAAAACCGATTTAAGCCAAAGCCTACAGAATGGACTTTTTTGGGTAAGTAGGGGTTTTACTGTAGTCCTAATTCGGGAGCAATGCAGAGCTTTTCCCCTGGCCACATCCACCATACCATGTCCACAGTGTGGTAGTAAAAAAAATTGATCCCACCACCGGGATAGTGTAGGTTTAATGGTGTGAAGAAGCTCAGATGATCATGTCCCAACAGGTTTATTTTGTTTGTAGCGAAAGGTAAACATATCCAGGAATTTTACTGGCTGGGTTGAGCATGTTTCGATATGTTCTCCTGGGTATAAATGAGTATAAACACGCCTACTGTCAGATTTGATCATGTTTCAACATGCTAAATATGTTCAGGATCTTGGTTGTTGTATGAGCCACTCTCAGTTTACATCCTGCATTCAAATGTGACTGTGCTTGTTTTTAGTTCTGTATTATGGGTCCAAGAGGTTGTGTTATTTCTCCAGACAACTTTTGTTTTATTTGTGGTGAATACACTATTAAAAGTCAACAAAGAAACATAAGCGATTTTGTGAAGAAAGTGTATTTTGCTTACTTCAAGTTGAAATTTGGTGATCAAGACAAAGCATGGGCTCCTCATAAGGTGTGTAGAAGGTGCAAAGAAGATCTTGGTTTGTGGTTTAAAGGTAAGAAACCCTCATTCCGTTTTGGCATTCCTATGATGTGGTGTGAACAGCAAAACCACACTACTGACTGCAATTTCTGTTTGGTAGATGTGAAAGGCTTTAATACAAAAAAAAAAATAAAAAGAAGATATTTCTTTGTTTCTTTATAGTAGTATTTCTATACCGCTTTTTTCACTCAAAAGCGACTCAAAGCGGTTTATAGAGTCAACATAAATAACAAGAACATATCAATAAATAGCAGAACATCATACAGAAACACAATCCAAAATTCAATACAAAGTTCCAATACAGTTCAACATTTCACAAAAATTCCAATACAGTTCAACATATCACAATATCAGTTGCAGCCCAGGTGCTCCGACTTCCCCACAGCCAATGCCGGAGCGGGGAAGGAGACAAAGAAGGTGGCGGCGGTGGGAGTTCATATACCCGCAGCATCACGAGCCCAGGTATTCCGACTTCCCCATGGCCAATGCCGGACCGGGGAAGCTGCAGCGGTCACCCCGCAGCTGGAGCCAGTCTCCCCCCTCACTCTCACCGAGGGCAGGGGTTCGCTGATGGAACTGGCGGTGGCTTTTTCAGGTCCCACCGCGGGAAGAGCCATAGCTGGGCTCCCAAACTCCCATGGCTGACCATGCTGATGGGATGAGTCTGGGCAGCGTCCTCGGGCCCACGGGCTCCTTTTATCCTCCCCGCCAGGTAAAAGGAGCGGGGAGGCGCAGCATCGTGGCAGCGACGGTGGCGTTTTTGAGCCCATGGGCTCCTTTTATCCTCCCCACCAGGTGGAAGGGGTGGGGAGGTGCAGCATCACGGCAGCAGCAGCGGCGTTTTTGAGCCCACAGGCTCCTTTTATCCTCCCAAACCTTAATTCAGCTATTCGGCCAGTGCTTCATAGATCTGAAATACCAGTTCCACACCCACCTTCCAGTTTGGATAATATCCTGAGCGATTTGGGCAATGGAGACACATTGCCTTCCCAGGACGAATCTAACTCAGATTTTCCTGTTGATGAGGTACCTCAACTTTTTTTCTCAAGGGCTAATGAAGTGCTTTGAAATAGAATATGATTCATCTGAGTGGTGCCTATTCATTGATTCATCTAAAACAAGCCTCAAAGCAGTCTTGCTGCATAATGGAAATACATTTGCATCACTTCATATAGGACACTTGGTGCATTTGGATGAAAACTATAATGATTTAACTGTGATTCTTGACAAAATCAAATATCGAAAACATCGCTGGATGGTTGTGGAAACTTTAAAATACTAACCATGTTGTTAGGCCAACAGGCAGGTTATACAAAATATCCCTGCTTCCTATGTTTGTGGGACAGCTGAGCCAGAGACCTCTATTGGATAGAAACTGTCTGGCCACTTCAAGACGTCTTAATTCCCGGCAAATAAAACCTCGTCATTAATACGACCTTGGCTCCAACAGAAAAGGTTTTATTGTCACCTCTTCATATTAAATTAGAGCTTATGAAGCAGTTTGTTAAATCACTGCCAAACAATGGGGAATGCTTCCAAGTTCCCAAAACTGTCTGAAGCCAAGTTTAAAGAGGGAGTTTTTACTGGCCCCGACATACAAAAACTGTTATCTGATCCCCTCTTTTTAGAAACAATGTGGAAAAAAGAAAAGGATGCATGGGACTCTTTCAAAGACGTAGTTCACAAGTTTTTAGGGAATACTAAAGACCCTCACTACAAAACCATTGTACAACACATGTTGAATGTGTATAAAGCTCAAGGATGCAAGATGAGCTTAAAAGTTCATTTCTTACAATCCCATGTCGACTATTTTCCTGAAAACCTGGGAGCCTGCAGTGAATAGCAGGGTGAAAGATTTCACCAGGATGTCCGTGATATCGAGAGACACTACCAAGGAAGATGGAACGTCAGTATGCTAGCTGACTACTGTTGGATGCTCAAACGGGAAACAGAAAATGGAAAGTGAAAGCATGTTTGGAGGAGCATAAAAGTGAAGAAGAAAAGGTTTCACAGACAAAAAGAGTGAACACAGAATGTTAAGTATATATTAAGAAGAAATTGTTTAATTATAAGAAATAATATATTTAGTTCATTGTAATAAAATAGTGATTTTCTCATCACTCTTATGCTTTTTTTAATGCAAAACCCTCATATTTTGTGAAAAAACTATACCTGATGGGGGAAAATCAAGGTCATTTTTGGATTCAGCACACTAGAAAACATAAAATTTACCCCAAAAAAAAAAATCCTATGCAGCTGTTTCTTTTTTTTTCCAGACCTGTGCAATTTGACTTGCAGCAATCCTTGTCCTCCATCTTCCCATGGTAGATATAATCTATCCACATCACTTCATGGATGGAGAGCATAATTTGAAGTCATCAACTTTCTTGATCCAAAGCATCCAGTTCAGCCATCATCCAAACTACAATACCTGTACTAGCACTGTATCTCATCACCAGTATCATCTAGTTATTTATTGCTTTATGACATTTCCATCATTCAGTCCTGATTTCAGGATTTTTCTTACTCTCCTTGAATATCCTGTGTTAGTCTTCCTTTTCATTATTGCATGCTTGTAAAGCAATCAAATAATTATAATTTTCATCCTACCCAGATTTTCACTCTGCCACCTATATTCCTTCTGACTCAACAATTTTTCCTTTTCTTGCTGATAAAATTGCACACTTTTCTATACCAAAATCCATCTCAATGTCATTGCTGAATATTCGAACTATGTGCATGAGCAATTCAATTTCCTGCATTGTTTTTCCATATACAGTAGTTTAATGTCATCCATATAAAGTGCACCAGGAGCAAAATCCTTCCAAATGTCCTCAGTGTTTGGTATCCACGACCCACTTGGGTCAAGTGTGTTATTGGTATTCTCCAACTTAGTTTGATGCCAAACACTTGTAATACATTGTTTAAACATCTTTTCATTAGCTTAGTTAGACTACCCAAAGGAACTGTGGATAAGGGGCCCCATGTTGTCCAAGGAGTTACCATCTTTGGTACTGGATGGGGCTGTTTTGCCCCAGACAGACCCAGTGCGCAACTTGGGGGTCCCCTGATTCAAGATGCCATCCAGGATGGGCGGGCCGACCTGGCATGCATCACCGAAACCTGGCTGACACCTGAGGATGGAGTACCTCTTTCGGACATGTGTCCAGCTGGGTTCGGTATTTGGCACCAGCCTAGAGATGAGGGGAGGGACGGTGGTGTCGCCATTGTTGCCAGGGAGTCTTTGGGAGTCGCTAGGGCCACTGCTCCACAAGTGTCTGGCTGTGAGGCCCTGCTTCTACGGTTGGGCCCCAAGGGTCAGTTGGGGATCTTGCTCCTGTACCTGCCCCCTTGCAGAGTAAGGGATGCCCTGCCTGAGCTCCTCGAGGCCGCCTCGATGCTGGCGTTGGAGTTCCCGAGGCTTATGGTTCTGGGGGACTTCAATTTGCCATCGTTGGGGGTGGCCTCTGAGGGGGCAAGGGAGTTCATGGCTTCCATGGCAGCCATGGGCCTGACTCAGGTAGTTCGGGGTCCGACCAGGGGCAGCGGTCACATGCCAGACTTAGTTTTCCTGTCGGAGCAGTGGCAGAGTGACCTGAGATTACAGGACTTAGTCATCTCACCTGTGCCATGGTCAGATCACTATCTGGTGACTCTTGACTTCCTGGGGGCGACACTTCATCGTAGGGAGGCAGGGCCTATTAAAATGGTCCGCCCTCGGCAACTAATGGATCCAGATGGTTTCCGGAGGGAACTGGGGGATGTACCTCTGGATCGGCTAAACGATTCACCCGAGGCACTCGTCGACCTATGGAATAGGACGACAATAGCGGCCTTGGATGAAATCGCGCCACTGCGGCCTCTCCGCGCCCGGGGAACTAGGTCATCTCCGTGGTTCACAGAGGAACTACGGGAACTCAAACGGGCAAAGAGACGCCTAGAGCGCCGCTGGGTGAAGACCCGGGATGACTCCGATTGGACACTAGCTAGAGCCGCTATTAGGGCCTACCTAGTGGCGATGGGGGTGGTGAGGCGGCAATACTTCACCACCCTTATTGCCTCCGCTGATAATCGCCCAGCCGCCCTGTTCCGGGTAACCAGGTCCCTTCTTGGTAGAGGGAGATCGGTGCCCGGTTGGCAGGGGTCGGCTGAGGACTTTGCTGACCATCTGGTGGAGAAAATCGATCGGATTCGTTCAGGATTGAATCCTGGCGTGGATGGGGAGGGTCGGGGGGGTGCCGGAGCACAGTCTTGCTGTTCGATCTGGGATCGGTTTGATCCTGTTGTCCCTGAGGAAGTGGACAGGCTCCTTGCAGATGTTCGTGCCACTACATGTCCTCTGGACCCCTGTCCCACCTGGTTGGTGAAAGCCTCCAAGGAGGTAACAGGGGGCTGGGTTGGGGGGATAGTAAATGCATCTTTACGGGAGGGGGTATTTCCTGCACAGCTAAAACATGCTTTGGTGCGCCCCCTCCTGAAGAAAATGTCCCTCGACCCAGCTGTCCTTAACAACTATAGGCCGGTTTCCAACCTGCCCTTTCTGGGTAAGGTTTTGGAGAAGGCGGTGGCGCGCCAGCTGCAGAGTGTCCTGGAGGAAGCGGATTATCTAGACCCCTTTCAATCGGGATTCAGGCCCGGATATGGAACGGAGACGGCATTGGTCGCACTGATGGATGATCTCTGGCGGGAGCGGGACGGGGGCTGTCCATCCGTCCTTGCTCTTCTTGACCTCTCAGCGGCCTTCGATACCGTCGACCACGGTATCCTGCTGGAACGGCTCGAAGGACTGGGGATCCAGGGCACTGTGTTGTCCTGGTTTTCCTCATTTCTGGAGGGCCGTACCCAGTCGGTGTGGTTAGAGAGTGAGAGGTCCAGCCCTAGGCTTCTCAAATATGGGGTGCCTCAGGGATCTGTGCTCTCTCCTCTCTTATTTAACATCTACATGAAGCCGCTGGGTGAGATCATTCGTTCCCACGGGGTGCGGTACCATCAGTACGCGGATGATACTCAATTGTACATCTCGGCCCGTGGGGACCCCAGTGATGCTGTTGAAATCCTATCCGGATGCCTGGAGGCCATTGGGGTCTGGATGGGGGCCAATGGGCTTCGGCTGAATCCCAGCAAGACAGAGTGGCTGTGGATAAGGGGCCCCATGTTGTCCAAGGAGTTACCATCTTTGGTACTGGATGGGGCTGTTTTGCCCCAGACAGACCCAGTGCGCAACTTGGGGGTCCTCCTGGACTCACGGCTCCTGCTGGAAGAACAAGTGGCAGCCGTGGCCAGGGGGGCTTTTGCCCAACTTCGGGTGATTCGCCAACTGCGCACGCTCCTGGACCGGGGCTCCTTGCTTATGGTCACTCATGCTCTGGTTACTTCCCGACTAGATTATTGTAATGCGCTCTACATGGGGCTGCCCTTGACGACCATTCGGAGGCTGCAGCTGGTCCAGAATGCGGCGGCCCGGGTGGTGATGGGGTGTGGGCGATATGCCCATGCCTCACCGCTGCTTCGGGAGCTGCACTGGTTACCAGTTTGTCTCCGGGTGCAATTTAAGGTGCTGGTTTTGACCTTTAAAGCCCTATATGGCAGGGGGCCAGGATACCTTAGAGACCGCATCGTCCCAAGAGTGACTGCCCGTCCAACCAGAGCGGACCGGAGAGGCTCTCTGGTGGTGCCATCAACGAGGGGTGCACATTTGACTGGCACCCGAAGGAGGGCCTTCTCCGTGTCCGCACCAACTCTCTGGAACCTCCTACCAACAGATCTAAGACTTCAAAGTGAATTGCTGCCCTTCAGGAAAGGAGTAAAGACCTGGCTGGCAGGGCAGGTGTGGGGCCCGAACGGGACTATGGCCTCCGCCGGCTGGCTTTTATAAGACTCTCTTTCTTTCCCTCTGTGTGGTAGGTGGGACGGGTGAGTGGGATATGGGTTTTAAATGGGGGTGGATGTCGGTTTTTTCTTATTGGGTGGGTTTTTTATTGGGTGGGTTTTATAAGGTTTTTATAATGTTTTTATGTATTTTCTTGAGCTGCTGTAATGCCGCCCTGAGTCGGGTTCTGCCTGAGTGGGCGGCAGTTACAAATGTGAATGATAAATAAATAAATAAATAAACAATCTTCACTTTTTAAAAGTTCAGAGGCTTTTGGAGTGTCATGTGTAAATGGAGCATTGGGTGGATATAAATAGAAGTGCTGGACACATACCTGTTATTCAAGGACAATAATAATAATTGGATGCCATCAAGTCAATTCTGATTTACGGTGACTCTTTTCAGGTTATGTAGGTAGAAAATATTCAGAAGTGGTTTTCCACTTCTGTCTTCTGGGGGCATCCTGGAACTGTGGAGCTTGCCCAAGGCTAGATAGGTTGTATCTTCTCCCAGAGGGCAGAGTTGGGAATCAAACTTTCAACTTCTGGCCACTGTGCTATCCAGGCAGCCTGCTGCAATAATGCAGAACCGAATATAAGAGTATGCAAGTGCTCTCGGATTAAAGCAGGAATTTCTTCTTTGATTTCCATGTCAAGTAATGGAATAATTTACTCATGACAAGAGAAAAGCAAGTGGCAAAGCCAAAATACAGAAGTTGGCTCACCTCCAGTGATCCCCCAGCCTTTTGTCCAATGATTCTCCTGGCCCCGAATCCAACAATCCTGCAGTCTGTCCTACCAGCTTTCCTGAACACCATCCACCACTGCCACACCTGGAAGGCATAATAACATTTTCAATGAGTCCATGACTGAGCTAGAATTTGGGCTTTGGTCTCTTACATGCTAGGTCAACATGCTTAGACCATACAAGATCTCCTGCAAAATAGCTGTAGGGCTGGGATGCATCAACATTTCATTTTGTTGCTTTATAAAGCAGAGCTCATCCATTGTATTTGGCAGTGTTAATTTCATCTGTTAACAAAGAGTATGTTCATCTCAATGGTAGTTCAGGGCACAGCTCTGCCTTTCTAGAAGGGCTGGTATCAATAGTGCTGCAGATGTTCAGTAGAATCACGTTCATGCAGTCTCATTCCCATTAATGGCAAAGCTGATTGAAATGTCTTGATGAATGGATCCATACAGTGCTCAGCTACATCTGCCTGACAGATTTCCTGCTGCTCTTGTAGTTAAAGTAACTAAACGAATTAATCAAAGGCCTCATTAAATAGCAAAAGCTTACAGTCTCCCCCAGGGATCATCAAATGTAGACTGAGTGATAGAGAGCATGGCTGCTTACTGTGAATACTCTGACGCTTTTGGATGGGAAATGAAATGCAAATAGAATATTGGATAACTGTGTTTCTCAGTAGCTTTGGAAATCTTTGAGTGATCCTTCCTTGTAATCCACTGTGGAATGCAGCAGATAGACTAGATCAGATGTGCCCAAACTACTGCCCGTGGGCCGAATACAACCCTCAAAACCATTCCATCAGTCCCACGATGCCCTCACCGAACCAGGAAGTAAATATGACTGCTTTTACACATGTACAGAAGTGTCTGTGCCAAACCAGGAAGTGAATATGGATGCGCATGCACAAACACACCCTTTTCTAGGGGCGTGATCTGACCCGCTCAGCTGTTCTAAGGTCAGGCCTCGGCCCAAAAAGTTTGGGCACTTTGGACTAGATTCTTAAAAATCTTTGAGTGTTGTAGTTGTTTTTTTTTTTGTTGTTGTTGTTGTTTGCTAAGTGCTGTTGAGAACATAGAGCATCTATATAATACAGATTTAATCCAATTTAAAGGTTGTTTAAAAGAAGCCTGCATCTGTTGTAACATGAAGTACCTGGGAACCTTTTGACAAGCATTTGTCAGTACTTCTTTAGGGTGACAATTACTATGGTCCTTTCCAGGGAAAACCATTGTTTCAAACCAGGAGATTGGTCTTATTTGTTGCATGTATATCAAGAGACTGACAGAAATTGCAAAAGAGCCCCTTGTTTCAGTTTTTTTTAAAAAGATGAGGTGAGAAGTAC
This sequence comes from Bradypodion pumilum, assembly GCA_035047305.1. Lineage (NCBI taxonomy): Eukaryota > Metazoa > Chordata > Lepidosauria > Squamata > Chamaeleonidae > Bradypodion > Bradypodion pumilum. The sequence continues at coordinate 28,669,835 of JAWDJD010000001.1, read as the reverse complement.
TATATGTATTATTGTCTGCTTGTGTTGAGGCACACAATGAAAGGTTGTGAGATTGGCAATCCAATTGTGCTTATGGTTGGGCAGTATTCAAGCAGCAAACAACAATGGAGTCCCCTGGGCAATGGTAGAGCAGTTTTGCAAATTAGTTTCTGAATGCCTGCAGTGTTACATCTGTGGAAATGAGCACGGCCAATCTTCCATTTTCGAATGCAGAAGCAAATGCCTCTATTTATTAATTGTGTTTGTTCACTTTGTTCTTTTACCTGAATTAAGTCTGTCAGGGAAATCCTCTTGTATGCTGTTTTCTAAAACATCCTTTGCTCTTTCAGTACTTTCATTTGCCACATACAGATAGACAAGCAGATAGGTGGATATTAGAAGTGGCTTGACAGCTAAAACAATTTCTTTGCAACCCTGTCATGCTGCTTAATATCCCCACTATCCAAGAGATAGCAAATTAAGACTAATTCTAGCTTGCTTAGCTGCCGAGCTTTCTCACAACGCTAACAAGAGCTTTTCAGATTGTCGATTTCTGCCTGATTTCATTTAATCTGTTTTTCTTGACTGCATAAATAATGTTTTGAGCTACTGAATTATTAATCCCATTGACTCTCTCGTGTGTTCAAGGCCATGATCCCTTACTGTATTTCTCTACATCTTTCTCACCCAGTAGAATACTTGAAAAGGGTCATAACCTTCTGACTCTTTAATTGATTCAAAAAGTAAACATTTAAGGCTCATGCTTTTGCTATCCAAATTCTAGTATGGAATGCCAAAGAAAGCGACTGTACTTAATAGGATAATGGCCTTCTTCAGTATGGCGGCATCATGTTAACAAGAACAGAATTGATACGTAGAAGAGCAGGTTCACATTCTCTATTACTGCCCCCTCCTTCAGTTTGTGTGGTCAGCAGGAGAAGACTCAGGAACATTCTGCCAAAGCTACATTGAGCCTTATATCAGTATGAACTATTCTCAGTAAACTGGCTTCATTAATCTCATAGTATGTTCTCAGGTCTGTGTGCTTTTTAGAAAATTAAGCTGCTCTCTTACAGCGATCACACCATCCATCAATACCCGTGACTTGTTCTCGAGTCATGTCAAGTGTTGGGCAGCGGTAAATAACCTGATTCCCTAAAGGGGTCAATGGCTACAGGTAGATGAGCCCCTTTAGGTGGGGTGATGTCCCCCTCAGAGGAGAAAATGCCACTGGAAACCATCATATTGGGTCTAACGGTAAAATGAGCAGAGGAGGGACTACTTCACCAGTGATACCCAACAGTCATGGAGGCGGAAGAGGTCATGCCATATGAACTGGCTATGAAGGAGCACCTTGTTAATATCCTCAAGGCTGTGGCAGTTCATTGCAATCCCGGTGTCAAATCCTGCATGTCTCATTCATGCGTGCCACAGGAGATGGTTCCGTGATCACAGTGTGTGGGTCACTTCATGGCAAGCTGTGATCCACCTTAAACAAATTCACACCAGTGGCATTTTCCTGTTTGTTGTGAAAATGCTTTCCAGGAAAAAATTATATGAGTAGCAGCTGACGGTATTCTCTAGTACATACCTGTCATGTTTCGGGAAATTTCTGTCAAATAAGGGAGATTTTTCGGCCAAAACAGGAAACTGGACAGCTATGCTTATCCTGTGCTGGCCTCCAGTCTAATTGCAGTCTAACTAATATGGGATGACGGCAGGAAAGAGTGTAAAATACGGGAGACAGACAGAAATTTCCCAAAACTTGACAGGTATGCTCTAGTATCTAATCCTTTCCAGAAGTGTTAAGCAGTAGATGACTTTATTCTACATATTATCACTCCTCCTAATACTGAGCTCAGCTGGCCAGTGGCAATAAGACTGTATACAAAAAGGAATTCACTCATGAAGTATGTTGGCATGTTTATGAGAACTCCAATGTTTGCAAAAATCTAAAAACAACTTTTCTATTTTAAAAAAGTACAAAAACAACACACAAAATGAGCTGAGTGAAAACTGAACATGCTCAGAATTCATAAATTGTACAGTCATGACTGGAAATTAAAAAAATGACTAGCTCATGAATACTCCATTTAGGAGGGAAAATAGACCACAGTATTTTGTTACAGTTATTACTTAGGACTGAGCTGTTCTTGACATGGTAGAATCACCACTCCTGTTCTGTAGGAGGCTATAAAATGTCGGATTATGTTGAATCTTCAGTGTTTCCCCACGGGCCATGCTTTTTAGCTGCAGGCACTGAGAAAGGTTGGTGAGGGAAGAGAGTTAGAATTGCATTCCTCCCGTCACCCTCCATTTTATTTTGGCTTCTACCAGCCGAAGGAGCAGAGCTTTCTAGAAAGTCTTCTACAGTATGTCTCCGTACAAGCCATGTAAAAGGAGATCTGCTTGGTCCGAACAGCTGAAAGAGAACTACCAGAAACCTTTCTCAACAGGCTGTCCAAAAACTGTCTAAGAATAACTCTCAGAACCACTGATCACTGGTGCTTTTCTCAAATCTCTTTCATTTCTAGTACTACAGTGGACATTCATGGCTGTTTTGGAAACTGATCCTTCTCACGCTTAAATATGGTGACCCCAGGGTGTGATCAGATAGAGATGTACCGTATTTGCATTTGGAGTACTTATGGCAGGGATTCTCAACCTGCGGTCCGTGGGCCGGATGACGCCCACAGACCATTTCATGTGGCACCACCTCCACCACCCAGGAAGTGCCATGTGGTGGAGGAAGGGCAAAATGGCCATCTGGCCCCCAAAGCTGTCTGAGGGAGTGTGACCTGGCCCACGGCTTTAAAAGGTTGAGAACTCCTGACTTACAGCATGATCAGCCAGAGAAGCTGTGGCAGCTGATTAACCACAGCATCATGGAATTTAAATTTAGATGCATCCTTTCATAGACTGTAGGCTGGTCCACCTATATGGGAAAAGAAGGGGTGCCGTTTGCAGACCTGCTTGCAGACAAAACTCGGAGATGTCACTTTCTTGGACTACAACTCTCAGAATTCTGCTGAGAATTGTAAAGAAAGAAAAACAAAGGCACCCTCGTGAACTTTTCCAAGCTCCACTTCCACTCCATTAGTAGCTCTGCAGTGTTTCTTTTAGGGTCAATTTAGGGGCCAGGTCCAGAATCCCAAGAATGTTCCTGGGTTTCTGGTATCCCAAAATAAGATGATTTTTTTAAAAAACCACTAAAGCTCCTTGGGAAACAGCAGTGTTTTGGACAAGTTTTGAACATAATCCAAATGCAAAGGAACAAAGATGGATTAGGGGAGACGAAAAACTCATCTTTTCCCAAAGCAATTGGGTCATTTGGCTCCAGCAGTGAAATGGTATATCCTGGAAACAAGCAGTAAAAAAAAAATGGTCTGATTGCCAATATAGTATTATTTAAACAGATTTTATAGAAGTCTTGTGTGTTTGACCAGAAATAGTTTTCCCCCTCCCTCAGGCATACCTGTATCTTGAGTACATAAAACAGGGGTTCCCAAACATTTTGGGCTGTGGGCCGGACACTATGACCCAGGGGCCAGATCTGATCCCAGACACCAACCCATCCGGCCCATGAAGCCCTCGTCACTCCCAGAAACGGAAGTAAAACGCACCCATATGGCCCTTCTCTGGCTGATCATGCCATAAATCAGGGATTCTCAAACTGTGGCCTGTGGGCTGGATGCGGCCTGCAGAACCATTTCATGTGGCCCTCCACTGCCTCTACCACACCAGGAAGTGCCATGTGGTGGAGGAAGGGCAAAATGGCTGTCCAACCCACAAAGATGTCTGAGGGAGTGTGACCCACCTCTTAGCTTAAAAAGGTTGAGAACTTCTGCTTTAAAATGTAGGCCTTCAGTTGCATCATTTTGTTTGATTTGGTAAGATAACATAGCTGCATTTCCATATGTTATTGTGCAGCAGAGCAAAACAATGTTCTACAAGGCAGTTCTAAAAATGGGGAGTCCCAAACAAAAGATTTGCACCAAGCTTGACAGCTGCCATTGGTGCTGTCAGCAATCAGGGTGGCCTTTGTCATGTTAAGTTTGGCATCTCTTTCCCCACTGGCAATGAGAATACTGTATGATATTAAACAGCAATATCAGGCCATTTCTTGGAGTTTTAAATTGTGGATGCAGCATTCCACATTCATAAAACCAAGGATTTTTTAAAGAATTGAATTGTATATTACTATGCTCAGCCCTTCACCCTCTTCCAAAGCACATGTTTCCATGAAAACATGTTCAGAGGATGTTGAGCAGGGTTTGTTATTTTTTTGTTCAGTCGCACAGTCAATTCCGACCTTTGCGACCCTATGGACCATTGCTCGCCAGGCACCTCTGTCTTCCACCATCCTCCTCAGCCCGCCCAGCTTTGTGCCCATTGCATCTACAATACCATCTAGCCATCTCATTTTTGGTCAGCCCCTTCTTCTTTTGCCCTCCACCTTTCCCAGCATCAGGGCTTTCTCAAGTGAATCTTCTCTTCTCATTTGATGTCCAAAGTACTTTAGCTTCATCTTTACTATTTGACCTTCTAATGAGCAGTCAGGGTTGATTTCTTCTAAGATCGACCTATTTGTTCCCCTCACTGTCCAAGGGACTCTCAAAACTCTCCTCTAACACCACATTTCAAAGGCATCCATTCTTCTGCGCTCAGCTTTCCTAATGGTCCAGCTCTCACAACCATACATTACCACTGGGAATACCACTGCTTTGACTATGCGAATTTTTGTTTGCAAGGCGATGTCTCTACTTTTAACTATGTTCCCCAGGTTTTTCATAGCTTGTCTCCCAAGCATCAGTTGCCTTTTTATTTCATGACTGCAATCACCATCTGCAGTGATCTTGGATCCTAAGAATGTAAAGTCTGTCACTGTTTCTACTTCTTCCCCATATATTTTCCAGGGACTGATAGGACCTGTTGCCATTATCTTGTTTTTCTTGGTGTTGAGTCTCAAGCCAGCTTTTGCACTCTCTTCTTTCAACCTAAGCAGAAGTTTATTTAAGTCTTTCTCGATTTCTGCCATTAGGGTAGTATCACCTGTGTGTATTAAGTTATTGATGTTTCTCCCAGCAATTTTGATCCCAACTTGTGATTTGTCTAACCCTGCATTGTGCATTATGTGCTCTGTGTATAAGTTGAATAAGCAGGGTGACAAAATGCAGCCTTGTCTTACGCCTTTTCCTATTCCAAACCATTCTGTCATTCCATATTCTGTCCTAACTGTTGTTTCTGAACTCATGTACAGATTTCTCATGAGGCATATAAGGTGTTCTGGTATTCCCATCTCTTTAATTACTTGCCATATTTTGTTGTGGTCCACACAGTCAAAGGCCTTGGTGTAGTCAATGAAACAGAAGTAGACTTGTTTCTGATATTCCTTTGTTTTCTCCATTATCCAACGTATGTTGGCAATGTGGTCTCTAGTCCCCCTGCCTCTTCGGAACCCAGCCTGCACCTCTGGTAATTCTCTCTCCACGTGCTGCTGCATTCTATCCTGTATTATCTTGAGCATAAGCTTGCTAGCGTGTGGGATGAGCGCAATTGTTCAATAATTTGAACATTCTTTGGCATTGCCCTTTTTTTGGATTGGAACATACACTGATCTTTTCCAATCCTGTGGCCATTGTGCTTTCCAAATCTGCTGGCATATAGAATGCAATACTTTGATTCCATCATCTTTTAGGTCTGTTGAACTTTCAGCAGGCAGTCCCATCATCCTTTGGGTTTGTTTGTACATTAACATGGAGATAGGAATGGCCGGTATATAAAAAACATAATCATTGGATGTTTTTGAATTTGAACAGCCAATCAGCACACTAAATGTTTCTTTCCTACAAAAAAAGTAAATGCCTTCTACTCTAGTCTCTGTGTGTTGTTCTTATACTTCTATTTTACTTTTGTCTGACTGGTTCAGTTGCCTTTTTTGATTCAAAATGATTTTAGTCTCAGAAAGCCAGTAACTTCAGTACCTTTTTGCAACCATCATTTGCTTGAGAGATTGTTCATCCTGCTTTTACTGTAATGAAGATGATATGAACTGCTGTATTGTATTTTGTCATCAGTCTGACAACTTTGTTCGAATACAAGCCTTGTAAGTGAACATTATCCTCTTCTGCTAAAACTGCCTAGTGTTTCTACATTAGGAACTAAGGAGAAGCAAAAGGGGGACTGAGGAAGGCTTGCATTTCAAACCATCCGCCTTAATCCTTTGGGTTACATTAGCTGCACCACTCTGCAAAGATTATCCAACAACAGAAAGATCCATGCACAAAAACATCCAAATACTTAAAATCATGTAAGGAGGCCTGCTCATATGCAGCTCTTGTGGCTTGAGATCCTGAATATCTGATTTCTCAATTGTGTTTTCTGGGTTTGTGTGTGAAGTTTGATCAGAGATGTTCTGTGGTGAATGACAAATATCATTACTTGATCTTCAAGTGATGACCATGCTAATGTTGTGACAGTATTAATTTGCGGTTTTGTAAAGAAGTGGGCTCAGTCTCTTTCATAACTTCCTCCTGGTAAACTATCAAACTACGGTGAACAAAACCCTATTAAAAATTTGGTGAGAAAAGGAGTGGCCTTTACTATGAAATTCAATTCAGCTTTCTAATATCAGCATGGAGAGGATGGTTGGGTCTCCAACCCATCACACTACATGTAATATTTATAGAAAGATTTTAATTCTTTATCTTTGGTTTGAGCTTACACGCCTTCCCTCTCTCAGACATGCAATGTAAAATATAGAGCTATATATAATTCAGCAATGTATTTTAATGCATAAAGGGTTATGATTTATGAAACATTCCAGGTTAAGAAAAAATAAAGTTATCCCACAGGATTTGGAGACATGGCAGAAACAGGGGCTTGAAGGCTAATACATTCTTGCTTAACTCCTGCAATTTTCTTAGCACTTGCTACAGCAGACTGGTCTTTCTAAAGGATCTGAGTGACTGTAAATTAGAGGATGATGCCATTAATATTATTTGAAAGAGGTTAAATGCAGAAGGAGAAATACTATAAGCGAAATAAATACCCATCCCAATTAGGGTTGCCATAATTCTTTCCCACCAAACCGGGACACGTGGCATCATCACATTCTTCAAACTATGCATGTGCTGGATGGGGCTGTCGAGGAGGCCACAGCTCTAAGACCCCATAGAATCCCTGCTTGGGGCGGGCAGCTTCCATCTCCCCCCCCCTTTTTTTTTCAGTGGCTCTGTGAGCTGAAGTTCACGGGCTGGTGCTCCAGCACACCTCTTGCCTGCGCCATTGCTCAAAGTGAGCCAAGGGATTTTTGCAAAGAGTTAATTCACTGCCCCCTGCCTTTCTTTCAGTTATCCCGCTTGCAAGCATCTTCCCCCTCCCCAGCTGGCTTCACAGGGTGCTGTTTTGCCTTCACCACTTGTAAGCAGGATAATTGAAAGAAATGCAGGGAGCCAATGAATTAACTTTTTGCAAAATAAACCTTGGTGGGAAGGTGATCTTGCTTCCATCGTTAGAATTTTAAAAATCCGGGACTTTTACATGTTTTTTCTTGAACCAGCCAGGACAATTAGCTTGAATCCGGGAAAACCCAGAAAAATAGGGCATATGGCAACCCTAATCCCAGTTGCCTTTACTTTGCCCAAGTGACATTAGTTCAGACCATCATTAGGAAGACCCAAACCCCCTTGCCTCTGATCATAACTTCAGTGGTGCAGGAGCTCCTTCCTTATGGTGTGATAATGTATGGCTGTAAGATGAAAATATATAGGAAGATGGCCTATACAGCCCAGTGCTGTGTGTTCTGGTTGGCAGCAGCTCTTTAGGATCTCAGACAGAAATCTTTCATCACATTTCCCACTATTGTGGTGATGGTTGGGTACCTTTGGCCTTGAAAATTAAACTCAGTCCTCTTGAGTCCAAATCCAGACATGGAAGCCATATGTGTTCCTTATAATACTATCTTCTGTTAGTTTTCTAGCTGTTGCATGGCATTTCTAAACAGTTGCAATGCTTTTCCTAAGGACTCAGATACTGGCAGTAAAAGCTGTAAGTGGGTTTTGAGCTGAGGTCTCAGGCTGAAATAAGTCCTCCACCGACAGCCTACTTCAGCATTTCCCAAACTATGTTCCACGGAAGTTCCGGAACACTGGTGGACTTCAGTTCCCAGAAGCCTAAGTGGGCCAGCGTTTCCCAAACTTTGGCTGATCAGTGCTTTGGGGAATTGACTTAGGCTTCTGGGAACAAAAGTCCAAAAACCAAAGTTTGGGAAACGCTGGCCTACTTGATTGTTTCACTGGAGATTCCAAGGATTTAATCTGGGAATTATTAGCACGCATAAGATAGGCTTTCCTAGTGAAATGAGATCCTTCCTTATGTCATGCGACCATGTGGGAAAACCAGTTGTATGTATGCCTTTTGTATGGATATGCCCATTGCCTCACACAGATTTCCCATCTGCGTGATCAAATGGTTCTCATGCACTGCATTCATTTCTCATGCCACCGCAAGTACGTGAAAAGGCAGCCCAAGGGCTAAAGCATGAATCTGCAGTGCTGTGTCCTACAGAAAGCACAATAAAGCCGTTCACTGATGGGAAAAACTTGCAAATTGCTTAATGAAGGACAAAATAAATCTGTTACTTCACAAAAGTCTTTACTGTTCTGGTTATTTCTTCAAAAATATAAATCAAATGGTACTTTCTCTTCAGTGTCAACGAAAAATAGTAATAATCCTTAACTGTTTCAGGTAAGTTTCTTGAATTAATATATTGTAATATGAAAAATACAAATTACTTCCTATCAAAGAGAATTCGTTAAATCTCTTCTCACATTCTATCATAAGGAAAGGAAGATGCCAAATTCTGTAAAAAAATATAACAACATTCATTATAATATACTTTCATACTCCCTTAAACATATTTCTCCTGGATGCCACAATACATTAGTTGAAACTGTCTTACCAGAAAAATCCATATCTTTATATTGCATCTTTGCCTCTAAATGTTTATTCTTTCTGGGCCATGACGTTAAGCTACCAACTCAAACTATCTGGAATTTAAACTACAGGATAACCTTGAGTCTGCACACCTGACAATACTGACAGAAATCTTGCACCTGGCTGCATTAACTTCTCCAAATTACTTAAAGGAAACATGACAGATCTTGCTCCGAATTCAAACCATTTAGGATGCATCGTGTTTAAACAGTGAATGTAGTAAGCCTCCCTTTTTAAAAGTATAGTATTTATGTTTGTTCTTTCAAACTGTTTAGTTTTAGCTAACTCTAGAACTACAAATCTGAGGTCTTCTGCCTTGTGGCCTTTCTCCATAAAATGTTCGACTAAAGGTGATTGTACAATGCCATTCTTGATCCTAGACTTATGTTCATTTACACAAACTTTGATTTGTATTTTTCACAGAATTTGGCATCTTCCTTTCCTGATGATAGAATGTGAAAAGAGATTTATCGAATTCTCTTCGAGAGGAAGTAATTTGTATTTTTCATATTACAATATATTAATTCAAGAAACTTACCTGAAACAGTTAAGGATTATTACTATTTTTTATTGACACTGAAGAGAAAATACCATTATTTTTTTTAAAGAAATAACCAGAACAGTAAAGACTTTTGTGAAGTAACAGATTTATTTTGTCCTTCATTAAGCAATTTTCAAGTGTTTTCCCATCAGTGAACGGCTTTATTGTGCATTTGGTATTTTACCGTTCTACCCCGATAGTTCAATATACATGTGTCCTACAGAAAGAGCATCCTCAAAGATTGTGGCATTTTTGAACCACAATCGGGCGTACCCTGGTAATGGTAACCTTGTGTTGCTAGCTAATCTTTCTCACATT